>CM067061.1:1732500-2932500 GCA_033980235.1 Diadema setosum | reverse complement strand
CATTTTCATAGGGTTTCCCTTTAACCTCTCTGAATTTTGGTAGGCATAGACCTTAACTCCACATGTCATCAATATTGTTGACCCCCTACATTATGGAATATGGGGTGAAATCCTGATATATATATTTTTCTTTTTTGCCACCATCAACTTTCATAAGCTGACAGCTCTCCTAGCACCACTTACTGAGAAACTCTCATTAAAATTCCAAGGTTCTCCTGGCAAGATTAATGCTCATAAGGTGATAATGGCACTGCTAGTTTTCCATTCCAATCAATCACAGGAAATTCCTGAAACTACGATAGCAAGTACACGTACAAATGTACTAGGAATCAAGTAACGACTGCCTATAGACCAACCCCCCCCCCCCCCCACCACCACTGACCTCCACTTTCTATCTCTCTTTCCTTCTCTTGTTCATTAATTGTGACTCACAAAAGTGGCTTCCGCTTAAAGTCAGAAAGACTCGGAATTACATCAAATATTCATATTGGAGGTCATTTTTGCACATGCCATTCACTTCCTCGTGTATTTCTCTAATTATTCAAAATTTCCAGATAGTTCACTACAAAACAGTGAACGGTCAGTTGGCTCAGTCGGTAGCGCGTCTGCCTCACGATCCTAAGGACCCGGGTTCGAACCCGAGTCTGGACTGAGCAATGTTGTGTGTAAACATACCGTCCCCTCTAGCAAGAGGCAAAACACTCTGTCCCTCGGATAGGACATAAAATGGAGGTCCCATGTATGAGAGAGCAACAACTCATGCACGTAAAAGATCCCGCTTCATTCATTCATCGTAGAGAGCAGGGTGTTTAACCCGGTGAAGTAGTCCCACCTCACATCCAACTGGACCCCATGGAAGACCAGTTTAACGTAGCTGAATATGGGCTATCCAGCCATCTTGTCAGATGGAAAATGAACAAACAAACAAACAGAAATATACAAAATCACACAATCAATAATATGCTCCATTAAAGCTAATGCAAAAAGTGTTACTTACGACATCATCATAGGCATTTTTAATTTTAAACTACACATCCAAAACATAGGGGATTTTGTGGGCTTATATAACATTCAAATGACCCAATTCAAACCTTGTCCTTTTGTACATTGTAGGTCTGAAGTTCTTTTCCAGCCTCATGGATATCCTCCAGAGAAATGGACTAGGCCTATCTTCAGAATTTTAATGTTGCCATGATAGCATCAAAGGTATATGGATGTTTGATAGAAGATATGCACGCTGAAGATATTTGCCAGAGACCTGCTCATTCCAGACCAGATGTTCTTCCTAAAGCCAACAAATGCTGTACCTGTACATGTGTACAATGTGGTATGTGGCTGCAGACAATAAGACGTACAAAACTGTGAAAACTACGTAACATTCCGAGCCGGCCATACCATCTACAACAACATGCGAAACTGACATGCAAGAATCCCAAAACAAGAACTGCCAATACCAGCTGCATTAGCTACGCACCTGTCGTCCGACTAAATCCACAAGATATACCTCCATGATAAGGAACTCTTCTTCACAAGTCTTCCATGCTGGTCATGTCAAGCAATCATAAAATTTCCCAAAAACTGATCCGTCTAAACAGAACACTCAGCTTGCCGAGATGGTGTCGATTTGAGCCAAACTCTATTGTGCCTCGGATGCTCATTCCTTAGGCCCATGTTAACAGGGAAAGAGAAAATTATTTTCATTTTCTCTCTAAATGACCAAAAAGCCCCCATGAGGAAATCCCACACTGTTATTCATGGACTCTCCTCAAGTTGAAAATATCCTGCACAGGAGGAGGCTAGGAGGAGAACTTGGCTCTCTCCAACATGACAGTTTGGAAACGGATGTTCAATATAGGCCTACCATTCTAGAAGTATAGGAAAAAATGCTTTGTAATGATAGGGAAATGTTGCAATGCACTCACAAAAGGAAACAAAAGAGATACAAGATAAGGATAGGCTAATGTTAGAAGGTGACCACCAAAAATGGTCAAACACTTGCCATTTATCTTGGTAACATTTCAATATCAAACTGTGTGCATTTCCCTATGAAGATTGTCTGGCTGCTTTGTAACAAGGCAGGAATTTGTATGGTCAAAGCTCTGTCAAGAATCTCTCAAGTTGGTCAACTCTTGATTTAAGTAAAGTTCGGCTGAAGAAAATTTGGGCAATCAAACTGGTATAACATAGATGCTACTTTAAAGCAATTTCTGTAGATCACTGAAAGGCATACCAGTTTTGTGAATTGATCACAAATTCAGCATTTCTGATAAAAAGAAAAGTCATCAAAATTCTTCCTTGATATCTTCCTCCCCCATCCAAATAGTATACACACGACCTCTATAGACACTTCATAATTAAAGAGGGCTGTTTCATTAATGCCATTCCAAAACCACTAAGAGTCAATTGAATAAAGCTGCACCTAAAAAAATAGTACCTATTGACAGTTCATGATTATACACCTGCATACTCCTAAAGAGCCTATATAAAGGTTTAAAAAAAAGAATCCACTGTACTATTTGCGTCCTTCTGACCTTGATTATAGTCGTCACTAAAAGTTTTGTAGACTTGAATTCACTCAAGAAATCTAAAGATATTTCTGTTTGGATAATAAAAACTGCACCAAGCACTTGTTGAGATTGGCATGGTGTCACAAAAAAGAGCACTTTATCCTGTCAAATAAGGTGATTATCTGAAAGCAGTTATTTGTGACTATCATATCAAAAATAAAACGATGGTTTCCGCGGACACGAAGAAGTACATAATGCACTGAATAAAACATGATTTCTATATTTGTGGCACTTGGCAACAGCTGACTACTATGCATAGAAAAGTGTTGACATTGTGTCATCTTTCCTTCTCTCACCCGTAAGTCAACTAAACATTGAATTTTTGATACAGAGCATGAGAGGTTTCAGTTTCCTAAGATATATATGGAATCACAGAGGGTCATGTAAACTTCAAAATCAACTTTCCTCCACCACTTGCAATTTTTTACTATGAAATGAGTGTCTCCAATATTTCAGTTCTTCTTGGTGGATTCACTGATTTTCTGATTTTTTTTTTTGCCTGTCTCACAAATCACTACACATATCCAACGTGGCTCCAATGGTAACCTCATCAAACCTGAGTCGCGATCCTTCAACGAGATTTCGATGCGTGGTAGAGTACTCCAATTAAACTCCAGAGCAGTGACAGTTCCCGTACACTCGCAGAACGAGGTCTGTGTACACACAGAGATGATTACGTAACATTTTGGGGCACAAGTCCAAGTTTGTTGTGTTCTGTGGAGAACTCTTCGCTGTATGTGAAGCAGAGGATGCCTGTAGGCCACACATCTGCAGCAGCAGACCAGGACAAAAAAAAAAACCAACACACACACACATGACACCACAACCAGACGCTTCTCCAACCATGGACCTTCTCCTACATAAAGAAAAAAAAAGAAAGATAATAAAATAACTCAATCACAGAAAGAAAAAAAAACCTAGTCGGATATGTTTCCTCTTTCCGCTACATCCTGTCCTAAAAGTGGATTCCTTCCATCAGTTTTGCAGGCACAGATACCGGACCTTTCATCATGAATAGGAGTCAGGTAGGCATGACCTCATTTGACCCCTTGCCTGTCGTCAGCGACTCCACATTTCTCTCAATACTATCAAGGGTCTGGACAGTGGTGGTAATTATGGTCAAGGGCCCATACTTGTACCTGGTGGACCGTCTACAAAGGAGAAAAAAAAACAACAACCAATTTTGACCGACTTCCCATTTTGTAATTCTGACCTAAATCCCAGGCAGAAAACAACCAAAAAATAAAAGACCTCTGGTATCAATGGAAATGTTTGCCGGAAGTCTGTCAGCCAACACCTGCACATCAGTTTCAGATCCTAGTATATTCTGCATGATCAGAGTATATTCTGGATGTAGGCATTCATGATCTCACTTTTTTTTTCTTCAAAGGAGAATGAACTACAATATTTCATACACTAAAGAAGCAAAAACAGACCATGTCAAATTAGGGATGTCACTGATCAAGAATGACACACATGTTACAGATTCTCACCAATGCTCTTAATCTGATTACACAGTGCTTTTGCTTGTTGCTGTTTAACAACTTGGAACATTTGTGATTCTCAACATTATACAGCACTGAATAATCATATTGTACTAATACTGCATGACGAGGGCTCACTTTTGTATGATTTCTGATGAAGGCATAAATCTTTTCACCTCATGCCATAGGAATATGAACAGATATTCTTTCCTGTTAACCACTGTCTTCAATTCCATTGCTTCTGTGCATAACAGCCTTACCTGTATTGTTGATAGAGTTACCTTGTAAAGACTGAATACATATTAATATGTCACATACAATGTACACTGAAGGTGCAATCCCAGGTCGAAATTCCCATAGAAACCAGTAGAAACCAGTAGAGACCTTCTACTGGTTTTTAATGGTTTCCGGATTTGAGTGGTTTCTATGGGAATTTCCAGAGGGTTCCAGTAGGATTCCCATAGAGACCATTAGATTCAACTGGTCAAAAGACCAGAACAAACCAATAAAAACCAGTAGAGTCTACTGGTTTTCAAATGGAGTGTTAAATTTAAAGTTAGACCAGTAGAATCCAGAAGAAATCAGTACTGTTTAATGGTTTCAAGTGGAGAGGGAAACCTGTAGAGAACAGTACAAACCAGAAGAGTCGACTGGTTTCAAAACTGGGTTGAAAAAAGACAAGTCAGACCAGTAGAAACCAATACAAACCAGCATTTTTTTTTAAATACATGTTAAGACACTATACTTGTCACCCAGTAAAAAGCAACAGGTACCCGTGCAGCCTACTGGTTTGAAGATGGCTTTAAAAGAAGGGAAAACCAGTATGAACCAGTACAGACCAGTCACTTTTCTGCATGTATAAACAAGAATTAAGTCAAACCAGTAGAAACCAAAAGGTACCAGTAGTAATGGCTTGAAGAGGGTCATACAATTGTGATGAAGTAATGACCAGCATAAACCAATAGAAACCAGAGTATTCTACTGGCTTAAAATGGGGGTGTCGAAATATCAAGTCAAACCAGTGGTAACCAGTGCAAACCAGTCAATCTCCTATACATGTAGAAACAAATTAAGTCAAACCAGTAGAAACCAACAGGTACCTGTAGAAGTCTACTGGTTTGGGTTGTAGAAGTGTGAAGTTATACCAGTAGAAACCGACCGAAACCAGTAGAATCCACTGGCTTTAAAATGGGGTGTCAAAATATCAAGTCAAACCAGCGGAAACCAGTACAAACCAGTCAATCTCCTATACATGTAAAACAAATAAGTCAAACCAGTAGAAACCAACAGGTACCCGTAGATAGTCTACTGGTTTGAAGAGGGTTGTAGAAGTGTGAAGTTATACCAGTAGAAACCGACAGAAACCAGTAAAATCCACTGGCTTTAAAATGGGGTGTCAAAATATCAAGTCAGACCAGCGGAAACCAGTACAAACCAGTCAATCTCCTATACATGTAAAACAAATAAGTCAAACCAGTAGAAACCAACAGGTACCTGTAGATAGTCTACTGGTTTGAAGAGGGTTGTAGAAGTGTGAAGTTATACCAGTAGAAACCGACAGAAACCAGTAAAATCCACTGGCTTTAAAATGGGGTGTCAAAATATCAAGTCAAACCAGCGGAAACCAGTACAAACCAGTCATCTCCTATACATGTAAAAACAAACAAGTCAAACCAGTAGAAACCAACAGGTACCTGTAGATAGTCTACTGGTTTGAAGAGAGTTGTAGAAGTGTGGAGTTACACCAGTAGAAACCGACAGAAACCAGTAGATTCCACTGGCTTGAAATGGGATGTAAAAATATCAAGTCAAACCAGCGGAAACCAACGAGTACCTGTAGAGTCTACTGGTTTGAAGAGGGTTGTAAAATTGTTAAGTAATACCAGTAGAAACCGACAGAAATCAGTAGATTCTACTGGTTTAAAATGGGGTGTCTTCTAACAAGTCAAACCAGTAGAAACCAACCGAGTGCCTGCAGAAACCAATATAAACCGGTGGATTTTACTGGAAGTTGTCAAACAACAGAACGTCGTTACAATGAACAACTTTTACGAAAAATTTTGTTAATTTTGTTATCATGGGGATATTAACAATTGCAAAAAAAAAAATAAAAATATGTCATATATTTTGAAATAAAATTATACTTATGTAATTGTTATAACCTAATTGTCTTTAAACTCGTTATGCTCATCAACGAATCTATGGGACTCAAACGGCAACATGACGTCGTACCGCGCAGCTAGCCGTTATGCAAACGAGCTACTTTTGGCGGGCAGCGCAATCCGCCGTCCGCTCCCCGGCCGGCCCTCCCCTGCGCTGGCTGGCTGGCCGGCCGACCGCCATACCACCACCGCATTCATATTTGAGCTGTACGTCGTACTATGCTGTCGTACACACATCAACGCACCCATCGCAATCCGTTCAACTCTGTCATCCAGCAGCCAATTATACCGAGAAAACTCCACTTACGATTGCATTTGTGTTTCGGAATGAGAATCTTCAATGAGCTCAGGAATCTAAGGTTTAGTTAGCGGTAAACATTGACGTTTTATTTCATTTGAGAGTGACTTTGATGTCGAGTTTGCTTCCAGGCCGTATTCAACCATACATACACATTGTAGCTGATCATACTAGATGACGATCGGAATCGAAGCCGTATGTTTGAACGCTACGTTTTTTTCGGTGTATTAGTACGCCCTAC
The DNA here is from genome assembly GCA_033980235.1 of Diadema setosum. Lineage (NCBI taxonomy): Eukaryota > Metazoa > Echinodermata > Echinoidea > Diadematoida > Diadematidae > Diadema > Diadema setosum. The sequence continues at coordinate 2,925,748 of CM067061.1, read as the reverse complement.
GGTATGTTTCAGAAATGTCGTACACCATACTACATGTACAACGGTATGTTCAAACGATTTGAAATGTGCGAGCTAGTGACATCGTGAAAATTGACGAAACAATCCACTGTGAATCCAAACTGTATCTGGTACTACCGTTGTGGCGGTGGTACGTGTCGGAGACTGACAGTGCCCGATAATGGACTGTGAGACACTGGAACAGCTACAGCCACCAGTACGCAGCAGGTTCACTGATAATAGTGATATGCATAGCCATACTGTACTCGTCTGCAGTGCAAGTGTATGACGAACCCGACTGAGACAAACCGAGCACCAGTGTTGGCCAGTTAGTGAGTGTTTTGCCTTAATAGACCTCTTGTTAGCCTAGATTTAAAGTATTATTAACGCTAACTACAAAGTTGGATTTAAGTTAGCTCTTTATCACTCAATATCACTTATCAGTTTGTGTGCCATGATCAGGGGATGGAAACATTCTGTTTGCCACATTAGACACCAACAAAATAGTGATGATTTGAGAATACTATGTACATTCAGTTTTTTTCATCTACATGTATTTAACTTGTAGATTTATGTTGAATCGTATTTTGGACATGCAGTGAGCAAAGTTGTGGAAAACAATGCCAAGCTTTGCTTTCATGTGTGTGTGTAAATTGTATGACAAATCTGTGACCATTTAAGCATACAAAAAGCCAGTATATAACAGTTCGTAGGGAACACCGCTTGCTAGTCAATCACCAAGTAAAATACAGGCTATACCGGTTACCCGGTACATTGTAAGTGAGAGAAATGGAATTGCCAGAAACACTGTCTACCCTTTGCAAGTGATTTATCGATTGGTGGGGGCGGGTTTGTGCATTGAGCAGAATATGTGAAGTATAACTATAACATGCCCTTGACAGAGTCAGGTGTGCAAACGTAACATATGTTGTACATATGTATAAAGAGTTCAAACTGAAACACTAGTTGACCATAATAATATGATTGTTGAATGTTGATCTTCAATGAAGAAGAAAAATGTGCTGATTTTTTAAACAAATGTTCTCAATTTGTCAAGATTTACGTAGTACAATATATCACTTTAACATCAAACATTGAAAATTGATTGATTACTCGAAGTTCTCTTTCTGTTTGTTTTATCTTTAAGTATTAGGAGACGATGAAGACTAGAAGAAGCCAGCTAAGGTCGACTTGCGGAGCTCCGTTATGCCACGTACCTGGTATTTTGACTGCCACGAGTGGGCCCTACATCTTCCCTTGCCTTCAGAGAATGATGACCTCACTGAGAGTTTGGGCCTTCAGCATTTTGAAATCGTCATACAAGCACCAAATGGGCCCAACCAGGGAGGCCTGGCCAAATATTTGCTGTTACAAAAAGTGTATGTTGTCAGCTTGTCACTTCAGGAAAATTTCAAGATATTTTCACATTAGTGAAAGAATTATGTGAGCGAAAGAAATGTAAAACTGAGAGAACCATCATATTCAGCCAGACTCATCATCATCAGTGCAGAGATTTGTTAGCGACAATGTACTTTAAAGATTGACTGGAGGAAAAGGAGTGTCACTATGTCCTGTGTTATTCCATCACTGGTGACAGCGTAAGTGAGGAAATACTTGTACAGTACCGTAATGTACAATGTACAAGTTTAGTACATACATGTATGTCAAAACCAGATGACTGGGCTTGGGTGATCTTCTGTGCTTCAGTGTATCTTTACATTCATGATGGGTACAAGTATAAACTGCAAGAAAGTCAGCATATACTTGGTTCATGTACAGTATTTTGATTTTGCACAAGAGAGTTGCTGTGCTGGTAGAGGAGGGGAAGATTCCTGCGCTGTACTGATGGCAAAGGATTAGGTGAGGACTAACTTGGGCAATAACACAGTATAGCTGTACTTGCTATCGGATAAAAAGACTTATGGGTGTGAGCCTGAAGTGCAAAACCTTCCGCGTCCATGCTGTGTTGTTTGTGCTCAAAGTTGTGTAATTGGATCATGCAACAGTGTACACTGTATTCTTTCTTTTTTAATTTTAAATGGTCAAATGGGTAATGTTCAGTTTCATGCATTTTCTTTCTTAAAAAAAAAGAAGAAATTAGTGTAACCTTGCAACTTACAGACCTGCCAGTTTGCAAATGATAATGGATAATTTTATCAGGTCCCAGGTGAAGACTCTTGACTTATTGTGAAAAATCTATGATTACTCTTAGACATTAAACCTCACAGATTGTGCATACCACTTTCCAGCTGACAGAACAAGGACCTATTATAGAAAGAAACTAGCCCATCAACCAAATGCTGTGTGCAGCAAAGGGACAGGGCTGTGCATATTTACAATATAGTAAGAAAGGTGATCAAATACACTCAAACAAGGTAATTACAGGTGAATCGTATTTAGGTCCTTGACATAATGAGGTTCTCTTATGTTTTTGAAAGGCTATTTACTAACATAAAATGAGCTGCCAAGCATGCGTGAGCATTTTGGTAATTGAAATCTATTCTGTAAACTTACATTCAGATGTGTCTATGAATTTGTTTATTTGTTTATTTTCCTTTTTTTTTTTTACTCATTGCCTCTTACCTACAATATCCAATCCCATTTTGGTGCCGCATTTTTTAACACTATCTATGATCGATGCTGTTAGTGTTATCTGTGTATGTACAGTACCTGGATGATGCCAGCAAGACAGCATGGTTTATTTTACATACATAATTATGAATATCTATTCTTTGCCAACCACCAATGCTGTATTTTGTTTTGTCAAGTGAAGTTTTGTTTGTCATGCCATCAGTTTAATATCTTTATCATTAAGTTTGTTTGTGTACGTATGAGTTTTGCATCCTTTCAGATGAACATTTTTTATGATTAGGGTAATCATCTTTATGTTATCGCTTTAACAAACAAATGGGGCATATGGAAAGTGCTCAATGACAGGAATGTAAACCTTGTATTTTTGATGTAATACAAATTTACATGTTTTTGGCTTTTTTTTTTTCAAATACCTGTCGAGGCCTTATTTGTCTTTAAAAAAAAAAAATCCTGTCACATAATCAGTTGAACGAATTTGTTAACTGAAATAAAAATTCTTTGGCTTGGCAAAACAACATGGTGAAAAAAAAAAAGTAATCTGAATAATGACTACAAATGTAATGTACTCATGTAATATGATTATCATCCGTTGACCTGTAATAAAATTTCCTCAACTTAAGACTGTATTTACTCCAGACTTACAGTGTGTGATAGAAGTCTCATGTTTTGATCAGTGTATGCATACAAATGCAGTGTGAATTTGTGTGGCATGTGTTGTGTACATGTGTGCATTCTTAATTTTGAACATTCAGGTATGTCTCATTCAGGCGAAAATTGGTTAGTACACTGTACTGTCCATTACTTGATCATCTGGTGGCACCATTACAAATAGGTTTTTTGTTTGTTTGTTTGTTTATTTTTTGTTTGTTTGTTTGTTTATTTTTTTGCTGATTTGAAGAAGAATTTGTACTAGCGCACATCCGTTATAATGGACATGGTTCTATGGAAACTTTTTTGCAATGTATCAAAAAAGTAAAAAATCAGGTCCTTAAATTACTATCTGTATTTACAACTGTACTACATTTACAATGTTCTTTCTTGCATTGTTGAGCGGTAACGACATTTTAATGTAACAAAAAGAAAACTGTCGGTCCTGAAGATGTCGTTATAATGGGAGTCACTTGAAGTGCAAGTTCTTCTTCCAAATGCATTGGTACATGCTGTTACTGGTTCAGTAGGAATTTCTTCTGGTTTCTACTGGGGCCAGTACAACATCTACTGGTATTCTGTTGGTTTCTTCTGGTTTCAGTAAGGCATCTACTGGTATTCTTCTGGTTCCATTAGAAATTCCTACTGGTTTCTACTGGTTCCAGTAAGAAATCCTGCTGGTTTCTACTGGTTCCAGTAAGAAATCCTGCTGGTTTTTACTGGTTCCAGTAAGAAATCCTGCTGGTTTCTACTGGTTCCAGAAGAAATCCTGCTGGTTTCTACTGGTTCCAGTAAGAAATCCTGCTGGTTTCTACTGGTTCCAGTAGGAAATCCTGCTGGTTTCTACTGGTTCCAGGAAGAAATTCAGCTGGTTTCTACTGGTTCCAGAAAGAAATCCTGCTGGTTTCTACTGGTTCCAGTAAGAAATCCTGCTGGTTTCTACTGGTTCCAGTAAGAAATCCTGCTGGTTTCTACTGGTTTTGTTAAGATTTCTACTGGTTTTGTTGAGATTTCTACTGGTTCCAGTAAGAAATCCTGCTGGTTTCTACTGGTTTTCTACTGGTTTTGTTAAGATTTCTACTGGTTTTGTTGAGATTTCTACTGGTTTTGTTGAGATTTCTACTGGTTCCAGTAAAAAAATCCTGCTGGTTTCTACTGGCTTTCTACTGGTTTTGTTAAGATTTCTACTGGTTTTGTTGAGATTTCTACTGGTTTCATTGAGAGTTTTCATTGGTCTTCACTGGATTCTACTGGTTTAAATCAAGCATTTCTACTGGTTTCTACTGGTTCCAATAAGAATTCTTACTGGTCTGCTACTGGTTCCAGTACAAATTTCCTACTGGTTTTCTACTGGTTTTATTTCACTTTCCATATTGAAACCAGTAGAAAATCGGTCTCCACTGAACCCGTACAAACCAGTAGAATTCTACTGGTTTTAGCTCTACTGGTTTCTATGGGAATTTCGACCTGGGATCCTAGTGACTCAGTCATACGGAGTGGATTACATCATATTCATGCCATCATAAGATCGAAGTATAGTATCTTATTGGGCAGAATTATTCTTCCATCAAATCTCTTTAGCTCACTGGACATAAACATTAGCAACCTGGCTGGAATAATGTGGTGTCCAGAATCTTAATGGCTAATATTTGTCAGGAAATTAAGTGATTGCTTAAACTGAAACCAGATGCCACATCTATTACATCTACGATCTATTACCATGTCTCGATGTATATGGCTTTATGTACTGCAGCAATTATATCTAGTCTCATTGATACAATGTCTGTAGATCTATAGAGAATTTCATTTGCTACAACTTTCGGAAGAGTCAAGTTATTATTTGAATCATAACTATCCTTAAACATCATAAATCTCAGTGTACTGATATACTCCAGTAAACTCCTGGAAAGGTCTACAATCACAGAAGGATACATCAGTTCACACTGTGATGAAAAAAAAGAAGAAAAGATGAAAACCGATTTTATACAATGTACAGTATAATACTCTGGCTTCAATATCATATTGGGAAAATGGTGCCAGAATCTTCTGTAAAGATTCAGGCTGGTGATGCAAAGGGTAATTAATTCCTACAAAGAAAAACAAGCAGTGTCGCTGGGAGTTTTTCTTTGGACAGTAAATTGATATTCCAGAGCTATCTTGCTTTATACTTGTGGGGGCGCTGTTTCCCTTTTGACAACAAGCTTTTGGTGTTGCCATGCATATTGCAAAACAGTTGTTCCCTTATTGCATCCAGACAGTACAGAAGAGAAAGTTAAGAGTTGGAAACTGTAGCATTCACTCGAATAGCATTCCTTGGATTTCTCAGACAATATTGGTATATCTACTATTATCAGGCCTACATAATTACAAAAACGGCAAGATGACTATCATTAATCATACAACTTTCCTATCAGCCATCCACAATAGCCTGCTACACAGGTCACACGTCCTTTTAAGTATAGCGCTCTTCATTGGCAACATAGAACAGAAATTGGATTGATGCAGATCGTTGGAGATATGAGTGTTTGCAGTGCTGGTGTACTTTCAGGCCATAAATACCCTTGCATTTCACGAATGAAAATATTACTACGTGATAGCTATAACCATGGTATTTGGCTAATGAGAATGGTGCCAACAAATTTCTGTGGTATTCAAAATGACAGTAGTTCAAAAGTGAATGCAAGTAGAAAAAGATATGCAAGGGGTGGGGCCAGCTACTCATAAGAATCCTATGGTCACATTGACCTCAGGGACACCCACCATGTACACCTGTAGTTTAAATTATTAGATTTATACAGTGCCAGTGTCATATTTGTCAGAGTCAATCAAATTTTCTCTGTGACTCTGCTTTTTAAAAAAAACTTTTCCCTTACAATAACTACTCTTTCTCTGACGTCTGCTCAGAAAGTAAACCTGATTTTATTGCTTGGTTCTTTGAAATCTTCAATGATGGAAAATATGAATTATGTTACTGTTCATAGAAACTTGTTCCTGACTACAAAGTGAGCTTCATTTTAAAAATATTTTTTGCATACTTAAAAATATAGCGAAAAGACTCTTCAAGCTTCACGAATCAGACAAAACCCGTATCACTTAAATACATATGATAAGCATTAGTCAAGATAACATTCACATTACAACTGAGCCCTTAAGATGGTAGGGGGAAAAAAAACAGGGTACCTCATTATGAGACACGGAATGCCCATGTCTTCATTCACACGCCTGACATTGGTGTCAATTATCACAAATGAGGGAGGTACAGCGGGCACGGAGACACGGAGTCACTCAGCCTGCTAGATCCATCACATCTTCTCCCGTTTGAATTGAAATCTCACTCGCCGATCGATGGTGGGCTTGACAGCTCGCGAGCTGTGTGAATTCCATGCATACCAAAGCTAACATTCCGTCCTGGAAGTTCAGAGTTGGTCTGGTAGCTGTGCAGACTCAATTACATAGTCAAAGGAAAACTATTCTCCACTTCATAGTTTAAACATGAGTCTGGAAGAAAAGACTACAACATGCATGTGCAAACATTTTTGCTTCCACATGATTTACATTCAATAGAGTTATTTCATGACAAGATTCCCTCCCCACCCCCTTACAAACAAAGAAATGAAGATACACATGATTAGACTACTGAGAAACTTGACATTGACATGTGTCTTCCTGAGCTCGGCCAAGTCTTTGATCTACTACTCCATTCTGTTTCTGTGGGAAGGGATGCTTACTCCACTGCTGGGGTCTGGAAGTCACAACTAACATCTGTAGGAAATCTCTGATTCATGTGGATTACCATTCAACTCAGCCATTCCTGCCCTTTGCGCTGTAAATAGACCAATACGACACACATTTCACAAGTACTCTTCGATTCCGGGCTTCCCACAACTCCACAAATTTCACACGATATAGTGAGCATCTTTGGATCTACATCATCCTTGTACCTACATCATCCTTGTACCTGAATTTATGTCCCCAAAACACTTCACATCACCCTGTTGAACATGAAGGAAACACTTATGCTAGTTTCATGGCCATATCTATCAGCGTATAATTGAATGAGCATCTGCCTGGTTCTACTTCAAATTTAGAGGTTTCATTGAGTTTCCACAGAACTGTATATCACTGACAGTTTGATCGTGCATTCTAAGTCAATTGCAAACCATAATACCATTGAAGTTCCTTTAATCGACGGCTGATGTGTGAATCATCTCAACGCTGTGTGAAGTAGATGGCCATAGAGGGGAAATATTTACGCGTTGCCCGTGCAACGCCGGGTGCCTCGCGTTTTCTTGGGCGTCTCCATATCACCCTACAACATTCTCTGATGTAAGCTGGTCTAAATTGGTCTGCTCAACTCATATGAATGACAGTGAGACATCCGTACTTAGTACTGTGGTATTTTGTGATAAAGCCTCTATCTGACCAGCAAAAAGTAGATTATCCAACAATCCACGTCCAATCTTTTGAGTCTTTACTATGTCAGACCAATGATGCATATTAATTAAGGACAGGCAGTAGCTCTTCAAAGCTTTAGAAAATAATGAAGATGAAAGGATCTTCATACATCTTTTTTATTGACATTGCTTACTGTCATCTTCCTCCTACCCTTCAACAATATCATCGTTATCATCAATCATTCTCATCAGCACTAATATCATCTTCATCATCATACATTTTTTCATCATCACCTTCATCATCATCATCTTCAGTTTTATCATCATCATCATCATCATCATCATCATCATCATCATCATCATCATCATCATTATCATAATCATCATCATTATAATCCTTATCACTGTCTCTGTGATGACTTAATCACCTTTAATTTGGTTAATTCAGAAAGCCAAATATCTTTTACAACTATTCTGGTGCTGAGCTGAGAATCACTTATCATTGTTTCTAAAGATAATTTATTTCAATCAGATTGCTGCATTCATAAACTGACATAAGCCTGGTTAGTTACATTGTACTTTGACTCATTTGGGAAGGAGTTTACTAGCACTACTACTAAAGAATATCCACTGAAAATTTGTAGCTCCACTATTGCTTTGGAAAGAGTAGATGCAGACAAATAAGAGATGCAGATCAGAAATATCTCAATCATATTAATGGTTTGGAGCACGAAATACAATATAAGGTATACAAATGATACACACATATCACTATCTTGACATTTTCAGCCACTATCTTCAAATATGTGCTTAATGGCAAAATCATAAGTCACATACATATCCTCTTGAGGACTGATTTTGATGAGGTTTGATTAGAGGCAGAGGGTCTACTTTGTCTGACTTGTATTCTGACCTAAAGTGGACTGAATTGCATATATAATGGAAGAGAATGAGATCTGATCTTCCTAACTGCAAAATAGACTTATACAACGTGAACAAACAGTACTGTAATATGATCTTTGAATCACTGTTATCTAAAGCTACAATTATCGCAGCTGGCATTGAGGGGTATATGGGATCACAGATTTGATCTACTGGGAAATGTGCAAGTAAGCAAAATTATCTGTACCCCTCGAAGTGTGAAGCCTGAACCTGCATGGAGGAAGGTTTCAACTCAGTAGGGGAAGTTTCCGTACCCCCATCTCCCTGACTCGGTGGAAGAGTATGCTTCCTGGGAAGCTAATTAGCTCATCCCCACTCAATTACGACGATCATCGCTGTTACATCAAACAGCCATCAAAAAATTAATCTTGCGCAATTAGCACAGGTGTGCGAATGTGATTAACACCATGTGCAGCAATTTGTTTAGTATCTTCTCCTGACAGTTCCCTTACCAACAGCCCTACTCCCCCACCCCGCTTCCATAAATTCTGGATTGATGCAGATTGTCAAGGGCTGCCAACATCCACACATCAAAATTAGGAAGATTCCAAGAAGCAATCAGAGAGATGTTTGTGGTGTGTTATATGCATCTCAATGGGATGAAACAAATTCTTGTATCAGGGAGACTTTTTATATTCTCTCATTTAGACAAGACAAGATATTGAAGTTTCCAGGAAGACTTCTGCAAGATCAGGGAGACTTAAATCTATTGCCTTGTAATAAGATGATTGCTATGGCAGATACACTTGAAATTGAGTTAAATATTAATAAAGCAAGACTCTATCTCAAAAAGTATGTTTTTTGTTGGAATGCATAGTCTGCATAAAGAAATATTTGTTATAATCACACAATATTATCTATCAGCCATACAACAACACACCTACTCACACATTGTCTCCCTGCCACCTCCCCCCCCCCCCAACCACCATCACCCCTTACACTTTTTTTCTTGTGGTTAGTAATGTTCATCCATCTACATTACCTAAAGCCCAAAAACATATGGCTTAGTTGAAGGTGAATGCACGGCAAACGCGAGTGCAAATTATGATGCAAGTACCTACCAGTATCACGTCCCTGCGGTCATACTCATAGGTAACACGTTTGGTTCATCGCCATGATATATGTCGACCATGAATTTTTAGACAACATTCAAATGTCAAAGTGAACACTTTGATGATAATGAAATGTCAAATTGAAGTAATTATTTAGAACCATTTTCATACATATCACTATTATGCCAACAATCGGCACAGGTTAATCAAGGCTCTCGAGGGATACAGACAATCCTCCAACAAGGTATTGAGATGGGGCAACTTGCAGTTTCTGTGAGTCATCTGGTTTCCTGACATAATAACTTATAAGAATACATTAATTTGCAGGTGAACAGGTCATTGAAAAAAAATCATAGCTAGTGGAATCAGAACATTAACTTATCATATTACAGTATGTATGATGTACCTGTCCAAAACTGAAAAAAAAAAGGACGGAAGAACACATTTTTAAGACTAGTAGTAGTGGAAAGACAGAAACAGCATTATTACAACAATGGAACATGCATACATGAAAAATGTTCAAGAGACTGAATAAAATGAAATCATCAATCATACTGCATGAATATTGATTTAGAAAAAGGCATATGCCGGCAATATCATGAGGTGACAAGGAATTCAAAACTGCACAGTATATGTACTGTCACACATATAAAAAAAGAACTTGAAATCTTGGAGGAGATAAAAGTTAATTTACTGGTGAGATATGATCCATCCAGAGACCTGCTTTCCTGATAGAAATATGAATGAGATGTAATGCATTCAAAAAATGGTGAAACAATTACACAAATGATAAAAGTATGAAGGAAAAAAAAAAACATAATGACTGCGAATCTTTCCAGAAAATCTTACCTCGTCTGATGAAGGCTTGACAGAGTCCATCATCTCAATACCAGAATCTGATTGGCTGATGGTCTCCTCAATGTTGCCCTGCCCACCATCCTTACACAGTTTCCGGCGGCAACCACCTTTGACCCTGAGATTTCGATTGAAGTCAAGCAGGTCCTCACTGCTGCCACTGCTCTCTGCGCTGTGATCCACAGTGTCTTCAGTGATCACTGGGTCGGATAGCATCCTGGTATCTCCTTCACAGGCACTCCTATGCATACATAGAATGTCACTGCCATCATCATGATCACTTGAGTTCCTGGAGAAGTGCAACACTTCACTGGTAACATCCTCCTCCTTCTCTTGCATTCCATGAGTGACACTGTCTCTATCATCCTCTTTGATGCCACTAATAGCTCTAGTTGTGAATGTTCCACAACTTGCTCCTGTTTTATCCCTGTCAGAGGGTTCTCCAATAGCTACCCGTCTTTCATTTTCCCGCTCATCCGCACTCCAACTTTGCTCAAGCGCTAGCTTCCACTTGCGGAGCCTCGGCGTCACCACGGTAACAACAACGCAGGAGGAATTGAAGAGAAAGATGACACAGGAGGAGAGGAGGAACCACAAGATGCAGAGCAGCAGGATCAGGGCCTCCCCTATTGCCTCCACCACCATGATGGTCAAAGTTGGGGTGGGAGATTCTGATGGGGCTTTGCTCGGTGAAGGTGGAGGGGTTGTCATGGTAATGAATGGTGGAATCTCCACTTCAGGCTCTTGAGGAGATGGATAGGGCTGACAGGGGGAGTCAGATTTGAGGAGGTCATGAGGGAGAGGCATTAAATTTTCCTCCAGCTGATGAGATAACGTGTTGCTACAGACACAGTGCGTAAAATCAAATATTGCGAGACATTCGCATTTACGGTTTAATGCACAGCAAATGCTTTCGCTCATCTCAGCTACATGTATGACAGCTAGAGAAGTCTGACCTCAATAAATATCCCTCTCTTGATAACAAGATGAAGTAACATCATTTTCAGTGCTCACAGGTCATCAAGGATTGCTTAGCTCGACATTCTTGGACAACAGGTGCAATATGTAATGTCCACTCGTCTGTAGGCTGGTGCACTATGTAATGAAAGGAACATAAAAAATGTCTCAGCATTGAATCTTTTTCAGGTACTGATAATAAAAATGCCTCAATCCACTTGACAGTACAATGCTTTGCTTCTTTGAAGTCTTATTTCCCAATCTTTACATGTTTCTAACGGTACATTATACTTATACGTTCATATATCCTTTAAAAAAAAAAAAGATTGCAAACAGATTTAATAAACATACTTACATACCCACTTGACTCCTCCCTATCAAGTGGAACAACATGGAAGCGAAACTCTCAATACTTCCTTCCAATACCAACCAACAAGAGTAGAACCTTATTAGACCAAGTATGTCCAAGAGAAAACACCTCACAGGCAACAGCTTTCTATCATCGACGCTTCAGTGCAGAAGACAAACGCATGTTGTGAAAGTCGGAGAAGCCGGGGCCTATCTCTCAAAGACTTGAATCCATTCCTGATACTTTGGCACAATGACTATAGTCCACAAAGAAAGCTCAAATCTCTTTGATGTCGACAGTGAGTGTTACTGTCTGCTTCACACTGTGAGGTGTGTTTCCAGCAATGTCTCCCTGCTTGACAGCAGCTGTAAGAACACTCCAGCCTTCCTGTGTCAAAGCAGTGGTCAGCTGGTCACTCTCTTTGGTCACAAGGAGGCAAATGCCATGACAAGTCAATGGACATGTGTCGCTGCAATGTACATGTGATGACACTTGTACAGTTCCCTTTTAGAGATACCTTTTAGGTTTGGATAACCTATTGCAAGTAGCATGTACTTTAATGAACATTCGAATTTTCAGATTATATCATGAAGTAAATCTATGTTTATATTTTGATGCTATAAATTTTTTAGACATTAGTTTAGAAATCTGTTTGTTTCGTACCTTCTATCTTCAGCACTGTCTTCTGACCAGGACCATTTTTGAGAGCCCAAAGTTTCATCTATCCCATCAACATGCTTGATACTAAGCTAACACTCTGAACATTATATTCAGAGTGACAAATCACTCGGTACTTTTATAATGGCTAAAACAAAATCTGAAAAAGTCCCTGAGTTTTCACATTCACTGTTCACACTCCTAAAAAAATAAATAAATAAAAGATTTACAAAAACTACATGATTGGCCCACCTTTATTACTTTCATATATTGTGGGAAGTACCAGGTACGGTTCTTGTGCAATATGTTGTTTTTGATGTTCCATGATCGGGGAATCCCATAAACAATCTAATCATTCCTTCGTGACAAGGTGGACAAAGTCACATGACCAAGAACCAAAAATTCCATTGGCAAGCATCTACATTGGCAAACAAATACTGGAAAACTGGTAGAATGTTCAAAAAATGTACTTGGGAGATCGGTTTTCTTTTATTTTCATCTTTGGTTTTCAGGGAATGTACAGGTAGTTGCTAGGGAATTGGATTTTGGATTGGATTTATTTATTCAATACTTCAGGTAGGAATGTACAGGTAGTTGCTTAGCAACATCTCATGGAAGTCTGGAATGTGAGAAAAACCCAATGATTTTTCACTGCCATTGTAAATGCCCCTACTGTATGTAAAAATTCCCGTCTCATACTCTCACGTTGACGCATGCCATGGGGAGGAAGAGATCACCCATGGTTATGGAAGTGGCCGACATCCAAGAAGGCCAAACTTCCTTCGTCTGCAACACAACTGGTACACAATACGCCAGGAATACCTTAGAGTACAAAATCAGTCATCTGAACACCTTAGATAATGGCAATGAGTTAGCTTAAATGCCAGCGAATGGGGTGGGGTGGGGGGCTAAATGTACTCTCCATCAATACATTTTTACCCCAGGGTTCTTCCACTTTTCCATTTCGTGCAAAGTTTTCCAAGCAACAGACTGAAGGCTTTTGTATGCTTTTCTGAGGGAACACAATGGCCCGACAGGTGCATTCTGTATAAGAAGCAGCATTTTTTAGGGAATGGTTTTGTTGACAAAGGGCTCTAGCAAAAGGCTGGAGTGTGGTCACTAACGGAAGACATTCAGCATGCTCTACAATGTTTAATCTTCATTTACCTATCACACACACGAGCTCACTTGTGGTATGATGAAAGAGAAAAATATGCTTGGAGAAAGATTTGAAGAGATAGTTTCTTATAATCAAAAGTAAGATGTCTATGTATGCTCAAAGTAACTGTTGAATACATCTCTATGTTTCATTTCATTTATTTACACATATATTACATTAATATCACATTAGTTATAACATATGATCTATATGTAACATGTATGATCATATGCATGAATACTTCCAATCAACTGTTCTATTTGTTTTTTCATTAGTTGCTATTTTGTTTGAGACTGGAGAAGGGATACACAAATATATATGACATAACAAACTAAAGCAAAACCACAGAAACTGTGACTACTATATTACACAATTCTTTTACAAAACATAGCTTGTTAAAAGACAATAATTCCATCACATTCATGTGAAGCCTGAGACTCAACATTAATGTGCTTGAAAAAGTTTGATGTCAACTTTTGATGCGTCAATCAATATTGATCGTGTTCACTTTCTACCCCGACTGGACAAAACTGGAAAGTCAAGCAGGAGAAATGCCAAGTCACCTGTTAAATAATTGTCAAGAGTAAAACAACTCTAACATCAGAAATTTAAGTTGTCCTGCCTTCTATGTATATTATAAGCAAGATATGCCACAGTGAGTACAGAAATTATTCTAATCCGTAGGAGGTAATGATATGTCCAATTGAGTCTCGTAACAGGCTTCAACCAGCTGTGACCGCTAATTCAGTAACCATCAGACGGCTCTTTCTTTTGTTTCGTTACTCATCCTGCCAAACGGCGCCAAGCTTGGTAGTAATGAATATATCCTCTTGTGTAATCTACCTGTTCTGGTTTGTCCTCATTTTGTTGATGGGTGTTACATGTGCCTGAATAGAGATTTTCAGTGACCGGAGCTATATTTCTACATCGGAAGGAAATGAAACGAGTGTGGACAGAACACAGATGGGGAAGGTTATAAACATAATGTTTGTTTTTGAAAATTTCTCATCAAAATTCAACATTGCCAACTAAGTTAAGAAGATCTTATTTCTAAATGAACCAGGGTGAATGATGACTTTTTTTTCTTTGCTTTGAATTGTTCAGAAATGTTTTCTTTTAAACTTAAGAGAACTCCACTGTGAAAGAAATGGATACTACAATTTCTGGTACAATTATATAAAGTAAGACAGACTAAAAAAGAGAGATGGATAAAGAAATTCCCACAGAAACATGCAGAGAGAGAGAGATAGAGAAATAAATAAAAGCCCAGAAAGACATACAGAAGGGCTAAAAGATGATGATAAAAAGTGAAAGGGAGCTACTATTTAAGCAATCTTTACATCATAATGTGAAAAGATTGAATTTAACAGAGGGTGATTCGCGATGCAAAGAAAAAAAAAGAGATGGGCAAAAACACACAAGCAAAAACAAAGCAAAACAGCCTGATAAATACATGTATGGGCAGAGACAAGTATCATCACAGATTAGAGACTTTGTCAGATACAAGGTTGGGGGATAAATAGACAAAAAAGATGATAGTGGAGGGATGAGGAAGAGTGGGAGGAAGAAAAGGAGGAGGAGGAGGAGGAAGAGGAGAAGTTGGGCATCAGATAAGAACACTTGGCACTGGGAGGAAAGCGTGTGACATGTCTCCAACCATTTAGCCACCACAGGAAAAATGACTCACATCAGTTATAGGCCATTCTATGAATGCTCTTAAAGGGTCAGACTGATAAGCTCCAAGCCACAAGTGCAACAAAACACAGACAGCACAGATAGATAAGAACTGTCCTCCTCTATTGACCACATCCAACCTGGATTTCTATGAGACACCCAATCACCTCACCATCATGTCCAACTTGGAAAAATGCCCAAACTATATATATTTATATACAATTGATATCTGTGCAGGAACTAATATTTGATAAATCACCACCCCTCCATTTCAGCTGGCCTCCTTTTCATCATGTAGGGACTGGTCCCCCCCCCCCCCCCCCTTCAAAGATGTTTCATCCCAAGATCCTGTCCAGGGGACCCTCAGTGGGCATGATCCCTACCTGGCAGGTTAATCATTAACCGACCTGAGAGTGAGAAGGCAGAATTAAAGTGGGTATAATTAGTCTGGTAGGAATGGGGGGTCCCCATGCACCCCCCGAACACATTTTTTTAACTTACTTTTTTGTAACCCTTAGGGTGTCTAGTTAATGATTTTTTTTGTTCCCAAGAAAAAATCGTGTCCCATGGGGGTCATTGGCGGCCATCTTGGCAGCCATCTTGGATTTTCAGGGAAAATCATTATCTTCCATAACTTTTGAACTACACAGTATAAAATTATAAATAAAGCATTTCTTCAGGGTAAACATGACACGAGGAATCGATTGCAATGGTTATTTATGTAATTAAAGCAAGTCTGAAACAAGAAAAGCCTAAAAATATGCAAATTTCGGTGTCATTTTCACCGAAAAATACCTAAATAGTTTACTTTTGAATAACACAACATACAGGGACAAATAAAACAGTAATTCCGAGTTAATATGGCATGAGGAATCGTTTGAGAGAGTTATTTACATGATTAAAGCAAGTTACATACAAGAAAAGTCCAAACATGTGAGGAAAACCAGTGTCGTATACTCTAGAAATATTCCTAAGTATACATAATGACAATCTCATATCTCCTAAGAGTAAACTAACCTCTTTTTCTTAACAGTCTGGTAGGAATGGGGGGTGGGGGTCCCGTGCACCCTCCTTTTTGTATCCCTTAGGGTGTCTATTTGATTTTTTTTTTTGTCTCCAAGTGAAAATCGTGTCACATGGGGGTCATTGGCAGCCATCTTGGATTTGCGAGGAAAATCATTAATTTCTATAACTTTTGAACTTTCCAACATACAAGGACAAATAAATAATTTCTCCAGGGTAAATTTGGCATGAGGAATCGATTGACATTGTTATTTACATGATTAAAACAATTATGATACATGAAAAATCCAAACATGTGTTGTTTGCTCTGCCCAAATAGTCCATATACATACATGACAATTATATACCTCATATGATTGACCACTAAAGTCTAGGAATGGGGGATCCTCATGCACCCTAAATTTTTGTATCCCTTATGGTGTCTATTTGATGATTTTTTTTTTTTTTTGTTTCCATGTAAAAATCGTGTCGGGGGGGGGGGGGGAGTCATTAGCGGCCATTTTTTTATTTGAGAGGAAAATCAGTAAATTCTGTAACTTTTGAATTTCACAACATACAGGGATAAATATAACATTTCCTTCAGGGTAACTGTGTCATGAGGAATCGATTGAGATGGTTGTTTATATGATTAAAGCAAGTTTGATACAAAAAGTCCAAAATACGAAAAATTTGGTGTCATTTACACCGTAGAGTACCCAAAATCCGTATACATACATGACAAACTACTTCACAAAAGTGACTTGGCACTTTGTCTTTAGATCATAGCTCAAATATGGTGTTTTGTATATCAAAAAAAATATATATATATACATATATGCAACATGCAACTCCAAGCATTTTGACGCCTCACTTGTTGAAATCAAATGAAAAATGTAAGCACAATGGCAATTCATATGCAGATACCCCTAAAAAAGCAGATCGAAAGAGGTGAACATACAAATTTTGATAACAACATGTGAAAGTGACTAATCGACAAAATTCAAACCCAAAATATAATTGAACACTTTTTGTGTGCATCTTCTATTTCTTATAATTTTAAAGAGTTTGAGTAAGTGTATTTTCATAAAGGAAATCACTGTACCAAAACGCTCTGTCGGTTTCACCAATTTAGATGTCTGATTGTTGTCATTAAACTTATTTAAGATTAAGTTAAAAATGGTTCATTCAAACGTATTTGTTTAAAGCCTTCCTGTCTGAAAATAAACATTTGAAAATCACTTGACAGTCAGAAATCCACTCTCTCTCTATGACTTTAATTTGTCTAACATATTCTTAATTCTCATCCTATGCACTTATACAAACCACAGATTCGGTAAGCGATAATATGTTAGCTTTTGGTTTTACACTTCTGGTAATTTCCAGTCATCATCAAAACGATCATTGTAATCAATGTCTGGCTCCTCCTCTTCATCCTCCTCCGTCTGCGGAGTAACTTTCTGAAGCAAGTCAATGAGGGAAGTGGGAAGGATAGGGCCACTTGACCACACCGGATCCATGATACCGAAGGCTGTCTTATGCCACCTTTGTCCAGGATTAAAGAGGTAGCGCACCAGAAGATTGGCTAGTCAGATCGCTTGAAGACGGCAAGGTGGTACCCATGGTTCACACATTGAAAGTGTGAAATAAGGTTGCCTCTGCCAGGTGGGAGCAAGGAGAAATGCACCTTGGATTTGGTCATCAGTTGCTCGCCCTCTCCCACCATCTGTTTCAGCATGATGCTGCGAACGCCATTATGATAGACTTCTCCCGGGCCTCGCTATACATTTTAGGCATGTGAATGCTTCAATGTCATATGTCACCTCTGGCTCCACAGACCACCCATCACCAAGATTTGTGAGAAAAAGACACTCAACTTGGCATATTGTAAAGTCATATTCTAAGATTTTAGTAGTGTTTATTATGATAATATAATACTGAGCAACTTATTAGATTTCAGTAAAATACTTCTGAAATCATGAAATCAAACAACTCTCACCTGAATGCTATGTGGTACATGGGAAGACTTTTGTAGATTCTTTAGGGGTCCAACTTTTCCCAACCCATTAAGGCACTTTAATTGTTACATCTTCCCCGCTAAACACATACAGTCCAGGTATTTTGGTATACAGTATATGAGCTCCCGTTGATTCTATATAAATGCAAGTTAATTGACATTGACAACCTGGCAATACGTGACAGTCCGTTTATTGAGAAAGATACTACATTGTAGAATAGATTAAACAAGGACCAAGGGGATCAAGAAAATGTGTGTCTGGATTCCTCACCAAAGCTACCTTGTACCCAAGTTTAGCAGCGCACTTGAGGTAGAGCACGAGTAAACAAAAGGAATGTAACAGAAATCACATTATCTGAAGCTTAAGTGATTCCTGTTACATTCTTTTTGTTCACCTGATTATTCATCCCAGGAGACAATAAGCTCTATCCATAAGCTGCCGTCTAACAAGGAGAAGGACACCAGGGTAGCGCTCTACCTCGAGTATTCCACTATTAAGCTTTGGTACAAAGCAGCTGTGGTAAGGACACCAGACACAGACATTTTCTTGATCTTCTTGCACCATGCTTACTCCGTCACCCTCACTATCCTCCTTGATAAATGGACTGTCGGGCATTGCCAGATTGTGAATGTCGTTGAACTGGCATACAGAATCAAAGGGAGCTGGTTACTGTACCACAATACTTGGACGACATGTGTTTACAGGGGAAGATGTAACAAGTGCCTTCAAGAGCAGGGGCAAAGTCGGACCCCTAAAGAATCTACAAAGCTACCCCATGTACCATACAGCATTCAACCAGGAGAGAGTAGTATGACATTATAATCTCTGCAATATGTTTACTGAAATGTGGTAAATTGTTCAATATTACATTATAATGAACACTGCTGAAATCTTACAACATGACTTTGAAATGTGCCAATGTTTTTTGTCCCCCACTTAAACCTTGGAGATGGGTGGTCTGTAGAGCCAATAAAAGGTGACAGAAGACATTGGAGCATTCACATGCCTAATGTATGACCATATAAGAGGTGGAGAAGTCTATTTACAGCAGCATCATCCAAAGCAGATGATGAGAGAGGGCGAACAAATGACGACAAACTCCAATGTAGATTTCTTCATGCTCCCACCTTGCAGAGACAACCTTATCCCACACATTAAATGTGTGACCCATCGCCTTGCCATCTTAAAGAGAACTGACCAACCAATCTTCTGGTGCTCTGTATATGACTCCTTTGATTCTGGACAAGGATGGCAGAAGGTAGCCTTTGTTATGATGGAGCCAGTGTGGTCAAGTGGCCCTATCTTTCCGACTTCCCTCATTGACTTGCTTCAGAAAATTACTGAGGAAATGAAGGAGGATGAAGAAGAGAAGCCAGATATTGATTACAATGATCGTTTTGATGATGACTACCGGTAGAGAAATTAAAGATGTGTGAAATGAAAACCTGATATATCGCATAACCGCTTCTGTGGTTTGTACAGTTACACAGGATGAGCATTCAGAATACTTTTTAAGAAAAGTGAAGTCATATTGTGTTACTTTATAGTTTTTCAATATACGTTAATTCAATACTTCATGAAAAGCATATACACAATGTCATGTCACAAACGTTGAAATATATAGATGATGACTGGCGGCGGAGGGAACATACCCAATGTTCCACTCGAAGGGTTTGAAATGCTATTGAGGGAGGTTATAAGTGCGGTGCGGTCCTAGGCCTAAATTCTGTCATTTGTCACGTGGAAATGTTTTCCCATGGGAGAACATTACAAGAATGTTCGCCCATGGGCGAACATAACGAATGTACTTCCATCACGTGACTGTGTTCAGCCAATCACTAATCGGTATGTGACTAATCCTTTCAAAATATCGTATATTGCGTCTTATATCAGACAACTTTTAACAGAATTCGAAAGGAAACTTAATTCCAATCAAGTGAACTTGAATTGAATGCATACAGGATGTAAGCACAAGAGCGATTCATATGCAAATATTTCTAAATTAAAGTAGCAACAATCCACATTGATATACAGTCCCTATTCATAGGCTAGATTTCCGGCTGTAAAATGAAATGTTTCTCTTTTTGTTTTCGGACAATATACTTTAAACAAATACATTTGAATGAACTGCTTTTTTAACCTGAGAATAAATGAAACCAGTTTGGCATCTAAATTTTTTAAATCGGCTCGACATTTTGACACAGTGATTGTTTCCTTGAATATATCCCAACTCAAACTCGTTTTAAATATAAAATGAAACGAAATTGAACGCGCACAAAGAGTGTTAAATTTCAGTTCAAGTTTTATCTTTGTCTATTAGTCACTTTTAAGTGTTGTAATCAACATTATTATCATGCAATGTGTCACCTCTTTTTACGGGTATTTGCATATGAATTACCACAGTGCTTACATTCTTATTCTATTTTACCAAGTGACGGGTGACAATGCTTGATATTAATTTTCTCTTCAGATTCTATTTAATGTTTTTGATACAAAACAAAAAAGGCCCATTTGGGCAATGATCTAAAGACAGAGTTGTTAGTCACATTTGTGAGGTATGCAATTTGTCATGTATGTAGCATGAAATATTTGGGCCATTTCCAGAGTAACAGCGCTTAATTTTTCATTTTTGGGACATTTCTTGTATCAAATTTGCTTTCATCATGTAAATGACAATCTCAATTGATTCCTCATGCTGTGTTTCGTCTGAAGAAATGTTTTATTTGTCCCCTGTATGTTGTGTATAGTTCAAAAGTTGAACTATTTGGGTACTTTTCAGTGTAACCGATACAGAATTTTTTGTATTTTGGACTTTTCTTGTATCAAGCATTTTTTTAATCATGTAAATAACCATCTCAATCCATTCCTCATGTCACATTTACTCTGAAAAAATGTTCTATTTTTCCTTGTATTTTGGAAACTTCAAAAGTTATAGAAACTATTGATTTTCCTCGCAAATCCAAGATGGCTGCCAATGACCCCCATGTGACACGATTTTCACTTGGAGAAAAAAAAATCAAATAGACACCCTAAGGGATACAAAAAAGGAGGGTGCACGGGACCCCCCCCCCCCTTTCCTACCAGACTGTTAAGAAAAAGAGGTAAGTTTACTCTTAGGAGGTATGAGATTGTCATGTAATATATGTATATAGACTACTTGGGAATATTTCTAGAGTAAATGACACTGGTTTTCCTCGCATGTTTGGACTTTTCTTGTATGTAACTTGCATTAATCACGTAAATAACTCTCTCAAACGATTCCTCATGCCATATTAACTCGGAATTACTGTTTTATTTGTCCCTGTATGTAATGTAATTCAAAAGTTAAACTATTTGGGTAGTTTTCGGTGAAAATGACACCGAAATTTGCATGTTTTTAGGCTTTTCTTATTTCAGACTTGCTTTAATCATGTAAATAACCATTGCAATCGATTCCTCGTGTCATGTTTACCCTGCAGAAATGCTTTATTTATAATTTTATGCTGTGTAGTTCAAAAGTTATGGAAGATAATGATTTTCACTGAAAATCCAAGATGGCTGCCAAGATGGCCGCCAATGACCCCCATGGGACACGATTTTTTCCTGGGAACAAAAAAATTCATTAACTAGACACCCTAAGGGTTACAAAAAAGTAAGTTAAAAAAATGTGTTCGGGGGGTGCATGGGGACCCCCCATTCCTACCAGACTAAATAGACAGGCAAGGGGCTTGCATTTAATCCAGTAAGCTAGCTGGTGATCAAATGGTGCGGTTGGCCTCAGATGCTATTTATACACACACCCATTTACTTGCTTGTTATTTCTTTCTTGATCCCATGACATCAATAATTTTTGTGTGTAAGGCAGTGACAATATTGAAGGACTGATATACCTGACCAAAAAGACAAGTTTATAGAATGTTTTATTTGGGGTGTGGTGAGATGGGTTTCTGTGTGAGGATTTTGAATTCTATCTTTACAGACCTACTATTGTAAAAGCTATTATTATTGTGTACAGATATATTCACAAACGAGAAGGTCACAGACATTTTTTAGAGATGTTGTTTTCGCAATTTGACATCGAGTCTATGGTAAGTGCATGAATGCCTGTCCTTTCATGATATTTTAGCATGTTGTCAAATTCGCAGCCCAACAGTGATTTGCAAAATCTGTGAAAATTAAACCCTTGTGAATATAACAGCTTTCATAGTATCTGGACTGGCAATTTTCCTGCTGAACTGGCATGCAGTATCACGACAATGTTCAGTCCTTGCACACCACATTATCTCCCCATCTCCCAATCTGCAAACAGAGCTAAAGGCATTCAGTAATTTCCTCAGGAAATTAATGTGGTATCTAGCTTTGTAATAATGGAAGAACAACTCTCCCCCCCCCCCCTTCCTCCTCCTCTAAAAAGACATCCAATATCTTACCTTCATTGGTCATACAGTAGTAATCATTTCCACTAGCAGGGATAAAACAACAATAACAGCAAATTTTTGAACAAAACAAAAAGCCATGACACTGAAATAGCTGAAAGTTTATGCAATTGTGAAGGTACAGCTTTTCCCCGTGATATTGCTTACTAGAAGTTGCATCAAAACACACCAGTTGCCACGCAAGCATGACTTGAAGCTACACTGGCTCTGTTTATGTCTGAACCTCATTCACATGATGACTAGCTGTGCTTACATTTATATATAACTCAGCCTAATATAGAATATAAGGTGTAGAACTCCCAATGAGTCATTTTGATATATTCTGTCTAAATCTGTCAAAAGAGACGAGAAAAGAGCTGCGCTGAAATGGCACCATCATGTCAAAACTCTCACTCAAACTGGATTCTTGCTCTCCTTCTAACCAGGCAGGTGCACCTCCCTGTTCTAATTCGGAGAGAACAGTCAAAATACTATCAGGTAAAGACGAATTGATGTGACAACTGTGCCGAAGTACTGGGTGCATATCAGCTCAAGGAGTCTTTGTCAGCTGGTGTGAGAACGACTTCTAATTTTGTCATTCAACCATGACCTATTTTAATACGTCATGCAACACCTTCCATCCCTATTTTTAGACACAAAATATATGAAGCCTCCTTTGTGAAATGCCATTTTGTGAATTTTTTTATCTCCTGATGCATGATTCAACCATGTTCATATCAACATCATCAACCCATTCCCTCCATCAGACGGTTACACATACCTGTATCTCAGGTGAAGGTAGAGGAGTCTAAAACAAAAAGTTTATGAAAATTAACCCATTGAGGACAGACTGATTTTGCTACAACACGCATTTCCCACAGACCCCTGCCCGAGTATACTCGAGACTCGCCCTCAACGGGTTAAAACATCGATCTTCAAGAGGAAATAAAAAATTACACTGAATGAAGATAATGTTTAAAGAAATTCATCATTTAAGATGAGAGAAATAAGATTGGAACAATATATCAAACATTCCTGTGCATCCTATTTTGCATAACTCTTACATCAAGGGCTTAATTTTGGTCATGTTACAGGCTGTTGATATACAACACCATTAAGAACATTAAGCTAAGAAATATGGCCATTTGACCGGCTTGTTAGATATTGTACGCTCACCAGACACAGTGACAGATGACTCACTGACTATACAATCATTTTTACTTTATTTTAACTCACATGGCCTAAGGACATCATTGCGTATTACTGAACTTGTTGCATACTGAATTCTGAAATCCCCATAGAGCTAACATATAGGCCACCAGGTTCCCGTATGGAACAGGTTAACTTGTTCCTTACTTAAGTTTCACTGATGTCATTCCATCATTTTTTTTTCTTTTGTCTTTCTCTTTCTCATGCGATTTCCCTTCAAAGCGGCATGCAGAAGTTGACTTTGGAAACATATTTTGCAAGATATCTTAAGTTTGCTTGAAACAATACATTAATACAAATTCAATGAAAATTTGATTTGGTATACTGGCTTTCAAGCAATTCTTTTCAGATGAGTTCATATGATAATAACATCATTACACCTTTTGCTACTACAAGAATCACAGTCTAATCAATGATGGGCAAAAAGTTCTGCTGTCCCAAACAGATGTTATTGAGGGTAAACACAACTTACAAAACTGCTTATCCTCACCAGTAGAAAAGTTTAGTACTCCAAGTCTGCACATTTGTCCATCCTCCTTCTCCACATATCTCATAAAGGCTTTATAGAAGAAAAAAAGGAGTCATCCACAGCTATATATACCATCTAATCATTTCCATGAATGTTATCCAATGCACACTGGTAATGTTATTCCAAGGAGCAACATCACATCACTCTGCGAACATGATCATGACAGTGGAGTTAATTCCCCCTGAACTGGATAGCCTCTCCACGTGGACGGACTGCCAGTAGCTCCACGACACACATGAATCAGCTGATCCCAGCTGGAACCCCTCAGCGGACAAGGTAGGCATCACACCCCACGGCTCACTGACATGTCACATCACTGACGGCATCAGTCGGTCTAATCTTCCACGGCAAGAATTGCCCGTCTAGACTATCAGTTTCAGGCTGTTTGTCAATAAGACCAGTGTACGATAAGACAGCAGATAGCAACGAGGAGAGAAAGAGAGAGAGAAAGAGAAAGAGAGAGACGGAGAGAGAGAGGGAGATATGAATGAGAGAAAGATATCTTGTTAGATTATAATCTCTCTCTGATGTACTCTCCAGAGACAGAATGGTGTGAATCACACTCACCCCCATGATGCCCGACGATCTGGCACAATAGACCAACGATTTCCCCCTGGCCCTCTCCCTCTAGGGGGACCAGTTCTAAAACGGACCTCAATGCCATATCCAAAGCCACCACAAAATATTGACTCCTTTTTAACAGTAAGAAATACGGCCAGCCACAAGAATTTCAAGTGACAGGCACTTGTGACTTCCCATGTCAAAATTCTATGGTAATCACGGAGGTGAACGTTTTAAAAATCTAGTCTCTTTCTCAGAGCTTATTCCTCCATCAATGCAAGGCACCAATGTTCATGACTACTCAAGGGGCCTGTTATAAAAAGATGCATGCACTTTCAATATTCAACTACTGGAGTAGCAATGATTGCAGTAATTGTCACCACAACTTACATACTAATAACTGATTGGTTGTTTTCTGACTGATGCAAACCACGTCATAAAACAGGTCCCATATACCCGGGAATGGCATGTATATTCAACACACAACAAATTATGATGAATGGAGACAATACACACAGAAAAACACATTAGAAACCAATTATGGTTTCAAATGCAGAATATATGTGATACTTTGATTTTCTACCAGTACAGAATAAAAGGCCATGATGCCTTGTTTTACCTCAGTCATATTGCTAAGACCGAGTTTTAAGTGGAATAAGATATCTGGCTTGGTTATCACATAAAAGGATTTCCAGCATTGTAATCTAACTCATTGATCTGTACACACAAGGGTAAGGCTAAGCTTTCTTAACCCATTGAAGACTAGTCCCGAGTATATACTCGGGCAAGTGTCTATGGGAAATGTGTGTTAAATCAATATCAGCTTGTCGTCAATAGGTTAAGCTACTGTAAAACATGATATATTCGCGACATGAAATTTTCGCGAATTGGAGCAGACGGCCTTTTTCATGGCATGAAATTTTCGTGAATTGCCACTGGCGTTCAATACATATAGTGTAGACAAGAACTTTTGCGTGCATTTTAATTTCATGAATCTTGGCGCTCCTGAAATTCACGAAATTAAATTGCACGTGAACATTCCTCGTTTTACAGTATTCATCATAATATGATCACTGATATTTGCCAAGTTCATGGTGGCATGTAAAGACTTTTTTTTTGGTATGTGTAATAAATTTCGGACTGGTCAGTTTACATCATCTTTTGGTTTTGGGGGGTTCCAGTTCTTTTCATGCAAACTGAAAATAAAGAAGTGATGTATTATGAATAAAGTGCATGGACCTTGATGCAAACATACAAACAACTTTATAATGCCTCATAAATACTAAACTTGAGCCTGACGTCAGTACGCCCTTCAATGTCTCAGAAGCAGAATCAGTCTAGGCATGGTATCTCTTAATCATCACCAGCACAGCTAATTTTTCCAAGGGCACAAATTTGCCAGAGCAAATTGAATTCCCCTGTAGACGTCTCAATCTTCGTGTTACCTCAAGTGGAGACTGATGACTTTTTGTGGTTGTTTGAGGGGTTATAAATGACTAATGATTTTCGCATATCCTAAGTAAACTTTACTACTTTAAGACATGATATCATAATCAACAACATTGTGGATATTAGCCTTAATGCTCTATTAATGGGATTATCCCTTTTTTTTATGACAAGATTCATGTTGATTTAGTTGTAATCAAACTTTATTTCTATTCAAATTCTATTCAAATATTCAGAAAATTGATCTTGAAAGTAACCAGATTGCAGAAAATGATCTTTGTAATGAAACATACAGAGTATTGCATGAAAGGATGCACATTCAAGGAGAGAAAAAAAGCAGCACAACATCGGACATCTGCTATTCTGGTGAATGGTGTCAGTTTGTGACATGATGGAAAATGAGACGTACTATGTCGCGTTCCTGGACTTTCCTGTTTCCCCCCTATAATATTGCCCCCACCAACCCATCAGCATGTGATATGGACAGGGCAATATATTGGCAGGCCCATTCACACCTATGTCCAGAAATTATGTCTAGACTGTACAGTATTCCCTGCACT
The DNA here is from genome assembly GCA_033980235.1 of Diadema setosum. Classification (NCBI taxonomy): domain Eukaryota; kingdom Metazoa; phylum Echinodermata; class Echinoidea; order Diadematoida; family Diadematidae; genus Diadema; species Diadema setosum. Next base: position 2,898,756 of record CM067061.1, on the reverse strand, counting down.
AATAATTCAACTGGTATTTCCAACATTGGGAAAACCTCTTTATGGAGTTAGAGTTTGAACCAGGGTTCCAACATTTTGTTGTTGGGTTTTTTTTTGGTCTTTTTTAAATCTAATCCCAGTTTCAACTTCAGCATGTGAACAGGCCTATCAAAACTAGCGCCGACACCTTTTTAACCTTCATATCAGACCACCAACCTTGGGTGAGATCATTAGCTGGGGCTAGGATGACACCTTCACCTCTGTTCCAATTCTAAGTGAAGTACGTGAGAAAAGAATAACAAACCTTTCCCAAGAAAGTGGTGATATTGCACTAGCAAAATAAATAAGCTGTATGGAAAGCTCTTGGCTCTTTTACAAACCCCAGATTTGCAGTTAAATTGTTATTTTTTCCATGATTGCAAAAACTCACAAGCCTTCTCTATTCCAGCTTTGAATATGAATCTCACCCCAACCATCCCATACACAGTGAAGTTCTGTGAGGAGGATTAGTCCACTTCTTTTCATTCATACGTTTTCCTGCACATTTTGTGACAAAATGTGATTTATTTGTTTGCCGCAGACAAACAGTCTCCCAGCTGATACCCTTCTAAACTGATAAAAAATATAATGATTGAAATGTTGTCATGTTTTTGCTGTCTTGAATGGATGCTGTATCGGGATTCAACAATGCAGACTCTCAGCCAGGCATCAAAGTCGAGGGTTCCGAATACAGCACCTTTGAATGACTGAAGGAAATTCAATTTCGCTGCATCCTTTTCATTGGATTACACTTTTTTGGCCTCAAAGGAAGGCGGCAACCATCGCCAGGAGGGCTGCTGAGAAAAGAACCCTGCACACAGCGCTGCCATGCTAATCGTTCTCCTGGGGTTTTCACTATTAAATGAATTGCCGTGCTGGAAACACGCTAATTAAGTCCCGACACAACATTTCACAATCACACACAAATCAATTAATTTAGGCATTTTGATCTACCTGAAGGGGAACATAAGCACATAAGTTATACTGGCAAAGAGTACTAATACGATGATTTATGATATGTGACTTTAAGCCTTCTAATGTTGTACCACATAGGAACTAATATTGATTGAATGAATTGGAGCAGTTCTAATTTCTATTTTCACACATAATCTCTACAATTCAGATTCTTCATAAGAAAAGGGACTGTGTGACTGACTCCACAGAATTTTCATCATGCATAAGTTTTTGTTTTTGTTTTTTTATCATTTCAAATGACAAGATGAGATTCAACAAGGGTCGCATTATGCCATGAGCAACTCTCATTTCAGTACTCATTTTGCATGAAAAAAAAACCCCACTGAAAACAATGTTTTTCTATGACATTCAACATGATAGTTTCATGAGTAGTAGGAATGCTAGTTGCCATCTGCTGCTGTTAGATAATGTTTTCATTGGTTGATAGTATTGTGGATGTATTCAGCAGTTTTTAAAGCTTAAAGAGTGAGGTGGAAACAATAATACTTATTCCTCTGAGCAAACTAAAAACGAAGAATTTCCATTAATGAGATACAATACAATGATTAGGAAGCCCTCATAACAAGCGACAATATGATCCCACTGTTGAAAGCTACTATGATTTCATTGCTAGAAGCTACTATGACTGCACATCCATGTATGTGAGAATACCCTGGAAGTTACAGTATGCAAACGTCAGAATTACTATTTTGATACATCCATGTCCAGGTGAAGTGGTTGTAGGATATTATATACTATATAATTTTGAAAACTCATAGGACATACACATTCTAACTCAGAAATCCCAAGGAAACAGCTTCCATATACCTCAAATTCCACAACACTGCAGAGAACGCGCATCACTATAAAGTAAGAACCAGTTTTTAGTGCAATTCCAGTAATATTACACTGCACACACACTGGACCAGGAGGAGGAGATGTTCAGATTTCATGACATTGCTGGCATGTTGGGAGTTCACGCGGAAACTGTTTTCCTCTCCGCGAGCAGGAAGCAGCGGGAGTCATGAAAACTTCCTGGTAGCGGAGAGTTCCATGCGCCACCGAACACTTCTCCCATCCTCAAATAACCACTGGATTTCGTTGCCAGAAAGCGATGCGCCTATCCCCTGATCTCAGCCAAGATGATCCTTATCCAGTCGTAATCAGAGTCGCCACTTCCAGCCTTGCGAATCCTCTACTGGTTATAATTCATTCACAATATTCGGGGCTCAGATTTCAGCCCGGAGCAGAATTTCTGTCGTCATGGGGACCGCAGAATGTCTGGAGAAAGCACTTTTCATGAATCGATGCAACATGTTACAGATTTACTTATTAGTCAAAGTCTTCACCGCATCATTGTAATACCATTAGTAAGCAATATCCTTTATATAAAAAAAAATATGCTTCCTCTATACACCAGCTCTACTAAATGAATACATCATTTTCCATATCATGCCATGTGCAATTTCATCCCACAATTCTGAATCACATTTGACAGACAATTTCATAAAACATCTTACAGCATTCATCATTGTACAATGAATCATTGGTTTGATGTCTAAAGGATTTTAGGAGTCAATAACTTTTTTCAAAAAGAAATTGACAACTTTCAATAAAATTTTATACAAAAAGGTTGCGAGGCAAGGATTGTTCATTCAGTATACCCTCCGTATGCTGTTTATATTTGTAGCAAAAAAAAAATAAAACAAACAAAGAACCAACGCTCAAACAAAGCAATTTGTTCCATTTAAAGTGACGAAAACAGTTTCAAGGCAATGCTTACCCTCAGTGATCGAAGAGATGGTCTAGTCATGGGGCTACGTTGTAGCTCCATGGTCTAGATAGTGATGATTATCTTCAGCAGGTCCAGAAGAGGGAACAGGGGATAATCACGTAGTACTATAATGGGATGAGTCACACAACTACGGTGCTCATTGTTCTTTTATCACCTTGGCTACAACATTCAGCTCTCAAAGAATCCAAAAGAAAAAAAGTTTCTGATAAAACCATGCAGCTGGTTTGCAGGGAACTGAGACCCTACAAATGCAACACACCATTCATTCTGAGCTCGGCAGTATGATACAATATGCAGACATCGTGAAAAGGAATTGATACTCGCTACCTTGGTAGATGCTGGGATAATTACCAGCTTTTATATCCACCTTTATATTCATTCACTGTATCTTTCTCTCACTATCTCTCTCTCTCTTTCTCTTTGTCTCTTTCTGTTTGTCTGTCTGTCTGTCTGTCTCGATCTCTCTCGTCACACACAAGAACTAATTTGTGATCTTTACATGGACTGATTGCAAGTTGATATGTATTTTCCCTGGCTTTTGAATAACGGGGGAAAAAAATTAGACTGAGCGATCAGGCAGAATGGTACGCACAATGCAAATACACCCTACCACTATAGCAAACAATAAGACGTGAGGTGAGAAATATGGGTACATATTCCACATAGTGTATGAGTCACTCCAATCCCCCCCCCCCATCCCCCCCCCCCCCCATCCCAACCCAGTTTGCAAGCACACAGCCAAAATATTCCCCGTACAGCTTCTGCTATTTGGAAATCTACTTTCTATTTGTGTAAACGTGCTTTCGGCCACTGCCGTCTAAAATTGTCAGACGGGTCTGAATCATATGAAATGTCCCATAACAGCTTGTTTTCACATGAATATGGGAGAGAGGAGAAAAAATAGGCAATTAAATCTCAGGTGAGTCACTTTCATACCCTGGGTGTAAAATGGGAGGAAAGAGAAATCCAAGAGCCCTAGCCCTTATGAGAAATGAAAGCAGAATCAACCACATGATTTAATGTCTTTTAAATGTGTGTGGGTTTTTTTTGTGTGAGCAATGTGACTCAGAATAATATCCTATGGCTAACATTTTTATTCCTGCCTTAGCCACAAGTGTAGCACACATTTTTCTCTCTGCTCTTGAATTCTTAAAAGGTTACTAGACTCGTAATATCACACACATCAATGATGTACAGTGTGTACAACACACTGAATGTATACTGTGGACAATACTATTCAATATCTTGTGTCCTTGTGATGAAAAGTACCAAGGTAGCCACAGGAATATGCCATTGAAGATTTTCTGACAGCTATTGATCTGTCTGATTATTTTCTTGAATACATGAATACCATATCAAAAGCAACCACACCGACTGGAGCATTCTGGGGGGGAAAAAAGCAAAAGAACTACCCCCTCCCTTCCCCTCCCCTCCCCCCCCCCCCCCCTAAAAAAAAAAAAATGTGAGTGAAATGCAGGCATTACTCATTATAATGAAGTTCTAAGCAGTGCTACAAAATGGTGACTGACATTTTCAAAGAAATAGCTAATTTCCCCTAACTCATAAAGATCATAAAACTTGGTAGGGGTAGAAATCCACACAGATTGGCCAAATGTTCCAATCAAACTGCCTCAAAGTTTAGTAACAACTGTAGTGTTACCTAGTTTTGTGACTATCTCAGTATTCAAAGCACAACTCTTGCTGTTATTCCCATGTCCATTTCATATGCCTCAAGGAGGATGATTCATTTGAAAAGTTGTTTTCAACCTGTTGGATCAAAAACTCACTCCACTCAAAACCTTGTAGATAACTTTGACAATACCTACTTCTGGGTTCCCAATGTTGTATTATCTGCTATGCATACCACTAATGGCCATTAGTAGCTAATTGAGGACTTTTTAAGTGCCTATTACAATTTACACCACAATTGAAATCATTGTTTGAATTGTGGAGTTATTGTGGTGATCGAATCAGATATTTTCCAGATCTTGAGGTCAGTCATGGCAATCGTTTTGATCACAGACACTTTTTGAACATCCAAAACTTTTCCACGATCATCGCAATTGCCACAACTGACCTCAAGATCTGAAAAAGATGTGATAAGATCTGATACGATCACCATGATTACTCCATGATTAGACTGCGATTTCAATTGTGGCACACATTTTCATGGACATAAAAAAAAATCCACAATCAACTACTTATGGCCAGTCTCGGCATGTGTAGAGGATTGTATGACAGTGGGAAACCCAGCATAAACCATTATCTGCTTCTTAGTCATCAGTTTAAAAAACCACCTGATGAGACACAACTAATGGAGTTGTGGTAGTGTGAGTTACCCCTTCAAGTGGGAAAGTTGTGAAACAGCCATCATCAAGGGGAGTCTAAAAGCAATTTGTAATGTGAGTTTGCAAATGATTGTTTTTCTGCTTTCACTCCAGGGGGCATGGTAACAAAAAAAAAGAGAACAAATCAATAAAAGCATACAAATTCACCAAAATTTCTTGAAGACTTCTATCATGTGATGTGAAAGGGACCAATGACGGCCAATGTAAAGAAAAGCCACCAAATAAACTGTCTGGCTCACTGAGAATGCAATTCTACATAAAGTTTAAATTAGCTTGTAATGATTAGAGTAGGATTATATGACAGAATAGTGGAAATACCACTGAAATCAGATCAGGAAAGTTTACAGCTTTTCAAAATTTCACACGTCTTCAGGGAATAGTCATGGTAGCCATGACTATATGTGATGTGTCATCATGAAAGCCATATAATGTCATTAAAAAAAAATTATTAGCACTTGTTATTCCTCTTTTCTTTCTTTTTTTGGCAGATATGAATATGTCAGACAGTAAACTTTAAACTGATACATAAATTGCCCTACTTCACTACAAGGAAAATATTTTTCAAAACAAGAAATGTTAGAAAACTATACAGGTTATATTGCCAAAGTCAGTTTTACATACATTTTTCTTCTTTAATGATCTCTGATTTTTTATGGGAAATGTGCTGACACATCACATATATGCAAATTAACCTGGGCAATAATGCTCTCAACTCACAATTTTCTCATTGGTTTGCACACTATGATATCGTAAATATCATGCATTTTTGTACAATCTTTCTTCTTAATTGTCATGATTACTAGGTTTTTGTAACACGAAAAAATCAGTTAGATATTCTGGTTTTCCTATTTATTTCGACTTTTGCATAAACGTAAGTTTGATTTTAAAGCAATGATACTGTACCTCTTCAGATGACAAGCATAATAAGTATGAACACAGTCCAGAACCTTTTCATCACTCCATAGAATTATTGGGTTTGTTTGTGGTATCTTTCTTTTTCTCAGAGATTTTCTCAGCCCTCATCAAGCACCCATATAGAAAATTTTCAAAAAAAAAAAAAAAAACCCAACCCCCCCCCCAAAAAAAAAACAGAGAACAATAAATGGTGACTTATACAAGAGAGAGATATATTAATGTGCTTGACCCTACAACAGATGCCAACTGCAAAAACACATCAATCTAAAGGTCAGGAAATAAAAAAAATAAAAAAATAAAAAATAGAGTCTAAGGAAACCATAGGGCTTTTTACACTTGTGTTTCTTAACCCCGGACTTTCTCTGACCCAGGACTATGGTTAGTCCCGTACCAATTTTTTCAGCTTTTTACACTCGCCAATTAGTCCCGTACTATCTCTTGTCCGGGGCTAAGGAGAAAACTGACCTTTTTACACTCGTATTTCTTAGCCCTGGACTTTCCAAACCACATGAATATTCATAGTAATTACGCTGTGTACTGTACACGTACACGCATGCACCGGCAGCACTTGATTACCTCGTTTCTGATTGGTCATTGAGGGTCGGACTTCGTCTCCGTCGCTTAGCCCAGGATTATTTTTTCGTTCTGTTTACACTCACTTGCTTGGCACCGCAATTGCGGTGCTAACCCCTGCTATTTTGCAGGGCCAGATAGTACCGTACTATCGGTGGGGCTAGCCCACTTTGGCAAAAACGAGTGTAAACAGAAAGTGGGCTAAGGATAGTCCCGTACCAACGGTGGGGCTAAGGCCCCCCTTAGCCCCACCGTTGGTCCGGGGCTAAGAAAAATTTTACAAGTGTAAAAAGCCCTTAAATGACATAGAGATGCCAGTGTTTCATTGCATTCCTACCATATGTGCTTCAAATTCAAACATAACTCTGATGCAGACCCATATACATGTAATATTGTGGTATTGACACAACCACACTTGTTCATGTCACTCACACCAAACATAAAGTTACAATTATTATATATCAGAACCTTAGCAGATTGCCATGATGTATGACAGCTTACAGCCTGTTTTCCACCCTGGAAGAACTCAGTGCTCCAACTTTTCTAAAGATTGATTGTAAATAATTACAATGACTTAAAAAAAAAAGAGTTCTAACTTGAACTTATGCTCACCTGCAAAGTAAGCCATTTTTTGTGTTTGACGGTAAATTGAATTTTCCCAGACGATCAACTTTCTGGGAATGTCTTGATCTAACTGAAGAAGTACTACGACAGAACTATATGAGCATTACATGTAGCTAGCCTTGTTTTACTTTAACTTGTTGAGGACAAGTTAATTTGGTATAACACACGTTTCCCATAGATACTTGCCTGAATATTCTCTGGACTAGTCTTTCATGGGTTAAAAATATTGGTTAGAATCTTAAATACAAGGAGACACCAGGCATTGCCAGTTATGTAGCAAGGGAGGGAAAAAAAGAGGAAAACATCAAATGTGTGGGCAAGTCACAATCATTTTAGCAGGACTAAGAAGGTAGAATATTGGGGGGGGGGGAGACATATGGCACATTTCAGGTATGGCTGCAATCTATGGCATACATTAAAAATCTTCACTTGACTTCAAAGTAACAGAAATTTTGAATGAATATGGTGTCTGCAAAATGCATGTAAATAAAAAAAACAACTATATATCCTATAACAACCAGCTAAATCTTTCAAAAGATCCTAAAGTATAATTTTATTATCATTTCATGTAAAAACACAATCAAAATTAAATGTACCTGCAAACACCTGAAATATTGCCTAGGAATATAAAACCTTTTTCTGGAGTTGAAACCTGGCATACAGGCAATATAATGGACAGCAATGAAAAGGTGTTTGGGAGAACTAAACTCAACTATATGCATAGACAAGTTGAGTCCATGAAGGAGAGAGTACCACCACAAACAAGACAGTAAAAATTGTGATCTATATTGCATAAATACTGATGCAGTGAGGATAGATGATGCTATTTTATAGTCTTAAAAAAAAAAAAAAGTTCACAGAAAAATGATGATGGTAACAAACACACGAGTGATTTAAATGAGGTGGTAATACCAGCATCTTAAAACTCTCCCAGCAGTGTGGATGACATTATTGTCATATTGTTGATATCTTTTTTTGGGGTGTGTGCCAATAATTTAGAGCGGAATAAAACTGATGCTTTAGAGGGTCATTGCCAAGTCACAACTCTAAAAAAAGGTTGTTTTGAGGATGTGGTCACGTCTCCCTGAATTCCCTTTTTAAAAACTGATTCTGAAGAGCTATGCGCAAACCAGAATGAGACTTAAAGATGCTGATGTCATTCCCTTATCTGATTAGGAGCCTCAAATGACCACTACAGCACACGACTTTGAAATGGCTGAAATGTTTTTGTAGTACAACTCACTATGAGTCATGTTTCTCATGTAACCAAGCCTCAACATGAACTCCGGAGGAAGTGGAGTGCATCTTGCGCATAAATGCATCCCACAGGCTACTCCAGACCCAAATGGAAGTATCATGAATTGATAATTGATGCCTCCAACAGACATACTTCTACCCCGACGGCTGGATCGAACTACCTAGGGATGGAATAGCGCTTCTCCCCTAGTCGTTATTCCCAGAATGCAACAGGAGATTTGTTATTCCTGTAGGTTACAAGCAATCATTTATTCACAGCCTGTTATCTATGGTAACATTGAGACCACTACACTGCAGAGTTAAAAGCAGCATTAAAACATACCGAAAGTTAACGGGTTTTCAAAATTCAAGTTTTGTGACCCAATACAAAAACCGTTAATTCGCGTATGGACACAAAATAAAATTGTTAATTATCCCAAATCGACAACGTGATGCTAAATAAGTCCTACTTGATTTTTTGAACAATCATCTTGATAATTTCCCTGCTCAATGTGAGTGAATGGCAAGCAGAGACTTTATCTTCTTTTTTTTTATTGCATTAAAAACTCGCCACACCGCACAAATGTGAACAATAAATCACCTTTCTACTTTTTTTTTCCTTGGAATTCTCACAACATTTTTTTCCTGTGCAGCACATGTCAAAAGAGAAAAGCAAAAGCATTAACACATGTGTGTGAATGCGGGTACAGACACTATTTAAAGCCTGTCTAGGTTCAGTTTCCTAATTACATTCTTATTTGTTTTTGTTTTTGTTTTTTAAGTCCCAGTAGCATGCATGGGGATACTATGGAGTTGGAAGGCTAGACCAGCTTGGCTATATTTGAGAATCCCCATAATGAATTGTGTATATAGCTTTATCAATGATCTCCTGCTACCGATGAGTGTACGCTACGATGCATATCTTTGATTCTATTCATGGTTTTCAAATGTACCCTGGTGGGCAGTGAATGAATCGGGGAAACCCATGAATCACCATCCTTCCAGGTCTTTAAACTTTGCTGAATGAGCTGTATGATGATCTTTATATAATGCATGACGAATGTATCAAACAGTTTTAAGAACTATCTTGTTGCTATCTTGTGATGTATGAAAAAAAAAATGAACATGCCAATATACTGGATACTTAATGGTTTATTCTAACATGATTGTCTATAGGAAATATAGCAGGTATGGCAAATTAGATCTCCAACATATTTTCACTTTTTGAAGTATTATAGGTATTCCTTGACAACCATGAATTACTCATAGCTTAACCTTCACAGAATACCAGAGAGTCTGTGTGGTATAGCATGTACATGTATAACCATGGAGCTCAAAGATGTCAAACTAGAATCATTGCTCAATAGTGTCTTTAATATCACAGGTGCATCTCAGATAACGCACCACTGTCAAGTGTATGCAGTAAACTGACCAAAGCTCCTTCCAGTAACTTTCTTCAAAGTTCTATGATGAAGTACTGCACAAGTGTAGGTCAAATATCCATCTGAGGTCACATTCTTCTGAACCCCCGATGCATTACAGTATCCTCATGTTGCTTAGCAACAGATGACAAGGAGCCTCATCCATAAAATGTATGGCATGAATATAAATTGAATGATGAAACAAACATGAGAAAACTTGTAAATGGCATCAAAGAGTCTACAATGTGTAAGTTTGATAACACATACAGTATATCCATATCATTGTATATCTGTTATTAAGAGCAGTGTCCAGGATGGGTTCCAACTACACTACTAAAGGATCAGAAATAGTAAAAATAAGTAAAAATGTCTTACTTCAGCAAATGGAAGAGAAAGGTCCACCACATCAAAAGTAGCACATAGACCCCATCAGAGAGATACTGGAGGGAGAGGTTTCCGACAGCTTGTGTCCCTCCAGAAACAAGGCAGTGGGGTAGGGGAGGGACCTGCTATATCAGCCCCCGCAAGTGAGCATATGACAGCAGAACTCAGCCTGACACTATCACAAGGGTCGCTGAAACCTGGCCAAGGAATTTAGTGGCATGTGGGTTTGCTACTGTTCTAATGCTACCTTTCTTTTTCTCTTTTTTTCTCTCTCTCTTCTCTCCCTCTATCTCTCCCTTTCTCTCTTTTACAAGCTTTACTCAATCTGTTTTCCTCTGCGGCTTTTCCCTCCTACAGCCATTATCAAAGTTTGTCAATTTGCTGCGGAGTGGGGAAACAAACTGTTGCTCCTCTCTTTTTTTCTTCTTTTTTTTTCTGCCCTTGAGTTGGTTGCCTTCCTTTGCTCTCTTCCTCTTCTTCTCTCTCTCCCTTCCTCTCTCTCTCCCTCTTTCTTTCTTTTCTTCTCTCTCCCCATGATCATTCAGAGAGTTTTTCTGAATTGCAAATTGATGGTTCACTGCTGAGTTGTGTCACAATGTGTTGGGAATGTTTGAAGTTCTGCTGGCAAAGTGCTGTCATTGACATTTTGCCGAGATGGGGGGGGGGGGGGGGGGGGGGGCAGGCGAGGATTGGTGGAAAGAACCACACACTCATGTGCGTTCATGATGTGTGAATGTTTCAAGTGTGAAAGGGGGTAGTTAAAGGGTCACTTCATGTTTTGTGTCCCCAGAATGTAATGCACTAACCAAACTCAGAATAAATGCATCAGTTGCTGAAAATGACTTGGTTCACCAAGAGCTTCAAGTGTACACTTAAAAGATCTGATATTTGAAGTTCACCTGTTCAAAAGATTAATACCGAATTACATGTACTCTGAAAAGTGGTACGACTGAGATATGGATGACTCTCATCGTACTGTAACTGTGTACTAAATGATTGGTATTCATCTAACAAGTTTTCTACTGTTTTCTTCATATGTCTGTAGTTATTTCTAACAACACACTATTCTTGCAACTGATTGACAAATTGCCCTGCATCAACGTAAATAAGCACTGAATTGATCAGTGTTTTAGTAGTAGCCATGATAAAAAATCATGGGCGTACATACTCAAGCGGGATTCGAACCCACGACCTCCTGATCACCGGACAGGCGTCATCTCCATGCACTAGACCACCGAGCTTTCACCCGACAGCAAGTGTTGGTTCTAATCCTTATAGCATGCAGCGGGTACTGCGTAATTATTCAAATTCATGAAATTCTTCCGTTGAGATGCTTTCATTGCAACTGATTGACACTATTCTTGATTTAACATGATTACACAAGAATAGTCAGTGAAACCTAATCTTCAGACAATAACTACAGGATAATTTTTGGTACAAGCTGTATGCCATTACTGACCAGTCATCTTCATTCAAGAGTCTACTTCATATGCTATTTAGGAAGGAAATTCAGGTGGGGGGGGGGGGGGGGGGGTAATGACCCTCTTGATTTACAACGAGAGAAATGCTGAATACCCATCTCAGTCAACAGTGATTTTATCAGTAGCACTAGCAGTTTTTTTCTTGAAATGTTGATGGGGTGACTAAAATTTTGTTTGAAGAAGTGGTTTCAGATCTACAAGTGATATGATGCATGCAGTACTCTACCAAGTCTGTTATACTTATGTGTTTGGTACCGAGGAACATTTTCATAGCAACTATTTTTTTTAAAAACCAAATCATACTTCCACTTTGTTTGTTTCCTCGTTTGCATTTAACTTTTTCTCTCTTTTTTTTCCGAATGAAAAAGGAATAGCAAATTCACCTCAAAGAGTGGATATCTATAGTATCAATATCACCTACTGTTTAACCCCTTTAAGAGCGAGCCCAGTGATGCAAGGGGATGGGGCCACAGGTAAAGGGACAGGTGTATGGGGGTGGGGCCATCAGGATGACTTTGCATTTGTGATGATGACTGAAGCAGGAATAGAAGGATATCAGATGGAGGGATGGGGGATGGATGAAAGGAGAGTCCAGTGATTACATCATTGACAGAGATAGTCTTTGTGAATGAAGACAGTGGCTGCGTTTATCAACTACATTGTACACCTGTTTAAAACGTGTTTCAGTACCCACTATCACAACGCGTTTGTAAACGCCTTGCAGATTGCATTTCTCTAGTTTTTGCCTTTATCAACTCTGTCGATAGGGAGGCCTTGTGACTGTGCAGCTCCACTGCACAGTTTGACCAGAGGAGCAGAGATGTGTAGTTGACAGTAGTTTGTATGGGCATGTCCATGCTAAAAATGCATTTCAAAGCAACTTTGAATCTCACAATAATCAATATTTATGAAATGACATAGCAATACACCTGACTCATTGCATAAACCATTGAATCATCTTTTCTTCTTATTTTGGAAGCCTCCCCCCCCCCCCCCCAGTTATGGCCAGCATGTGCTACAGTGTTTTAGAACTGCATAAATCTATAGCAATCAGAGTTGCTTGGGTTATATGCAGTCATATATTTCTATTGTGACTGAATACATCATGCATGACATTGTGAACATTTGTCAAAGTTAAAGGGATAGTACAGTAGTGGTGGAGATAAAAATTGGGCTTTAAACTTTATGCCAGATACCAAGAAAACACTTATGATACAGTACAGAGCATACCATTTTAAGAGGAATTCACCGTTTATTTGATGAAAATCGGGTTTGGAATGACTGAAACATCAAAAAACAAAGTAAAACAAAGCGATCGTAATAAAGTGTGGGTCCAAAACTTTATTAGAATCGCTCTTTTTTGGATATCTCGGCCATTTCAAAACCAATTTTCATCAAATAAACGGTGAATTCCTCATAGAATTACATGCTCTTTCATATTTCATAAGAGGTTTCTCATTATCTCACAAAAAAAAAAATGTTAGAAACCTGAAATTAGGTCTCAACCAAAACTATACGATCCCTTTAAGTTTTAATTCTTTTTTTTTTCTAATCCTTCTCAAGTAAGGAGAAAGGCACAACAGAAACAGTAAATGTCAGGTTTTGGCAACACTGCATGGAAGGTCTGTTTGAAATGAAATGAAAGGACAAAGAAAACTTCAATGCTTTACTCTGATTGGTTGAAAATCAAGTTGTGATTTTTTCTATTTTGATTTTTGAAAATAATGTCTGCAAGAGCTCCGAGAGGTCATTGGCAGCGACTCTCATCATTTGACATTTCTGAAGTAATCTTGACATTTGTCTGCCCCTACCGGAATTCCACCAAATATGAACGAGAAGTGAGTCATTTACTGGTTTCCATGGACAACATGCTATGTTTTAAGCATAAATCATTTGAAATATATCAGATCATTAAAGGATGGATGGCATCTATTCACTTTTCATAAGGGTAATATGCTGGTTCCCACCAATAAAGATTTTATTAATTGATTTACTGCAGTGAATGCCTGGGCTGATATTAGTTCATTCTAATTTGGTAATCTACATGTCTTAACACATGAATACCCTAAAACATCAAAACGAACTGGCAAACTTATTTGCAACAGGAACTAAGAAAACAGTTACAAGCAGGGTGTGAAGTAAATATCTCTGTCAAAAAAGTGACTTTATGTCTACAAAATGAATCTGAATTAACCTAACACAAAAGATCAGTTTACAGTCCAGAATCCAAACCATCATCATTTAGCTGGGTCAAAAAGAGGTTGTAACCTTTGTGATGGCACTGAGACACAATATTTCTACTCAACAACATGATACACCAGAGACAGGCATTACATCACCTCCATACAATCAGGACCATTAGGAACCGACCAAAAGCTGTTGTGAGTGATTAAAGGGTGTGTACAGTTCTGGTCAAGGTGAGGATTTAGCTTTTAACATTTTGCGAGATATTCAGAAACCACTCTATGAGATGCCAAAGAGCATGCAGTTCTAAAGGGTATCAAAAGTTTATTCGATGAAAATCGGTTTTGAAATGGCTGAGATATCCAAAACAAGGTGAAACAAAGAGATCCTAATAAAGTTGTGGCATGTCGCCTTTTACTATTAGCACTTTTTGGGATATCTCAGCCATTTGAAAACCAATTTTCATCAAATAAATGTTGAATCCTTCTTAAAATTACATGCTCTTTTGTATTTCATAAGAGGCATTTCATTATCTCACTTAGGAATGTTCAAAACATGAATCCCCACCTCAACCAGTACTGTACAGTCCCTTTAAAGATCTCTGTTGGATTGCAAAGTACAAGTTCCTTGGGAGCAATCCCCTGAACATAGATGCTTTAATTCATTAAACCTCCAAAACATATGAAAACTATCTTCCAAAGGTAATTTTATTTTCAATCCAGCAATGATCCATAAATAATATGGTAAAACATTTAACTGAACTTCTAACTACATTAATTGTTCACTAATTAGTTTGCTAATTGCTACAGAGTCTGGCTTCCGGCATAAATTGTCATCCATTCTGCATCAACTGGAGGTTCGCCAGCTGATAAAAACTATGAACGAAATGACAGTTGTGCATCCGTGGTATGTGCATATGCGTGTGTGACTGACACAGCTAACAGGCAATGTGATTTATATCCTGTTATTACTTGTGATCAGATTCTTGGCATAGAAGCCGACTCCCAGGTGATTACCAGGAAGGTCAATGATGAATGAGCAAGGGAGGCAGAGCATCACATCCTGGGATGCCCAGGTCACCACGGTAACAGTGATGATGACGGTGATGGTGATAATGAGGAGAAGGAGGAGGTGGAGAAATAAGGAGCTAGATCATGCTACTGACATACTTCAAAATGAATAACAAGCTCTGGGGAAGAAGCCGTACACGTAGCAATAGAGTTGATGATGATGATGGTGGTGATGATGGTGGTGATGACGATGGTGATGACGATGGTGATGACGATGGTGATGATGATGGTGATGATGGTGGTGATGACGATGGTGATGGTGGTGGTGGTGGTGGTGGTGGTGGTGGTGGTGGTGGTGATGGTGGTGATGATGGTGATGATGGTGATGGTGACGATGGTGATGGTGGTGATGGCGATGATTGTGATGATGATGATGATGGTGTTGGTGATGGTGGTGGTAGTGGTGGTGGTGGTGATGATGATGATGATGGTGATGAGAAGGATGGTGATGATGATGGGGGAGGGAGGAGGAGAAAGTTGAAATATAAGAAACAAGATCACATCAATGAAAAGAAAATGAATAACACTTTAGAGGAGGACATTATGATGACAAAAATGCTGATGATGATAATAATAGTGATGATGAGGAGGAGGAAGGTGAAGAAACCCAAGACAAAATCATGTCACTGAAATACTTTAATATGAATGTCATTCCTATAGAGGATAACACTGGCTGTTGATAGAGAGGATAATTTAAACATTGGCAGAAAAACAGAATATGCTGATAAAATGGTTGTGACAATGTAAATGTGGTACAATGACACTGATGATCCTAGTGATAACAGTATGAACTCAACTAGCTGCAAAATTAGCAGCAATTATGATGGCAAAGATGAAAATATCATGTGATCCTAAGCAAATTTGTTTGTGGCAAAGAATATTGCCATACAAATGAGGATAAGATGATAAAAATGAATGTATCAGCAATGATAGTTCTGACAGACATAAACTGAACCCTCTAACAAACAAGTGCATACGATCTTGGTACGTGGTGAGATCCTTTACATTTATTTTAGTGTTTCTATATTTACATTTACATCATTGTCAGCTTTTAGTTGGAATCCCTTCAGAGAGCCCTCAGGAATGTTACAAATGATTGACAGCCAATCCCGATAATCCTACATCCTCCTTCCCATACCGGAGCATCATGCCAGGCAGTCCCCTTCAAAACCTCTGGAATCTAAAAACAGTCTCTAGTAAATGAGAGTGAAAGATGCAATCGCAGGAATGCTTCTGCCTCATCTGCCTCAAAATGCTGATCTATGTAAGATAGGAAGCCAGTCCAAGAAGTGCTTTCCTCAAAATCTGAACAACATCCAGAAAGATAGGCAACTCTGTACATAACAGTGATGCCCTCGATGACAAGGTTAAAAGCTAAATGCAACATTAGAAGGGTGTGGTGTAGAGACCAAAGAAGAAGCTACAATGAATGCTAGAGGATTGGGGTGGAGGAGGAGGAGGAGGAGGAGGAAGAGGGGGGGGGGGGGCGAGGATGAAGGGGAGGGGAGGAAAAGGAGGAGAGAGGAGACAAATGGGGAGATGTGGGAGGGTCTGTGGGTGTTTCTTTTACCCTAGAAGATCTAACAGTGACTTGCAGGATGAAGAAATTATGACATTACACCAAAGTAGAGATGTTGTCATCATAATAGTGACTTGAAGAATGGGAATTACCAGAAGAAACTACAAAGACTTTCATTGATGCATGGTGGCAAATCCCTTGGCCCTCTATGAATCCTAAACAACTTTCATTTTCCTGAGAGTTGTTTTCTTTCTTTTCAGCAACAAGTCTGAAGAGCGAATAAAGAGACCTATCATCACATAATCACTAGTGATATGCAATTTGCAAAAGTGGAAATTTGAAGGAAAAATCTAGCTGAAGAAGCAAGTAAACAGATGCTTCAAATCCCCCAATAAGATTCTTCTGTCCAGTACTTTCCCCATCCCTTTCAAACAGAGTGGGCTTACATGTCTTGATGTATCAGCAGAGAATTTAGCTCTTTCCATTCTTCTATCTATAGTTACCAGTACAGTAAGTCTGAACTGTAGCAGCGCCATCTATTGACCACAGTCATACAGCTCGGTCTATCTCCTCCCATGAACAAATGATTTACAAATACAGGATATTCAACCATTTTCAAACAAAAGTTTGTAACCCCTTCATACCATGACATGATAGTGAAATACAGAAGAAGAATATGGTGACTGACACATATAAAACATTGTTTTAATAGTATATGATAAATGAAGAAAAACAGATACTGTATTACCAGTGAAGTTTGATAGAAATATGTCTTTCCTTTCTTTCTTCCCCTCCCCAACATTATTCAAAGATAGAATCATTAAGCACATGAACAGGCATGATACCACAGAAAAAAGGAATGATCCTTTTAGAAAATTCAGTTTGATACACCTTCTGCTTTAACACACAATCTTTGCATGTGCCAATTGATGGAGATTCGTAGTCGCTGAAATAACTGAAATGATGTACAGCGATTATACCCTTAACAAAATTACGCTACTCTTTGACTTACCAGATAGAAACGCTTCCTGCGATGTGAAACTCTGATGCGAACATCCTCCATGCCGTGCAGGGGTCGGCTGCTGAGAGTGTAATCCCTCAACGTCTCATTATTACTCCTAATTGTGAAACCGGGAAATCTTCCACTGCCACTTATTAAAGACTTCCAAGTATGCTGGGAGTCTATTTTGAGAGGGCAATGAAGGCCTGTGACAAAAGTCTTGTCAAACAAATGTGTCAAGCAGGGTACCACCTTAAAAAAAAAGAATGTGTATCAGCAGATTCTCCTTGATCGGAGGCAAAAATAGAAGGCTAAGGTAATTAAAAGGTCATCTTTGTCAGAGTCAGTGTGTAATGAATCTCTCATTCTTTTAACATATTGAAATATTGATGACAAAGGTATTGAGAATATCTCAAATTTCTTTGCATTGATATCGAAATAAAATATCATGACCTCCTCTCTGGTACCGACGGAAAGATTTTGCTGCAACATTGCGGCAACATTGTTCTGAAATAATGGGTTCAAAATACATTCCATGAGGAATTTTGATCATTGTAAAACAATGAAAGTTGATAAAAGTGTGACAAGCATTCAATTCTTTGTGATGGTGGTGATGGTGATGCTGGTGGTGGTGATGGTGACGATAATGATGATGATGAATTTCTCTGCCAGATTCAGACCAACCCTGAATCAACCTACACTGAACTCTGCATCCTAATATCCAATGACACAGAAAGAACTGAATTGCTTTACTCAGGGAGCAGAGGTTTACACTGAGATATCTATAGGTGCATAAGGATTAAATTCAGAGGCTATCCCATTATCAAGAGGAGTGATCCACAAAGACAGTTCAGTAAATTACCATAAATCTAATTTGTATGCATGTTTTATGATGTACAAGCATAAACTATAATGATATAATTTCTAAAAACCTGACTAGCATAATCAGAGAGACAACCTCTACATTTACTAGTGGGATGAACAGAAATGAAAATGACAATGTTCTATTATAAGGCTTAATTTGCTGGGATAATCATAGGATGATGACATGATCAGACACAATTTTCCAAGTATATTACCCATGCACCTGTTATCAATGTTAGCATCTTGTAAAGCATACAGTCATGTCGAGAGCATTTGTGTCTGATAAAGTATTTTAAAATACACATCCCTCCTACAAAGAACTCTGCCACAATTTGGAAGGTTATGTTGATTGTGCTCCTTGTTGCCACACTGACATCACACCATTTATAGAGCATCAGAGTTTCTGACAGTAAACCATTCAGGGCAGAAATGTCACAACGTACAACATGAATCCTTGGAGAGTAGTGCCATGAAAGTTCAACAATATGAGATGGCTGAAGGGCATGGGATGAGGGTGAGGGCAGTGGGAAATAGGATGAGAGGAGGTGGAGGAGAGGAGACAGGAAGACAGAACAGGAGGAGAAGTACAAGAAAGAGAAGGATGCAGGGGATCAGAAGATAAGGAGTGAGAAGGGGAGAAGGGGAGGAGGAAGAGAAAGAGGAGTATGGAGGAGGAGGAAGAGGAGGAGATTAAGGAGGAGGGGGAGGATGCAGGGGATTGGAAGATGAGGAGTAAGAAGGGGAGAAGGGGAGGTGGAAGAGAAAGAGGAGTATGGAGGAGGAGGGGGAGGATGCAGGGGAGGGGAAGATGAGGAGTAAGAAGAAGAGAAGGGGGAGCAGGAGGAGGAGAAAAAGAGGAGAAGTAAAAAGAAGGAGAAGAAAGGGGAGGAGAAAGAGGGGAGGAGGAGAAAGAGGAGGAAGAAGTAGAGGAAGTGGCAGAAGAAAAGGAGGAGGAGGAGGAGGAAGAAGAAGAGGAGGAGGAAGAAGAGGAGAAGGAAGAAGAGGGGAAGGAGAGGATGAAGAGCAGGACAAGGAACAGGTAGAGGATGAGGCAGAAGAAGAGGATAAGGAGGAAGAGGAGGAGGAGGAGGAGGGAGAGTGGGATGAGGAGTAGGAAGGAGGAAGAGGAGGAGGAGGATGAGGATGAGAAGGAAAAGAGGCAGAAGAGGAGGAGGAGAGAGACAAAAGGAAGGAAGAAGAAGAATAGGAGGAGAAGGAAGAAAAAGATAAGGAGAAGTGGGAGGAGGTCTAAGATAGAGATCAGGATAAGGAGGAGGAAATGGAGGTAAAGGGGGAAGAGAAGATCAAGGGTAGCAGGAGGGAGGAATACCAGCATGGTCCTCATATCCCTCATATGCCTCACAGACCGGGTTCACCTGAGTTCAAGAAAGGTAAAACCATCACGGCAGGTGACACTTGGGAGGAAGCTCACGTATCATAGAATCATGACCGGTACACCAACGGTGAGGTAAAATGGAAGCGGTGTAGAGTTGATTCGAGGATACAAACAAAATCCAAGTTGGCTTTTTCCATTTAAAAAATGTCTCTGTCACTTCAAACTTCCTCCCTCACAGAGAAAAGAAGCTTGGCTTACGTAAGTCTTGAAATCTGAGGAAAAAATAGCAGAAAAAATAGGACGAAGGACACAAAATCAATAGCAGACATTTCTTCCGATCTTTTTGACATGAAAATTTGACTCTTCGAGATCCATGTGCCAAAACTTTTTTTTTTTTTATTGCAGAGCATCAGTAATACGCCATGGAACAATAGGTAATCAGGTATCTCCACACATGATTTTTGAGAAATGCATTTCATTCAGATAACACTACAAATTGCCACTGAGCATCAATCATTAAAAATCCTCAGCCCCCATTAACAAATTAAAAAAAAGCCCCAGTCAAGTTGATTTCACTTTTCAAAGGAGATCTCTGGCATAATCCTTGCTAAAACAACAAGTTTGAAGGCTTTGCTTGAAGTCTAGTTTTGGAAAATGTTCTGCTCAGCAAATGTTATTTTTCTGTCCCCCCCCCCCTTCTCTATCTCTTTTTCTGTCCGTGGGTGTGTTTATGTGTGTGTGTGTTTGTGTATGTGTGTGTTTGTGTTTGTGTGTGTCTGTGTCTGTGTGTGTTTGTGTGTGTTTGTGTGTGTGTCTGTCTGTCTGTGTGTATACACATATGTGCCATTGTTGTACAGCTTTCAATCCTCCTAATGCAAATTCAAAATTGAGAAAGAAAGAAAATGAAAATCTGAATCCTTTTGCAAAAAAAAAAATAATAATATACAAAATAAGAGGAAAGAAATAAATAAAGACAAAGTATGCCGAGATGGTAGCATTTACCAGATTCTCAACAGGAAAGGACCCACAATGACTTAACAAGGTCAGTCAACATTAATGTCTAACATGTCACTAGTGCAAGTGTATACCTCTGTACATCTCAAATCTCAGGGGCTAAATTACATTGCAAAGCAATCAATTTAATCCAGGTTAAATGGGAAATTAATCTAGTTGCTTCAATTCTCCTGAGTGTGACACATATGAAGTTTATTCTGCACCGGGGAAAAAAGCCGTTACTGAAATAAGTAAAACTACACATTTCTTGTCAAAGATTAAAGTCAGCTTTTGCCTGTCTCTTTCAACTTTGCAAGTGGGCAAACATGGCACAGCTGAGCAATAAACCTCGATTGTGACTTTTAACAACTCTTTTCAATGCTTCTCTGCTTTTCATTTCCCTTGACCATATAGCATCCTGACTATTCATCATTATGCTGCCTCTAATAAAATGTCAAGTTGGCAAAAATAACCTTTAAGTTCTTTCCCCTTCGTGGCTTTCTCTACTATGCTTCTCTTTGCATTCCCGTGCTCTCCATGAGAAGTGGGTTACTCCACCAGGAAGGCTACTTGAGGTTGCAGGGAAATTTGAGATGAAATAGTAAAACTTACAAAGGGGAGAATGCTGGCTTGCTGTCACCGACAGGAAGAGCCACAGGTGGGACTAAAGATGCATGACATATTCTCCCTCCAGTCATTTTGCATCATTCTCAGGAGGGGTGAAAAGACTTCATGCAACATGACAGATCTAAGACAGCAAAACGTTCTGGATCTCCCCTGGCATTCCATACATGTCATGTGATTCATCCTAACAAATTAGCTCAAATTATATTACAATATTTTTCTTGTGCACGACTGTTTGTTCTTTCTTTTTAGTATTCAGAGGGTAAGTGGGGGAGGTCAATAACCACAATGTGTCAAATTAGCAGCATTCTGACAGTTACAAATGTACCTGCAGCACTGCAAAAGTATTACTTTAATGTCACTGACTGGATGCAGTCTATGGAGACACACAAGAAAGAGAAATAGACTCATAATTGTTGAAATAGCATAACCAAAATGTTTATGTTGTATGTGAAATGTTGCAAAGTGTCTTGAAAGTAGATGACTCTATTTTGAAATGATAATGATAATAATCACCATCAGCATTATCATCTGTAATCTTTCTTATCACAATCACTATCATTAAAGACTGCTACAATGTATGCATTTAAACTTTAATCTGTCAAATGAAAAACTATTATCATACCTACACATAATTTTCAAAGTGATCAGTTGGTGCCAGAAAAGTTAAACTGATTGTCTATCAAGCATTACAACGACATCATTTGATGAACAAATTGTAAGCTTTCTCTTCTAAAACAACAGCACAATACAGAAAATGAACAAATTAAAAAAATGTATAAAAATATGAACAAGTCAGGATGGCAGTGATGACGATGTTAATAATGATAACGATGGTATCATTATCAACTGTTTTTTCTTTAAACAATTGTAAGATGCAATCACAGGTAACTGTGTATTTCAGTCAAAATCAAGCAGATGGAATCAGAATAGTTATATGCTTTAACTTATCCAACAATATGACAATCACATCAATAAATATCATATGTATTTTCCTCTTTAAAGGGATGGTACAGTATTGGTGGAGATGGGAATTGGGCTTTTAACTTTTTGCGAGATACCAAAAAAGCACTTACGAAGTAGTACAGAGCATACCATTTTAAGAGGAATTCAAAGTTTATTTGATGAAAATCAGGTTTGGAATGACTGAAACATCCAAAAACAAAGTAAAACAAAGCGATCGTAATAAAGTGTGGGTCCCACACTTTACTAGAATGGCTCTGTTTTGGCTATTTCAGCCATTTCAAAACCAATTTTCATCAAATAAACGTTGAATTCCTCGTGGAATCACATGCTCTTTCATATTTTATATAAGGTTTCTCATAATCTCACCAAAAAATGTTAGAAACCTGAAATTAGGTCTCAACCAAAACTTTAACAACAACCCAAAACAAAGAACAATCAAACAATCAAATATGACAAAGTGTAAAATATGATAACTTCCATTTCTATCTCAGAAATCAGGGTAAAGTAAGATTTGACATTTTCTCGGTTTCAATTTTGTTGTAATTGTGATATTCCTCCTGCAAGCGAGGCTCTATACTCCACTGCCTTTAAATTCTTCAACAAACTAGAAAACCAATTTCCCCACGGACTGTTCAGAGGTAATTTGTGCAGTCTCTCTCTGATGGCGTTCACCAACACTTTGACTCACGGCTTCCTGTGTCTAGTTGAATCAGCATGCAGCAAACAGATGAGATAGAGACAGAGAGGGAAAAAAATGAAACAAAAAAGACATTGTAATTTGTTTGGGGAGAGCGCCATCTCTGGGGGAAGTTGGCAAGGGAGGGGGGCTGATAAGAAATCTGCCAACCCAAGAAGACGAGGGATGAGCTTTCAAGAGGGGCAAAATAGGTGTGGGAGTTTTTTCTGATGAGAGCGTAGGAGATGAGGCAGGAGAGGGGAAGTCACTGAGGACCACTGAAGAGGGGCTACTAACAGGTGTCTGGAGGGCACCAATCAAACAAGAGAGGGGCGAGCAGGGTACCTCACTGTCACTCGGTCATTACCCATTTAGGATTTCATCCTTAATATTGAAAAGAACAAAGCCAGTAAACCAAACTTCTAGTATTCAAACAAAAGTTAACCATCAAACTAGCAACACACCTTCCATTTCAGACTATTCTGCTTGCTGTAAACATTTATACTAAGTACCATATGTGGAATGCTCAAAGAGAATGGAGATAATCTACAATGGTAAATTTCATGTGCCTCATATTGTGTAATGAGGATAAAACATCTATTCAAATTTAAACAATACAAAATAATTAATCAAATATACATGAGATGTTAATTTGTAAGATGATGCTAAGACAATGAAAACATTTTATAAATGTGACACTGATCTCAATGACTCATAAAGTTTCTGGACTGTTGAATTTCTCTCCTTAAATAACATCAGCCGAGAGATGATTTTTTTTTTAGCAATTGTTATGCACTTGTCCAGGAATAAACTATTACAAAATCTTTTTCTTTGAATATCCGCTATTCCATATCATTCCCTTAAACCTTGAGGCTGCCTCACGATCACACAAGCACACAAAAATTATGGGTGCATGCATAAATGCACACTTTTCTGTGTATTTTAAGGCAAAGCGCACATACACAATCTCTTGGGAGGCAAGATTTGATCTGATAAGATATGACTTGAATTAGTTTCTCTCCGCAGGAAAACGGGAGGATTTCAGCGGGCTCACAAGAAAAGTGAAAGTGAGATACCATCAGGTGGCGTAGGGTAATGTGTTGTGCTGTGCATAATTCAATAAATATGTCACTCTTTGTTTCAACAACCAAAGAGCACTTCAAAGCAGGGGAGTATGTTGAAGACTAAATACCTTGAGGGAGGGATAAGGACGTGAAATATCAATGCAAGGTGTGACGCTGATGCAAAAATTTAAATTTCGTGCACAATGTTCTGATCTGCACTGCTCAATCAAGATAAGAAGCTAAGTTGATGATGGTACGTCATCCTTTGAGACCGCAAATGGATTTGAGTGTTTCAATGTCTTTCTAGACACCTTATCAAATCATAGCTTCTTTTGGGTTGAATAGGGTGTCATGCAAAATGCATTTGATCGATGTGAAACAAAAGGGACAAACAAGACCGAGTGTTGTTACATTAATCTCATACAGACAAATGGAAATAAACACAAAAAAACACAAAGTATTGGCACTGCTCTTCAGTGTAAATTCACATGTGAAACCTTTGATATGTTCCTTCTATAAAGGACAAGACTGA
Source organism: Diadema setosum (assembly GCA_033980235.1). NCBI lineage: Eukaryota > Metazoa > Echinodermata > Echinoidea > Diadematoida > Diadematidae > Diadema > Diadema setosum. The sequence continues at coordinate 2,874,179 of CM067061.1, read as the reverse complement.
ATTTCAATAGGCAGTAAAAATGGACAGCTTTTCAAATGTGAAAGCTGAATTTCACGCAAAATGATACTGTGAACATTCTTAACTTTACACATTTGAAATGAAAAGGAGAAAATTCAAAATTACTTTTTTTTTTGATATATCACAAGAAACTCCTACCAAGTGCAGGTGCTTTCCAGCCTGTATGACGATAATTTTCATGTCCAACATTTTTCATTCAAAGAGTCCATTCATCCTGCTGATATCTTTTTACTGCATGCTACTTTTGATTATCTAAGTTAATAGTTATATGAATTTTTCATCTGAGATATTGATTTTAATTCATGCAGTTCTTTATTTTGTCATGTAATTGTATACTGCTCGGATTTTATTTTCATCTCAAGGGACCCATCCCTCTGTCAAACAGCGCTGAGTATGGTCACCCCTCCATTACAAGAATTCACCATTATATAACATATTTTTGTTTGCATATCATCTTTTTATGATGGAACATACAATATGATACAAATAATTCAATCATAAAAGTCTCATTTAAACTCTGTCAACAAGCTAAAAAGAAATTGTTACAATCTTCACTAGATGAAGAATATAGTTAATAGCATTCAATGCATAATGAGGTATCATCAATTTATGCTCATATCTAAGTGAGCAAGAAACTTTCAAACTTTAAAAATAAAATGTATCTGATTCTCCTTTGTCTGACAGTTAACGAGAATGACGTCAGGAGTAAAAAACAACCAGGCCATCGGGGGAAAAACCGTGTAAAGATGAGCTTCATTACTGCTCATCCCACTCCAATCTTGACAGACATGTGATAACATTTGCCATCACACACACAGACACAGGGGGGCTTTGAAGAGAAACCATACCACATTTTGGGCTTACCAACTCGAGAAGGGATCTAGCCATCAAGGTACACAACGACCTGTCACTCTGCCCCCCAATAATCATTCTGAGACCGAGGATTGTACCGGTGAAAGGTGGGACTATGGAGACGAACCATCGTCCCCACTGCATTGTCTGGAGGAGGAAAGACTGCTGACAATCACCACTGATCCAGACATATCCATCAGGGCAGGTGACAATAGCTCTCAGGAGATGGTACGTCTGCCATGATGTCACCATTTCAAGCTCTGATGTATGAATGAGCACGCATGTTCATACAAACTTTTATAATTTCTGGGCAATATGCAGAGGGTGAAGAGAATAATTCTACTCTTCAGAAAGATTTCTGTGTGCCAGTGCTTCCATTCATATTCTTCATTAATCATTCATTATTTGATTTTCTACCTCTGCTCAAAGCAAGAAATGTTTAATTTCTGATATTTCTAAACTGTTATTCCCTCAATCAAATCTAGTCAGCTGAGATTGGTTTCTACTGCTCGGGTTTTCATGATTATACTCCATCTGAATTTGAAAGTATGTAACAATGAGAATGTAAAGTATTTAACTCATTGCATCTAAGATATGCCAATTCCCCATGTAGACTTTACACATGCCACATCCATCCTCCACAGGGAAAGGGTTAGAGATGGATGTGCTGTATTATAATGAATTGCCTGAATTACATGAATTACCTAGGATGATGCTCAGTAAGTCCAAAGACTTTTAGAGAGCCTTTCAACTGGTTTAATCCTGAGCCTCGAAGGTTCAATACGATGTATCTACAGGGTGTCAGTTTATGCAGTTTGGACTGAATTTCTTATACTTCTTCTCCCAACAGTACTTGAGTTCAAACTTGAAGGTATCAACTGATGATGCCAGAAACACTGTTCAAGGAATTCACCTATCTCTGCTTGAAACCTCTTACTACAACATCTTCCATTATACAACCTAAACTCACGACTGCACGTAACTTGATCACTTAAAACAAAAAGAACAGCTAGCTTAAAATCTTTCATATCAAGCAATATCTTGATGACTTGAATCATATCTGCACATTCATGTCTACACTCGAGGGATGGAGTTCAAAAACACTGAAGTCCCTCAGAATATGACGATGATCCAACTTCAGATAACACCTTGGTGGCTCTCCTCTGATCTGATTCAAGCTGTTTTTTTAATCACTCTTTGAAAGTTCTTTCCATACACACAAGAACATTATTTTAAGTTTGCAAACCATTTCTAGACCACATTCTAGCATCAGACAAGGACAATAAAGAGATCCATCTTTGTCTGAGGTTCATGTGAGTGAGAATGAACACAAGTGAACAAACAAACAAACAAACAAACAAACAAACAAACAAACAAGAAGAAATGCCTAGATTGGATTTCTTCAATATTCTGTGGACACACTCCTTTTAGGAGAGAAAGATATCAGACTCCCAAATTCTGCCTCAGACAAGTTTGCCGCATGAGACAGCATCTCACGCCACAATTAGTCGACTTCTCTTCTGTCCCCTCCCAACATTATTATGACCGTGAATGAAAGGTCGTGACATGTTTACCGCATGAGACAGCATTCTAGGCCTCAATTAGTCCTTCTTCTGTTCTGCCAAATAGGGCCCTAGACCTTTATCTCTGAAGGCCAAACCAGAATCTGATCTCGGGCAGAATGGTTCATTTTCACTAAATTAAATTTGACTTCCACAGTTCCTTCGTCCATTGAACCTGATCATCTGAACAACATCCCCCCCCCCCCCAAGACTGCTCACCATTACATTGAACGATAAGCTCATGGTACTTTGGCATGCATTGATTTTTAAGCTTATTAAATATGTTTTGCATTGCCCAGATAGTCACACATACTGAAAAAACAGCTAAATAATGTATCAAAAAACAACAACAACAGCATCATCCAGAGGTAACATTCAAATCCTGGCATTATCATTGTCAGAGCAATATGTAAATCCCTGTGTATCTATGTGTATACAAGTGCATTTTGTGGGTTTGTGTGTGTTTGTGTATGTCTGTGGTTGTGTGAGTTGTGTTTTATTGCTGTCATTTTATCCCTTTCTTTTTAATTTATGTCCATCCACATGCAGTCTATTTCTACAAGTGTCTGGCACTATTTTCAGCTTATTTCCACAATTATATCTTCCCAGTTGATGCTGATGAAATTCAAACATAATACACTGCACAATAGGCACACCTGATAAGATCCTCTAGTATTCACTTTTTCGTACAAGTACATACAACTTATCATATTTATTTGTCACATCAGTCTATTATATTATCAATATTCATGCTTTACCCCTGATGTTTTGCTGCAAAGGGTGGAGCAAGGAAGAACCACTTTGATCATATGTTCAAGAAATTTTGCAGGATTAGGGCTGGTGGATATATATCCCTCAATTCTGTACACAAACACCTTCTGGCTTTGACCACAAGCAAAGTCCTTTTAATCTCCAAAGAAAAATAACAGAAAACCTTCACAGGAAGTACCCAATTGCTACTTTCATAGTTTGATTTTTAAAACATAAATTCTAGAATCTCTTATTCTGGTGCAAGAAAGTAAACTTAACTGCAACATTTTAGGGAGTGAAAATCTCTCCAAGCTTTCTTATATTCCTCAAAGCTAATTAGGTGATACGCTATCAGCGTATCACCTATTGTGATTGTCAAAATCTCTCTTTATTTTTTTTTATTCTTCTTTCTTTCTAGACAATTTTGTGTCGTCAATATCTCAACAATGACATTACGGAATGACATGAAATTTTCAGTCAACATGTCTCATAACAATATCTAGCCACAATAAGGTTTTCATGACAGTAACATATCTATGACGTCATTTAGGCGCCATTTTGTGATTTTCGGACCTTGTCACATGATCGATCATAACTTCATAACTAGATGTCATTTCTGCATCATTTTCGGTGGACATAAAGTTCAGGTCACGCTCTATCTTACTTTTTAACGCTAGTTACCCAGGTCTTCATTACGCGCGCGTTCGCGCGCGTCAAAATTTTAAAAGGCTCAAAACGACTTCCCAATGGGAAATCTCGAAGTTTCAGACAATTTTAAGCGTTTCAAACATTTTCTCGCGTGCGCGTCCGTCCGCGCAATTTCTCGCGCAGAGGGCGTAACCAACATGAAAATGCAATTTTTTTGACTGATTTGGATTCCTGATACTTTGAGTAACAATATCCACTAATTTCCGATCGATGTTGACCTATAACAAAGGAATGCACTGGCGTCAAAGTTGAAATTCCGCGCGCGCGTCTTTCTGCAAATATAGTGAAAAAACATGTCTTTGTTTATTTCGCCATAGCTCTTTAAATCGTCCGTTGACCCGATATTTCTATTGCATATTACAAAAGCATATGAATTGTAAATAACATTCCAAGTATCAATATTGCCAGGCAAACGCGATGACGTGATCATATCGTCACTTTGAATAAAAAAAGTGGAATTGATTTTTTTGAGGTACTGTTTCTGACATTCATTTGCTCATATCTCTGTTGTTTAAGCTCAATATTATCCCAAATTCACATATGTTGTACTTTAAACATTTGCCTTTCAAGTCCATGTCATGGTTTTGAAATTTGATGACGTCATCATACTTTAAATTGTGATTAAAAGTAAAGATGCAAAATCGGACAAGTTTACGTGTTATGTCTATGGGAGGTGATTTTTTTTTAAACCATGCATTGACTTGACAACGTTTAAGCACCTTTATCTCAGCTGATTTTGCTTCATTTCCTCTGAAATTTAAGTATGTTGTAGCTGAGACAATAAGCTGCAGTTATCATGCATTTTGTTCTTTGAAATCTTCTCATGAGGTTGACAATTTTGCAGTTTAAAACTGAAAATGAGAATGGAATGTGGACGAATCGATTCCTGATTCATCTTTCACATACATAAGTTTACGTTCCTCATATTTTCTCGTCGAGACGTATGGCCGAGTGGTTAAAGGCGCCGTCTCAGAGACGTGAGGTTGCACTCGTGCGGGTTCGAACCCCACAAGATCACGAAACAAAATACCTAGCTATTTTACTTTTTTTTTTCTTCAATGGTGTATTACACATTCGTCCATGTAGAAATTACGTTCGTATATAAACGCACCTATACAAACACACACACACACACACAGACACACAATATCCCTCTGTTTTGTGTTGGAGACCACATTACTTCGACTGCTGCAAAATGTTGCATCCTGACTCTGTCAAACCGATCATAGTATGTAATGACGACAACGGAGGTGTTGTACTTTGAGCAATTGTCTTTCAAGTCCATGTCATTGTTTTGTACTTTGATGACGTCATCAAACTGAAAATTGTGATTAAAGGCAAGGTATCAAAATCAGCCGATTATAGGTTTTATGTGTGCGGGACGTATTTTTCCGAAATTGCCAGAAATGGCACAGCGACCTTAGTCGTTACAAGGCCGCATTTCCTTCTAGCAATGCAATACATGTTCACGCGGCCACGATTGTTGAGTGGGCATTGACTTTTTCCCCCTGTAAATATCGAAACATTTTTTTTTTTGCCTTACCGTTTCCGTGGATGTCTCGTGGCCGAGTGGTTAGAGAAACCGTTTTGCATGCACGCTCAATATAACTTCAAAGTGCCTATATCACATTCTTTTCTTTGTCGATCACAGATGACCGACATCTGATGACCCCAGGCGTATCACCTAACTTGTCAGTGTGACGAGTTTCATGTCTCGTTATCTTTAATCCTGCAAAAATACACATTTGTTTTTCATATGATGGCATTTCTGTACACACACACACACACACACGTATGTGTGTGTATCAGCCAATAAGAATGAAAGCAATGGTACAGAGTAAGCTTATTTTCATTGACTGGTTTACCTTCATCAAGTGACCTACTTACTTACTTACTAATTTATCTACAGTATATCTAATCTTCATTTACTCTTTCATTTGTTCATTCATTTATTGACATATCTATTTGTTCATTTGTTAATTTCACTTATTCTTTCTATTTCAGTTTTTATCATTGTAGAAGTTGGACTCTTCAATAATCAAATGTATATTCATCAACCTGACAGATATTATGCAATGGAAGTTAAAATCCAAAGCAATGAGACAAATCAAAACTGTACTCAAAAGTACTGTTTGTTTGTTTATTTGTTTGTTTTTCCCTTTTGTGGATACTTTAGGGCATTACACCACAGAGATTGATATGCATAGAACTCCACACCTTGACTAAAAATACACCAAGATGGATTTCACACCTTTGCATGGCCTGGAAACAGATTAGCTGCCTTTGGAGAAGAATCCAGGACGTGGGCGAGCATTCCTCACATTCAAACAATTTTGTGTTGGCAAATCAAGGAGAGATTTTTCTTTTTCTTTCAGGAGGGGGATGAGTAGGGGAAACTCATTCTTTATTTTCTTGGTTTGGATTGGGTTGTTTTCATTCTTGGCCAAAAGAGGAATATGACAGAAGCAAGAAAGAATCCAGCAATGAAGCTACACTTACTGTGCATGAAGAAACCATCATGAAAGAATCCAACCCCAAATTATGATTTTCTCATTTAAATTTGTATGCCTACAAGTCAAAGTAATAGTTATCAATTATGAATGGATATCATTGTGCTTTCTTTCATTAATGCTTGTATCTTTCAAAACAGTTAGTTTGTAAGTATGATTTATGTACATTTTGTAACTTGTAAATAGCCCATTGATTTTTAAGTATTTTTTTATGGTAAACTGAATGTATTTCAGCCTCTCCACTGCTATATTCAGTGAATAAACAACATCAGTTTGATTCAATTTAATAATACAGACTGCTTAGTAGCAACAATGGTAATATTTATCAAAATGTAGGGTTTTATTTATTGGCTGGAAATACAAGACTCATTCTATTGTTAAGAAGAATCCCATTGATTGACTTGATGAATCACGGGGATGCTATCTACCAATGATGGTAACTTGTCATATTGTGACAGCAGATGTAATGACTTGAGCAAAAGATGCAACAAACCATGATATAAAATACACCATGTCCCCAAAGTGCACAATGAATTCTGCCTACAATTGATATATTGGCTAATTGTAAAACCGAACACACTAAATAAAACAACAACAGCACTCCACTGTAATGATGATAACTTGATTTATAAATCTTGTCCAGGGCTGACATGCCCCCCCCCCCCCTCCACAGATTGGGAAGACCATAACCCACCCCCTTCTCCCCTTCCCCATCCCTATTGCACCCCTTCCCCACCCCTATGACAAATCCCCCCCCCCCATGACACGTGTAGTCAAGTGTGACCTGAATGCCATGTTTAACTGGCCAGTCATGGGCAGTTTCCCTTGCTGTTAGCTTGACCTTCTACTAGTCTTTTGCTTCAGACTGCAATATATTAAAAATCTCAGCGCCACCTTCACGTCAAAAAGCGACACTTGGAAATATACCAGTAAGCCCCACCTTTTAAAATGTGGAGTGCAGTAATCAGAATTTTGCAGGATGCCATTTCATGTGATTTGATTAAGCAATGCCTCAAGAAGAACTCATAAACTTGTCCTCATTTCTGGGGGCCAAACCCATACCAAGACTCATTTGCATTTAGAAATTGCAAAAAGTTAAATTTACAGTTTCATAAATCTTTACGAAAAGACAGCCAAAATCAGTACGGCATTCACGGCTTTTTTCCTTTCATTTATACACACTAATAATCATAGCATGGTGTTGCAAAGATACAATAAAAGACTATCAAGAAAACTCATAAGTACAATGTTTTAATTAGATTAAAGATTCTTTTTCTGTTTTACACGTATCATTTAAAGTCCTATCGAGGAAAGCTGTCACAGCTTGAAATATCTATAACTTTTTTAAACTGAGAATTTCAAACCAGCAATCATACTGGACAGAAGGAATTATCAAACATCATTATAATTCTTGTTTTTTTCATTCACAACCATCTAAAATAGCTAAAGTTACCAAGGAAAGATGAGAAGCATAGCAGGGACAACGTGACTTTTGGTTGGTTCTTTTCATGATTCACCACAAGTGGGCATCACACAAACCAGTTTGGTCCTTGAGAACAATGATTCAGGGGAAAGTATTATGACAGACATTTTTATGACTCCAAAGGACATCTCTGTCAATGAGGAGAATAGAGACAACACAGACAAAATGATGAGTAATGTCCTAGCATGAACATGATTTTGCAAATGTTAGCGGTGTGGATGTTTCACTGATATGGCATTGAGGGTTTACTCTCTTGCTGATGCACATGAGTTTCTGCCACACATCAAAGCCCTTTTTTTCAACCAGAGATTGGTAATAAAATCAATTTGATGCATGCATAATTCACCATCAGCTCAAGAGAAATTTCTATCTAAAGCATTAAAGAGCCATAAAAAAACACAATCACAGACGGAGCACAGCTCTGCTTGTCAGCCATTTAAAACAGGATAGGCCTACAGCTAGTACAGCAATTACAAACAGAGTTACAACAAATATTGTTTTAACAAAAGCAGTTACAATGAAACTCTTGTTACAATAAAGTAAAAATTCAGGTCCAAAAATTATTGTCTATATCTTATCTCTGTATACATTATTGTTCGGCTGTAATAAAATTTTGATACAACAAAAGAAAACTGCTGGTCCTGAGGACTTTGTTATAACAATTGAGGCATATTGCATTGATTTAAAGGGATTGTACAGTTTTGGTTGAGACCTAATTTCAGGTTTCTAACATTTTTTGGTGAGATAATGAGTAACCTCTTATGAAATATGAAAGAGCATGTAATTCTATGAGGAATTCAACGTTTATTTGATGAAAATTGGTTTTGAAATGGCTGAGATATCTCAAAAAGAGTGATTCTAGTGAAGTGTGGGACCCACACTTTATTACTATCGCTTTGTTTTACTTTGTTTTTGAATGTTTCAGTCATTCCAAACCCGATTTTCATCAAATAAACTGTGAATTTCTCTTAAAATGGTATGCTCTGTACTTTATCATAAGTGTTTTCTTGGTATCTTGCAAAAAGTTAAAAGCCCAATTCTCATCTCCACCAATACCTTACCATCCCTTTAAACATATGGATCAAACAAATTATATTTACACAAAATAGCTTCTTAAAGATTCAATTTCTTATCAATACCATGACCGAATTGTATCACTTTTGCAGTTATTTCTTCATCATTGATTAATCCATCACTGCTTTAAATCTGGTATAACCCACATCAACTCACTATTTGCACACAAAAATCAAGAGACTAAAAATGGAGATGGGATTCATTTGAAACATTCTGTAAGGCTGGTCAATGTTCATGATTATTGGAAAAATGAATTTATACATTACACATAAATAGAACCACTTTCGTAATGTCAGGCAGATTTTGCAATTGAAAAATGTTCTATGAGGACTGGTTGTAGCATTCAATGATGGTATTTCTGAATTTTTCTTCACAGGGGAACTCATGAATTCTTTAATCCATAGAGGCTTCAAGCTACAATGGAGATTAGCCTCATCTATAAGATATCAACACTGGCTGATAAATATGATCATGACAGCATGAATCTGACCAATCGGCATTTCACGATGGACCTGTCGAGCCATTTGATCTGACTGATGATGAATCTACACATGTTTGCTTCAAAGTTTTCACAGGTCAATCTGGACATCACAGAAAGGGCAAAGGGGATGAGAGTTATGATTGTAAAGGGCAAAGTCTGCACAGAGAAATCACCAGTGAACAGAGCGAGGCTGGGCACACAACTACCACGTAACGGGTCAGTTGAAAGGAAAGTATATTGAGGAGAGGAAATATGGCTTTAAATCATGACATTTGTCAACAGATTCTCCCTCATGCACGACCATTGGGGGGGGGGGGGACGGTTATGGGGCTAGAATGCAGTGGAAAGTACAGGATCTAAAAGGGAAAAATTTGATTTATTCCCGGAAATGTGTTTAATCATTGGCCAAGGTTGTGAATGGACACGAAAATTTACCAAAACGTCAACTGAAGAGTGCGTCACGGACAGGTCACAGCTTTTTTTTCTTTTTCTTTTTTTTTTTCTCTTTTTTTTTTTTTTTGATATGAAGAGAATATTCCATCTAAAATTCATCTTTGCCTCCTTATTTCTTTTGGGTAAAGTCATTCCTGTTGATATATTGATAATAAAGTGTGTATATTTCTTGTAATGCTTTAATAGAATTCTAGAATGATTTGCTTCAATATTTCATATTGAGGAAATCCAATAATAAATGGCAGCATGCTCTTTCATGAATTTGATAGGGAGACTTGGTTTAAGAGGAAACTGGCTAAAAGAACCTCTGTCAGTGGAATTCAAGTGGGCACAAACATGAGCAATGGCAAAAAAAAAAGATGGATCTAAAATTGTAGTATGCCCACAATTTTGCAATAATTCTAAAGCCATATTTCAAGAAGCCAAAAATCCTAATCCCCACTCAATGCTGCCGATGTATCATCAACAAGGGATTATAGCCCCCTCGCATGTCAGCGCGTTGCCAGGTGATGATGATCGCTAATTGGGAATAACACATAGGCAGGCATGTGGAAAAGCGATAGTAATGCTCCGTAAAGCCCAGCAGACTTACTCACATGAGGTAGAATTACACACCTATTTCCCACCGAGAATGCAGGCTTGGCTATAAATAAATCTTTCTTTTTGTCTTTGATAATGACAGATTTAGGAATAGGGGACGGAGGTGATTATTTCGAAACATTCCATAAGAAGGGATATCTCAGGTCACTGCCTACAGACCTACATCTTTTCTCATCTTTTTCTTTCTGCTTGTCATTTTCAACAGTTTTCAGCAAAGCTTAAAGGATAACTTCTTAACTTCACCATTAAAAGGCAGAGTAAAGTGAAACTTTACCTTAGATATCTACTGAAGGAAATAGATCTGTAACATTTTTGGTTAATAAGTAATTTCATATCATTGTAGAATTCCTATAAAAATATCAAAATGTAAAATCACACTTGACAAGACTTGGATAAATGATTATAGACCTCACAGTTATCAAATACTGTAAAAGTAGAAATTTTTGCACAAGTATTTTTTCACGCTCTGCCAGGTAAGATGAATTTCATACAATTTTGATTTTGCAGGTGATTACAATGACTGAGCAAGCACATCAAACAGCTGTCATGACAGTAAAGGGCTTTGCCAGCGCATATTCCTGTAAACGGTAACTGATCTGCATTTTGACAACAGCAAATTCACATCATACTAGAGTACATGAAGAAAACTGCAAATAACACAACAGATATACCCTTACACTATTCTTACCTTAAAATCTTCAGATATGAAATAACATTACATATGACAGGCAAAAGATATGCATGCTTTAATTTCTGCACTAGTTTCATGTTGCATGAAATGCATAAAGATTTCTTCCCCACAAAAATTCCTACTTTTATAGTGTATCTATACATGTTTTGGATGATAAATCATCTTTCTGAGTCATCCCTTTGTATAATTAAAAAAAAAAATAGTTATACGTATGTCATGTAGGATTATACAGGAAAATACTACATTTAGTTTTTCTTCATAATGAATATGGCATCTCAAAAGAAAAAAAATGATTCAACTGCAGTACGCATGCTGCATTACAGATTTGTATTTATAGGTGAGTGGCGAATATCTACAAGACTCCATGTAATCCCTCTGCATGATGTAAAAGGCTCCACTTACTTTGCTGAAATATTGTTAATTCAAAACATGTCATCACTGACAATGCCATAATGGTTCGATTTGACATAACTTGGCAATAGATAAGACAATGCACAAATGCCATTCAATCCAGTTCTCAAACCTGATCAAATATGCTACAGCACTGACCTCTCCTACCTCAAAAACAAATCAAACAAACAGATTAGAAGAATGAGACGAGTGGAAGAGATTAGAGGAAGAGACAGGTAAAAGAAACAAGATTACTCTGTCAGTTTCAAAAACAAAGATTTTCAATCATAAGGTGGTCAGACTAGCCACAGACTGTAAATCTTAAGTGAAAATTCTTATAGTCACATGAAGAAAAAAATGCATTTTGTAAACATCTCCTTATTACTCATCTGCAGGTCTACACCAACGCCTTCTTAGCATATATCCTCTCCCTCTTTCTAACTCCCTTCTTTCCCTTTCCGTCCTTTCCTTTTTCTCTTAGGGAGCAGTATATCAGTGGTGGTGTGGGAGGGGGGAGGTGAATAGCAAACTGATCTGGATTATCCAAGAGAACCAGGATGATGAGTTTTTACCATGTGTCTTTCCAGACATTCCTGGGGGATAAACAACTTTATAGGAACCTGGGCTAACCATGAAAAAGATGATGCAGATAACAAACAACATGAAAGGACGATGTTTGAACTTTGGCTAATGATCTGGAATTATTTTCCACTAAAAACACAAATTCCACAGTGAAAAGATGAGGCTGGAACATTGCTCAACGATTTGGAATTACCCTAGATTAAAAACACAAATTCCACTGTAGTCTTCCCCCTACATCCTTTACACTACATTATTCTAGAGTTCCTTTACATCCAGCAATGATGACGTCGTGAAGGGGAAAGGGATATTGGTATTTGATTGTAAAAGGAATTATTAAGTAACTATATACAAGGAAACCACCGAGTTCTGCAGAAAATCTCTCTGAAACCTTTACTGCATTTGCTTGATTTTATTCTTCTTAATGATGACAAGTGAAGTTTAATTGGACAAAACAGCCATGAAAATGCATTTTTTGCAACTGTTTCCCCGCATCCCTTTCCTCATATCTCTTGTCATATTTTCTATCTGCCTTTCATCTATTCATGATGGATGCCATCACATTACAAGTGTTCTTATTAGAGTTGCTATCATTCATTAAAGTGACAATCTCCTTTACAGTATAACTTCAGGGTCATGCTGCATACAAAGCTTTGTTTGAAAGCAGCTTTGACCTAAGAGAGCTTGACTATCAACCAATCAGAATTCAGCATTCAGAATCAATGGCAAGTATTGTATGTTTACAACTAAACACACAAAAATTTTCTAGTTCAGTTTTGTTGAAACTTGTGTTGTTTTTACACTGGGTCCAGGTCAACTCACACTCAATGAGAAACATGTGAATTTGAGAGAGACAATCTTAAGCTTCTCTTTGTTCTGGGAAAAAGCACACCAAAATTCCACTTGCAACTCAGTTTCACATAGGAAACGAGAGGATTATTGAAGTCAGACATGGATCATCTGCCCTGCTTCCCTGATTCTCCATCATGGTAAATTTGTCAACAAACTTCTGGTAACAAAAGAGAAATATGTAATTAAGCCCACAACCCACAAGCCCCACAACTAAATGACTGAAATTCAATTTGTCGATGCATGAATCACTGAAATAATACCCTTCGTGCCGTAAAAATCATCCTCCCTTCATTTATGCTGACTTGATATCCTAAAGCTTGGCGTAAGTGAATTAGGAAACAGAGTGCACGTCTTTATTAACTTACGATTTTTAAATTTTTTGCAGCAAATTAAATTCTTCACACAAAGAGTCGGAGAGAATGCAAGCAGACTTGAAACGTCTAGACATATGATAAAACTGATATCATGTCACAAGTTAGTTAAAGCCAAGGCAACGGATAACTTGGTATTCCATTTCTTTATCGTCCTTCTCATGCTGGCTTTTAACCAAAACAACAACAAACAACAACAATACAAAGAATCAATAGCAGAGATGAGACACATGACTTGATGTACGGATATCGACAGGATCATCTGGCTCGAGATTATTCTCTACCCTGGAGAATCTTTCAGTTGTCCCTATCCTTAATTTAGATGCAAATGCTGCCAAAGTGACGGGAATCTCAGAAATGTCAAAATCAAGATATTCATCTGCATGAACCGCAGTATACTGTATCTTAAGTATAAAAGCAATAGTGAAAACAAGAGATATGTATATATGCATGAACCTGAGTCTTGCTGCAACTGCTGATATTCACAATCTGTAAATGTCAAGCATTTCAAAATGCACTGAAATCTTCATTGTCATTGTTTTCTGTACATATTATCAAAGAAATGCCATATACATATTGAAGAAATGCCATGTGTGCCGTTTATATTTTCTTTTTCACATGAGCGACAAAACAAATGTCAAAACTGTATGGATAATAGCATTTCAAAACCTGTAGACCATATTCTGTTGCGGTCCCTGGGGAACTGGGCAGGTGTAATGGTACGTGCTTAAGCAAGCATGGGATAACTTATAATCACTCAAGGGACACATATTTCTTCTAAAGCTAACACCCATGAGTATCATCTACTCTGACAGAATGCATGAATAAGTGTAATTGATAGGACAGGTCTACTCAGGATCTGGAAGATTTGATGTCTTCACACAATACTTACAGAAAAATGCTAAAATCTGGGAGTGTCAGTATAGCAGAATTGAAAGATTCGGCCATACAGATGATTTTGGATCTCTGCAAGGGGCTTCTTCTGGTGCAAGGGCGTGGCACTGTGGCATCCAGGGGCAGTGAGGGGTTGGGTTGAGGGAGCCACACCTGTAGAGTCTCAGATCATGAGCTGTGGTACTCTTGTATGGTGAGCAGAGCTACATTGTAAGCAGTTGAAACATGTGCAGTGATGTTTTGTAGAACACCAAGAGTTGTAATGCACAGGTCTACCTCACTCTTGCTAATATGATAAACACTTCATACTAATGAGGGCATAACATCACTGATGCAGTCCAATGATGTTTGCCATAGCAACCTCAAAGAGGGTTCTCTAAACTCAACTGCTCGTGGTATAAACTTTTCTTAGCACCACCAACTCAAAATGTCATTGACATTGTACATAAGCAAGTTGGTTTTATGAATGATTGGTAGCATTTCACTCCATTAATGAACTGAAGTAGTGCTGTCATGTCAGAGGGAATCCTGAATCTTCCAGATAGATTATCTGGAGTGTGGAGTGAGTTCTGGCGACTCCTCACGCCTCTTGTATGGTTCCAGATATCCCCTCTTGGTGCTATCAAATGAATGATAATGCTCCTCACGTGGTTACCGCAACAGAATGAAGAGGTTTCTCTTTGGTCCTGGCTCCAGATTGACAAAGTGAAATCTTCCATCAAAAGGGTGTGGCAATTGCTGCCCATCACTAGCAGGTGGTGCTGATGAGGATGATCTTGATGCAATGGTAGTATCAAAGGCACTAGATGAAGGAGAAGGGGTGACCCGCTGCTAAAGAATATGACTCCATGTGCTGGTATCTGGTGGAATACCAGAGATCCAACAGGTTTCCATGGAGGAGTCTCAATGACTCCTCATGCCTCCTGTAAAAATTACAACGGGTGACTGACTCGCTGGTGGATGATGATGACACCTTGGTAATGATGCAATCCTTTCACTCTTGGCATAAGGTACAAAGAATGCATCTTAGAATTGTATTTGAGGCACAAAGCAGCAAAAACAACAACACAAAATGACCGTGCACATGACTTCCACAACTTTGTAATGTCATGCAATTTGTCTTGATTTTGAAATCAGTTGATGGCACTGTGCAATGAAATGACTCATGGGTCCAAAGAGAAAGCGAGTAGTTGGTTGATCTGCCTGTAACCACATTTCTCACTTGACCTACCTTATCTGGATTCCCCGATGTGTAATGGTCCAAAGTCCCTTCACTGAACACATATTACTGGAGTCAGCTACACATGCAGTTAGAATGTATTGCATATAAGGATGTTATGGCATCACACACATTAAACATTTCGTAACATTATTCTCATTCACTATCACAAAAGGAAGACTTTGCGACATTAATAAAAAAAAAAAAATCATTCTGGAAGCTGTGCAATCTTCCTGTGAATAAACAAAGAAGCCAAAATTTATGACACAAGATTGGAAAAAATGGAGGACAGCTGTCATGAGAACAACCTAAAAAGATGACAATGTTATATGACAATGACAAATGCAAATACACAGTTTTCCATGGCAGAGAAAATGATCGCTGATGATAAAGCCTGTGTAAAACAAACAAACAAACAAACAAACCAAAAAAAGACCTTACATAAATTGGAAATCTTGATGAAACCTGTTCACAGAAAAAGAAAGGAGTGTCATGGGAATGTGGAACCACAAAGGCAGGGTTTGGCTTTGGAACGATTGTTGGTACTCACTCGGTTCTTGTTTGTTTGCTTGATCCCGAGGTGTGGCAGACTCCTTTGGGACTGTTGGTAAGAACAGAAAGAAAAAATGAAAATGAAATCAAGCAATGAACTTGTGACAGTTTGAAAATATTATTCAGATATTGCATTTTCCTCTAGTTACCAAAGATTCCCTTCAAATAGAAAGAATGTGCTTATCATAGTCATAAAACATCACCTGATACTGGCATTAAAGAAAAATACTGCCAGAAACCATCACAAATCCAAATTCTTCAAAAATATTAGCAAGGTCATCGGATCTTAACACTTCTGGCAAAGTCTCGGTCACAACATATGAACAAAACTTATGAACAATGTGTATGCATAAAAACAGCACTTGTTCTTTTGTCACATGTAATGATACAACACTCATTTCATTACAAATATTCAGTGCATCAGTATTTGCAAAATATTTGTTGATCATCCCTGCAACACAAGCAAGTGTATGTTCTCATTATTTCTCTCCCATACACGGCCAAGAATTATTATTCTTGCAAACAGAGCAACATGATCCCTGGTTGAAACATTTTGACGTCCCTGGCAAATCTTTACCTCCAGAGGCCCAAAGCTGCACGAGACAGTTGGTCACAGATAGAGAGAGAAAAACAGAAAAAAAAAATCTAGCAAGAACATTGAATTTTCATTGAAAATTGGTTCTTGTGTGAATGCAGCCGATTCACAGAGATACAGGCAGCCCATGGAAAGGACCGTGACAAGCAATAATAGTTTTTTTTTTAATAAAAAAGTCTGTCTGTCATCTGACTTGGCGCCATGAGAAAACCTACCCTAAATCAATAACTCACGAGCATAATCACTAAGATTATGTACAGCAAATAATGCAGAGCAACAACAATTCCAGATTATCAAAAAAAAGTACAAATATCAAAACTGATCCAAAGAAAGAAGTTAATATTACACTGACTTAAAACACAGAAACATTTACTTAAGTTCATGTGTCCTTTTTGCAACCCTGAAAATTAAATTCCTTTCATAAGCTGGCATGTTGTAACAATAGGTAATTCAGACCTCTCCTTAGAATAATAAAATTGGAAATTTCTTTATGATGGAGGGGAAAAATATGATATAGATTTCCAGTGAATTTAAGTTTAGACCCAAAAAAGAAATCAATATTATTCTTAGTACAAAAGGGGAGCATCTTTTCGAGTGATATGCTGATTAGTTTTTCATTTCAGGATGATGGGAGACATTATTCTTCAACCCTTCAAAGTTTTATGATGTTTGCAAAAGGGATATATGACCTTTAAAGGGGTAGCTAGAACTATTTGACCCCATCAACATTCTCAGAATGTATCCAGGCTTGTGGACATTGTTGTGACTCAGTGATCAAAATTTGTGAAACTTTGCTGACTAATCTATATGATGATGTTCAAATGCATTACAAAAGTAAGTATACAAGATTTTGTGAATTATGCTATCACTTTTGAGAGATCTACAAACCAATTTCATCACACTAATGAATAATTTACAGTACTAAATGGTTTTATAACACCATTTTCTGTGGAAATTATTGTGTATGAGAAATTCAGTCTCACAATGATTCTAAATTTTTTGAAGCTTTTACCATTGTTTTCAGACCTGTTTTTCAGAGCCTAACATGATATGAGATAATCTAGTAGTACATATGTACATTGTAGGCCCATGCTGCTCCAATTTTTTCTAACTGGCAGCATTGTTAAAACAGTGTCTATAAATTGTATCAGCCAGTTCAATAAACTGACAGATGAATAACAATTCTTTGTAAGTACCTGAGTATGATGAAAAAGATTTTATTTTTTAATAACTCTTTCAACAAAGAAATTCTAGTTTTAGAAAATTCACCAAATAAGAACAGCTCTCTAAAATGCAAACATAATGGAAAAAGCTATAATGTTGAGGACAATTTTAAGCAAAACTGAGTATGAAAATTGTACTGAGGGTCTGAACAAGACAATTCATCATCACATCTAAGGAGAGCCTCAAAGTAGTCATTAACCAGTTGAGGACGGTTTGATTTTGCTACAACATGCATTTCCCATAAACATTTGCCCGAGTATTCTCTGGATTCGTCCTAAAAGGGTTAATTGAGTAAAGCCCTCCATGCATTTCTTTCTCTTATTATGATACAAATCCTTCATTTTCTTATTTTTAATACTGCACTTGTTTCACAAGGGACAATGTCTGTTATTCAGACAGTTCATTTATCCAAAAATGAAATAAGGTTTGCAAATGTGAAATGAAAAGATGGTGCATACTAACAAACCTCTGAAATTATGAATCTTATTTCGTTTTCAGATTCACAAACATTTGGCATACTGAACCTCTTTTCATTTTCAGATTAATGTACCTTTAGAATAAAGAACTTTCTGAATTACAAACTGTAACACAAATAGCAGTCTGCCCTCTAGTGTTAAAGATAACTCAACTCTTTCTGTTCTCAAGAGACTCAAATACTTCTTTTTCATACTCTTATACTCAATCTCTGCACTTTTTAAAGGGGATGGCTAGTAACCGATCAGTGGGAATCAGTGGGAATGCTGAGGGATGATTGTTCCAATCCTTGTGGGATTCATTTAAGAGTACATTATATATCTACTGTTGTGTGAAAATTATTTGCTTCAGAACGGTCTCATATTCAAGTAATGTGCACATTAATGCCCCGTCACTGACCAGGGACGCTTACCTGGAAACATTAAACTGCACATTACTTGAATATGAGACCATTCTGAAGCAAATAATTTTCACACAAGAATAGATATATAATGTACTCTTAAATGAATCCCACAAGGATTGGAACAATCATCCCTCAGCATTCCCACTGATTCCCACTGATCAGTTACTAGCCATCCCCTTTAAGCACTGTTACTTTACAGTTCATGTCTAAAAATGCTCCTATTGTCATTAATCAAATGAAAAAAAGAATGAATAAGAAAGTATGTGACTCATATTACTGGGCTAATATGACCAACTCTGCATTATGTAGGTGATGATGAGCTTGTAAAGATGGAAATTCTTCATCTGTTATGATTTCCCCTTTTTCTCTCTGTATGTGTCATGTCTCCATTAATGCTTTCTTTTTGAGAAAAGAAATATACTTCAATATCATTGTGATTTTACTGCCTAACTCAATCTATACAATTTCATGAAACTGAAACCAGTTTATCTAACTTTAGTTTAGTTAAGTTATGTAAAGTTTTATTTAAAATTTCAATTTAATATGACAATGATTTTGTGGGAATTGCGGATAATCAATCAACTGACAAAAAGGAAAATATCAAAACATCACTTTAGGTTACTAATTGTATAAAATATCCATACTGTGTCAGGCCAAAAAAGAACATGATGACATGATGAAGCTTTGTAATGTTTCAATAGCCACACGATAACTATCAATTCAATAACGAATCTTGTGTAAATGAAGCACCTTGCTAGAAGGGGGCCAATTTTAATAAAGTTTGCTACATATTTGAGCATTTTGGTGTCTTGCTAGCCTCAAAGACTGGTAACAACCTTTTTCTCCCTTTTCTTTGACTGCTTGGCTGCGACTTGACTCAAGTTAAAGTATGTAAGTCTGCCCATAAAAGATCGGCAATGGCTTAGCTGACAGCGTGACGATTGCGTTATGCACTTTAAGTTAAGGATGAAACCTCCCTTTTCCGGTTTTCCATGTTTCAAGGTTAAAGACGTGAGTAATCCTCGACACATTTCTTGAAATAAATAGGTGGGACAGTGGAAAGAGGGATGATAGGAGACCTGGAATGGTGTCAGCTGGCAAGCCATCCTACACTACTGTCAGGGGTGTAGCCTTGGAAATAGGCACTTCTGATCATGTCCATTACTACATTATCTTGGCCACAAACTGATTATGAGAGCTGGTACATAAGCAAACATCTTGAATCAGACTCATCAAACCTGCTTCTTTTCATTTTGACTTACAACTGGAATACAGTAAAGACTACCCTGGTTTAACACTGGCTGCAGAAATACAGAAACAAAATGTTACACAAGATATCATTCCTACTTGCCCAGTCTCAAAAGTGGGCAAACACCTAATGAATAAATGCTTTGCTCAAGACTGAATTCTGACCGCATATATTTGACTTGCCTTCTTGTGAGTTTCATTCGTCATGTAGGTGAGTCTGTGATATTTCGAAAGGTTTAAGTTGCAGATCTTCGTAAAATCTTGAATTGGTCTTGTATCTTTTTCCTTTTACAGATTTAGAATGCAAAAAGTCTGATTTGAGGCTATTTGCCTACAAATTTTGGCACCCACTAGATCACCTCAAGGGGAAATGGTGCTATTTGGCATGACCATACTGACAACATCGGTTTGATACTTCTAACCACATGTCTGACTGATGCGAAAAGTTTTTGATGGATTGGTCCAAGTTCCGAGGCCCTTACGAGGGGGACAACGACAAAATGTGACATAAAAAGGCATCCATATTTATTCACTGCCTTTATTCCTGGTCCATTTTATCATGGGGCTTTCATTTTACCATCACATACGATGAATAAAATCTCTCCTGTATTGATGATAAGCACATAAGATACTTCTATCTGCAAAAGGAATGTAAGCACATGAAAAGGTAATGGGTTCATGTCACAAGCTGACAGTTTCTTACCCCTCCACACACCACTAATCTAAAAATTCCACAGTCATCTTATGCCCTTTAGTTGCCAGTGGTGATGGCAGAATTAATCTAGGATCCATGGATAACTTAGCCACACATCCTCAATGGCCAAATATAGCCTGAATGAAGATCAGCAAAATCCACCACAACGCAATAGGAACAAAGCTATGCTGCTAATGAGCTAGGTCATTTGAGATCTGTCACATTGTCACCTCCATATTAATTGTTGGTCTTCACACCTGCATAATGCTGATCACTTATACAGAGGTAAATTGTTGGTCTACACCTGCACAACACTGGTCAACTTTACTGAACACACCATGTGTCTCAACTTTGGCTGAGGTCAGTACTGGGATTACCTGTTCACCACAGGGCAGATCCATCATTTCATAGATTTAACTACCTGGAAGAATTTTCTTTTCCAAAACTATCTTTACTTTCACTGGAAAGCTTGTTTCAAAATGAAAGATCAATGTTTGGAAATGATGGATTCAGATTCAGATAGATGGGATTCATGGGTAACTGTATGAATCACAGCAAATTTCTGAAACTGAGATAGGTAGCTATGAAAGAACTATTTGCATCTATTGAGACATTGTTTGCTGCATAAAAGAAAAAAAATCATATATTTATTTCATCAAGATATAGAAATATGGGCATCACAGCTTTTGCTTATTCTGATTATTATGCCATTCTCACATGATGACACTATTTCTACATCTGTATCAAGAAACTCTGTATATTACATCCCATCATTTTAAGTTCTTGGTCTATATGGCCATGAAACAAGAAAAAAAAGTCATTGGTCTATTGTCATTTAGTCCTATTGTACCAAAAGGCAATGTGATCATATGCAATAGGAATGGCAGTAATCTTGAAAGATTGGGAAGAAATTAGAATGCTCTTCAGAGCTAGCACAGAGAAAGAAAAACATGAGAGTTAAAGGAGATATAAAGATTGAAATGTACTCTGACAGGACATATAATCTTGGGTACTCATAAATGAGTATTTTACTGTGATGCCAAGACTCCCAGCCTACCTGTGGAACGGGCTTCTTTGAAGAGGGTGGATGTTTGTTGCTCTGCGATTTAGATCGCTTTGGCTTCATCCTCCCAACGAACACAAACAGAGCATGGGATGCCATCATTACACCAAACTCGTTCAGGTCTCTGCAAACTTTGGTCCTGGTTTTTCAAACACTAACAATTCAGTCTGCAAACTTTGATGGCAGAAATAACCGTCCAATAATGCAAGGTTTTATGCATCAACCACAGGTCTACTGTGCCAGTGACTTCCAGTGACAGTTTCAATACTGCTAGCTTCACAGTACCACAGAAATACCGGTTTCCTTTTCTGTAATGACAATGGAATCCTTGCTTTTACAAGAAAATGCAAAATGGATGGCTGAGGAGTGACAAATCCCGTGCACTGGCAAAGTGTTCACTGCTAGAGAAAGGACAGCATCTGAGGTATCACCTGTACTTCTAGTTAAATTTGCGCAGGTGTAAATTCCAATTTATTGATTATGTTGATCATGGAAGCGCCACTTTCAAGTGTCAACAGTAAGCTCACAGGAATTGAGACACACTTGACAGCAAGCTCAGACTCGGAACCCTAGCAGATCCTCTCTTGGCCGTCTTTTTCCCTTAATGATTACTTCTGGCAATCCCAGCTAACCAGCGCCGATTCTTGGGAGTACCCTCGCAAAAATCGGTCTCCGTGGCAACAGCTCAAGCCAGCAGAGTTCTCTCGCAGCAGCCCAAGCTCCCTCTCCCAGACTTCGGCGGACTGACGGATGGGGGGAAAGTGGGGGCAATTTTACAGCGGGAGAGACAGTGATAGAGAGACAGAGACTGAGCGAGAGAGAGAAGAGAGAGGGGGAGAGAGAAAGTCAGCCCGTCCCTTGATAGAGAAGGTGCTTCGCGGGACTGGCGGCAGACGGCAAGTCACGGAGTTTTGCAATTAAGGATTTCTCGACAATTTCCACGGGAAAGGGAGCGAGCATAGGAAGGACACTGGTTTTCTCCCAGCTGGGAATATCACATTTGCAGTAGATCATTTTTGAGATACACTGCAGAACCAATCGTGACATGTGGGGAAATCAACACCATACTTGGCAAATGAAAGTCAGTCACAAAACTTCTTTTATTCATTGTTTTCTATAGAAAAATGAACAAATATATACATAAAGATGAACATATAGGACCTATACAAAGAGAGAGAGATAGAGGAATATGAAGAGAGAGATATATATATAATTCTATCACATGAATAAATTAGTGCAATGGAAAAAGTCAAATACAGATGTGAATTTCATGTCATATTCTGTCAAAATCTAACGCTTAATGCGACACCTCTCACAGCAGTAGGCTCCAGTACGCTTCCTTTCTTATTTTTCTCCTTTTATCTTTAAAATCACTCTTTACTTCCAGAATAGCCTTCAAGATCCGATTCTTCTCTCGGAATAGTGACATGTATTTTCTGTTTTCCTTCCTCTAGATGTAATAAGGTATGATAGTATTATGATAAGAGGATCAAGAATAGCATAATTCAAAACTCTGATTTTTATCAGTTAACTTTCAAAAGTATCCAGTCTGAAAGGCTACGTCATGGGGCAGCGTGATCATATTTTGGGCAGAAATGTACTTGGTAAAACGCAAGGAGGGAGAGAGAGCTAAAATCCTTAGAAGAGAACAGGTCATCAATGCAGCTACGTTAAGTGAGAGGAGAAGGGGAATCTACCACAGGGAAGAAACAAATTCAGGTAGGTGGTCCCGTAATGCGCAGAGGAAATTCGGGTGGTTGCCTTTCTGCTGTTCCTAAAATAGAAATCTCGGCATGGAGAGCCTCTCCCTGTCTTAACCAGTCCCATACGAGAACCTGGTGGCTTGTGTATCAAGTCTATGGGGATTTCAGAATTCAGTATCGAACGGGTTAATAGGCGGTCTCCCTCATATTTTCTCTACCTTAAATTCACTTTTCTCCCAACCCTTACTGCTTTGCGTCTTTGCACTTTAATACTTTAAATACTCCTTCAACAACCTCAAGGTTTCAATGCAATCGTATTCTGAGACCTTGGACATTGGTCAGCCTTGCGTTCTGCTGATAACCTCAGAAGACTTCCATAAACCATGGAGGTAGAAAACCTCCATGCACAAACCAAGACTGCTTTCATTGCCCACTTCAACCAGTAAGAATTATACATTCTACAGAAGGACCCAGGAAAGAGCTAATACATGCTAATTAAGATAATTTATGACCACAGTGAAACCTACTGTATAGGTGCTCTCACTGGCAAATCATCAGAAGGTGGTGAGTATAAACCCGTTGAGGATGGTTTGATTTTGCTACAACATGCATTTCCCATTGACACCTGCCCGAGTATACTCGGGGCTTGTCTTCGACGAGTTAAACAGTCGTAACAGTGAAAATTACTATGGCAATAATAATGATTACCTGAGAGTACTTATAACTACTGCTACCAGTATGTTAATGGTGATGACAATGATAATAATGATTATGATTATGATAATAGAGATGATGATGATGATGATGATGATGATGATGATGATAATGATAATAATGATAATAATAATAACAATAACAATGATAATGATAATAATAATAATATTAATAATAAAGATAATAATAATAATAATAATAATAATAATAATAATGATGATAATAACAATAATATTAATAATAAAGATAATAATAATAATAATAATAATAATAATAATAATAATAATAATAATTATAACAACAATAATAATAATAAGAATAATCATTACGGCAAGAAAGAAAAAATACTGGATGATATTAGCTGTTCTACAGTTTCTACTGTAACTAATTAGATTTGAGAAATGGGTATGTAATATATCTCTATAAGATGTGGAGTTGCTGTAGATTTAACACTGATGTTATATGTGAGATGCTATTTATATATAACAAAAGCATCAACTCCCTCTCCAATCATTCACATAGAAAACAACTAAGATAGTTGTCAGTCTCTAACATACTATTTTTTTGCAGTCAGAATTTCCAATATCACTCAAAAATTACAGATTGAGTCATTTCGGACCTATTTTCACCACTTGTTCATAGCAAGTGCAGGGCTAATCCTAGACAATCTTTTAATTGAATGTTTGGCTAAAAATAGTGGCAGAAAACATGGCAGAAATCTGAACTCGTTATTCCCTTCTCTAAGCCTTTTGTCTACAGGGCCTCAAGATTACCAAGTGTATCATGACCCAGAATCGGGGAACTATTCTCTAGAAGGGTTCAGTGGCACGTGGTTTATAAAAGAAGATTATTTGAGGGGTACGGGATTGGGTTTTGTGGAATCTGTGGTACAGCACTGTAGACAACAAAATATTCGCTTACACTGTCTCGAATTTTAAAAGTTACGTGAATGACGAAATATGATGCTATATCAAAATGCAGACACTGTAACTCACCAGTAGTCATAGCATTGGTTTGTTTTATACCATGTATGTTGATATATACGGACTCACTGAAAAACAGCCCTGAGGCTGATAGTGGTTTTTTTTTTAAACCGTATTGAAATAAATAAAACAAACAAACAAACAAACTAAGGGGGTCATCCGAGATATTCAACGGGGAATCAATTGTGGAACACCAACAAGAAATTTCTTTCGCGCTAGCAAATGAGCCCCCGGTTGAATTTCACTTGTCCGCTCTTCTGCAGGACAAGTGCACATTATATGGCAAATGTGCGAAACGGACCGCAAGACATTGTTGGTATGCTGACCTTCTCTTTTCACCATGGAGTTTACAAATGATGCCGTTCATGCTATAGGGTGACTCAAGAGTTCACAGGGAAAATGGGGAGTTTACCAGGGATGGTTCAAGATTTTTGAAAAGTCAACCGGCATTTTACATGGAAGTTTACCCATGATGCCCTTCGTGCTAGAGCATCACCCGTGAATTTATGGGAGATCTCGTGTAAGATTTGCATGAAAGAGGTATAAGATGCTGGATGAGAAGATGAAGTGGAGGGGAAGAAGAGAAGAAAGAGGAGGAAGAGGAGGAGGAGGATGAGATACATCATTAACCTGTTGAGGATGGACTGATTTTGCTACAACATGCATTTCCCATAGACATCTACCCGAGTATACTCGGGACTCATCCTCAACAGGTTAATAAGGCCAAAAAGAAAGTAAAAAATAAAAGAAGCACATAAACACAGAAGCCATGTTCACATCAATGATACGAATGTAGGCAAATTAGCTCCCAACTATGAGTAACATTCACATAGTGCTTGGCTAACGATGAGCAAAACATGACGATCAAATCCCAAAGATGCAGTACACTTCGTGCAGTGACCCCCATTTTGTTAATATACTAAGCATTTGTGTGCAGGTGTCCCAATACAGGAAGTAATCCTGTGCTCATACGGGTCAAGCCTAGCCAAGAGCTTGTTGTTAAACAGCATATGCATGGCCCACTATCTACGATATGCTTGTGAACAGGGGCACTCATATTATCAATCTGTGCATCTCCTAACCGCAAGAAATCTTGTGGCTAGAAGCATTGCTGACTTTAACCCGTTGAGGACGAGTCCAAAGTATACATGTACTTGGGCAGGTGTCTATGGGAAATGTGTGTTGTAGCAAAATCAGTCCATCCTCAACGGGTTAAGAGAGCGAACTACTTAAACCTTAGGGCAGTTACACGTACATGTGTGCTTAACTAAAGAATTAGTCCTGTAACAACAAAAGGCAGTACAGGTGTAGTATTAGTCTTTCTTTTATGATTGCAAATTATTGACTACACTGAAGCAAACACAAATTCAAATGTTGCCATTTCTAATGTCATGATATTTTTCCTGGTAGCTTGAATGGCTCTAGGACGAAACACTGACAAATATGTTCATTGCAGTCAAACAGATGCACTGTGGCCCCTTCAGTTATCTTCAAATATTTTTCTAATAGCATGGTTAATTTCATTCATTCATTCATTCATTTATTCAAATGATTTTATTTCCATATAAAGTAATACAAAGCAACATAATTTCTGAGCATCAGGACTAATTGATCGTATACAAAAAAGTGACATAAAATTCACCCTCTGCCGTCTGTCAGAATGACTGATCTACATACATAATACATGTGTAACAGTAGTCATGTTCACACAATCACCTTTAGTATTAATGACAGCTATCATTAGAAGCACTCAAGGCTTCAGCTCATGTGATACTCTCGACAAAAGAAGCATTTCAGTCGGGAATGGAGTAACTTGGTATCAGACTTTATTGCAGTTATGAAGACCACAGAATTATTGTCAGTCCGGTTTTGTACCACGGGAAGTTGTAACAACTCAGCACACTCCTGCTGCTTCAGAATCCAATCTCTGCATCAGTGGAAATATCACTTGTCAATGATGAAAAGCATGTGAAGACCAAGGCTGAAGAATAACATGACTCCAATTACATAAACACAACAAGTTCTTTCTGCTTCACAAAATCAGGAGCCTTCTGGATGACACATTCTACCTACACTCAAAAGTTGGCACTATTAATTTCTCCTACGTGGATTTAATGCATTTTGAATCAATTCACTCATGCAGGAGTTACCACAACTACAATACTGTAAGACATGACATGTTCATGGCATGAAATTTTCTCGAATTGGAGCCAGACGTTCTTTTTCGCGGAATGAAATTTTTGCGAATACCACAGGCATTCAAGCACATAGTGTAGACAAGAACTTCCGTGTGCATTTTAATTTTACAAGTCTTGGCTCTCGCGATATTCGCAACATTGAAATGCACACAAACATTCCTCATTTTACAGTATACATAGCATCTGTAAAAGGGAGTACCTCTCAGTGTATTTGCTGTGAAAATATGTGTACAAATTGCAGCACTCACCATAGTAAAGTTATGAACGATACTTTAAATTTTATTTCAATGACTGGTTTCTTTAAAATTAAGCATGTAATTAATCTGGAATCCATTATCAAGCAACATTCCCCCCTATTTCCTTTCCTTTTTCAAGAAGAGAACATGGAAGTTCTTCACACCAATTAAGAGCACATTTTATCAAAGGAAACAGGTTATACTCTTACACTTTCTTAGGAGCCACGGTCCGCGGCAGGTAGCATACGTGCTTATCGAATTGCCAGACACCTTCGAATCATGCTATTCTAAAACAAGGTGGGAAAGCTCTAATGAAACACGCCCCCAACTTTCCTCCTTCCTCATCTTTTAGCCTTGGGAACCCTCGTGTCCCTATCGGGTTGCTGTACAGTGCACTTGAGGATAAGAAAACTTACTTGAACGAATGTGAAATGTGGCAGCTCCAAAAGAGAGGAAAGAAGTGTGACAGAAATATTCTTCCAATCCCTCTTGACTAAATACGGAGTTGCTGCGCATTCCTGACATCATTTCTCATTCTGTCAAAAACACTTTGAATGGAAGGGGAGAGTTTCTGCCCCACATGAGCATGTTTACAGTCTATTAAATCTGTGAGATCTAATGGCTTTTTTCATACACAGTGATTTTTATATCAACAATCAATGTGTCTGTTCTCACCAAACTCTACAATGTCTTTAAGTAACTCTTTTTTCTTCTCTACTTTTGTGTGGAGTTTTTCATTTATGCATCCTTTCAGCTATCACATACTAAATATGATTTGGTTATAAAAGTACTAATGACTGTATCATAACAATGACAATACTACTACTACCACTGCCAATAAAACTACGAACAATACTGTACATCACAGAAAGTCACAAGTGATTGAGTGTTGAAAATTGGGAGTCTTTACAAGTGCCTGAAACTCATCTAGTGACTCAAAATTCTTCTCCTGTTTCCTACAAATGTTGTATTTCTCTTCCTTTCATGAATAATTCTTTTTGTCATTCTTTTTCTCCATCATTAATAATGCATTCTCTTTTCATATCATTTTGCCTTGCTATTTTTCCTCTTTCTGCATCTAAATTCAATGAATTTCCCTTGAGTTTTTTTATCATCCTCTTGTTTTCTACATTAACATTACTCATGAACACGCATGACACTCTTCTGTTACTTTCGTCAACCTCATACATGACATGTATTATTCCTAGTCATGAGGCTATGCAACATTTCTTAATTTCCTGTGGCAATAACCAAGTCAATGCTAATATGAAGACAGGGTTTGGGGGATGGGGGAAGAATAGGAAAGGGTTGAAAAGACACGGGTGAGGATACGTGCCCTGGCAGCAGATTTGCTTTCTCCTGAAGTCGGGTTCTTATCGTGGTGCGCCATCACGCCTCTTTCGTGTTTCCCGTGATGCAGTCTTATCCATGACATGGCCAACACATCAAAATGACCTTTTACTGTCAGCAGATGATGTTTGAAACACCTCTAACATTGCAAAGTAATGGCAATCTCATACACTTGGTCAACAGATCCACAGAGGATTTGACATTGGTTTTTAGTGCAACTGTCAAACATATGTCCTTTTCAGCATGAATCATATTAAGTTTCACGTAGCAATGGACTTACTACCGTACTGACTGACAATTTTCTACAAGTGCAACCGATTTCACTGTCATTACATTTGCCAACATCTACTTGCCAACCCTGTCATGGCAGACACTTTTTCACAAGTTGTGCATGTACTCATTCAGAGAAACACAATCAGAGTAACAATTTTAATTTGCATTAGAACTTCTATTAAAGCCTTCTGGGAACGTTAAAAAACATCAAAGTCTCATACATTACAGTTGCTAATGCTATTGAACATGTTTACAGAGCAAATCTTGATCAACACCTGTATTCCAAACTTGTTCTGTTGACAAAAAAAAAAAAAAAAAAGACAGAGCGAGCAAGA
Organism: Diadema setosum; assembly: GCA_033980235.1. Taxonomy (NCBI): domain Eukaryota; kingdom Metazoa; phylum Echinodermata; class Echinoidea; order Diadematoida; family Diadematidae; genus Diadema; species Diadema setosum. Next base: position 2,844,647 of record CM067061.1, on the reverse strand, counting down.
AAACAGTGATCCCAGGTCTGTGCCATTCATATTGAAATGAGTCACAGCCCAGCTTGATGTTCAGTTCCTATTTCATGGGGGCATAGCTTCCTCTAATTTTACTCTGTTTTACATGTGATATTGGAGACATCCTAAGCCCATTCGGTTCAGACTTAGTCCCCCATTTACCCCAACAACTCCCCCCCCCCCCCCCCCATGATCGCTTGACAAGGAATATTAATCATACAATTTTGGTGTCGTGCCCAATAACCGCCTGCAAATTTGTGCATAATTATGTTAAAAGATGCTAATCTCTGCAACCTTGGCTTGCGCCAGGGCTGGCCAGGTGAGGGGGGTATTCTGTTGTTTGTTTACATTTGCAAAGGAGACGTTTGACCGTGCAACATGTGTACTATTGACCCTGACTGACCCATCATCAGACAGGAAGTGGCGGCCTCCCCAGATAGCACTGGAAGACCCAGAACCCACCTGGCATGCCCCATGGTAGAATGGGGACCTAGAATTGTGTTTGACATACTCTAGTCTTGATTCAAGCCAAAAACAGAATTTGAAATACATGACATCATTCTTGAAGATGAAACACTATCCCACGGGAAAGCTTTATAAATTCCATAAATTTCATCCATGAAAGCACTTCAGGTCAGGCTCATCTCATTCAAAGTTTGTGACACTTTATCTTTAGCTTTGAAAACAAAAATTTTAGCTGATCCAGAAGAAAAAAAAAATAAAGCAAAGGAGATGAGCTCTTTTAGGAGAGTTAGAAAATTTGACGAAATATTCCAGAAGAACTTAGGTATAGCCCCCCCCCCCCCTACGCCTAATCCCCTGTTACTTCATAACTGTCTTAAAGAAAACATTATCATCACATGTCTTACAAAAAACAGCCTTTTTCCATGGCAGAATACACGTACACACAGACACTGACAAAGACAAGAATAAGTATCAATGCTGAACAATTATTCAAACCACAACAGAGAGAGAAAAAAAATTAGCTTGCTTTCATTATTTTTTTCCCTAATATTTCACTGAGGTATGCAGTGTCTCTGTCAATTCTTCTAATTTTTGCTGTAAATAGTAAATCTGTCCTTGTTTACATTGCACACAAGTTCATCTCAATGTAGCGGATTGCAACATGCTTTGTTGTGCCTTGACGCTTATGTCTCAAAATAGACTGGCTAAATAAAGCTCGCATACCATGCCTCTGTTAGTTGTCTTTCAATAACATTTGTTTGGGGAATTTTCAGAGGAAGAGCCTACAGAGTTATATACTCAAAACACTACAGAATTTTCTTTTTTATGTCTTTGCCCCAAGGAGTGAAGTAGGCACCATGTTTTTTAGTCATCTGTCTTGTCTGTCCAACCTAGATCTTATTATCATGATTTGGGACATACCATGGAGTGGATTTGCTTAGTATTTGGTCCAGGTATGTTACATGAGGTACAGCTGTAGATTTTGGGAAAAATCCTTTAAGCTCAAAAGTCAAAATTCACTGAACTTTGGTTAAAGTTAAGCATGGCATTGTCACTTTGTTTGAAAGTGTACATTAGTATTAAATGTCATTTGGTAGGAAGGTTAGAAACATAAAGACATTTATATAAATGGCAGTGGTGAAACAGGCAAATTTTAAGGTCAAAGGTCAGCTATGAATGTATAGGTTTGGTCAACAGGACGAAAAGAAATTAACAATTATTTTTGACACATAGGGTTAGTTGATGAGCGGCACAAAAAAAAAGAGAAAAAAGAAAGAGAAGCAATTCTTACCCCTTGTTGACCAATGCCCATCTATGTCTGGCTGATTAATAATGAATAATTAATCATTCAGGACAACTAATATGCATCAATAATTTGATCATCTTAGACATGATTTTTCTTATGTCAATACCTAACACCGTTTTTCATTTTCATGCAACACTCAATTTGTCACCACAGAAAAGTTACTTTTATGAATATTGCATGCATTGATCCATTAGAAAAAAAAAAGAGATAAATTTTAGATGTCGACAGCGGCTGGAAACCAGTGCAAAAAAGGGAGAAATTTCTCAACTTCTTCCTTCACTCAGTGCTGTGTGAGTCAGAGAGGCAAATTGTGCCCCTCAGACAAAGGTTTCGATGAAGTAACGCCACGGCCAACGACAGATTGAATCCAGATAATGTTTTTGAGAGGAAAGCGACTCACGATGGTAGGGGTTGCTAGGAATATGTTTGTATGCAAACATTTTATCTTTCAAGTCCCTCCTTCTAGAACACAGGAACAAATCAACTCTCATTTCTTCTTCCTTTCCCTCACTCGAGCAATATGCAAGTGCTACGGACAGGTACCGAAATAAACAAACGGTAATAAGAGTCTGTCGGCGGGATCTTTACCATATTTGGCATTTTAAACGATTTTAGGGAAAAGCTATCACTCAGTTATCATAAAAGAATGACATAAAAAGCATCAACAGGAACCTATCAACCTATGAACACAACAGAATGATGTTAGCCTAGCAGGAAAGGGCTTTCTACGGAGCATAATTCTGTCAGAGGTGTCTGGTTTTAATGGTTGTTAGTCAGAAAGGTAATGGAATACATTTACACCTTTGATAAGCATATCTAATGGAAATAAAGTACATCAAGTTTTAAACTGAAGTAGAGCATTACTTGTGAAGTTCCTGCATTGGTTTTTCATCATTCCTTTTTGATCTTTTATAGATAATCACAATCAATCAGTGTATCATAACATTAAAGGGATCGTACAGTTTTGGTTGAGACCTAATTTCAGGTTTTTCACATTTTTTCAGTGAGATAATGAGAAACCTCTTATGAAATATGAAAGAGCATGTAATTTTATGAGGAATTCAACATTTATTTGATGAAAATTGGTTTTGAAATGGCCGAGATATCCATAAAAGAGCGATTCTAATAAAGTGTGGGACCCACACTTTATTATGATCGTTTTGTTTTACTTTGTTTTTGGATGTTTCAGTCATTCCAAACCTGATTTTCATCAAATAAACTTTGAATTCCTCTTAAAATGGTATGCTCTGTACTATATCATGTGTTTTCTTGGTATCTCGCAAAAAGTTAAAAGCCCAATTCTCATCTCCACCAATACTGTACTATCCCTTTAACTTTAAATGCCATTGATGTTGCACTGAATATCATTCTACAGTAAAAATAAAATAAAAATAAAAATAAATCATTTTTTTTTTACTATTATAATCCCCTAGTACTAATGTTTCAATTAACATATTGAATAATGATTGATATCATCTTTGTCATTGTTTCTTGTTCTGGCTCTCATTCTTATTCTTTGTGTTATCATCATCCTTATCATCATTATCTCTGTACTCTTACTGACTTATTTTTCAATTTTTCTAATTGTATTATTTATATCATCCTGCAGGGTTGGCCTATTCAGCTGTACAAAACTGCTTTCCAAAGGAGCCCTGCAGTTTTAAATGGATTTATACATCATTAAAATATATGGAACATATGTACATGAATTACACAAGTCACATATAACAACTAGAGAGTGAATCAAACAATATACCGGGTACATGCATCACGCAGATACACAGAAGTATTGACAAGGAAAACAATAATGTTTACCAATTTACTTCAGGAAAATTGCATGACAAAACAGACAAGGAAACAGCCTATTAAACATTTTATCCGTACTTGGAAAATTTGAATGGACAGTGCTACCATTCTATTATTTTCACATTTAAACTTTTGAGCAAAATGTTTCATTACAGAAGTGCTGTTTTCAACACCCAAATGAAAAGCATGGAGTGATGAATAAGTTATCCTCAAATCTCACAGTCCAGTCAACGTCTAGACTTTTGAGCAGTGTGATTTGACTATTTTAATCCCACAAATCGAAAGTATGATTACCAAGAAAGGGCAACCAATTTGAAGACATTTTTTTCACAGTCTGACAGTCGGCAACAGGTGTGCCTTGCATCTATTGTCTATTTCCTCTTTTGGAAGGAAAAAAAAAGTCCTTTTGTTTTAACCTATTATCTCTCTGAAGGAAATATCGCTACCATGACAGTACAATTTGGGTTGGGTTGTTTTTTTTTTCTCAAATAAAGAAACAACTTTTCTGTAAGGGCTAACTACTTCTAATTTCAAGAGAAAGCTCGTGATTAAGAAATTGATCTGTGAATTCTCAGTTTGATAATGCGAGAATAAAGAGTCTGCAGTAAATCTATCAAAATATGTGTTGTTTGAAATTTTTCTAATAAATCTGATGTGACAGATGTAATGCTTTGGCCTCTGTGTATTCAAATGCTGTAATCCCTACCATTTCTCTTTTCTTTCCTTCGCTCCCATTCTCTCTTAATCTATCTATCTATCTATCTATCTATCTATCTATCTATCTATCTATCTATCTATCTATCTATCAATCTATCTATCTGTCTATCTATCTACCAATCTATCTATCTATCTATCTATCTATCTATCTATCTATCTATCTATCTATCTATCTATCTGTCTATCTATCTATCCATCCATCCATCAATCTTTCCCTACATCTATTTCAGAGAGAACTTGTTGCACTATTTCTTTCTCCACTTTTAACCCATCCTTAGGGTATCCATGAAATTGTGGTTCTGTGAGCTCAGCAAACAAATAGGCCTTCTGAGATGAAAACCATGGATGGTAACAGTGTAATGCTATAATGACATATATATATATGTATATATCATAGATTTGCTTTTCTTCAAAGAACATTTTGACTCAGGGTTGTAAAAGAAGTCTGCACTGCAGATGAAATACAATAAATATTGAGGATACTCAACATGTTGTTCCAGTGCTTCAAACGGAATAAGTTTCTCAAGGTTTACATAGACTAGAATACAGTACGTGTACATAAATGAGTGATTATAATGCACGATTGATTTAATGTAATCCATCTTTTGCACTGGCTAAAAATGGAAAATAAATCTCTCAAACTTGTTGAGACACATGCTCAGACACTGTATGTCTGTGAAGTGGAACATGACTTCAAATCCAACTGATTACTCATCCAGGCTGTTTAATCTTTCTGAAAATCCACTGGAATTTGCTAAACCAAGATTCTCCAGGATTTGATGCACATTTTTGCCAAGAAACGAGATGCACAAGTCATTCCAGAAAATGGATTCTAATCTGTGGATCAGTTCAGTATGATTCAGATGGACCTCAATCAAAATATAATCTAGCCCCCACTGGCAAATCTGATATATTTGATTTTCAGTGTACCTCAGTGCCAAGAATTGCAGTTCAGCAGCTCCAATTTTTGGGAACGTGTATTTATGTAATGCTTTCTGAACTGGCAATAAGAATTTCCTGTACTAATCTGAGCTGGCTTTGAGCTAAAACTCTTGTCTGCCCATTGCAACATGTCAAATCAATCTATCAATCTATCGCACTGTTGCTGAAATCACTACATTTCAGCATGGCCCATGCAGAGTGCTAGACTTTAATACAGTGTAGTTGCTAGTTTAATGCAATCCAGTGCTTGCAGGCTTGATCTCTCTTTTTTTTTAATGATACTTTAATGCACTGTTGTTTTGCATGTTTTTATTTTTGCAGTTGAGAGGCAATTTGCGAAATTCATGAAAATAACACCAATGTGAAAATTTCAGCTCATACAGAATTACCCCTCTTCCCCCTCCTCCTCCCCCTTCCCCTCCCCTCCATCTCAGTGATGTATGAGTGAGCACCCAATCTAGCCTTGGGCGTGGCATGACTTGGCAACCTGCTACACCCCCAGAGTCTCTCTCTTCCACCCCTCATGATGACCACCATTATCACATCATCGGTCACCCAGATCCTTCTGAGCCCCATGGTTCCCTTACAATGATTAGTCTAGTCCTGCTGAAAATAATGCAACCTCAGAATGCAACCTCAGTGTAGCTTTATTGCAGTGATATTCAAAGTCTGATTTCACATACTTCACTCTTGTCTGCCACTTTTTCTTCACTGTCTTTAAAAATCAAGATTTTACAAATACTAAGAAAGAATCTACAGAGCTGGGAAATAGTATCATTCATCAATCAAGCATGTAGAAATCCAAGTTTTACAAAGATGCCATTTTTATGCACAAAACATTCAGCTTTAGAGGTTGAAATTTTGAAAGCCTTAAAGCCTACATTGTCCTTTAAAAAAGGGATTCATAGCTTGACATATCAAAGACCTGATTTTTTAACACTTACTGCACATGACATCGTGGCCCAAAATATACAGACCCAGTGGTTGGTCTCTTTTGTTGGCTTTAGTGGAATAAAAAGTATGAATCACGGTGAAAATTCAATAATAAGCACAGGTGTCACAAAATTAGGCTTGCAAAGTGCATTTTGCCATTTAAGTCTGAACCACAGCTTTATCTAGTTCAGACTTAATCAAAACCATGCGTAACCTTACTTCTCTAACCCCCCAGAAAACAACAACAACAACCACTTTGCACCAAACTAGCTGTCATGGAAGATACACTTGTCCTCAATAGATACTCCATGCATATGGGTCTGCATATTTCCTTTATTTACTGACTGGAGTCTTTGCACTTGTTCCACATATCCTCTGACTCGCAAGTGTTGTCTGGCTGAGATCCTATACCACCTGTCTGTCTGTCTGTTTGTCTGTCTGTATGTCATTCTCTCACTTTCTCTCTATCTCTCTTTCCTTCCTTTTCTCCCTCCATCCCTTTCTCACCATTATGCATTCATCCATCTAATGAAATGCACTGGTTATCTTTCTATCTATCTATCTATCTATCTATCTATCTTGTCCATCTATCATTTAATCTAGGAACCATTATGCTTACAAATATCTATCCATCTATTTATGAATTATGTCACTCTGTATACAAACATCTTTAGCTTGTCATCACAATCAATTTAGCAGTGGGAATATTTAGCTGTGTAAGTGTGTGTGTGTGTACTCATAAATGGCTTCAATCAGGAATATGTGATTCGCCACAACAAAAGGATCTTAACCCATTGAGGACGGTTTGATTTTGCTACAACACGCATTTCCCATAGACAGCTGCCCGAGTATACTCGGGACTCGTCCTCAACGGGTTAAAGTCGCCAACGGCTTAGCAGAGAAAATTGAGTTTGAAGTCAGAACGTCAAAATTGGTCAAAACAATTGGATTTCTGTTTTCGGCATAATTTTGTAGTCTAATGTATTGTCTATCATCTGTCAAAATTTCGAAGCTATATGATCAAAGGAAAGGCAAGAAATTAGCATTTTTCGGGGCCATGATTTTCTGAGTTTCGATGGAACAGAAACGTGTCCAAAGACTTGGATTTAGTGCTGCAGATAGACTCCGCCCCTAGCAACAAGGGAGAGATCATATTGGTCAGTGCGTGGCATCCTGGTTACTGATTGGTCGTGCATAGACCACTGGCGCTAAGCTTGACTGAACATCATGGAGGTTGCTACGAGCAGACCTTCTATTATCAAGAGGTGGAAACTGTCTTACCTCCCCTTGATCACAATTGCGTCAGAAAGAAAACTTTGAAGGCAGTTTTCTCTAAATGCTGATTTCTTAGACCACACGACATGGTCTCATAAAATCACCATATCTCCGCAACTGAGTACTTTGATGAGTCGTGTTATAAACAAAATTAAAGAGGAAGAGTAAGGGAATAATGTCATGTTATTTTCAGAAAATCGTCCTCCCCTGACTTTTGGATCCTTTAGTTGTAGCGGATCACATATGGTAGTGTTTCACTCCAGGCAACCAAGGATATATTTCACACCAGGCATATGCCTGCTTGTTTAGAGTATTTAAAACAAATTATGAAAAAGTGCTCTTATACTAGTATTATATATCAAGGCCCTAGGAGGATCTTAGGGGTATATGATGCATCACGCATTACCCCGGGGTACCGTAGTACCCCGGGTTACCGCGTTGTGTAGCGCCACCTCACAGCCACTAGAGGACAGCCAGAGAAAAATGCATGCACTGTGTGTGCGTGTACATAGTCATTCCCATGGCGCTGCATGTTATACTATGCATGCATGGCACACTGTGATACCACTAGTGTGGGCTTTAGTGCAGTGCAGTGCACTGGCTAGCGCGCGCTAGCTCCAGCACCAAAATAATAGTTGTCAGTCTATATTGGGAATTCCAAAATTTGAACAAGATACCGTATGTCCAAAAAACAATTACAACGGACCTTCTGCAATGATATCTTTAAGAATAGTGAATCAAACTAAATACAAATTCAGTGTATGAAACTATAACTCATTGCCCACATATTAAAGAAAACCCCATTCAATTTGCTTCACTGATCAAAGAGAAATGAGGAATTTTGTAGAGGATGTCAGGCATCTCTTCCCTCAAAGTTCTGTCTATTCTATTCACACACAGGAGCATCGAAGTGCTAAACTTGAAAGAATCAGACTCATGACATGCTTTACAACAATCCACATTTCTCTGTGACCGCTTATCAAATTGAATGGGGATTTCAGCAAAATGGAGCTAAGATGTTATGTTTTAAGACCCTGAAGTAGCATATAGACAGTTTAATCATATTGAGTTTTATTAATGCAAAAATCTGATTGTAATTTTTTTTTTGGACATACTGTATAGCTGAATGCCACACCACATGAACACTGCATCACATGATTCCTGGAGAATACATCATCAGCAAGAAAAATAATCTGATTAGTAGATTCTGTATACATATCTTTTGACGATTTGGTCACAAAAAGTGAAGGACATAGTACCTTACTATTGTTCCCTAAGTAGCAAAATATCAATGTCTAAAATATTTCATCAGTGATATGATAATAAACATACACTGATTAGAGAACAATGATCTATAAATAAAAACCATGATATCAACCTAGTTAAAGACATAACAGTGCCAACTCTTACAGACAGAATATATGACTGTGCCAATTTGAAATGGAAATGAATACAATGTCCCCATTTGGGGTCATTTCATGCACAGAACTGGCTTCACCTGTGTCTTTCTCAATCTGTCATGTGACATGAGTTGCCATGGAGGATATATTGTCTGAAGGTTCCTTGGCAACTAGAACTGCCCGACCATGACGCAATGCAGAAAATGCTTCTTCCCTATCACCTGTGGTACATATCTACAGAAGGCTTTTTCTCTTTCCTTATGCATACCTCTCTCCCTCTTTATCTCTCTTTACATATACATAAATAAATATATATATATATATAAATATATATATATATTCTCTCTCTCCATCTCTTCTCTCTCTCTCTCTGCATATGTTTGTGCAATGTACTGTGTATACAAAGATATACATAGATATCATTATCTAATAGTAGGGTTGAGCGGGGTCACTTTTTACATGTAATCCTGATGACCATTTAAAAAAAACAATGTAGAGATTTATTTCTGTCTTTCTGTTTTTGATTCTTAAAGTTCTTCAATTTCATCTGATGGAATTCATAATAATCTTAGCAATATTTACAGGGATATCTCTATTAATGAATTCCGGTCAATATATTAGTTTCATTGATTCTGACAAAAACATGGTTCACATGCTATAGAATATACCCAATCTTAGCTTCATCCTACAGCACCACAGTTCAAAACAATCAATAATAATAATAATAATGTACATTTATATAGCGCTTATTACAGTAGTTTCTAAGCGCTTAACATTTAAATCTTAAATTAATACATGTATAAGGATTATGAAAAGCATAATAAATGAAATGAATGAATGAAATGAATGAATGAATGAATATAACATTACGTTACATAATAATACATTAAATTACATTATATTACATTACATTCAATAACATTATAATAAATAATTAAACAAAATAAATTGGATGACATGGAATCAGTGAATCGAACTACAGTCAATTGAATAGATATGTTTTCATTAAATGAATGAGGTTAGTCACTCTAACCTCATTCATTTAATGAACAGACAAACCTCATAAACTGGCAACTCAGTGGGGGAAATATATGGCAGCATGAATGTTGTGCACGAAATCAACATAATAACATTTTCACTGACAAATAACTTTGTCAAGATCACTGAAAAATTGCTGAGGTAATATAATGATTTTTTTCTGCAAGTTTGACTGAAACAGTGATGGAGGTACACTTCATTATAGCCTGACGCATTGTAGCAACTTATCAGGCAGGCAATGACTCCTTATGGAGGATGAGGGATTTATTTGCTCTAGTTTCCTTACTCTATTATAACTCAAGTCAGAGCAGACAAAACAGAGTATTGGTCAGGATTATTATCCAATTTGTGTCCCCGACAAGGGACTTTTTCCCCTCTCATATATGAATCATTAGGAAGGGCCATGCCCGCTCACTTCTTTACATACGTAAATGTTCATCCAGCATGCATAGGTGCTCAATTAAACGACCACTGACAGCCAATGAGAGCAACAACTGAGTTTTGAGGAGAGTGGGGAAGAGGTTTTCCTTAGTCACAATTGGTCTGGGACATCCGGAAGTACACTGGTGTCTATCCATCTCAAACAACCACTCAACCTCCTAAAGGAAGCTCTGTCACCTCTAACCGACTCCAGCCGCATCACACAGCAGCTTGGGGATGCTCTGGACGGGCGAGACACGTCATTTCTGCTTTCTTTCCTACAATAAGACGACAGGTGATGTATTTGTCTTGACTCCCAAAGAGTGCAGATTGTTACCAGGTTTGCCGATTTGAGTAAAGCAATGTGGCAGTTTGTAGGAAGGGTTCGAGCGATGGTACATATATAACACATAAAGCAACTACAATAAAAACAGAATCCTCTATGCGAACCATGATAGTGCTCTATGTTTCCTTTAATAAGCAGGATAGCCTTGTTTACAAAATAAACATTGCATCCATTTGACTGCAATATGCAATGACAAAATTGCCAGTCTGAAGGGCGACGTCTATGATTAATTCAGCAATAGCGAACCATACTCCATACCTCATATGCCTAAAATATTACTCTTATAAAAACTGATTATAATTTAAATCATTGATTCAATACTGAACTTTCTCCCAGGACATTTAACCTTAATGCAGGCAAAATATCTTTATCTTTTATTCAACCCATTGAGGATGAACACATTTTGATATAACACTCATTTCACATAGACACCTGTCCGAGTATACTAGGGACTATTCTTCAACGGGTTAAGTAATGAGGAAAGCGGTCTCTGTTCACAGAGTAAAAAGTAAGCAGGGGCTAACTTAATTCTGTCACAAGAGGGCTCCCTTACTCACAAACTGAAGACATCATCAACTAAACCTTGTTGCCCTCTCCGAATCTTGGCAAGCACCGAACTCGAGTGAAGTATAAAAATATGTGGAAAATGCTGTAACAAATAAAACAATCAGGTCTATAGAGGGCGATCTTGCACTCTGTGGATGTTGGGTTACCTATGATAATCAATATGTGATCCGCTACAATAAAAGGATCCGAAAGTCGGGGGAGGACGATTTTCTGAAAATGGCATTTACACAATTCCCTTACTCTTCTACTTTAATTTCATATATAACACAACACATCAAAGTACTTGGTTGCGGAGATATCGATGATTTTATTAGCGCCTGTCAAGTGGTTGAGGAAATCAGAGTTTCGAGAAAAACGCCTTCAAAGTTTTCCTTCCCAGGTTATCATGATCAAGGAGAGGCGAGACAGTTTTCACCGCTTGACAATAGAAGGTCTGCTCCTAGCGACCTCCGCAATGTTCACTCAAGCTTAGCGCCAGCGGTCTACCCATGACCAATCAGTAATCAGGATGCCACGCACTGACCAATAAGCTCACTCCCTCATTTCTAGGGGCGGAGTCTAGCTGCGGCGCTAAATCCAAATCTTCGGATATGTTTCTGTTACGTTGAAAGTCGGAAATGACGACCCAGAAAAACTCTGATTTCTTGCCTTTCCTTTGATCATTTAGCTTCAAAATTTCGGCAGATGATAGACAAAACATTACGCTACAAAATTATGCCAAAAATAGAAATCCGAGTTTTGACCACTTTTGATGATGTGACATCAAACTCGTTTTTGTCGGGTCAACCGACAGCGACTTTAGGATCCTTTTGTTGTAGCGGGTCACAATATAATTGTTTGCAGATATCTTCTGAACTGATTGCTGTGAGATGGTGCTGAGCAGAAGTATGTCATGCAACTAATATTCAAAAACTCTTTAGAGGATATGATTTTTATGCCTTCTGTAACTTTCGCATAAACTAAAATTTGAACTGCAAGAAGGTAAACACACTCATTTGCATGTCTGCATGTCATCTACAAAGTCTTTTAAAGGTGAAAAGACCCAAAATGTTTGCTAGCCTGAATATGCTTGAAGGCAATGGCTTCAACCAACTTGGAGGAAAAGGGTACTATCACAATTTCATCATTAAATGATGATAATTCTCTCCTTATTTGTCCAACATCTTTTTTTTTCCTTTTTGTAGAATATTTAAGCATTTATTTTGCCTCAAGGCTGTAAACATTTACCCAACAAATCTGGGACATTCAACAGAGCAATCAGAGAGATATGTACTTGTGTGTCGTACACAAGTCAATGGACAAAACAAAAGTACCCAAATCAGGGAGATTTATATTCTTTTATCGATAAATAAATATTATAAGTTTTCAAGAATCTTTCTGCAGAATCAGGGAGACTTGGCTGCTTTGCCATCTTGATGCTTTTTGTTTCATATTATTATGTCTTATCAATAGATTCTGCTCAAAAAAAGGCTATGGGTTTGCTTCTTTTACTCATAATCAAACATGTGAAAGCAGAATAACTTTGCTTTTACACTTCTGAGAACAGGGAAAAGAGAGGAAACGTAATAAATCAAAGCAAATACAATAGAAAGGATGATTAAATAGTGCCACAGATTTTATAAACCTGGCAAACATCCAAGAAATGGAAGCTGAGAAGCTAAATATGTGCCAAATGTTTCTGAAATATTTGCTTGAAGTAATGCCACTACTCTCCGCCTACCTTGTCCAATCCAGGCTGAAGCAATTGTCATCTTTGATAAACATCTACATGTAGACAAGACTTGTATTTGCGACAACAACAACAACAACATCACATGCAATTTCCAACTGATAAGAGTTCACCTTGCATTGGAAAAACAAATGCACTGTTAGCTGTCAGTCCCCCCTTCTCTAATGTCTGACACCAGAGGGCACTATGACAGGTTAAACAGTCTGATGACTTTTATCTGACTACAAGCAGGAGTACTTCTCGAGGAAAGGAAATTGTTATGTCCCTCTACGGAAGGAAATGGTTGGGCTCAATGAGCTTGAGGGAAAAAGAAAAGAGGGTTTGTTCTTCTGTCTTTCTATCTTCTTCTCTATCTATCAATCACTCTCCTTTTCTTTCTCTCTCATTCTCTCCTCATATCTATCCTTCCATATCTTTCTTTCCTCTTTGAATGTCTTTCTCTGCTCATATCTGTCTGTTGTTGTTTTTTTTCTACTCCAAGATCTCTTTACATTGTCATTACATCTTTATACACAAGTAAGTGATGGCAATCAATGATTCACAAGGTTACATAATAAATCTATAATGATTAAATAACCCTTTTGTAATACTATTCACACATATTTCACATTGGCTGTTCCATATGACTTATTACACAAACTCCATTATTGTCAACCATATTTTTTTTTTTTTTGTAAAGGAGAAGAATGGACGAGGAGAATGAATTCTGAAGTAAAAATTGTACTGATGGAAATAATTTGCTGTGTATCTCCATGCAAATAATCCTTAGAGATGTCTTTCTTAGGACAGAAATCTATATGAACACTGAAAACATGACAGAAAAATCAGCATTCTATAGCCTCAAGTGATTACAAAATTATGAAATCATGACACATAGAGAGAAGAAAGAAGTACAACTACACAAGAGCACTCCAAGGGTTACCTTTGAAACTGAAAAAAGATCAGTAAATCTGAATATCTTGTACCAAAGATAGGGACTGGTAACCTTTTGGGGTGGGGTGGGGTTGATCGATGGCATTGTTACACAAGGAGCGCAACTGATATAAAATCTGAGCGACAAACAACACAAAGTTTTATCTGTGACCAGAGGAAAACCCACAGCATTCTATCAGGAACTGTTTACAGACTAGGCGAAATCAAGGGTGGGATCCCAGAACGAAAGAGGAACTCTTCAATGATGGGTGATCCATCTCACCTTTGCTCCTCGGTAGTGATACCGCTTGTACATCCCCAGCGCCGCATCCCGGAACTCGCGCTCCAGAACATCATGCTGCTGCTGGAGACGACTGCAAAACAATCAAAACCAACATTAAAAGGAAGAATACGCATCAGTGCAAATTTCTCAATGGGTGGGGATTTGGCATAAGGCAAATCTAATTGTTGTTAGTTTTATGTTTCTATATGGAGTATAAAATGTCAAAACAACACAATATCAACCAGAGAGGTGTAAGTGACAAGCAAACATTTCCATACCTGACTTCAATCTGCTTATCATGTTACATCATGTATCTCCTATCATTTGGACATTGTATCTGTTACATACCACATCAAAAGGTAAACCATCATAGTCTAACAAACACTCTACTTAGATGCAAAATGTTGTTATGCACTACTGCAAGAAAGAAAGTCCATTTCTAGATTCTACTGTTTACATAAGGTATATAAGATATGAAGAGATACATGAAAAATTATGAAGGGAAGGAATGGAAAATAACATCATCTTCAGAGAACACTCATTGACAAGTACACTTACGCAAGATATGATTTCCTCCTCTCAAAGTCTTTTTGCTGAAATCAAAAAAGATAAAGGGAGAGAAAGTCCAAGTCAGACATTTCTTATTACTTAGCAATGTGCATACATAGTTATAGCAAAACAAAAGAAAAAAAAAATGAAATGTTTAATATTTTTTAGAGCTTCCTGTTTTGATGCTTTGTAGTGGATGCAATTGCTGGCAAGGGTGTTTGTTCAGAAACTATGCAATCTTGTAAAACATGTCTAACCAGACTGTTGTTTTGGTTTTTTTTTTTTACTTCTGACTTGTTAAAATGTACTTCCCCATTTAGAATTTTTTTTTCAAAGTACAATATGTTACGTCTCTGGTGAATGCAAACAAATCTATATGAATTTACAACATATCATAAATTGGGCAATATTTTGTGCGAGTGTATGTGTACGTATAAGTGTGTGTGTGTGTGTGTGTGTGTGTGTGTGTGTGTGTGTGTGTGTGTGTGTGTAGGCAAATGTCTGTGTGTCTGTATCACTGTATGTCTCTGTGCATGTTCATCCGTGTGTTGAGACTAATTAAGTGACTTTGACATATTAACACCTATCTCTCAAGACCTAATCAGCCTTCTTTAGGTCTATCTGCTAATTTGGCTTTTATTGACAAGATCCGCAAGATATGTCAAGCTATCTGTGGATTAATCAAATGGTGTTACTTGACATAATGTCATTTAGACATCTGAAACAGGTCGGGAATATGTCTAGAAGGAGGTACAGCTTTTAACAAGGTTTAATATCATCGCATCTAAAACGCTGCATTTCTTGATGATGACAGTTCTTTTATGGACATATTTTAAGCGATTACTCTGCATGATTCATAAATAAGCAGACTGTTTTTGTGATTTCACAGAGTATGCATAGTAAATGAGTTGGGGATGAGCTGATTCTGCTACAAACGTTTCTCAAAACACTTGTCCAATCATACTCAGGACTAGTCTTCATCAGGTTAATAATGACATGTTTTATTTACTTTCCCACTGACATTTGATATTGAGTATTGAAAGTCACATAACAATCAAGTTTATACTGAGCAGTAGGACAAACTCTTTGGACTTATTTGTTAAAAAAAAAAAAAAAACTGTCCACAAATTCAAGAGCTTTGTCATTGCAAATACAACACAGATGTTTGACAGCACACATAACAAAGCTTTATCACTGTAAGTGATTCTAAAGTACATGAACTTGTAAAGTCATTGAGTTTGTTTGTTGGTGAGCATACAAGTCAATTTTCTTCGAAACAGCACAGATGAAGGCATTGTTGAATCTAACTGTAAACCACAAACACTCTGTAACTGCAGACAATTTATTCTGTCTTCATTGAGGAATGCTGCATTGTGCCTAATCAAGCAGCTGAACTTTTCACATTAGAAAACTTCCTCCTCTCAAACGTGTCTTGACAAGATAATCTCTCGAGACTGATATCACTGGATCCATCAGTCTAGCGAAGAGCGCATCTCACCGAAAGCCGGGCGTTTGAACGGCAGGTGTAACAATTGATAGCTGTGGCATGCAAGGGATTAATCAGAACATGGTGACTTCTGTACACAGCTCAGACAGAGGGGGTATTATTTTCATCCTCTCAACGCTTCCTTCTGGATGCAAGCTGATAACAATTGCCAAGGATGACGGGTGACTCAACTAAAAGAAAACCCGACTTTCAAAAAAAGTTACACTGGCAAACTATGGCACTAAAAATTTTGCATTGTGTTTTATGGAATACAGTTGGTACACTTAACGTCTTTATGATACCTTATCCTGACAAATTTGTTTGGTTTTTTTTTTTACTCTCATGCATTGCCTATCCACTATATCTCATGACATAAGATGGCAAGTCTTCAATTCAAGTCAGTCCAATTCAATTCAAATTCAAATTCAATTCAATTCAATTCAATTAATTAATTCAATTTGATTTAATTTTCAATTCAAACAGTATGTCAGAAAATCAAAGACAAAAAACAGCACGCCTATTTTGCTCCTTTGTAAAAGTGTGCACCTGTCTCAGTAAATGAAATTTTTAAAAGTTTCCTCTAACAGAAAAAAAAAGTGTCCTCATTAGATTGTACACAATCACTCTTTAACCTACACATTCATACATTCAGTATCAAACATGCTTGATATATACTGAAAATATGTATGTATACTTGCAGATATATCTATTGTGTGTTCCTTTTGGAATGGTGGAATCAAAGAAAGATGTCTTGGAAAAAGGATAAAGAGTAAAAGCTGCCCTCCTAGCTATCATCATATTTTGCCATGAATCACGTTGTGAGCACTGCATGATAAAGGATGTGTCCTCTTGGAATAGGTGATATGGTGGATGGGAGGAGATAGCCTACAAATGGTGAAATATTCACCAACACTCCATACTTGTTACCACGGATACTGCTAATAGTTAACCAGTGAAACGTAGTTAATGAGTACGGCAAGTTTTCACACCCCACAGTATTTTGAGCACTTGTGAGCCTTGAAAATAAATTGATGTGATTTCACCGGGCATTGGACTTTGTCTCACACATCAATCATACTGTCACTAATTTGGGCATTGCAATGACACTGATGCAGCAATTCTCTCATTTACATCACAGTGGCAACATCAATATTTGGAGCATTAAATTTGATGGCTGAAATTAATCAATCATAGCATGAAATCATGACGCTAAAAAAAAAAAAAAAAAAAAAATGCTGTTAATTCAACCCCCATAACATGAGTGGCATGGCAAGACAAGACCTATATTTCTGGTGTGACAAATTATTTGGATTAACTTTCAAGTTAACCTATGCCATAAAGCATTTGTTCGGTGAAGTTTGATACACAGCTGTTCAAAAGCAATCTAACAATATGACCTGGAGTCTGGCTAAAAAAGAAAAAAAAAATGGAGTTTGAACAAAATCAGCTCAAGTCTATATCCGGTACCAGTGAATGTCTCATAAAAAAGATTGAAAAATGAGAGCAATCAACACGTCTGGGATATTTATGAAGTGAGAACACTTCTTTTCCACTCAGCTGACTTTTAAATGAAATTACAAAGAGTTGTATCGGCACCCTTGAATGGATATAAAGCTCAATAGTTTGAGAACAGTTGTGGGTTTGTGGATGGTGTAGAAACACATCTCTTGCCAGTGATATACATCAACAATGAAACAAAAGATCACAAGGATATTTGTGAAGAGGAGAATATGAGGAGTATGCATAAAATCGAAATTTGGCTATAAAGAACTGATGAGTCACAAAATGCTCACACCGGTATCAATCAAATCTCCCATAAGAGTGCAATGAGACTTGATACAGATCATCAATGGTTTCTCGGTGATTAAAAAAAAAAAAAAAAAAAGTCAAAAGGGCCCTCCGGGCTTCTGAATACATTTGCACAGCAAAACAGTCATGATTATTATACAAATAATACAGACCACCACCCAGAATAATGATGATTATATACAGCTGTGAAATCTCTAACATCAGACCCTTCTGATCTACTTCCCCCCCCCCCACACCTTTAGACTAGAGAGCTTTCGAGAGACAATGTATAAATCAGACATACGGATATTCATTTGTAGGATGATTTAATGTGTCTGAATACCCACACATTGATGCGATGTATATCACACTTATTTATGACTTGAGCATATTTTTTTAATTCATCACATTTTATCATATACTACGCGTATTGTATCTACATGCTCTCATATCAATATGATGCTTATTAAAGAAGGTAGGGCTTATTTTCAAACTACCAGATGAATCCAATGTAAAGTGTGATAAAGACATGGCACAGAGTTTATGCTGCACAAGGGAAAGATTTGGGCATATTCATGAGCTCCCCATAAAACATGACAGTCTGGAGGTCTGGATATTGCCATACGATTATCGTATAGAGGGACATTGTGTCTCAATGGTCTTGTACGAGAATGTCATGTATCCATGCACGGTTTGAATACACGATATCTCGGCATGTCTGAAAGTGCCCCCTAGAGAAACTACTTCACCTTTCGCGCATCCTGGATGACATCGGGCTGTTTGTGATGGAGCTCTCGGGAGAGAACCTGGAGTCTTCTCTTCTCAGCATCCAGCAGACGACTGGTCACCTACGGAAGAAGACAAGAGAAATAGAGACTTTCGATATGAAAATGATTGATTTGTTATTTTACGATCATTGACAAACATTTATATAAATCGTGTAATCTGGCATCATCCTGTCCTGCAGACAGGAGATAACATCAGTTTATATCTTTGACATAAGACATGACTCATTTAACCCATTGAGGACTGAATGATTTTGCTACAACACACATTTCCCATAGACACTTGCCCGAGTATACTCAGGACTCGTCCCTAACGGGTTAACAAGTATTGCCACAGTAATTAAATGATCTGTGTTTATGTTTTGAAATGTCATTTGCATGTTCCACAAAAACTTGCCTTACATCATTGATTTTCTCACTCTGACGGAGAGCAAAACAGGAAAATAAAAAACTCTAGTTTATGCAATCCAAAGTAGCAAATAGAGAATAAAAGTTAAAATTCATTTCTCTAGTTTTCTTTGTTCCTTTCTCATTTTTGAGCTAACTTTCTGTTGCGATGTATAGATGAAATCTCATCCTTATTATGTCAACTGGAAAAGAAAAATGAAATAACATTCAGTCGCATTACAACCGTAGATTATGCTCTTATTGGTTTTTCTGGACCGTTTCTTGATATTAAAGAAGTAGACATATTAGGCCCGTTCAGACACAAGGGAAAAAGTGCGATTTAAAAATCGATTTTCTTATCGCTATCAAAATTTCGAAATTTTTTCCAGTGTGGACAGAAAAATCTCACTAATTACCGCGATCCTTATCGCGATCCAACTCGCACTATTAGTGCGATTTTTCAGAATAATCGCGATTATTTTGCCAAGCGTTGTGTGTGTGAGCGCGATCGAGATTCGGAAATCGGTATTTTTAGTCCCATCGTTCGTAGCGCGTGCGAAACTCTATTGGGACTGCGGGGTCAGTCTTCGGTCATGCAAGATTCGCGCATGCGCAGTTTGGCCACTGATCGTTCTTTCCTTGCTGCGAAGTGCGATTTTTCCCTGTGTATGAACGGTCAAAAAAAAAATCGAACTTTGGATCGCGATTGAAATTTCGATTTTCGTTGTTTGTGAACGGGCCTATTATTTCAGTCATCTTGACACATCTTCCCGGCCTCCAAAAAAAAATTCCAAATCTGAGAGATGTGGTAATTTATTTCTGATGAATGCTTTCACTGCTGTTTGTTTATTTGTTTTTTGACCGAGGACCATCAGTCATGTGTCTAATTCTTTCTTGAAATTACAAAATGGGATTTTGCCTTGTTTAAAGACAGACAATAAAGATAAACAAACTTTATCTATTTCAAGGTTTTTGTTTGTTACATGACAGGGCAATCTTGCCCTAGATACCTACATTGGCGAAGTAAAAGATATTGCATGCATGTTCACTTTGAAAACATATTCCATACTGAAGATGGAATGATACAAAAATAAAAAAATCAAAAAAAAAAATCACAGATTAACATTCTTGATAGAGAGCTAATGATTGCTGATGGGGATAAATAACCAAAATTATACCATCCCTTTAAAGACAGAAGTTAGAGTCTTTCCAGGCACGTATCATATGAGAGTCGGTGGAGTGGTATGATAGATACATAGAGAAAATAAACAAACCGCATGCTCTTCACAGCTGTGGAAAGTGGAAATTCAAATACTTGGCTATATCACAACTCTGTCAGGATGTAATAAACTTAATTGCTGATGAGAGAGATAGGTCAGGGATCCTTGTCTCTGGGCCTCTATCAAAAAGACACATTTTACAACCTAGGGATGACAGGGATCTCAAAAGTGTTGAAGAGCACAGAATGGTTTACACCACAAGGAAAATGTGGTTACACTAGTGTAATTAGAGGCTTTAAAACAGCCTCAAACTGTTAATCTCTGGATGCCACAAAAGGTCATGGTTGGGAAAAAAAATGGCAGATCCAAATTTATCCGTGCTAGCTGAAAATAGGTTGATTACCTGTTTTGACTTTGTGCAGCAGGTTTTTGGGTGGTTGCTAGTCTGCACGGATGCCAGCTGATGTAAAAACAACTCCAACCTAATTTTGTGGTTTACTTGGCACTGGTTCAAAACCCTTACAGTTTCTGTCATGTCATCATACGTGTTGTCATCTCAAAGATGTCAATCACAAACCCTCACACGTTCATCCTCTTCTCTTCATGAACAAAAATTGATGAATTTTGATAGGAACAGGATGCAATCAATGGACTTTTCAAGGTTTTCACGGTGCAAGGTACTGTGATCTACCTTTAAGGCACTATGTCACAATATTTCTCATCTGAAAATGTAAGAGCTCTGTGAGACTCTACTTGATATTTAGTGTCTGTGATACCATGTTAAGTTGAAACATTAACTCGTTGAGGACGATTTGATTTTGCTACAACACCCATTTCCCACAGACACCTGCCCGAGTATACTCGGGACTCGTCCTCTACGGGTTTTTAAAAAAAAAAGTTTCCAAAGAATAAAAATCTGTGACTGAATGGTTATGATATACACTTGTACTCCATATAAAAAAACATGTTTAGAATGATCAATCTTATATGAATCTTACAAGAGAACAAAAGATTTCTTTTCATCTGTTAAATAATAAGCTGATTATTGACAATCCCTCACCAAGTAGAGCTGCCAAGGTACAGTTGTGTGCAGTTTCATGTGTTTTTCAGTGGCATCTATTTTGTCTCTATTGTGTTTTATTCTTAAACAACAAAAGAAAACATAACAATGGTTGTAATATCAAAGTAATATATACATGTATTCCCAATAAGATGACTGAAAATGAATAATCAAAATCCACTTCCACTGAATTCAATGTGTTCATTTCAATTACGCCAATTGGTATGCTAGTTCACGAACTAGCCAAAAAATTTGGGGGAAATTTTCCCAAATAAATAGCATGCTATTTGATCTTCACTACACAAATAAAGTGCTATTTTGACATCGGGCTAGCTTCCTAACAGCAAAATTGAAACTTTGGGCTGATGAAGACACGCCTAGTGACACCATACTCCAAGCCAACAATAAATCAAATATACATTCCTTCCTCTTCTTCTTCTTCTTCTTCTTCTTCTTCTTCTTCTTCTTCTTCTTCTTCTTCTTCTTCTTCTTCTTTTTCTTTTTCTTTTTCTTCTTCTTCTTCTTCTTCTTCTTCTTCTTCTTCTTCTTCTTCTTCTTCTTCTTCTTCTACTACTACTACTACTACTTCTTCTTCTCTTTCTTCTTCTTCAACTCTTCATTTTCCTTATATTTGCATGAGAATCATTGTTTTTTAACGTTTAGTAATGTTTTGCACTGAAAATTCAAAGACAATCGTGTGCCAGTCAATGCCAAGATAATAGAAAGAATTGGAAAAGTGATGACCAGATAACCAAGGATAGACTGTACATGATTACATCATACAGCACTATTTTGTGCCATGGTCCAAGAAGTGCATAGCAGACAAGGAAAAATTCAGTGGAAAGCATACTGCTTTCTTTTTTTTTTTCTCAAAATGAGGCAGTTGAAGAAGAGATAGGATAGGATGTGAATGCTAATGTAGCATGAATCATGGTGCTTTATCCACCCAATTATTGTGGTCCCAGGCCAACTCAAGAAGACAGAGAGAGATATAAAGGATGTTGCTGCTGGATGGGTTCGCCTCTTTCAAGCCCTTCTGTGCAGAGCAGGAACAGCGCGATGCAGTTGCCATGGAGACAGCGCTAATTCTGTCTGCTCTATGCTACTCCTCAATGCATCAGATACCACTGGTGTCAATAAAGGGAGACTTCACGTTCTCATGTTTCAAGCGTCTGCCTCAGCCTCAGTTTGGTGAATCACAGTGCTCAGTCTGACGGAAGATGAGAGTTGGTTTTTCTGGTTGAATGAATACTGTCTCTTGAAAGACTCATGATACAGTACTGGCACTTTTTGCTCGATCTCTGCAGTTTATCTAAAGTAACAGCTGTGACATGTGATTGGTATGGGAAAAAAATGGATCTAGTATTGCAATCAGGCAACTTCACCATCCCACTCTTAACGGATATGATTAGACATGTCTAGTGCTTTACTTCCATCCACCCATTTCAACCATCTTGACTTGTTTGCCTTCAATATTCACAATTTAGAAAGTGAATTTCTGTTGAAACAATCATCTTTACCTCTGAACTCTGACTTCAAAGGCAGCAGGTCACAAATGAAATGCTAAATCTTGTCTTTCATTGTACGCCCTTGTTGTTTTGGACTAAACATTTTCACATGGTTCATGAATTGTCTGCCAAAATGTAACACCAATTCTGAATCATTCACTCTCCAGCTTTCACGGCCTAACCCCCCTTTATCGCTGTCCTACCATGCATGATCAGAGCAAAGATTTACTTTCGACCCCATGATGTAATATGTGATAAGATCATCTCTTTGAGATCAAAAAGAACATTTTGCGTTCAAGTCACCTGGTAACAAGACATGCACTGCAGTTAGTGAAGGACAATTCTAACCCTTGAAATCCTCTTTTTTTTCCTCCAAGTAGTAACATGGAAAGGATATGAAATAAGCTCCTTTGAGGGGGAAATGACTCATGCTTTGATTGTTCCCAGAAGAGAAGAATGTCATAAACATTAACATAAAGTCAAGAAATGTAACTTGCAGAGGTGATTACTAAAGAGATAGCACACTTCTTCAGATTCCAGATATTTTTCCTCTCAAATATAGCTTGCACTGTGTGATGATTGAATATCAAAGCCGTGTTCCCTATTGGATTTTTGAGTAAATATTAAGTTTCTGTCATTATTTTGTGTGCAAAAGTCCTGCCTGTACAATAGTTTAGCTACTGGCCATTTTGAAAGAAAAATAATCATAAATTTGTCATAAGATTTATATCATAGCAAAGCTTGGAATTTTTTTTGGACAACTTTGCTCACTGCATGTCCAGCATGAGAAAAATGTATAAAAAGTTACATGGATTTGAAAAATATACAGTCAAACCTGTCTATAGCGGCCACCCAAGGGAAACGAAAAGAGTGGCCGTTATAGACAGGTGGCCGCTATAGACAGGTTATCCACCTTTGTGTGCATTGCCTTATGTACATGTATGTGTATACGTGTGTTTCATGCATTCACACGTGTGTTTCATGCATAGAACAATGCCGGTGTTTATGAAATTGTTGCACAGTATATATAGCATGTGTATAGTCGTGAAGAAAGCTTAACACTAGTGCATTATTATGACTGAATGAGTGATGAATGCAGCGGTGGCAATCACTAAACGTTGCCCACGAATGACTAGCATGGCAACTAAGCAGAAAAACACGCTGAATTATCGGCTCAGCTAAAGCTACGTCGGGTCTGTGGCCGCTGTAGACAGGTTAAAATCTACCGCAGGAAACAAAATTTGTGGCTGCTGTACACAGGGTCTTTAACACGGCTTTTCTCTCGGGGGGATTTTCAGTGACCACTATAGACAGGTGGCCGCTATAGGGAGGTGGCCGCTAAGGCAGGTTTTATAATGTTTTTCCCCAAGCATGTCTGCACTACAGGCTCAGAATAATGTGGCACACGGGGGTTTACATGGTGGCACATAAAGAGTTAAAGAATGCATGAAATAAAGATGTATTCCACATTCCAATTGTGATCATAAAATGAAACATACCTGTACAAGGTATAGCATATGTCTGACAGAAATTTCAAAATAAAAATGACAAAGTCCATAACATACATACATTTATGTACGTAACAGAAATATCTAGTACACAGAGAGAATTCTCAAGAAATGTTTTCCCTTTGTTTGAAGACACATGGAAATATTTCCCAGCAGTGAGAGAAATTTTCCTGTCATTGCTCTGTTCTGTTTCCATGGATACAATCATAAGTGTTGCCTGGTTGAAGATTGAAGGGGATTAAATCACATGACACAAAGTCACATGATGAGGTCAATAGCCCCTGGTAGCCTACATGATCATCTACATCATAGAAACCACAATGAAAGTGATGACTGCCTGATAAGGTATAATTGGTTCCTTTCAACTTCTCTTTCTCCCTCTCTCTTTTTTTCAATCTCTCTCTCACTCTGTCTGTTTTCTTTCTCTGTTCCAGTATCTCTCTTTCTCCCCTATCTGCTTCTCTTTTTGCTTGCTGTATGTCTCTCTCTCTCTCTCCTCTCTTTCTCTCTGTTTTGAAGCATATAATTCACATGTATCTCGACAATTCAGTGGTGAAATGATAATTCACAGCTTTTTGCCGGCAGCCAGTGGTACAAGCTTTGACAACTAAAAGAAAGATATATCTGACATGTTTTAATCTGCATGTTTAGTTGTACTCCAAACCAAGAGAAAAAAATGAATGAATCTCAGTAACTAAACTTGGATTTAAAGCTGAGTCATCTTAACTTTAAAGGGAAGATAAACCCCAAGAACAATGTGGATTGAGTGAAAGCAGCAACATTAGTAGAACACATCAGTGAAAGTTTGAAGAAAATCGGACAATTGATGCAAAAGTTATGAATTTTTAAAGTTTTGGTGTTGGAACCGCTGGATGAGGAGACTACTAGAGGTTATGACGTATGAGTGGACTACAATATCAAGAAAATATAAAGAAAATACTACAAAAATCCATTTTTCATGAAAATTACAAATTCCATCAACTTCATAATGACATATGTTAAGGGTAGCAATTATTCCCCCTGCTTTCTGAAAGCGGTTGGTCCACTGCTCTTTCATAATTCTAGAAAAGTGAATTTTTGTTGAATATCCTTTATATTTTCTTTGTATTGCTGTCCACTCATACGTCATATCCTCTAGTAGTCTCCTCATCCAGCGGTTCCAACACCAAAACTTTAAAAATTCAAAACTTTTGCATCGATTGTCCGATTTTTCTCAAACTTTCACTGATGTGTTGTACTAATGTTGCTGCTTTCACTCAATCCACATTGCTCTTTGGGTTTACCTTCCCTTTAAAAGAAAAGTGTAATGTTTCTGCCTGAATGTTTTGTTGTTGTTATTTTTTCACTTTCTGGCCTGAAAACATCTAACATGAATCATGTAAATACCAAACAGAGCAAGCTTCATACTTTAAAGGTGCCATTAACCATTGGGAGCAGTGATTTAAAAAATTTTCCAGATATCACATTTGATGTATATATGTCAATCAATTGTATCACAAAACATCCTTCCACATGAAATTTTTGCAATAAACCTAAAATATATTTAGAGATATCACTATTTTTCTCAATAAACCACAACAGTAGACGGTTTAGTCAAGAAACATTCTTATTATATTATAACCAGTGTTCACATTTTGTATATTCAACAATACTGAACATAACTCCTTGATTATACTGATTCAATTTTTTATATTTGTTGTTTCTATCCCTGACTCACATTTAAGAACTATTTTAAAGCACTAAACCTGGGTTTTTGTTTCATCTGGAAATGGTAAATCATGCCTTTAACTTCACATTTCTGGGAGAATGGATTGCAGATTCAGATTCATCAGAATGTTTCACCTTGACTGATGTAAAGTAAAGGTTGTTTTATTTCTGGATGCTGAGAGAAGGAGCGCATTCCAGTCCCTGTTCATATATCAGCCATTCAGGAAGTGGGGAATTTCTGTCACGCAAAACCAGTGGCAGATGTGGCTTAGTAAGGAATACATTCATCAGGTCAGGTATCTGCCACTAATGACGGAATAATCCTGGCTTAACAATCCTCAGATGATGACTGAGAGAAATCGAGTCCTTAGTGTTGTGTGGCTGGCGGCTGCAATTCACTGTTTCACACCAGCACCATAGAAATGAGATAGCATGTACGCATATTATGTACACAAAGAATGGATTACAGAGACAATATGCAAATAGTGAATGGTCACGAGTGCGATGGTACAAGATTTCGCACAAGGTGAAAGATAGAGGCGCTCTATTCAACGAGGCGAAGCCGAGTTGAATAGTGCGCCTCATCTTTCACTGAGTGCGAAATCTTGTTCCATTGCAGAGTAAAGGCCATACACTATTTGTTTTATACAATACCTCGAACGTCAACAGATGTGGTACTCACAGATTCTTGAATTTAGCACAGAAATGACAACCATTTTCTGTGAAAGACGAATGAGTATCCGCACAGTAGCAGTCACCGTGTACGTATGTACGCGAAACAAAGTTGTTTACAGAAATGAGTGACAAAAGTATGTGCTTGTTAGCGTGCTTGTACTTGTTGAGTGCGCATGGCGAATGTTTGTTTATTGTGACATCAGAGCCGTGCGATGGAACGAAAACTTCTAATAAACAGTTACCACTGATTCACTAAAAGTAGGATATCACTGTCACTTTAATATTTAGAAGACAAATTTCTGATGGAGAATATATGAATGATTGGACAATGTAAGGAAGATGTGATAATACGTGAGTAGATCCTCTCGAAGCTCTCTTTAGCCTGGTCTCTGTCCAGGTTACCCCCCCCCCCCCACCTCCCCTCTCAAGGCCCTGTTCTGTCATGTTCTGTGTCTTACTGATAGAGCCCCAAGGTTGTGATGATCTGTCCAGGATATTAGCCATCAAAGCTAGTGATTGTCAAACTGAACTTAGTGGAGATTATATAGAGAAATATTTTTATCTGTATATAGTTGTGTGTCTGTATGTGAGCGTGTGTGTGTGTGTGTGTGTGTGTGTGTGTGTGTGTGTGTGTGTGTGTGTGTGTGTGTGTGTCTACATGTCTGCGTGTGTGTGATAATACTATGCACTAGAACCATCAGTGAATATTTGCCTTTTGATTACGATCATTATTGTAACCTCATTCTAAGTATCATATCATTATGATTACTGTTGTTATTGTCATGATTATGCTTTTAATAACTGTAAGTACCATTATCATAATGATGACAAAAATATTACTATTGTTATTACCATCATCATTATCGTTATTAGTTCTTTTCTGTGAGTGCCCAATTTGAATCGTTGACAGTTTTCCACCTTCAGGTTCAGGCCTGTGCACACACAGTAAAGTCATCTTCACAGAAACTGAATATGTTGTGCATCATCATGTAAACCGTGTAAAGTTGGATATCATAATAAGAAGAAAAATGTGTGCAAAGATAACTACATGGTAAAATAACCCTTACAGTTTTTACATACTTTTAAGACATTTTCTGTGAAATGAAATAAGACAAACTCAATTAAAGTTTGACATCTAAGGAAATCATATCTGCTAAAAACTTTGAACCCATTGAGGACGAGTCCCGAGTATACTCGGGCAGGTGTCTATGGGAAATGCGTGTTGTAGCAAAATCAAACCGTCCTCAACGGGTTAAAGAAAAATGACTTATTGGTGATACAAGCTATTTTAAAAGGGAGTTTTTTAGGACCATTCAAATCCAGCTTTAATCAGCTTACATTCCTATGGCATAAGACATCTACAGGACAAAAGACATACATTTGTACTCCAACTAATCCCTCCTTTTTCTAATTGAAAATCTCATCTATTCTATAACTATATCATTATACGACCAATCTAAACTATTGTTCTTTATGTGATATAATCTATGTCTTCTGGTATGTATCAGTCCAGTGACCCCATTTGAGCTTACCTCAAGCTGGACACCGAAGATATCCGACTCCGTCCTCATGTCTCTCACCGAACGCTGTTGGTTCTCACTCCCATCCTCACTCATCTTCCCTAGAGAGACGGAAGATAAACCAAAAGAAATCAGAATTATTGCTGGCAAGATGGATCCCTGGACTGCCATGAAAAACTTTGAGTAAGTTCAGTCACTTCCTAACCTCAGACATCTTCCTCTGGTAAGGAGACACTTTAGAAAGTTACAGTACCCTTAATTGTTGTGACCTCACCATATTCAGGAGTCTTTCCCTGTTCACTCCAGTGTCAGTACGTGATCATCCCTTTCGGTATTCACCTGTTCGGGGCAGAATCTAGAATGGTTTCACCAAGATATGTGTCTCCCTGTCTCAGGCGATCAGTCCCAAGTTATGTGACTGGTAAAGAGAAACCATGGAAAGTTTAAGAGTACAATGAGAAAGAATTCCAGCCTTAAGGTAAATTACAGGTGATGGATTTCTAGTGTTGTTTGGTTGTAATTTGCTTGTACTTTACCTCGTCAAGATCTCATGGATGTACGAATAAAGAATGAGTATGCTACTATTTGCCAAAATTATTTTTAAACGATGAACATGTGATATTATCATCATTCTCACCGAACATGAATATCTCATCTCCTTATTAAGGCCATGCTTTTATGGTATACTGTCTTTGGGCATCGATGTAAACATGGGAAGTCAGGGCGAAGGCACTGTTATTGCCCAAACAGACATTGTCTGTGCCACATATGGACATTTACAGAGCCGGACATCCTTTTATCAAACAAAGAGCACGACAGATGTATCAACACATGCAAAAAGAAAACAACACACAGACAGACAGACAAACACAGACACACACACATATTAAAGAAAAAAAAAAGGAAAAAGGAATGATGTTGGAAACTGGAAGAGGGTAAAACAGAAGATACCAGACTGTGTGCTGATAAGGATTGACAGGGAAACTTACATACTTCATTGACTTTTATATTTCTTACTTGCAAACATGAATTGATGGGGAATGTGTTTGTTAACATTAATCTGATGCATGGATGGAAACGTTTATCACATAAACATGTATACTCCATGGTTTTCCTTTCAAATTAATGCAGACTGAATTTATATTGCAGTGAATAAAGGAACTCAGATTTTTTCTTGTGCAATCTCAGTGGTTTATGAATTCACCCATCAGAGTGAAATATTGGTCATGAATTGCAACTGTTGACAAATTGCCTGTCATCCATGAATATAAACACTACTTATTAAGTATTTTAGTAGTAGCAGTATAGTATCAGAAGTAGTCATGAATGATTTAAAAAAAAATCATGGGCTTACATACTCAGGTTGGACACAAACCAACAACCATCGAATAACTAGACAGGTGTCGTATTGACTAGACTACAGAGCTTCTGTCCTACAGCCTGTGCTGGTTCTAATCCATATAGCTTGCTGTGGTTATATACATATTTGATAGAAATCAATGAATTATTTGGTGCTTATTTGCATCAATGAAGGACACTCTGTCAAACAGTTGCAATTTAAAAAAAAAAAAAATGACTTGACGCAAGAATTCAGTCATTTCAGTTGGTTTTTGTACTACACCAATGTCACGTTGAAAAGACCAGGTCTGTGTCTGACAAGTGATGTTATCATCTGATTACAGCTGAGCCATGTCTTCATGAAAACCCAAGCTGAAATATGTAGTTTTGTTCACCTTCATTGCAACATCCTTTCAAAGTAACTGCATGTCTCCCTGAGACATTCATAGATGCTACAACACCTACCACACATGATGGCATGTACACAAATATTGACAACTTCCAAGAATGTGTGCACAATCTGTGGATTTCATATTATCAGGACATATTCAACAGATCAGTCTAGGACCAATTGGACTGAAAATCAGTGAAGTAAGGTCTTGATAAAATATTTGCACTATGCTAATAGATTACTGTCTGAAACAGAGAATGTCATTTAAAGGGATGGTACAGTATTGGTGGAGATAAGAATTGGGCTTTTAACTTTTTGCGAGATACCAAGACAATACCATTATAAGAGGAATTCAAAGTTTATTTGATGAAAATCGGGTTTGGAATGACTGAAACATCCAAAAACAAAGTAAAACAAAGTGATCGTAGTAAAATGTGGGTCCCACACTTTATTAGAATCGCTCTATCTCTAGAATCTATATAGCCATTTCAAACCAATTTTCATCAAATAAACGTTGAATCCCTCATGGAATTACATGTTCTTTCATATTTGTGACCCGCTACAACAAAAAGGTCCTAAAGTCGCGCACGGTCGAAGCCGTGAAAATCGAGTTTGAAGTCAGAGCATTAAAATTGGTCAAAACTTACGATTTTCTGATTTTGATATATTATTGGAGTCTAACATGTCTTCTATCATCTGTCGAAATTTTAAAGCAAAATGATCAAGGGAAAGATAAAAAGATAGCAATTTTCTGAGCCATGTTTTTTGGCGTTTCAACGAAGCAGAAACTTGTTCGAAAATTTGGATTGAGCGCCACAGATATGTTCCACCTCTAACAACGACCAGAGTGATCTCATTGGTCAGTTTGCTGCTTGCTGCTAACCGAAGCATGAAGCTCGCACACTGCCCAGCCAACTGGTGCGTGTGGGCGGGGTGTGGTATGCTCAGCCGCTTCTCACATCCTGGTCACTGATTGGTTGGTGAGGAGACCGCCGACGCTGATGTGCTTGAATGAACTCTTCGGGGGTTGCTAGGGCTTACCTTCTATTGTCCAGAGGTGAAAACTGACTTGCGTGTCCCTTGATCGCGATTGCGTCGAAAGGAAGACTTTTAGGGCGCTTTTCTCCAAACAGTGATTTTCCAGACGTCTCGACATGTTCTCTTTTAAACATCGATATCTCCGCAGCCGATTATTTTTATAAAATGTGTTATATATCAATTTAAAGCAGAAAGATTAGGGGATTATATCATGCAATTTTCAAATAATCGACCTCGCCCGACTTTAGGATCATTTTGTTGTAGCGGGTCACATTTCATAAGAGGTTTCTCATTATCTCACCAAAAAATGTTAGAAACCTGAAATTAGGTCTCAACCAAAACTATACAATCCCTTTAAAAGGGGAAAAATCACAGTGAGTCAAGCATTGTCTCATGATTTGATGACAATCACCATTTTCAACATGGTATGTCTTTCCTGAGTGGCTGCAACACTCATCAGAATTATAACCTAACTGATTGAGCAGTGGGTCTAACAATAATGAGGATTTCCTCTCTAAAAACATTACAGGTGGTTATAAAAGCAAATGCTCTACCACCACCCTTACCTCCGTTAAACACTACACACAGTTTCCATATCAAATATACTCAATAAATGCACTGTAGTTATTTCCACACAGTAACTGGCTGAACAATCAATGATACACTTTAGCATTGATGCTGTATTCCTGTGTTGTATCATGAACATCATTCAACTATCTGTTGTGATCTCAAAAAGTCAGCAGTAAAATCAGAGAGCCCAGTAAATCATGATTTAAAAGGAAAATTTTGAATCACAAGGGTGCTATAAATTCTCATGCAATGCTCAATGAGCAAATTCCTAGCAGATTCTCTCCCACAACCCCCTCCCCACATTCATGATATCATTCATAAAAATGAATCTGAGCCAAGACTGCAGCAATGCCATAGAGTTTTATGGAGGATGTTAATTGTGCAAG
Organism: Diadema setosum; assembly: GCA_033980235.1. Classification (NCBI taxonomy): domain Eukaryota; kingdom Metazoa; phylum Echinodermata; class Echinoidea; order Diadematoida; family Diadematidae; genus Diadema; species Diadema setosum. The sequence continues at coordinate 2,812,586 of CM067061.1, read as the reverse complement.
ACATAGAGATGACCATCTCATGATACAGGTATGATTAATGAATGAGAGGAGATGAAAGTGGCTCATTATGGAACCCAGGGGAGAAAAGATATGAATCTGGTTTCCATCTTTAATGCTTCTGGAATATAATGACCCATGGCCTTCAAGCTGCACGCAAGCAGGCGGCATCCACTCTAAACAATTCAGGTAAGACTGGGAATATCTCTCTGTTCATCTGTGATACAGTTTACTTTTTCATCCACTCTCATTAAGTCACAAATATCAAGGTGAGAAAGAAAGATTTTTTTTTGTAGGAACTGATGGAGTATGGTTTGTCTTTATGCTACTTCTTCTTGTCACTCACACTCCTGGCTCACATCTATATCGTTCCAGATTTTACACTTTGCTCGAACATAATTTTGAATAAAGGAATATTGATGTAATTTGTTATGCAGAATAGTTACCATAGAATAAGGTAGTCTTGCTATCTAGACTTGGAAATACAACACCCTGATAGGGTTATTAGCTGCATTCACATGTACAAAATAGCGGGATACCGATCATGCTCCACAACTCTTGTTTTTTCCCAAACATTCACATGCTTCAAATTAGTGAGTTAGCGAGCACGCTCCAAAACTCTAATTTTTTTCAACCATTCACACGTACAGAAATAACCCATTAATTGGTGATCAACAAATCTAATGTTCTTGTGCCTTTGGTCTGGAGTGCACACTGTTGTGATGTGCACTTTGAGTGATGGGATATAAAAACTCGAGTTTATTTGGTTGACTGTTCACACGTCATTGCAGGGCAAATTAGTGCGCTAATTCAGAAATAAGAGCAAGATTTCTTAGGTTTACAGTAGCATCACACTGCTGATCACGCTAATTTGTAGGATTTTTTGTGTCCACACATGCAAAAACCTCGAGTTTGCTAGTGGGTTACAAATTTTGACTTTGTTTAATTTGTGTACGTGTTTATGCTCCTAATTTTACATAACATTGTGTGCATACGGAAGGCATTTGTTGGATATAAGTATCAAACCGAACTTACAGTCTTTGAAATCCATTCAGAGCTGCTTCCCTGTAATGCCTTTCATTATCAAGCTATCAGTGACAGGGAAGTAAATGTCACTTTGATTAATATCCATGCACACATTTCACTTGTTTCCCCCTTTTTTTCTGTAAATAACAGATCTTATTGCCTATATATGGCTATCAAATCAGACATGATACAATGTAGTACTCAAAAAGCCTGAATTTCCTGAACAGGTGACAGATAGTATCTTAATTATCAACACCTGTCTTATTCAACCAAGAATAGATGATAAACCCGATACTCCATGCGGACATGTATACACATGTAATATACACATATTATATATATAGAATATGTACAACTGTATATATGTGTGTGTGCATGTGTGTTTCTGTATATAATTTCATATACATCTTTATACATATATTGTATATACACATACATAAATATATTTGTAATTAAAAACTCTGTATTCAGGTTCATTGAATTGATAGAAAAACTTATTTTCATAAGGTGTTTTTTATTGTTCAAAGGTAATAAAACCTGAAGCATCTGATCAGATTTAGACAAATAAAATCATTGCAAGATACAAACAATGACTTCACAGTTGTCATATTGCTTGTATCTAACATGATGTCCTGAAGGAATAAGAGTCCACTTTCATTTTGTTACACAGAAAAAAAAAAATCTATACAGGGCCTATATGTATATTGCTGACTAAACAAAGGCTTGGCCTTTTCTGTTCTGGAGGATGAGAATGTCATGACCATAATGGCCTTTATCTTATACAGATAATCATGGAGATTATATGCTTTTTTTTCAGGACCTATACCAATACCAAGTAATAAAAAAAAAGAAAAGAAAAGAAATTGAGAGGTACTGTATGCAAAACATTATGAAGTCATGTGAGGAATTGATGAGCCTTTCAAGGTTCCAGAAGGACGCCAAAATATTAAAGATGATGAACTGATATCATAAACATGATTTATTTCTAATGGGCATATCTCATAACATTAATGATTTAACTCATTTCCTTCTGCCTTATTATGAATATAAAATTGCCTTTTCTACGGGATGTGTTCTACCAAGAATATTTGATAGCCTTTACCATGCAGCCTGTCAAATTCAATTTCACTTTTCTATCTTATGCAACATTTTCTTGCTGAATGGGTCTCTGTCAGCAGACTACTATCCACAAATGGTGTCATGTGCTGTTGCAAAACAGTAGAGCATGCTAATGACAAGTTGTCTACAGTGCCACGTGTACGTATGCTCAAGGATTCCAGAACCTTCTGCTGTATTGTGTGTTTACAAATGCCATATCCATGTGTGTACTGGCCCTATCAATTGTCCGCAGACACGAGGAGAGTCTAGTGCCATTGTACATACAGCTTAACTTTCCAATCAATAAGGTCACGTGACCTATGTTTACCATAGTGATGTCACATCTTCATTAGAAGGGACATCACCTAATCAAAGACAAGATGCCTGCTTAAATAAGCCAAGGGCCTACAAGAATTGAATCCCCTAAGTTGATATCACAAATCTAAGCATCAGAGGTGGCAATATCACCTGCAAGTAAGGATTCTTCAACTAGCCATTGTATGATAATGATTAATACAGTAATCGGTTACATAATGAATGGCTGTCAGTATGGGAAGGAGAATGTTTTGTCTTCTTCCAGAGATGAATTTAAAGGAGATTTACTCATTCCTCAAAGATGCCACCCTTACTGCCACTGAGCATGTGAATCCATTTAAAGTAGAATTGAAATGTCATGACTGGACAGAAATATTATAACTATTATGGGTTGCACCAATATTACTTTACCTTCCCCTACAAGACAAGTTTCATCCCAATTTGATTACTTACTATGCAAACTAGAAATGTCGCTACAGCGACTGGTTATACCCCCGCCAAACAACATTTCATAAGCTTTGGTCAAAAAACTGAGGAAGTAGTTAAATCTGCAAGATCTTTCCTTGATCTTCTGCCATTAATATGCTGTTACCATGGCAACGTACTTTCGGGTACTGTCGAAAAATGCGTCTTGCACATCTACAACCAAAGGCACACATCTGTACCAAGTTTCATGGAAATTGGGCAAAAACTGAGGAAGTAGTTTGCAACACAAAATTTTCCATCATTTTGGCTCATAATATGTGAGCTGTTACCATGGCAACATACTTTTTGTCACTGTCAAGAAATGTGTCATGCTGACCTATATCCTAAGACAAACATTCAATATGAATTCCATGAGAATTGGAAGAACACTGATGAAGCAGTTTTGCCATGAAGCATTTTGCCCTATATTTTACCAATAACATGCCGTTACCATGGCAACGCACTTTTTGCCACTGCGGAAATATGTGTTTTGCACATTAACATATTCAGATGAACATCTGTACCTAATTTCATAAAAATTGATCAAAAACTGTGGGAGGAGTTCGCGACGCAAGATTTGTACCCATTTTTGCCCATAATATCCCGTTACCATGGCAACGTACTTTTGGGTACTGTCAAAAAATACGTCTTGCACATCTACAACCCAAGGCACACATCTGTGCCAAGTTTTATGGGAATCGGTTGAAAACTGAGGAAGTAGTTCGCGACGCAAGATTTGTACCCATTTTTGCCCATAATATGCCGTTACCATGGCAACGTACTTTTGGGTACTGTAAAAAAATACGTCTTGCACATCTACAACCCAAGGCACACATCTGTGCCAAGTTTTATGGGAATCGGTTGAAAACTGAGGAAGTAGTTCGCGACGCAAGATTTGTACCCATTTTTGCCTATAATATCCCGTTACCATGGCAACATACTTTTGGGTACTGTCAAAAAATACGTCTTGCACATCTACAACCCAAGGCACACATCTGTGCCAAGTTTTATGGGAATCGGTTGAAAACTGAGGAAGTAGTTCGCGACGCAAGATTTGCAACGGACTGACCGCCCGACCGACCGCCCGACCGACCGCCTGACTGACCGTCCGCTGATTCCTATATACCCCCTTCAAACTTCGTTTGGCGGGGGTATAACTAAGTTTCTATTTAAAGGAGACAAACATCCCAAGGTGCCATCTCTCTGTAGATATTGCCAACTGAAAACCAAAAGGGGCATTAGTGGTTTCAAAATCTGTTGAAATAATGCCTTTCTGCTTCTCAGAGCTAATATCTGATCTCTGAAAATACTCCAGGGACTAATTAAAACAACACTTCTGTGCTTTGACACTGGGCAGAGGAGATCAATAGATGGAGAAGAAAAAGGCGCCACCTTACCGAGGCTCTCCTGTTTGTTCATTTGCTCTAAGACAACAGACGGTTTATCTCAGGGAGCGATTTGCCGGCGTGCAAAAATAATGAGCATGACGAGACATATTTCAAGAACACGGATGCAATGGCAGTGTGAATACACAGCAGGCCGGCAACTACAAAGAATCCGCTGTCACACAGGAGTGTTATCTTTTGGATTTTCATGGATAACCCAAATTAGTTTACCACAGGTTGAGGCATGATAGTTTGGGGGGAAATATCCTTTTATGATTATATTTTGTATACATCAAAAGTATAATCACTGGAGAATTTACCTCCCACTTCCTTTTAAACAAAGTGAGAGTAAAGATATGAATAGTGATAAATAGTGAGAATAGTAATAATAACAGGATAATGACATCTAAAAAAATAACTTAATCTTACTCTAGCTGTAGAACAAGAAAAACAGACAGACCTTTTACTATTTCAGCAAAACCTGAACAAGCACAAATATGATTGCATGAATGTACAATCATGTATATAATGGCTTCTTTGGGCAACTTAAACTCACCCCATTTTTTCTCAAGTCAGGGGTCACACTTAACTTTTTTTTTAACTAGCCAGGCGGACTACTTAGAATCAATTTTCACACTGAAGCAATATTTTGGCTAGCCAGACGGACTAGTAACTTCAGAATTTTTCGATTTTTAGCTAGTCCGACGTGATTTTGGGTGGCCAATGGCCAGCGGACCATCGCCAATTTCGAACCCTGCAAGTCGTCCTTTTTTTTTTTTTTGATCATCTAGTTGGAAGCAATTTATCACCTTCTTTCTTTTTCAGTGAGATGTGTAAGAACCTAACCGACCAACTGATATGAACTGACTCTAATATGAATTGCAGACAGCAATATCCTTAGACTCTTTTATCTTATGGTATACCTTAAATGCTTTGCATCCTTAAAGATTATACCAACACAATATTACAAATTATGGACATTCAATGACTTAATCTGATGTCATTTTGATACATAATACACTGCATTTTAAGAGAATTGTCTGAATAAATAACACGAACACCTGACAACTTCTTGGCAAAGACTCTCTATATGAGGACATTTTGCAGGTCTATTCCATCTTTGCTAATTCATCTCTTGTGACACATCTCAGGCAAGTTTGTGTTTCAGTGCATTTTAAAATATTCAAATGCATTAAGAATAACAAAGTTATGAGTGATGTGTGTGAGATCTGTACTACTGGCTTGCACCAAATTTTGACAGTCAGTTTCAATGTTGCTTCTCTCTTTGATTATTCATTTATTTTATTTTATTTTTGCAAGTCTAGACACTACTCCATACACTGCACTCACTTGCTGAATTGCACGTTGGCTCCCATGCAGAAAATAATAGATCTCACCCGAATTCAACGTACTGAATGTTTGTTGGTTTCTAACCACAAACACAGTAGTGTGCTTGATGGAGCACAAAGCAGAGAAGTGTCAGTGTTGGTACTTGGAAATCAGCGGAGATCGAGTGTGCCCAGTATAGCATTTAATAAGCTCCTGAGCCATTGGAGTGGTTTAAAGCCACCATCTTTGATTGAGATTGAATATACTTCATGTGAGAGAATTCGAATTTGCCATGCACTGCTTGTCAAGTTTGTTTTGTCACACACATTATGCAGGGCATTGCCCAGCAAATCAACTTGGATGCACAAACGATCTGGCATGAGTTTCATATTATCGTATTTGTACAGCGCACTCACAGATTTGGCACTAAGACTTTCGCAATAAGCTCTTGTGGGCTAGGTGATTAGCATTTCAGTTACTTACAGCAGGATCATGTGGGATAGAAAAGATACTGCATAAGATATTAACACAACATCACACAAAAGCAGAGCCACGTATAGTATGAGTAAAGCCACACAATCACTTTTTTGTACCTCCTTGAAACACAGGCGAGCCAGCGACAAGAATTAATCAAGACATTTTGATTATATCCTCGAGAAAAGAGGAAGGTGAAAATTGTGTCATACAGGAAATTAAATATTCCATCATCATGTAGGTAGAAATTCTGAAGTGTTTACAGCAGAATAGCTTTCCTCACCATATGAAGAATAGATTGTGATAGCTACATTGTCTACTTATTTTGACATGTGAACTACCTTATATCCAACATTTCATATGGTAACCATAATAAGAAACATAAAACAAGAATCACACCCAAAAAAAGAAGTCAAATCTGAATCTCCAACTCCTGCAAAGAATGAAATAAACATTCAATAATATCACACAGAAGAAAAGCTGCTGAATTCTCATTCTGTTTACAATGATTGTCACTATCCTAATCTTGTTTCCATGAACAAATTTACATCTACATCAACATGAAAATGATCAAGCAACATTATAAAGACATATATAGCATCTTCTCCAAAAGGTTATTTTACTCTCCATTCAGTTTCATTCCTTTTGAATGGACTGATCATTTGTAATGAAGAGAATTTCACATGACCACTCACTAAAACAGAAAGAAAGAAAGAAATCACTCCATTCATTACCCACAGCTTTAACCACTTACAAGGCGATTGTTGTTCCATCACCACGCCACAAAGTCAACTCTGGTAATCATTGCCCATCAAAGAGAGGACCGTAATTGGTGATCACAGAGTGTATACGAGATGCATCGTTGGCCAATTAGGAACGACAGTGCTAAGTGCTCTACCAAACGACACCTCTTAAACCACAACAAGCAATCGCTTAGCAGTCTGCTCGACATTTCGTGACATTCCAAGCATGCGTTTGTCCCAAAGACGATGGTTGTACGGAGTTGAAGAAACTCTGAATGACCCGATACCTGGTACATTACAGCTTGGTAGGCATAATTCAATTGAAAAAAGACAATATCACACACCTAGAGTGGCGATGCACTATGTTTATTTTTCATGCCAATCTGTTGCAGAAAGTCTCATTGCTCCGAGGAGCATGATAACTGTTATCATTACAAGGCTGCACAGTAACCCATTTTTTCTACTGGTCCGACCTGTCCCTGTCGGACCAGTAGGTAGGATACTCTACCTAGTTTTTCTATTTTTTACAAGTCCATTCCTGAAAGAATTACTGGTCCGATGGTGATTTTTACTGGTCCCAGACGTTTGGACCAGCACCAGCATGCAGCGCATTATTCCACTCCTTAAAAGGCATAATCTACCATTTGCAGATGAAATAAAAACCCTGCTTTAGTGCTTCAGAATAGTTCGAAAATGTGAGTTAGGGATTGAAACAAGCAATGTAAAAATTTGAATAATCAATGTCAAGTATTGTTAAATCTACAAAATGTGAACAATAGTTATGATAATAAATGTTTCTAGACTAAACCGTCTAGGTTATGGTTTATTGAAAAAAATAGAGATTTCTGCATATATTTTAGGTTTTACTGCAAAATTTTTACATGGTAGGATGTTTTGTGATACAACTAACCTACACATATGCATCAAATGTGATATTTCGAACATTTTTCAAATCACTGCACCCAATGGTAAACAGTACCTATGCAAGTTATTTAACTTTGAGGCAATCCCTTGCGTCTACCCTGATGTATGGGTTACAGTTTGAATAATCATTGGCTGAGAGATAGTGATGGACATTTGTATTCAATAGGGCATGGTCAGTGTTTATGTCCACTCTATAAACCAATGATTATGGATGAAGATACTTCATCGATGCAAATAATCATGAAATATAGCAACCATTGATTCTAGTTAATACTTTTTAACTACTCACTGGAATTAGCAGTATGAAACTAACAGGGGAAATTTGCATTTCTTACAGTAATGGGAATACCTATTTTGCTTTCAAATCTCTTCACACATTGTATGACTAACTCTGCTCAAAACAAAGTGATGTGCTGAAAGAAACTGCAGATTCATGATGACTGTGACGGAGGTTTTTTAAAACACAGAGTTTAAACAAACCTCTTTAACTGGAAGTCAATCAATAATTTTTGACACATCTGGACAACATCTTGAGGAAATTGTTCAAGTTGACCTTAACTTGGGCTCCTGGGAAGCCCCTTGATTAAAGTCAGCAAGACAGGAAGAAAATGAAATTACCCAGCACCGCCCAACACCAAGCTCTCTGCATGTTGTGTATACTCATGCTGTTTTTGTCATGATTTTATTTTGTGTTGTTGTTTTCCTTCTTTTTTTTTGAACAGGCAGGATGCAAATGCATCATATTCCTGTAACACGTAGTGTAACATTAAATTTCACTGGCAGTTAAGCTATGATGCACCTGTTGTTATTGGCCTTAACTCTCTCATTGCCTTTGGCATTCACATAACATAAGCTGACAATGGAAGTTCAAGGATGTGGGCCTGAGAGGCTTAACATGAGTATAAATAACTGATGAAGGGATAATGACGGGCTAAACAAGAGAGTGTGGCTTGCAGGAAGTTTGGGTGATGTTTGCCTGCAAGTCATAAAGATCCTTTAATTTTAGTGCTCACTTTCAATTGTCTAACTCATATGGTTAACTTTATGGTATCTTAAATCTTAACTGCATAGCAATTGCCCTCTAAAAGGTAGTATAACCATTTTGTGCAACTTACTTCATGAATACCTTCTGTGAAATGATAAATTACTCTGTCTTTAGGTCACACCTCAGCCAGTGGGAATGTGAGGGATGTGTAAAGAAACCAAAGATCATCTTTCCTGGAAACGGATGTCAATCTCAGATTAGGAATGATGATCTATTTCCTCCCCAGCTCCTGGCGACGTTCAACTCACAAATTTTGGAGGGCAAGTTTGGCACGTACCCTCAGGAATATAGGTATTGAAATGCCAGCAACATCGTGAACAACTTTAAATGTTGCATCTCTCACAATGCATTTCTCACAGTGGAAGATGAATAAAACTTTTATGAACTGATGGAAGTGTGCAAGGGTCATTGCATAGATTTGCTACCAACAGAATTGTATTTTGCTTCATTTTGAAAAAGAATACAGCTTACAGAAAAAGCTTACTACAGTTAAGTAATCTTTCTACTGATGATGACAATTATATATATGCCGTACTTAACCTATCAGTATAATTGTCCACATTGTACAAATTCATGTACTACTTTAAATATTTGAATTCATATCAAAAAGAGCACACTTTCAAAAGATATGTAACAGATATAACATAAAATCATGATGTAGCAGAACTCTGAGTAACAACCGCAAATAAAAATATATTTTGGTAACAATTATACACTCCTGACACATAAAACCCTGAAGTATCCAAAGCATTGCTAATTGCACATTATATCGAAAGAAAAATTGTCAACTGTTTTGGATTAAAACCACAGAGGAAATAGAGCACATGGACACGAACGGACAAGCTTATGGGAAAGACACCAAAACTAAAAATGACATTCTATTTAGTCCATCAAAGAGAACTATCCTCTGCACAATGATATATCATTTATGAATATTGACCATCATATGATTGTGCTGGTACTGACAAAAGAATCAGGTCCTATGCTCACAACGTTGTTGGTAATTTCATCAAAATTTATACCTCAGATTATGCAGGAAATAACAAAGGCACCAACAAACTTGTTTTCCAAAATGTAAATGAGAATGAATACACTGCATGACTGACTGCATCTGACCCATTCCAATATGAGTTGTAAATATAAAAAGAATTACAAACAAAAGTGATGAAGAAGCAGATATGAACCCATTAGGATAATCACTATCATCTCTCTCTCTCTCTCTCTCTCTTCTCACTCTATATGATATATACCTATGTTTGTGTGTATGTGTATGTGTCTGTGTTTTTATGTGTCCCTCTGGTCATGGAATACAATTTTCAAGAAGTTGCAAAATTCATGAGGAAAATTTTGATTGAGATTTACTGATTTTTCCAAGATCAACATCTATTCATGATTACAAAATCACTGCATCAGAACAGGGTTCTACCTCCCTGCTGAGAATTTGCATAGTTGTTATACCCAAACTGGGAGGTGTCTCTTTCCACCTCCCTGATCCAAATCAGGCTTGTGTTTGGATGGGAGTTTCAGCAAAATGTGAATTTTAAGAGGAGTATCTCAAAATGATTAAAAGGTAGTAATAATATAATAATAATAATACACATTTATTAGGAGCTTAATACGGATGTTTCTTAGTGCACAGGGTAAAGATCTTATACCCCTTTCAGAAACTCCTCTGCCTCAGGCCAGCCCTGAGCGAAGTCATAAAATGTTGAGTTTATGAATGGGTCAGGCCAAAGTGGCTCACACCAGGAGCGGGCTATTTTGGCGCTGCTGAAGCTAGCACCAGGCGCAGGCCAGGCACAGGCCTGGTGCCGATAAAAGAGTTTATAAATGATACCAGCCTCAGGCTTGGGCCAAAATTCCTTGCACGGTCAAAAATCACAATTACCTGGCCGCGCCCTCTGCCAGACCGTGCGATCAGTTACCACGGTAGTTATCCCTTATGTGACCAAGTTTGTGAATGGGTCATCGTAAAAGTGGCGCGGCTCTGCTATAGTTAGGAACACAGTTTTACTGCTTGGCGTGGGCCAAATTAGCTAGGGCCAGGAGCTGGCCAATAATGCACAAGTTACTGAAAGGGGTACAGATTGCCTGTATTTCGAAATCATTTGCATATTTTGCTGATGAACTGTGAGTACACGTAGGTGTTAAATAAAACAAAACCTTTTTACACTTGTGCCAAAGCATACTTGTGCAAACCTTTGAAATTCTTTACATCATACCATACCAGTAAATCCTACAGTGACATAAACTACAAGTAGCTGTCTTGTCATTTCCAATTTTCTCAAAATCAATGGACAAAAAAGGGCTGTAACCACATTGATGCCATTCAATCAATCATGATGTCAATAAAAAATGAATACCTTACAAGTTTATTTAGCTCAATATGCAAAAAATCATCAGAAAAAAAATCAGACAAACTCATATCATCTAAATCATTCACATGCTAGACTGTTTGGACAAGTTGATTTGCAACAAACAGCATGACTTCACTACAAATAATGACCTCTTACAGTACCTCTGTGAAGTTCACTGAAAGTACATACTAATTTTATACAACATTGAAGGCGTCTGTAGTTTGATCATGCCGGTGACAAATTTAGAGGAGCAAGTGAGATTGTATGGCCGAGGCCAACAGCGTGACGTCAAAATCGGGATTTCCTCCGCCAAACTCAATTTTCTGAATTTGATAAAGAGACGGTAGCAAGGATGTCTCATTCTTTCCGCTAAATGGTGTTTGCCGATGGCAGACACAACTTGCCTGCTTTGCCATTTCTCTCTCACTCTCATCTCTCTCTCTCCTGGTCAATATGCTCTTGGCAATAACAGAGACTGTCAGTGGATTTGATGAAAACCTACCAGATAAACATCATATTGCCCTTTGGGACTGATCATTTGGCATGTCATATCGAACACATGGCGCAATATTCGCAATATTCGGCCCATGTCAGAAATAGCTGACAATATCAAACTCATTTTGCAATCCATCTTAAGAGAAAGCTTTAGCGAAAATATTCTAGCAATATTTCTCTTCTCATGGTCTCACGGTCACCTCAAGACACTTGCACAATTATTCTTGCCTGTCTAGCACAACTCCTCCAGCACAAAATAGGTTTCATATCATTCTTGCTTATTAATCTATTATTACATTGCACAAACAACAGCAAGATTTCCAGAAGATGAAATACAGATGTCCTTTGATGTAAAATCATTTACATAACTGATAATAACATACAGAATAAACTGTAAAGCTGTATCAAGTTTGCAGAACATGCATTAACAAAATAACTTACCTTAACCACATTTCCCAAGTCAAATCTCGTATCAACAACAGAGTTGAAAGCTAGATATCATCATTTTGCAACTAGAGAGATCTTACATGATCATGCCCCAAGACTGAATGCACCTTCAATCCTGCTTTCATCTTCTACAACAAGATCGTTCCGTACCTCACGCATCAACAAATTGCATCCATTAACAAGCTCATTAAATCAGGCTACACGGGGTCCTCATTTGGACCGAAGCTGTTATGTGTTGATTGCCCAGCAATAAAGGCAAGCATCACACACCTCAGCCATAATTGAAAGATGTAGATAGAAAAGTGGAGATGATTTTAGGGGGAAAAAGGATAACGAGATGGCACAAGAGACAGAGGGAGATGGGAAATGGAAGTAAAAAAGCAGCACTTACAATCTACTCTACTTCCTTAAAGTCTTCTGAAATCCTCATGAATCATGTAAAACATGATTTTCTGAAGTCTGACCTTCCTCAACACTACATAGCCTATTGTAAGTATAGAAAACTTTGTTCACATGGTTTTCTGACATTTGCACAGATAAAATGATAAATGATAAGACTCTTTTGCTCTCAGGTATACCAGTATACCTGGTAGATTATTTTACATTAGCCTGCTCAGAAATTGTACTATCAACCATCGATGCTGATTTTAAACATATTGCATCTAAGTTTTAATTTGGAACCAATTAGTAACCAGGTTCCTTGTATGGTAGACATTTTGACAAACTTCTCCTTTTTACTTATTGAGATGTATTGCTGGCTGGATAGGGTTGTTCATTTTTGTAATGCTATGCAAAACCAGATAATATTTGAGTGTGGACACACACACACACACAAATAACAAACTACTGTGATACACGTCATGATGCAAAAATCAGTCAAAAACTTGCTTTTTTGCAGTGTGTGTAAAGAGCAAAACAAAATCAATTTGTTTTACCCCATGGTTCAACTTGCCCAGGTGAGGGTGACTAAGGTCATGCTTCCATCATTGTTTAGGCATGTGCTGTGTGTCACTTGCAGGCAAGTAACGCTTCTGCCAATGTGTAAACGGGGGCAAATGACATTGATTTTTGCATCTCGATCCAAAAAAGCAGTAATTCTTTGTGTGAATGGACCCACTAAGTGCAGACACCTCTAAGCCCCTAGGGACAGATTTACAACAGAAGAAATCTCATCTCAATGCCCACTGGTGATATTAGGCTCCAAAATAAACTGGGGGATTAGCGCCTTAAAGATGGCCCTATTGCCCTAACATTTCTTCCAGTTCATGAAAGGTTAAAGATAAAGTCTTTCACAGGTAAGCAGTTCTCTCTTTCCATACCAGGGCTGCCTACCTCAGACAGATCTACAAACATACTGATGCACAGTAAAAACAAAATCAAACTTTTAAAAAAATACTTTGAAAGTCAAAATAATATTTGTGCTCAAATATGGAAAAATTGCACATGTATTGTATGCTAAATTGAATTTCAAAAAAACATTTTCCTTTGAAAAATCAAATTTATGATGTAGTATTACACATGATGAATACATCTGATTGGCAATGATACCATAGAGTTTCATTTCCAGACAAGAGATGGTCTAAATAAAACTGTTATCTTAAAGTCAGCCTCGGAGAAGACGGGTTCTACTCAAAAAGTACAGTGGCAAAAAAATAAATAAACTCACATAGCTTTGTACACACTGTGAATGCTCATTTAAAGTGAGTGCCGACAGACACAGGCAGGTTGGTGACGTGTCGCAATGGACAGCTCTAATCAAATTTTGAGTCATTGCACTTCCATCGCCACTTATTAAGATTGGCTCGCTTTTGATACCAAATGAAATTTCCCCTCGGTAATGCTGGGCATCTTAAGTCAAACTCGTAATACTTCTTCTTCTTTCTTTTTTTCTTTGCTAAGTACTACCATATCCACAAGAAAGCGTAGATGGAGGCTTAAAGGCATTATTTACCATTTGCAGATGAAACAAAAACACAGCTTCATTGCTTTAAAACAGTTCTAAAATGCGAGTTAGGGATAGAAACAACTAATGTAAAAATTTTCAATCAGTATAATTAATGCTAAATATTGTTCAATATACAAAATGTGAACAACAGTTATAAAGATTTTTTTTTTCTTGAATAAACTGTCCACAATTATGGTTTATTGAGAAAAATAGTGATATCTCCTTATATTTTAGGCTCTATTGCAACATTTTCATATGATAAGATATTTTGTGATACAACTGACCTTCACATAATTATGCATCAAATGTGGTTTACAACTCAAACATTCAAACACTGGTAAACAGTACCTTTAATATTGTTTCATAACAACAGAGTAGTCCCGTTTGCTCCCAGAAAGGAACATGAACAAAACAGTAACAAAACGCCAATCTCCATGATGTGTTAAATTGTCTTCACACCTCCCAAGCCAATGTGTAAAATGGTAACAGAGCAATATGCTAGGTTTCCCTGCCATAGCAATGACTACTGAACAGGCTGAACTGATGTACACTGTATTGTAGCTTGCCATGGATATCAAAGGGGATGGCTAGTAACTGATCAGTAGGAATCAGTGCGAATGCTGGGGGATGATTGTTCCAATTCTTGTGGGATTTATTTAAGAGTACATTATATATCTATTGTTGTGTAAAAATTGTTTGCTTCAGAACGGTCTCATATTCAAGTAATGTGCAGTTTAATGCCCCGTCAATGTACAGGCATGCTAACCTGGAAACTGCACATTACTTGAATATGAGACTATTCTGAAGCACATAATTTTCACACAACAATAGATATACAATGTATAATGTACTCTTAACTGAATCCCACAAGGATTGGAACAATCATACCCCAGCATTCCCACTGATTCCCACTGATCAGTTACTAGCCATCCCCTGTAAAATGTGACAAGCATCAAATATATATGAAGCACGCTTAAAAATGAATCTGCACTCAGTTGCCATTTTGACTAGAGAAGGAAAAATACATACAATGACCATGACACAAGATATATGTTTCACACCTGCATTGTATGATGTGGAGAATAGGAAAGAATAAACAGAGAATTACAATGAATTTTTCAAAGCAGCCAAGTTTCATTTCACCATTAGAACTGGGTTTTTCCCCCTGGGCTTGAGATATGATTGAGTAAGAGAAAAAAAAAGTGTAGAAAATGACATTTGGGAGTGTACTTGGAATAACAAAAACAAACCCATTGTGTTTACACTGGAAGAACCAAGGCAGAGCCTGTTCATGCAACAGTTCCTGTTGAAAGAGAGGTTTTTATACAATCATATTTTGTAGCAAAATCTGCACTCTTTTCATGACAACTACATACAATTTTTATAAATCTGTTCAAATGTTAATAACAAAAAGCTAAGGCTGGCACAGTTACATTTGTATATGACACAACTACATGACCTTTATGGAAAAAAAAAAATATGTTACCCACTACAACAAAAGTATCCAAAAGTCAGGGGAGGACAATTTTTTGAAAATGACATGACATTATTCCTTTATTCTTCCACTTTAATTTCATATATATCATGACTCGTAAAAGAACCCAGTTGCGGAGATATCAATGATTCTATTAGTGCACATCGAGTGGTTTAGGAAATCAGCATTTCGAAAAAACCGCCTTCAAAGTTTTCCTTCCGATATCATGATCAAGGGGAGGCAAGACAGTTTTCACATCTTGACAATAGAAGGTATGCTCCTAGCAACTTCTGAAATGTTCATTCAAGCTTAGTGCCCGCTGTCTACGCACGACCAATCAGTAACCAGGATGCTACGCACTGACCAATAAGATAACTCTCTCGTTGCTAGGGGCAGAGTCTAGCTGCGGCGCTAGATCCAAATCTTCGGACACCTTTCTTTTACACTGAAAGTCGAAAAATCATGGCCCAGAAAAATGTTAATTTCTTGCTTTTATGACCCTGTGATCATTTTGTTTCAAAATTTTGGCAAAAAATATATGATACATTAGACTACAAAATTATGCCAAAAAAGAAATCCGATCATTTAAACCGATTTTGATGATCTGACTTCAAACTTGAGTTTCTCGGCTCACCCGTCAGCAACTATAGGATCCTTTTGTTGTGGCAGGTTACATTCTTTTCGTGTGTGTGTGATTTTGTAGCCCTGGGCTGAAAAATGGAAACTTGGATTAAGAAGGTAAAATTTTGATTGATTTTTTAAATCTGTATTTTACACATATTATGCATGGTAAACCAAACAGATCATACTCAAAATAAACAAGGAAAAGTAGAAATTACGCGGTGCGTAAAATATGTCCCCACCGGAAGTAGCATTTCGTAGCAAAATGTACAATATCTGTAAAAAATCAAGGTCAAAGGTCAAAGAAGTCAAAGGTCAAAATTCTGTGTAGAAGTTTTGAAGCCCTCACCTAGTACCATCACAAAAAGCAAACGGAATCGAAATCGCGTTAGAAATGGTGAAGGAGTAGCATTTTGTAGCCAATGTACAATATAGGTCAAAAATCAAAGGTCAAAGGTCAAAGAAGTCAAAGGTCAAAATTCTGTGTAGAAGTTTTGAAGCCCTCACCTAGTGCCATCACAAAAAGCAAACGGAATCGAAATCGGGTTAGAAATGGCGAAGGAGTAGCATTTTGTAGCCAATGTACAATATACAGTAGGTCAAAAATCAAAGGTCAAAGGTCAAAGAAGTCAAAGGTCAAAATTCTGTGTAGAAGTTTTGAAGCCCTCACCTAGTGCCATCACATAAAGAAAACGGAATCGAAATCGGGTTAGAAATGGCAAAGGAGGAGCATTTTGTAGCCAATGTACAATATAGGTCAAAAATCAAGGTCAAAGGTGAAAGAAGTCAATGGTCAAAATTCTGTGTAGAAGTTTTGAAGCCCTCACATACAGACTGTAGTGCCATCACATAAAGCAAACGGAAATGAAATTGGGGTAGAAATGGCAAAGGAGTAGCATTTTGTAGCAAAATGTACAATGCAGGTCAGAAATCAAGGTCAAAGGTCAAAATTCTGTGTAGAAGTTTTGAAGCCCTCACCTAGTGCCATCACATAAAGCAAACGGAATCGAAATCGGGTTAGAAATGGCGAAGGAGTAGCATTTTGTAGCCAATGTACAATATAGGTCAAAAATCAAGGTCAAAGGTCAAAGAAGTCAAAGGTCAAAATTCTGTGTAGAAGTTTTGAAGCCCTCACCTAGTGCCATCACATAAAGCAAACGGAATCGAAATCGGGTTAGAAATGGCGAAGGAGTAGCATTTTGTAGCCAATGTACAATATAGGTCAAAAATCAAGGTCAAAGGTCAAAGAAGTCAAAGGTCAAAATTCTGTGTAGAAGTTTTGAAGCCCTCACCTAGTGCCATCACATAAAGAAAACGGAATTGAAATCGGGTTAGAAATGGCGAAGGAGCAGCATTTTGAAGCAAAATGTACAATATAGGTCAAAGGTCAAGGTCAAAGGTCACAACTGAAATTCTGTGTAGAAGTTTCAAAGCTCCCATGTAGTGCTATCATATAAAGCAAACAGAATCAAAATTGGCTCATAAATGACAGAGAAGTAGCAAATTGAACATTTTGATCACACACGGACGCGCAGACAGACAGACGGACGGACGGACACACGGACACACACACATATGGAGCCCATTTCATAGTCCCCTGCTCGAACTCGTTCGGCGGGGACAACAACTGACATGTGTATATTTTGTGTTTGTACTCTGTCTATCATCCACTTCATCAAGAGATGTTATATCAAAGACTAAACATGACATGATTTGACCTACATATTTTGTGCCATCTTCTAAAACCCCAGGGATCTTGTATAGGGCTTATCAGGTTCCCACAGGAAATGTGTTAAATTAATGGTGCTAACAAAATGTGATTGTTAAACATTACCAGAACCTCAGCTTTCAATGTTCATGTTAATATCAGCACTCTGTTCAAAACAACTTATTTTCCTTTCATTATTCGAAAGCCACTGAAGCAGCTGCCGTTCTGTGAAACCTAGTGGTAAACTTACCAGGTATCATGGAAATGCTTTCAAAACACAATCACACATGTGCTCTCTAGATGACTTTGTAATGTGGTCTGAAAACAAAGACTACTCTATTGCCAAGAAGTGTTGAATGATTATAAATAATTGTATGAATGCACACACACATCCCCTCACACACATAAGTTCTGACAAAGGAATCATTGCTCACCCATGAGGCAAACAGGTGAGCCCTAATGGTCATTAGCAAGTTCCAGGGAAATGACACGCCCCAACGTTACTGTATTATTATAGAGAGTGGCGCTGCTATGGTAAGAGGCTAGGGTCCTGAAGGACTGATTGAGAGTATTGCCATTGAACATAAGGATAGCCTTTGGGGCAGAGACATTTTTAATATGATTTTGTTTAAAAAACAACAACAACAATAACAACAACAACAACAAAAATCATTATGATAACATTTTATGCACAGACCAAACAAATACTATGACGTGTAACGTAAATTCCCCTGCCTGCCATACATTATTCACATTAAAATACCATCAAAATCATTATCTGGTACTGTCACAATGTTCTTATAAGTATCATAGTTATCCAATTTCACTCCACAAAAGATATAAGTTTCTAAAAGCACATCCATATGAAAAGAAAAGAAATCCATTATAGATACATGGCGGAAACAGAAGTTTCTTCCACAAGTGTGAAACAAATCAAATTTCTGTGATTATGATATTGAGCCCCCCTGAGAGAATGATTATTAATAGATTTTTTGCTGTTGTTGCTGTTGTCCTTTAATATCCTGCTCTAAACTATTTTACCATTTTTCTATTCTAAGAAGAATGGATTTCACACCTGTTACCCTTGAAGTTCTGAGGGAGGTCAAGGGGAACATATCACAGCTTTCTTTTTCATGCATGGAGATCATTTACAGGATAAATATTCTGGTGTTTACACGAGGCGTTAGCAGATAAGGTTGCAAGAATCTGTTTCTGTGCAACACCCAAAGAGGCTGTGCATACGGAGGATTGAGGCATACGTGCAGGTGTAAAATAGATTGTACTTTATCACTGTTGAGTTGTCAATACATTATGATCTCTGTATGATTACAATGCATAAACAACAACAAAACAATTGCAAGAAATAATATTTTCAAACAGAGATAAAATCACAGCCTACCAACTCTCATGATTTTGCAGACTGATTTTACAGCATTTACTCCCTAAAGATGAAAGAGAACACACATAACACATCAATTGCAAAATAAGGCATAACTGATGACTGATTATCATCACAGTTTAATGTCTAATGATCCAAGCCTATTCAGATGTAATTGTTGCCATTAGAAAATGAGGGAAGTACATACATGTAGACCTAGTGATAGATCAATAGACCTCAAAGTATTTGGAAATGACTAAAGCATACACACATTTATATACGCCTATACAATGCCCACATACATTTCTTGGGAGAACTTTATGATTTCTCTTCAGAAAAAAAAAAAATCTGTCATACAAAGTCATCTGTATTACAATAAAGATGGATTGACAGAAGATCTAATGAGTTTATAGGACAATGGATATATAGAGTTCAAAATTTGGGTCTTTTGTCATGAGTAATGAATGTATAACAGTTTTCTAGGAATCAAAATGTTAATTCATGCAGCTAAGTTATGACAGATGTAAAGTCAGTGTTCATGACACTACATTACTATGAATGCCAAAGATACAAAATGAATCCTATGATTACACACAATAGCTGACCTTTTAAAATCTTGAGATAATACATGTAGTACTTATTAATATCCATACAGTGTGCAGGTGCAACAACGCAAGTCAAACAGGGCAAACTACATATTGCATGCAAGGTCATTTCAAATGATGGGAGTATGTTTCAAATTGTAGACTTCCAAATTTCTCAGCAGTGGCCTAAACAAGTCCCCTGAGGTTCATATTTAATGTTTTGCTGCATTTTGGGAGGTCTGTAAAAGGTATCCCCTACCTTTAATGGTTCCTTCCTGGTACTATCCAAAACCTTTACCGAGACTTTCAAAATAATTAAGTTGATTGGTGTGGTAGTAAGAATATCTCTGATGTTGATAAAAGCGCAGCTTCTATTCTCATCAAACTACATTGTACCATGCTCACTCAGTTAATGATCTGAAACAATTGAGCGATATTGCAAGTAAACAGAAAAGTGTGATCTGTTGATTGAGCTAAATTGAGCCAGACACTGTAAAAATGGTGGTGAATCATACAATGTACATGTTAACATTGTATTCAACACTTAATAAGCATTATAGTCAATGGCTGACAGCACCTATTTCATAGTACTGTATATGCATCATGGAGGTTGAAGTGAACACAAATGGGAGTTCCCTTACACAAATAAAGTCAGCAGCATTTCAAAGGAAAAACAAATACAACCTGTCTGATTTTCTTTGCTGTCTGCTCAGTTTGACTCAATTTTCTCTCTGTCTCTAAAATCTCTACCTCTATATATGGAGTGCATATATATCTAGGCCCTATCTATTTCTCTGCTTACTTGTCTATCTATCTATCTATCTATCTATCTATCTAATTTAATCTATTTCTGTCAAGTCCTTTCTTTCTCTTCTCTTTCTCTCTCTCTCTCTCTCTCTCACTTCACATTTCTGTCTTTCTTTCTCTCCCTGTCTCTCTTTCTTCTCTACTCCTTCTTTCTCGCCTTATTCAATTCTTTCTTTCTATCTATCTTTCTATCTATCTTTCTATCTCCCACATATTACAGTCTATAATTTGATATATTTTCCAGGGAGCGACTACATAAAAGTAAATATCATATTGATGCACATTCACAAAAAGCTGGGTCAATGACCAGAAACCCATTCCTTCACCATTGTAATGATGCCCAGAGTAGCATGTTGTGAGTTTGTACAGTTTAGAACCTCTGCTCTATGTGAGCCATTACACTTAGAGATAATAAAATAGTACTCGTGTTTATCACTGCAGTGATCACTAACCGGTAGAGTTTAATAAACATTACAAATGGGTTCAAGAATGCAGCCAATCGCAATTGCTGGAATGAGTCACATGTGCACTCTTTATTTTTTATACTAACATGAATGGGCATACAGTAACTGTGCAGTAAAAGAGCATAATTGCATGGAATGTTATCCTATAGCAGATTACGGATCACTCTGTGCATGCATTTCTAGTGCAGCTACTAGCTAGCTAGCACAAATTGCGCAGCACGAACCAAAACAATCACTTTGATTCACACGGTGGTCTGCAAGGCCAATGGGAGAGCGGCCCTATTTTCCTGAGATACAAAGTTTTGCCAGCTAATATCATAGCTCATAAGGCGAATTTTATAAAACAAATAATGCATAGTGTAAGTTTTAGATGTTGGTAGAGATGCAGCGCACCCCCAAATATTCACATGTTGCACCATTGTAAATACATGTAACTTTGAGTGCGCTGCATCTCCACTAAGTCACCCTCACCTATGCATTAAATTCCAAACCTTGAGCAAACCTATACTTCCCATCTCATGATTGGTTAAAAATAAATGTGAGGCACAAAGTGTTTGTGTGAATATAAATCTGCAATCTATCTATGGAGTGAGAGAGTAGTTCATATAACAGCACATTTCTGTGCCTTTACGTCTACTTGGCTCTCAGAGTTTAGAAGGTGAGTTATGCAAAAAGGCCTAACATCATACATTCTGTGCAGTGGTAATACCCTTTTGGTTCTCAACGGGCAATATATGACATAAAAGCATCTTGAAAATGGGGCACAGAATGAACAACCTACCTAGCATGCATAATACACAGACACATAATGGAAAGTATGTGAACTTTCTAGCCCTAAATGTCAACACAAATACGTTGTATGTACAGTCATAAGCGCATGACTAGTAAACAATCTACATTGTACAACCATTGAATAAATGACAATGCCTCATGATTCACATTATACATGCATTTGATTCTGTCATTTTGATATAATAACATCAGCCTACTTGCAGAGGGGCAATGAAAAAAAAAACACACACACAAATGGGTAAGTACGGTACAAGGACACTTGCCAAGCAGGACAACTGTTTTGTATACCATAGAGCACTATTATACACATATGTACATATCGAAGGAAAAGAGAGAAAGAGGAAGAGACAGACACACAGACAAACACACAAATGCAAACATATATACACAGATGCAAAGACTGAGATGGAAAGAGGAAGAGGGAAAGACAGACTTACAAACTAGTGTGCAAAGCAAAAGATAATTACAGGTGAATGGATGAACAGACAAAAGAGATAAAGAGGGAGAGAGAGAGATGGAGGGGGAGTTAGTGTTATAATGCACTGAAGCAAATTATGTAGTATGGATCATATTAACTTTGTAGCAAACATGCCTGACAGAGTATCTGATCAACATAAAACTTCTACTTCAAATGTTCTTTTTCTGCAGGGGGTTTCTTCTTTGTGACAATGTTTTGTCACATGCATACAGCCTACAGGGTTTTGTATTTGGTCATTGAGATCGAAATATTTTCTGTATTGACCATAAGCACAATACTCAGCACTGAACATTACATTAACCAAGTAGGGCAAAAAAGAAATGCTCAGGGCATGATTCATACTTAGCCAATATTGATATCAAACATTACACCGATACACAAGAGCAAGGCAAAATTCTGCTTTCCCCCTCCCCCACAAAAAAAAAAAAAAAAAATCCATTATACATGAAAATAGCATGTAACTTAGGGTTACATCATGCCACACAGTACTATCATATAAACTCTTGACAGATGAGATAGCAAAGAACTAGCTGGAAAGTCATGCCTCTTCATTATGATATTGAAAACCTGTCTTCACAATTAGCACATACCATTTTGAAGGGTAAAAAATTATCAATATTCAACCAGCTAATGTTGCCTGATATCTTTACCAAGTACAAGTCAGTTTCATCAATTCAAGCTGCTTTACATGGACACATTTACCAACACTACTAGTCCAAAGAAATGCACCTCTAGACAAAAATGAGCATGGGAAACCTACAAGCTGCATGCACATACAACTTAGATTACACGGAATATTGCTTACTCTTACTGGTCCTGAATACTAAGTAATGTTCAAATGGAGAAAACTCATATTATTTCTGATATTTCTTTGGTTGAATGTCATGAGCAAGGAGCAATGTTCTTTCCTTCTTACCTTGTTTAGAACATGACCTTCACATTCACCAATGATGCACAACAGACTTGCACAAGAAGTATATGAACGTCTCCCAGAAAGAAGAAGTTATATCAACATTCTCTCTTTCTCAAAATGTATTGACAAGTGTATCGTCCAAGCTGTGCCTGTGATGTGATTCACTGCTGCGGAATTGACGGCACAGTTTCCAACTTTCCCAAAGAGTGAATATATCCGTATTAAGTATCCTGATATGGACTGTGACAAGTCGCATCAGCCCGGTAGCGCTGAGAAGAGCAACAGTAACTGAAGAATAATGACAAATGCTCAATCTTTTTTTTTTTCCCCCACAGGGTCTTAGATCGTAAGTCCAATCCTCTTTGTATTCACAATGAATGATGTGCTGTAAATAGAAAACCCGACTATGCACATGAGTCAACGATCACGTTGTCTGCGGAGCTCTCCAAATTCATTCACTGAGAGAGCAGCCACCGTATGACTGGTCCTCAGGAATAAACCGGAGGAAGCAGATGCCTGCGAAGACGAAACAGGAACTGGAGTTCATCCGATTATGAAATAAATCTCGAGAAAGGGGTCTGAGTCAATTTTGAGTGCTGTGTCTGCAGGAGAGGTTATTCCAGTAAGTAAGCTATTGCCAACATTTCCTTTTTCTCATCCTGCCAGAGAAAATAGAAAACATACACTTGACTACTTCTACATGAGCAGAGAGGCAGTCAGAACAGGCCAGCACTCAGCTCACGTTTTGACAGATGCGATGAAAAGATGTCGACTGAGTCGTTGCTGACGATTCACCTAGCTCACCCAGCGCAGTCACAATCCATACCCACTCAAACCCCGCCTCCTATCAACACTCACACATGTACATGCTAGTCTTTGCTCCTAAACCCAAGATTAGGTAGCACACATTTGCTCCTAAACCCAAGATTAGGTAGCACACATCAGTATAAATGCTAGATGTTTGTTCTCTTTTAGCCTTTGTCGTTTCATTTCGTTTGTTTTTTGGCCAGGGGGTGGCCATTTTGAATAATATATGAGTAGAGTTGAATACATGCTCTGCACTTTCACAATGCAAATTGAAAGATAAAATTGACAGGGCAATCCAAACAAAACCAGAGAAATCATTGCAGAACTATTCATCCCTATGAAAGTAATGAAGGGATCGAAAACAGGATGAAATGTAGAAAGCTGGTTGTATTATTTAAAACATATTTAAATTTGTAGCTGCATTCAATGTATATGCACAATGTACCATGCTACACTGACTTTTGAATTCTTATGTGCCTTTTGTTCTTTATTTTTTGTGTTGCATTAACAATACCATTTTTAACTGTAAACCTTGGGATCGGTCGTAGACAGACCAATGGTCTATTTTGATTTTCCCCCCCCCCCCCATACTGAAATAAATGTTTTCATGCTGTCTTTTGTCTTTTGTCAAATGCTGAAGTACTTTTTTCCTGTATTGTTCCTAGGCATATGTACAGTTCTTAAATTCTTCGTACATGCTTTTTATCAGATATAGAAATAAAATGAAATGAAATGAAACATGTAATATATATTTTACGGTTGCTTTTCACTATTTCTCTACTTTGCATTTAACAGCTAGCAATAGCATGTGATATCAGTCTATTGACCGATTCTGTGACGCGCTATGTGTACTTTTGGCATGGGCAGCGCCATTACTGCGGTGTATCATCCGACCCCCCCTCCTCTCTCCCCACCCCTCTTACGCGCGCAGAATGAAAAACTGATGCGTGGTTGTTTTAGCCAATGGGCATCTCGTACTGAGTGCGCGAATGCTTGCTTAGTGCGCGAACCTTTGTTACAAGTGCGCGATAAACATGTTGCCCGTGGGGTGGGGAGAGCAGGGGGGGTCCGCTGAGACACCGCAATTTGAGCTCATGGCTGCGCCCAGTGCCATAAAATGTCTGCTGCCCTCAACGAACCCGAATCGGTCAATACTGGTGTATTTACACTGAAAACAAAACATGAAGTTTGCAACATTGCATGCAGTAAAAGGTTATTCGTTAGTAGTCCTTTGCTTTAGTATACATGCAATAGTGCTAATCCACTTTATAAACAACATTATACAATCACAGTTGCGGATCCAGGCGGGGGTGCACTGGGCGCGCCCCCCTTTTTTTTGTTGAAACAAAAGTCATAAAAAGACAAAATTGGGGAATGGGTGCGTGTGCCCCCCCCCCCTTGATTTTGTAAAGGCACCCCCTCTTTACAGAATTCCTGGATCCACCCCTGCAATCACCACCACACACTGTCATTACAAATTGAAATCATATGTAAATCACGACTACATAAAAAGGACCTTACTACAAACAAAGTCACAGATAAAGCAAAAATTGATAAAACATGAAGAAATTGCAGGGTTTAGGGCAATTACCCCCTGGGCAATTACCCCAGACCCTTCCCCTGACCCTAACCCTAATCCTGACCCTAATCCTAACCCTAACCCTAATCTTTACTCTAACCTTATCACTAACCAGTACTCAGTGGGGGGTAATTGTCCGGGGGGGGGGGGGGGGATAATTGCCCTGATACATAATTGCAAAGTGAGATTCTAGGTTAAAGGGTGTGTACAGTTCTGGTCTTTTAACATTTTAACATTTTGCAAGATATTCAGAAACCACTCTATGAGATGTTAAAGAGCATGCAATTCTAAGGGATATCAAAAGTTTATTTGATGAAAATCGGTTTTGAAATGGCTGAGATATCCAAAAACAAGGTGAAAAAAGAGATCCTAATAAAAGACATGGCCTGTCGCCTTTTATTATCACTTTTTTGGATATCTCAGCCATTTGAAAACCAATTTTCATCAAATAAACATTGAATCCTTCTTAAAATTACATGCTCTTTCATATTTCATAAGAGGTTTCTCATTA
Source organism: Diadema setosum (assembly GCA_033980235.1). Taxonomy (NCBI): domain Eukaryota; kingdom Metazoa; phylum Echinodermata; class Echinoidea; order Diadematoida; family Diadematidae; genus Diadema; species Diadema setosum. The sequence goes on along the minus strand of CM067061.1, from coordinate 2,786,425 downwards.
TCTCACTTAGGGATGTTCAAACCATGAATTCCCACCTCACCCAGTACTTTACAGTCCCTTTAAGTGATGGTTTAGTGTCCTTGAAATGATACTTTGAAAACTTGACCATCAAGGGTCTATTGATCAAGACTAGCACCCTCACACATGTGCTTCCATCATAGAGTGTAAACAAGCAACAGCTGTCCTTGCCAAATTAGAAATGAAACTAGGCAGCTCCTGGCTTGCAAGCAAAATTAGATTCATAATTCTGTGTTCTGTCTGGAGTGAAGTCATCAAGCCATCGGGTATTGGTTTTTGTTTGGTTTAGGCAAATGATGAGGAAAACGAAGATTGATAACTCAACTGTATGATATGAAATGTGTCTAATCCTGGTTACAATGCAGAGTAACAGAAATACCCAAGCAACATACAGGTGTAGCTGTGATGTGAAAATACATGTAAGCATGTTTTTTTGTGTGTTTTTTTGTTTTGTTTTGTTTTGTTTTGTTTTGTGTGTGTGTTTTTTTTTTGTTTTTTTTTTTTTGGGGGGGGGGTTATTAGCATTTGTATCAGATCATCCTCAGTGGGAAGTGTGTGAATCCCAAACAGATTATCAGCTCTATTAAGTCTTTTTGCTTGCTACTCACATGAAATCTTATAAATCTTAAATATTCTATCCTCCAGGATAGCAAAACTGAAAGAACTCGCACATTCGTATCTCAAGGCCACAATGAAGTTTTTGTAAATATTTTTTTTAATGGTAAAAAGGTCCAAAATACATTTTGAATCACTAATGGTGTAAATGTTCATGCACTCTTGCATTTTGTATTAAAATCATAATGAAACTTATTCTTAAAACAATATACAGTTGAACCTCTATTATCCGGCCTCCCTTTATCCGGATCTCTCTATTATCCGGACGCAATCTCGCCGTGATTTTTTTATCTTTTGTAATAATTACGGGAGAAAAGGGGGATTCCCAACGGATACATTTCTTAATAATTATTTAGGTAAATCATCCCAAGAATTTATAAAAGAAAATGATTTCATTCTTGCAAACACGAACCTCTATTTTAGGGTCTGTTACTGAGTGTAACAATGAAAAGGTTGCAGTATAAACATTACTACATGTGGTACTACAATGAGCTACATCAGTACATGTACATGTGTATGTATATGTATACTCTACATATATAAAGCATTGAGTCTCCCGTATCCGGCCAAATCCCTTATCCGGACGAGCCCCGGTCCCGACTTGTCCGGATACGAGAGGTTCAACTGTATTGGAAAACATTAAATTTTCTTACCCATCTCCCTCTAACCATATCGTTTTACAAAATGTACAAAATCATTGATTTTGCTCTGAAGAATGATTGAGAGATTTTAGCCATGGACACCATTCAGTGTGAAGCCACTCTCTTCACCTCTCCTGGTTCTTCTTGCAAGGATGGAAAACCACCGCAGGCAGACCATGTGATGAACACCATCTTGAGAAAATTATCCTTGAACATAAAATGTAGCCAAGCATGCAACAGATTGGGCATTCCAAACAATTCAAAACACTATAGTACCACACTTAATGACAGTTGATCAGTTCCAACTTCAAATCATTTTAGACTTTAAAATTCAGACAAGAGGAGGTTGAGATATCAAATTCAAATTCTTTTCTGTTCAACTGCAATATACTAGTCCATATGAAATGCCTACAGAGTGTAATCATTAGTTATGAAACAAACTGGGTCACTGGGTCACTGAATTCACAATTTCTGAATAGCTGATGAATACTGTATGATGATATTGTGTTATTGATTGAGATTGCTCCACAAAGAGGAATGAATAGAGTTGATCAGTATGATAGGGGTATTTACTGAAACTACAGTGTATGTCAGTATTTTCTTACTATTCAAACCAAGTCTGTTGAACTGCCCACTGGTGAAATATCATGTTGTTTCTGTCACCAAAATAATGAACACCTGTAGACCTGAAAGAAAAGTAATTTCTTTAAGGCAGAAACTACATCCCAAAGTACTTTCACATGTATCTAGATATCATTGTTACCTAGACTACAATTACACCAAATACAAATGGCAGATTTCCATAATTTTGACAAGTTCAGACAGGTTGTAAACATAATCTTGAGTGTTCAAAGGAGAAGTGTATAATACTTACTGGTGTAAAATTGGTAAACAGGTTAAAGGCATAATTTACCATTTGCAGATGAAACAAAACCCCAGCATTAGTGCTTTAAAATAGTTCTAAAATGTGAGTTAGGGATAGTTCAACAACCACTGTAAAAATTTGAATCTGTATATCGATGTAAAGTGTTGTTATATACACAAAATGTGAACAATAGTTATCACAAAATGTTTCCAGACTAAACCGTCTACAGCTACGGTTTATTGAGAAAAACACCGATATCTCCTGTTAGGCTTTATTGCGAAAATTCTATATGCTAGGAGGTTTTGTGTAGATTGCAAAAATTCTATATGCTAGGATGTTTTGTGATACAACAGACTTAAATACGTACATATGCATAAAATGTGATATCTTGAACATTTTTGAAATCACTGCTCCCAAAGGTAAACAGGACCTTTAATATTTGGTCATCTTTCAGATGTCCTCATTCCTGGCACAAAAATGAGGGGGGGGGGGGAGCATCTTTTACTGTTTTCAGTGACCTTGGTGCTCTTTATTTCTCACTGTAGGTAAAAGAATATATGTATGAGACAATGTGGCAGAATGATTTGATCCAGCCATATTACAATGTACATGGGTACATTTACTTAACCTGTTGAGGACAGAATGATTTTGTAATGACTTGCATACTCATTATCCCCAGCCTCAGCTCACTTCCAATTATATACCAGCCTTAGTCCTTCACAGGTTATCACACTGAAAAACAAAACAAAACATGAAGTCAGCATTTTGGGTAAAAAAAGGCACACATGTGTCGATTCCCAGTCATTACAGTTTCATTCGAAGAAATGACACTCATCATGCTGTGAAACCTCCAACTGCCATCCACTCCCATCACCTACGTAGTTTCCCAATCAGTGGTCATAAAATTCCCTATTTTACGCAATTATTACCTCTTATGCGCATTTAAAGCAGGAGAATGTTTGACGTTGCAAAGGGGGTTATTGTTACTGTCCATTTTTACAACTCCATACAATTACAAATTAATGATCTCTTTTGCCAGCCTCCACAAGGTATCAATATCACTTGTTATTTCATGAATATCAAAATCTAAGTTGCTTACATACATGTGTACAGCACATTACTTAAAAGCAGGAGTCACCTTTATTTGCAGGCTTTTCAGGTTCTGACACTTTCCAATCAACCCCAATTTTCACCAGGTTGCTTGACGTTTTGTTGTGTTCACTCTTTGCATGATTAGAAGACGGTGTCTACCCGAGTTCTTATTACTACTCATTTCTAACATTATTTGTCACAGAGATGAGCAAGCTTGGGAGTCAATACAGTGATCAATCTATCTTTGTAAAATGTGTCAAATTTTCAGTAGAAAATGAAAACTGCCTGCAGTTGAAATGCAATGGTGTGAACTTAGCTTAAATTGCAAACTGACTATGTAACTGAAAGTGAAAGAACTGCAAATCTTGCCATTATGTATAGCTAGCACAATTGTCTTCAAGGTATGTTGTATCTTTTTCTTGTCTCTTATAACTTGTCATTGGCATTATCTCCGTGTTCAGCATCTCTCTCTCTCTCTCTCTGGTCACCATAGCAACAGACTTTCATTGTAGTCTTTACCACATTCCTAGGAAAACTTCATATGGATCCATTCAATGATTGTCGGTATCCTGTGATTGGTATTCATGCTTTGTCTTGGATTTCTATTACTGAAACTGTAGCAGAGCAGCATAACTTTTCTTTTTGTTGCATACTACATGTATCTTTGGTATGTGACAACATACACTACTAGAGAAGTTTGTTAACTCTTTCAATTTTTTTTAACAAATGACAAAATATATATCATCTGGTATAGCATCTGATGCCCTGCACATTAAAACAAATGAAATCTCGGAACACAATGAAGAGATTTGGGTCTAGCGCAATGCAGTGACACATGCATCATTATGGTAAAAACCAAACACTCTGGAGAACAATGCCTTAATTTTCATTGGGAGGGGGTGGTGCAATAATTATGCATTCACCTGCTTTTTGAAAGAGCTGAGAGTGCCCTCCTGTAATAAATGTCAACACATCCCTTGTCTGCGCTGTACTACTAGACGTCACACATTATCCTACAGGATATTGCTCAGACTTCATACAATATTGATGAGAGGCTGTTGTGTGCTTACTCTCTGAAACCTTCAGACTGTTGCTATGGTGACCAGCCGCACAAGAGGGATGCTACAAATTGAGATGATGCCTAAGACAAGTAAAAAGAGGTAAGAAAAAGATGAAACAAGCCTTGAAGTTTTTGAGATTTACAATTCTTTTGATCTCAGTTACATAATCAGCTGCTCAGTTAAGATCACTGCACTCCAACTGCATTTATGCAACTGAAAGCAAGATGGCGACAATCACACATGTACGATGAATGTAGAACTATTATGATGTTGGAGAGAGGATATAAATTAGGAATGGTCTGAACAGCAAACAAGCAATTTCAAATTATAAACCTTAGATGACCAACATAAATTATTACCTCCGCCAAGGGAGGAGGTTATGTTTTCGTGACTGTTGGTTTGTTTGTTCGTTCGTTTGTACAAATGTTTGTTTGTTTGTCCGTGTGCAAAATAACTCAAAAAGTAGCTGACGGATTTGGATGAAACTTGCAGGAAAGGTTTAAAATGATAGAAGTAACAAACGATTAACTTTTGGTAGTGATCCAAGAATTTTTGGGGAATTTATGATGGATTTTTGATATTTTGGAAGGTAGGGTCAATGAACTTGGGAGTTCAGGCTGCATGTATTTGAGGTTTGCATGCACGCACTAAAGTGCGTGCTCTAGTTTCTGCTAGGGCGAGGCACGCCGTGCAGCTGAGGGGTTCATGACGTAACAAAGGCTTCTATATTGGGAAATCTGGCGACTTTCAGCACACAAAGCTATAAGTACGTATGGGTGTGTTATATCACCGATATCTCTATGGAAGAACAAGATCAGTGGTGGAAATGAGCTGCATGCTTGGCGGAGGTCTGCGCTCTCAGAGTGCTTTTCTAGTATTGTTACATATTTCCACTTTTTTTTCGTTCACCTCATCATTGTGCTGGCTATCTAAGCTGAGTCACCGCTCTATACGCAACATTATACACAATATGTCTGCATGTGCTTACACTGCTGGGATTTCTTGATGTCAGGTACACAACGTTCTCTCAATATAATGCAAATGACAAGCACGGTTATACACATGTATGATTATCAAGCAAGTCAAATTTCAATGGACAAGTGCCTGTGCACAGCTAGCAAGTCTCTAGGTTTTATAAAGAAAAAAAAAAATTTATTCCAGTAAAGAGAGAGATAGAGATAGGGGTGAAAACAGACATGAAACAGAACTCAGTTCAATGGCGACAGCCAATCAAAACAGACACATTTCATTTTGTACCAAATCTCACAATAGACGTATAGTTTATGCTTGACCTAAGTATTGTACTGTGTCATTTACGAGAGCTGGTGAAGCACAAAGGGTGTGGGTAGGGTAATTTCAAATGTCAACAATTCCTATAGTACATGTACGGTTGATCTATTATGATCTCTTTCTTTGAGGATCTATTATTTTTGTTTTTTTTAGTCTGCCAAGTGTTAGTCAAGTTATATATTGTTATTTACTTGCATTCATTCCAATCAAAATAGAGTAAATCAACTATTTTGCTAACAAACATTGAATACAATCCATTGCTGCAAACTTCATTTTACATTTAAACAAAAGAACTATTGCATAAAAATGAGGATATTGTCTTGAAAATAAGGATTGGACAAAACTGAAAGGATAATGCCCGGTTACAATGTCCCTACACAACTAGAGCTGTGTCATTACTATTGAGCACTCTAATAGTGACCGTCTTACATCCTCACCCTTAACATTGCCATGGTCCCATTCACATCAAATAGTGACACCTAGTTCAATATCCTTTGCTCATAACTGATCCCCCTCCCTGCGAACCATCACCTGCATCTCCCTCCCTGTTAACCCCACCTTAGTGACATCAAGGTAACTCCCATTTCTCTCTTTTAAAGCTCTAAAATGACCTCCTGTAATGCATTAATGAAGCGGTAGAGATAATTTTATCAAAATCTTTGATGACTGGCATGATAAGTGCAGAGAAGTAATGATCATAATTGCTGCAGTTTCATCAATCAGCAAAGTTTAGGATCAGGTTATTCAGGGCAGTCTGGGAATATTTGGTAACTTATTGTCAGGAGCACTGACCTGTAGCAATTTGTCTATGTGTGCCAAGACTGTGCCTGTTGGTCAACAACAAAGTGACCTTCTCGAAACCAAATATTCCCACACAATTTTTCTTTTCAGTAGCAGGCCCTACAGATGCAATTTCACGACAAAATCACAATAGCAAAATGACGAGGCCAAGCAGGTCCTAAAAAATGCAATGTACCAGTTGAGATGTAAATTTGGCAGTCAATCTAGTGTGTATAGCGCTCTCTCAATTTTTTTTTTTTTTAACCTATAAACGTATTTATGTTCTCAAAATGTAACTTTTTCAGTCGACATTGGAAATCCATTTGCATATGTGTGTGTGTTTTGGGGGTCTTTTTTTGTGAGGCATGAATAAAAGTTTGTCTGGTGTGTGAACGTGAGAAAGGCCTTAAATGAGGTGCGAGTCTCACACCTCAAAATTTGATGTTGCAAACATCAATATTTTTGTGCGATAAATTTTTCGTTCTGAGCGGGTTCAAAAACATATTCGCAGGTTCTTGAATTCACACTGTGTAATTATCAACCCATTCAAAATGAGCACACAAAATTGTGGAGATACAATGTATCTTCATGGGTTTTAGAATTCGAGATAGGTACCATCCTAACCAAGAGTAGCTTAGGAAATACACGAAAATTGGTGTACTGCGAAAATTTCCGCGTTTACAGCATGTGAGAGAAAATAAGACTGATATGAAAGTGCATAACAATTTGCACAAGCTCCTTCATGAAACATGTACTGCAGGGAATAATTTTCCAAGTATTGCATCGCAATTTGCTATGCATTTTTACACCACTGCTACACAAACTAACTTTTGTGTAGCAGTTTCATTGCATAAAGGTGTACAGGATACCATTCGAAATATTGTTCATCAGCTGAAATTGCTAATCAAATTATGAGTTGGAAAATTATTCCCCGTACTGCAACACATCTGAGCAGCCAGTGAGACATTTTTATGCCCTGCTAGAGAGGCTGGTGTATGTGATCAAGATGGAGGCTAATATGTTTGATGATCTAGTCAACGTTCTTCAGAAGCTATTATTTTCGTGAGGGTTTGATTTTCGCAAATTTCACAAGTCACAGTTGGATTGCGAATTTATCAACACGCAAAAATGTCACAATGCACTAGGGTATGTGCAATTGCTACAAGAGAGTTGGGGTCAATTAGCGAAAACAACATCCCACAAAAATATGTGAGCTCCTCATTCCTGAAAATGTCTGTACACAAAAATAACACCTTACTGCGCACGCCATATATTTCACGAGTCTAAATTTTCGCAAATCGGGAATTCCTGACGATTTCTCGAGTGGTTGAATTCGCGATCGCGGAGTCCTGTACTGAACAGCAAAGTGTACACGCCCACACGTACGTCACATTCACATCGGGATCAGAGTCAATATTTTCGCGTGTCTTTAATTTCGCGAATAGCACCCGACTCACGAAATTCGCGAAAATAAAAAGCTCGCAAAATATTCGGTGTAGTTCTATACAGTATACAGTAGTATCAAGTGCTTCATTGTTTACAGTACAATTACAGGTAACAGGGGCTCGGATCCAGGAATTCTGTAAAGGGGAGGCGTACTGCCCCCCCCCCCCCATTTTTTCTTTTTATTTCCTTTGTTTAAAAAAAATAAAATAAAGAGGGAGCACGCGCCTGGTGCGCCCCCTCTGGATCCGCCACTGGGTAAAGTTTGTTTCTCGGGAAAGTGCACAGGCTTTACGAACACAATTACACTACAGTCATCATGTGACGTACTCTGCAACACACACTAAAAATGGATCAGCACGTTGCAGTATTATTGCTTTGCAAATTCATGGGATCATTATCCCCTCGCCTGATGCTGTACTGTAAACGAGAGTGTGTAGGGCAAAACATCCCATAAACCATACCACCAGGGAGGTGTCACCTCCCTGATACCACCGACCTGCTGTACACCCCGATTTACATCTCAACTACTACGCCAGGCCACTAGTAAATTACCTCCCTCAGCCCATGTACCGTATACACCAGATGAAGAGTAGCAAACTGCACTGTGACCGAAAGATCGGTCTTTGCAAGATTCTTTTCACGAAACTTGGCGAGCTCTGACAGGCGGATTAAAACTAGACATTTACTATGCAGCATTTCATCAGCATGATGCAATTTCTTACCTTTTTTCCCATCATACTTCTGAATAGAATTTCCCCCAACGAGTACGATTCTCGGACGTCACCTCTTGTGGAACAGTTTCACAAAAACCACTCTTTCAATATTCGCGGGTCTCACTACAGTCTACACCATACAACCAATCAATCAATCGCGACCTCTGCATGTCTCAGCTCCGCGAACAAAGGTGAGGTAATCTGGTGGTTCCCCGGTCGATCGATACGGAGGGGGGGGGGGGGGGGGTGACACACCTCCCGGTGAACGTGTGGGAGCACCTGATGAAACTTGATAGGCTACATGATTGTATATCAAGGGATGTGGAAAAATCATCAAATTCATTCATAAAACACGAACTTTGGGGGCGGTGACAAGTTTTATTACAGTGAAGGATAGGATAGATCTTAATATGGGTACATTAGAAAACGATCTCCATCCAGTTGTTCGGGGCACACTTTTATGAAGTTGCTATGGCAATGTGGTTGTCCCCCACCCCAACTTTTCTCCGTAAAGAAAGATTAAAAAAAAAAAAACAGCACCAAGGAAGTATTGCTGTAGAAGTGGAAAGAGTGATAGAGGAACATTTTTTGGTGCAGGAAACATTATCATTATAAAAATTAAAAAAAAAAACTTCTTTGATTTTCTTTGTTTGCCGATCACTTATTTTATTTTTATTCGTTGATATTCTCTCTGTGATTAAGATAGGCCTATTGAGAGTGTTTCAAGTAAGTTATTCTATGAATTAGGCATATCTATGACAAGAAAAGGCTTTCGAAAGATAAGGCATAATCCTAGATGCTTTTTCTTTCTTTCTTTCTTTCTTTCTTTCTTAGGAAATTAAAATTACGAATCCACACATTTTGGGAGCATGCAGTCTGAGGAAAATTGGCCCGGGTATCGATAGTTGGTTAGTGTTTATCATTCAGGCCGTTGCAGCACATGTATGAAAATACATTGTAATGCGGGTTATGGCTTCCCTGATCATCACACATGATCAGTGAAGTTAGGCCTGTTAGTATAGTGTCTATGGCCTGAAGAAGCAATGCGTTAGGTTATAAAATAATTCAGGGCGCCCCCTCAATTTCTTTAGCAATGTACAACAGCAAATTATCTGGGCTGTTCAATGGGATTGTTGTTCCGGATGATCTTCTTTTTCTTTTTCTTTTTATTTTCTTTTTCCTTTTTCTTTCTTTCTTTCTCTCTTTCTTTCTTTCTTTCTTTCTTCTTCTTCTTCTTCTCCTTCTCCTTTTTCTTCTTCTCCTCTTCTTAATCTTCTTCTTCATCATCACCATCTTCTCATTCTTCTGATCCTTGTTTCGGTTTTTACTTTCCTTTTCTGGTTAGACAATTCCTTTGGGTTACATTTTGGTCATAATGTCACATTAGAATTGACAATGTCATAAACTTTAAACTGTCTCAAAATAATAAATATGCAAATACCAATAGGCATACGTGGATATATAAGCATGATATATATTCATGCAAATAAGAAATTAATAATTCAGCAATTACAAGCCCTGTCCCAGAAAGACATCGTCGCGGAGTGATTAAAAGTCTTTGTTAATGATTTGAAATCAATGACACAATCATTTTCGATTTTATGTATTAAAAACGAAATATATCGAAGACTATAATTTTTCAAGATATATTATCGTTATACTTGTTTGCTAACATCATGGACATTGAGCTGCCAAGGAGTGCACGTATTTTCCATCCATTCAGTACTCTCTCTAAAACCAAAACAAAACAAAACAAAACAAAACAAAACGTGTGAAAATGTTCTCTCACGAAGGAGTGAATTTTAGAAAGGAGTGAATTTAGAGTGAAATCGTATACATAGTGAATTTGGAGCTGAAATGTTTTTTTTTTTTTTTTTTTTTTTGGGGGGGGGGGGGTTCCCCGCTTATTTTCGAGTGACTTCAGGGATCACTAAAAAAAAAAATAAATAAATAAATTAAAAAAGAAAAACTTTGAGCTATCCCTGAGGTCATTTCAAAATTAGTGAAAATAAACATTTTTACTCAAAATTCACTCCAACCACTCTAAACTCACTCCATTCTGTTATTTACTCCTTCAAGAGTGAACATTTTACCTTTTTTTTAGGGGGGGGGGGTTGAGAGTTCATTCAGCACGTTTATTCAGAGTCATTCGCATTTTAATAAGGTAGAAAGTGGTACAATATTGCTTTGTACTGTTTGGTAGGGATATACTGGCTCACAAGGCTCTGAGCGTCTTTCTTGAACATCGGTTCCACAATCTGCACTCCTCTGTCATTTGTTGTGCATACAATTACCGTGGAGGGCGTGCTCTATGATTTTATACTCGGAGCCTTCTACTAATCACCTACCTTTTGTTGTTGTTGTTGTTTTTTTTTTTTTTTTTTTTTTTTTTGATGTTTGATATGGTGTCATGGCATTCTAAAATAAAGCGGATAATTTGTTGGGCGCAGAATTATGCTCCTTCGCGCCCCGGGTGATGTAGCTCCAATTGATTTCCAGTAAAGTATTAGTCAAACGCGTGTAGCTCTTCACAACTAATTTATTATTAAACGTAAATGACATTAAAATGTTGAATATACAGCCATGTTTATGTCCTTTTGTTCCACAGATACTTGTGTTTCACAGGTTTGCTGCCTGTAGTTATGTTAAGGAAATTTAAGTTAAATAATAGTATTCATCATTATCATACGCGAAACTCCGGTCATTTTCACCTTCCTTTGGTCCGAACAAACGCTCATAGAAACATTATCTTTTTGAAAGGTCCAATCCTTTGGAATAGTTTACCGCTCGTTCTTCAAAATATCCCATTCCTTAATAGTTTCAAACGTGCATATAAAGATCATCTTATCATAATGAGTTTGTATTCTCCCCGTTACTAAAATTTTGTTTGAATGTTACTTTTGTAACGTTATCTATATACTATATACGGTTGTGTTTGTGTTTTGTGTTCCTTCTAATGTAATATTTTGTACTTCCGGGGTTAACGTGTCATAAGACTTTAAAGTTCTTTTTTGTTGATCCCTATTCACATGAAACAAGTTCTATAAGTTTGTAGTAGTATATGTCTTTGTATTTCTATGGAAATTTATGATGAATGAAATTATCTGAACTGAACTGAACTGAAAGAAACCATATAACTGTTTATATGAGGACGTTCATCTCCTCTATTCTTATCTAAGAATAGTATTGGTAATTTTGGGAAGAAATCACAGAATCAATTTGTTGGATATTCAGGTCATTCGAATAATTTGAAAATGTCCCTCTCTCTCCAATGAACGACTGCTTTCTGCAAAAAGAGAACAGCTTGCATTCATGCAGGAACTGATGAGTGAAGATATAAATGTCATGGTAGTTATACGTATTGAAAAGAAAAGACAAAACAAACAAGCATGACCCCCCAAAAAGTCCAAAAAGTTGGTTGGGTCTTTGTTTTTACCATAAAATGCATAGTTTACATTAAGAGTGATATTCCATTCCACGTTGCACTTCACCTTGAATTGATTGGAATAATAGACTTGAAATTAAAGGAATATGCAGAATTGTGACACCTTCGTCAAACCGGATAAAGGAGGGGAAAAAATAAGTAAATAAAGGTAAGAGAAATAGTTTGAAAATTAGGGGGTATTCAAATTTGAGGCTTCGCAGCTTCCTCCTTTAAAAAGGATATCGGTCACAAATGACGATGTAGGCCTACGTATAGCCTTACATGTTCACTTTTACTGGCGAAAAGAAAAAGAAACTATAAAAATAATTGTTATCTTGTATATACACCAGAGAATCTTCACTCCAACAAAATTATGAGGGACAAACAAGGAAATTCTAGTAAAGGGAAATAACAAGGCGCTGAGTCTGACTGGTATTGGGAAATGATTGTGTCTGTTCCCAAAGCGACACCTGAAAAACATCTAAAAAAGCCTGCGGGTGTGTCTGTTCAGCCTCTGCGGACAGAACAAAAACAATATCGACAAGAGAGCGCAATTAAAGTAGAGCAATTGATCTTAAGAAATGGCACGGGTCCTATGATCGATGAATATATCGTTCGAGCCGAATTCAGACGGCGCTGGTGATCACAGACATGATACCACGCAGAGCTCAGAATAGAGATACCTTATCGATCCACGGTGTATAACAGAACGACGCTGGACACAGAACACTACGAAAAAAAAAATACCTCCCGCATCTTGCCGTTTCTCTGTCATTCTTTGTACGGGAGCAAATCCCATTAGCTCCATAGCGGGCCATATAACAAGGGTGTGTGTTGGTGTAACAAGTGGAATCAATTTTTACCCCCCCGCCCCTCCCCCCCCCCCCCTATCTTTTAACTTCTCCCGTCCTTGCCCTACATCCGTCCTCGACCCAATTTTGATGAATCTGATATAATAGGTTTGGCCATTATTCAGATGACAAAATGCCACATGGCCTCAGACAAAAATGATTATTAAACATATCACCTTCGAACCTTCGACCTTCGAAGACCTTCGAACCACGATTCTAGAGAAAAGAGAAAAATTTAATTTAGAATTGAAAACATGATTGAGAAATCTGTAAGGCTTCCATAAAAAGATATAATGTGTGAAATGCTGAATTTACAATCTTTTTAGTTAATGTCATAGACAAAGACTTTTGCAAGAAATCACAATCGGATGACGTATCGATAGTCATAACTGTTTTGTCTGTAATAAGCCACTTTAACTTTCACTGACTATACCAGAACAGTTTCCCCTTACTGCATTCCAGTTAAAATCAAAAGTTGGACATTTTGGGTTTATTTTTCGATATCTTCTTCTTCTTCATCTTCTTCTTCTTTTTTGTAATGTAAGACTGCGAAACAATCAAAGAAATTATACTTTATGAATATATTTACTATAGGCTTTTGGGGACTTTAATGCAAATGCTCATGCACATGTAAAGCGATTAATTAAAATTATACTTTATGAATATATTTACTATAAGCTTTGGAGACTTTAATGCAAATGCTCATGCACATGTAAAGCGATTAATTAAAATCAAAAGTTGGATATTTTGGGTTTATTTTTCAATATCTTCTTCTTCTTCTTCTTCTTTGTAATGTAAGACTGCGAAGCAATCAAAGAAATTGTACTTTATGAATATATTTACTATAGGCTTTGGGGACTTTAATGCAAATGCTCATGCACATGTAAAGCGAATGTTCAAACAAAATGAATAACTCGTCGACCCTTTGATCTTTGAGGGAGTAGAGTAATAGGACAGTATAATTGCTTGCACTGACGTCATAATGCTGAGTAACAACGCCTCGGAATTTTTCTTTAAAACTCTCCGAAAGTTCTCTGCCGTTATAACAGATTGTCGAGTTCTTCTCTCTCCTAGGTTTTGTTCAGAATCGATAACTTCTGCAAGTGCCTAGGGCAGGAAATAGTCTTTTTTCTTTATTCTTGCACAAAAGTCGGTTTGCATTGCACTCCTTTCTTTCAGACTCTTGATATCTTGAGAGGCTGTTATTGATTGCAAGAAAGAATCCGCGCCATTGGCGCACACACTTACTTTTTGTCTTCCGAGCTGTTTTTCAGTTTAAAGACTGACATCATAAAAATCAAACAATGTTGAGAAGATGAACTTTTAACCATATAGCGTCGTTTGAACGGTCTCACATGTTTTTTAAAATAGAAACATACTTTTTTTTTTCCAATATTCACACACCGTGCTCCACAGAAATGAGCTCTGGTTGCATCAGAATGAAAATTAGCATAGCCGTTAAAACTAAGTATTGCGAGTGTAAAATTGACTCAAGTGGACAAAAGTGAAATGAAAAACCAACAACTTTAACACACGGTATAGTTGCGCTGCTGTGTGTTTGTCTTCATACGTGACCGAAGGAAGACTTTTGAAGGCTCTAATTTGCATATATTATGATCAAAGTATATATCCGTATTTCGCAGGAAAAAAATAATTTTCACTTAATGAAACTTCACAGCATGAGATTATTAAGCAGAGGGGTGAAGATTGAGGTATAAGTTTTTTTTTTTCAATTTGTCTCCCTTTGTACAAATTAAATTTGTAAGATCGCAACTGTCATTGTGTCACTGCCGGCAACCAGGGATAGCCTGGGTAGTGTCGCTGCCCGGAAAGCATAGTAGATTGCAGGTTCGATTCCTGCTGGTTCCTTTTTTCCCCTCATGTTTGTAAAAATGTAGATCCGCAGTTGCGATCTTACAAATTTAATTTGTACATAGAGGGAGACAAATTGAAGAAAACTAATTCGTCAGTTTTACTCGCTGTTCCGTTTGTTTTCTTTCCTCTTTATTTTTTTTTTATCAGTGATTACTTTTTATTAGTGAAGAGTAAAAAACAACAACAACATAAAGGTTCCAATACACGCAAGTTTTCATCGAACTGTCCATCAAGGTACAGACCAAATGCTTTTCAGTTTTGATGCATAATTATTACGATGTAAACAAACAAACAAACACACTATAACTAACAAACAAACAAACACAAAGGCAGAATGAATAAGGTAAGCTATATAAGAAAAGAGAAAATGCAGGATTGACCATGTATAATTTCAGAAATACAAACTTTTACGTGTTACAGATAGGTGGTTTCCCTTTAAATAACGTTTTGGAGACAGCTAGGCCTACACCGTAAATTTTCCTTTCTTGATTTTTGCACTATACTTAACCTTAATACTGTGGTGTATTAGAGAAATGGAATATACTTTTTACAACTTTCGTTGTCTTACACTTGTATTAGTTGTAATGAATGTATGAAATAACCTTCCCTAAACTTTGATAAAGATGAAGTCCTGCTGAGAAGGGATTGTTATATTAATAAGGCTTATTATAGGTGATGTCGTATCTTCAAGCTATACGTTTATTTGACGACAGTCTTCTGCATTCACACTCCCAATACATGCGCCATAATTCAGTCTGATCATTTGATTCACTATATCCCGAGTGGTTCCTAATTGACGTGTTCTCTGAATTCGTTTCTTCAATCTGTACACTTATATCTCAATTATGTTCGGATGTACAACTGTATGTTTTATTGTCTTGAAAATACAAAGAAATGGCTGTATTTCATTTGTAATATATTCATTGCAGAAATTCCCAATAAACTCATTTGAATTGAATTGACATGAATTGAATTGAATCAATACCACGGAATTATATCACTTTCGACACTTTGAAATAGGGCAAAGGACGGATGAAAGCTTTGCTGTGAGAAAAAAAAAAGGAGAAATAAAATCTTTTAAATTATGACTGTTGCTGATTGTACTCAGTCCTTTTACAATGATTTGTATATCTGAAGTCTTTTTAGGTTTTAAGTATAGATGCGTAATACCTGAAGTTTATTAAACCTAGGTAATATATTGAATATCAAAACTACAGATGAACTTGTTCTCACATGCTGTATTGCTTCCTCCCCTTTCCGTCTTATGTTTCCTTTAGTCGTATACCACTAAATACAGTTAGGAATTTAGGTTTTGAAGTTTTGAAGTTATAGGTGTGTCGGCATAAATTGCCTAGTTATTTGCGTGAAACTCTTTTTCTTTTTACGACCATAAGTATGTTGCCAGTCAATTTCACTTTTGCGACAATTGGCAAGGCACAAATTTCGTATTCGTATCATTTAGTAACGAGAAACAATATAAGACAAACCGAACTGCTGAATTCCCGTTTGTGTTCTGTTACTTTATGCAAACCATATTTCGCAGCCTTATAAGACAAACAATCAATAAGATTTGATTCAATTTGTATAAATGGTTATGGGATAAGTACACTGGAACAAAATTGTCACTTTTACTAAGACCTTCAATAATCTGCAAACAAGTCCCATAGTATACGATCTGCAAGACAGTAAAATTCTTATTGAGAGAAGTTTAAGTTTATGTACTAAATGAAAACCCGGTAAATAAACCATTAACACGTTCCACGCTGCTGCTGTTGTCGTTTAGTTGTTTTCTTTTGTTCTTAGATGAGAAGACAAGAAGATTAACCCTTTATGTGCTGCTAGTGCCAATTGGCACAGAAGACCACTTAGCGTTGTAATTGAATTTATTCACACTGTCCTAAGACCTTGGCACAGAAATAAAGAGTTAACAAACAAAATGCACATCGGAGAGAAGAGTAACTTACGGTGCATTCAAGGGGATCATTTTGATCTTCCTCATCTACAGAATATAACAACAACAAGAGAAATGCCACTGAGACATTTCCCTATCGATCGAAGGGTGAAGATCGATGGATAGAAACAATGGTAGGGCTCTGTCATGACCTAACTCTTGGACCGTCTTCCTTTGGATGCTAAGGGGTTTGTTTGTCGTACAGCGATTTCGGGACGAAGTATAAGAAGATTAAGCTTACGGGATCTGCTGTACCCTGCATGCATGTGTACTTTGGTGTAAGGGCGTCATCACTGCTCACGCTCCCTTACCCTGTGGGAGCGTCCGGTGCAACTTGGCTGGAGTGAATCCTCAATTTTGGGACTCTATCTAGACGAAGAGAAAGTTTGGAATACCTAAGGAAGAAAAGTGGGCTTGGTTTGCCCTTAATCAACAAGGAGTGACATTTTTCCTCATTGCTGGTACGATCATTGTCAGCCCTTAGAGTTCAGCTTCAAAGACCTTCACAATGACGTGAGTATTCAACGAGTGACTGACAGCACAACCGCAATACCTTGGATGCTAAGGAGCACCATGAGATACACATCAATGCTCTGTTAATCTAACTTACAGGTTATTCTGCTTTGTGAAGTTCTGTTCTTTAGTCTGCTCTTTGATGCAATACTCAACATCTACTGCTTTTACTCTTTAAATCTAAATTATGATTCGGCGACGGTTGGCAAATGCAATGTCGTGGTTTTTGTTGAGAAAATGTGGCAGGAAATTAAAAAGGATCGAAGTACTAGTATGAGACAGCAGTGTGACAGAACGGGATAAAGACGGGATAAAGGGATAAGATAAGAGGGAGGAAATATAAGATATAGACATATAAATGTATTTCTTGGGTAGATAGATAGGTTGATAGACTGATATATCTATATACTTTTCTGAGGTTTTTTGTTCACTCACTCACTCTCTCCCTTCCTCTCTCTCTCTGATATGAATATAAAAATTGTTATATTAAGACGTGACAACAGACTGTTAATTCTTATGACATTTTGTTGTATCATCTCAAAGAAAAAGAAAAAAAAAACCTGAGATGAGATGTCGAATGTCTTTTGCACATTGTTAGTACGAGCTATAGTAATGCTGGATATAAGGATTTATAATATTTGGTCACTTCAAGCACCTCCAAACCCTTCCTGCGACCTTTTCAATTCAATTCAATTCATTTCAAAGGTTTTATTTTCACAGAATGTACAAAAAGTATAAATTCGACATGCGTTTGAAGGAATGATACATAGATAGCAAAGAATAACATTTGTCAGTAGTCATTACAAAGTGAGACCTTTCTTCTTGTTCCATGTTAATTTCAAAATGGAAAAAACCCACAAAAATATTCATAACATGTATAAGATAAACTCAGTTTTTTATAGGGTGTTTCTAAATTCTCCTCCTTCTCTGATGGTTATCTTTCCTTCAGAGACTCTTGCATTTCAATCCCGCACCATGTTTGAACTGACTTTGATGGACATCAGATGGAGTATCAGATGAATAGGGATGTGATATAGAACTTTCACTGAAATCAAACATAAAGTAGAAAAGTTTATTGAATCTTAGACTGTTAGAGGTTTTTTTTTTTCCACTGATAACCTTTATGTGGATATTGGTCGCAGCCACGTATATGATTAAAGTGAGATGATTACATCAGCTCAAAACACTACCGCTGGAAGCAGACAACGATATCTCACAAACATTTTGGCGTTTAACCTCAATAGCAAACTAATAACTTTTTCCCAAAACATCTATTTTTTTTTATTTAATATGCATAAATCAATAATTGTGACGAGTAATAAATACGTTATTTTGTTCCTTTTGATTAAAATGTCAAAAAAGAAAGGAAAAATGTTTGTTTGTTTGTCAACAGAGACTTGGGAAGATTATGACAGCATTACAATGTACTTTGTCTAATTTACATATTATGTGGAAGCTGAATAGTGAAATTGTGCAATTCTTAAAAAAAATACACACTGTTATATCGCTATTATCTTATACGATTTTGATTACACATTTACCATTAAATGTTTGTTTTTTATCCCTATAAACTAGGTCAATCCGAAAATGGTTCCTGATTACAATTAAGATATTTTATCACCGTTTTATCTGTCCTTTACTATTTACTTTATCCTCTCATTTTCTCAATTGATATATGCAAATTTCGTCATCTCTGATATTAGTAACACATGTCTTAAAATCGGGTGCGTGTTCGTCCAATTTTGTGTTATACTGTACTTTAAATTTTGATTGTAAGTTCAGTGAGTGTTTCTTGATACCGACACTGAAGGCAAGATACGCAGATGCGTTGATATGAAAGTCAAACAACGATAAGAATGAGAATATTTTTAATGATAAAAAGTAAGAAATCAATTGGCAAACCTTTCCACGTCAATAACGGTGCAAGCTTCCGGTACAGCTTTCTCTTACATTAATCTATGGTATTTTCCCATCACAACCGCAAAGAAAATTTCATCCATAACGCAGGGCTGGACACTAACTTTTTTTCTCTCTCATAGTGTTATAGTTGACCGTTTGGGCCACTAAAAATCATCACATTTGAAATGCTGGTGGCCCGGGAATGAAGTGTAGTGACCCTGAATAAAGGGAAACAGAGCAATCTACCTTGAATCTTCATTAGTTGTCCGATCGGACCACCAAAAGATATGTTTTTTTTTTGTTAAGTTTTGTGACCCTATGATGGACCACCGGGCTACTGCCAAAGTCGAGTCCTGTAATGACGTAATCGTTAAATCCTTAACTGATTTCGTATTCTCTTTTTTTTTGGGGGGGGGGGAGGGAAGGGGAGGGCACTTTCCTGTTACTGACCATTTCATTTCATCCGATATACAGTCATGATGCTGAATAATGAGATTACAGTCAATATGACTACCGATAATGTCTCTGCAATTTGCGCACTTAGCTTTTTATGCAGCTTCCATTTCTAACATTTACCAACATTTCTTAGACTTAAGGATTGCTTAAAGTATTATCTACTTCGAAGTTGTATAGATTATAGAAACGTTATTCAACCATCACCATGACTGCAGATCAAAATGTTATGAAATGAAAACTTCCGTTAGCAAATTCCATTAGGAATCTCAGCAATTTTCTGCAGGGAATAAGATTTGCTTTTATTCTATATCTTCTCATGTTTTACACTTGGAATTGGAAACATTAACAAACATGCCTAACAGCGCTGACTGTTGTGTGAATCCGAACCTTCAAAGTGATAAATAAGTTTGACGACCTTTTTTGAAATACATGCATAAGATGGCTCCTAAAACGAACGAAACGCATTGATCACCACATCCCATCCTGTTACCATGGTAGCGTCGATCAACTTTCATCAGTTTTTGATGGCGTTCAATTGTAAAAAGGACGCAGAGATCCTATCGATTAAACCTTACGGAGAGTTTAATTGGGATGAACCTTTTAAGCGTGTTACACCACTAAATCCCCTCATATCGACCCATTATTGTCGACTACGCAACAAGATTTCTAAATCTTGATACCGCTACTTCATTGCTTCTCCGGTATTTCCGTAGAATGTCGTATCTCATAATTGCACACTAAAATAAATGAATAAAGAGAATATATTGCAGTTTGAGATTTTTTCCGTTCTCACTTGAATTTATCTCTTTTTTTATGAGAACCCTAAAATTAGATAAACGTAAACAAAATATGATAGCTGACAAGGGGTCCGTTTCATCACATAAAAGCCTTTACATAAATCTCAGAATGACCAACATGACATGCATGGCCAAAGTCGCTCATATGTCATGTATGTAGCCATTTGAGATATTTAAATTCATTTCATGAAGCCTCTCATAAGGGTCTGAGCAAAGAGTCTCTCATATGACTTTAATATGAAACGCCCAGAACAGCCCCATAAAGATTCAAACAACTTGGGTGTTTCAAAAGGTATGATCCGTCAGGTCCCCCTGCATGTTACAGGGTCATCCCACAGCTATTCTTTAGGCATTATTAACCAACAGGAATATAACTATGTCAAGAAATCACTGTTATTTCATTTCATCGAATTTGTAACTGTATAACATGATAAAGCTGAAACATGATATGTTCTTTGTTGGAAAGAAAATGAGAATGAAATAAATGAATTTAATGAATTGAATGATATGATACTGGTGCATGCAACAATAATAAAAGCAAACAGACAAACTTTGTAAAAATTCAATGTCACTGTGTTGGTAGATTATAAACTTTTCAGTTTATATTTTGTATCAACGTGCTTTAGCGCGGTACAATCGTAAATGTTATTCATCATCGTTATTATTGTAGAAACCACCCTCCATTCCAACAACTTTGGTCGATACAGTCATAAAAGTCACAGCAAAAATCTGTATATCTGTTCATAGTATTTTCCTTCATTGCAATATTTTTTTTTTGTACAACTTTGTATAAACGTTTTGCTATAATTGCATTTGTCTTGAAAATGAGGATATAATGAGGATAGAACGATTTAATTACATTAAAAACAGTGCATGTTTAATGTAGAGTCAAATTCTATTGAACAAGAATTTATCATCCCCTATATTAATGTGCAAATTTATCCAAAGTAAAACGCCCTTAGAGTATAGTACATGAGAAGGGTTTTCAATTTCTTTATTCCGATGAAGGTACTACAATGACGAGTCAGCCTACACCAACAAGTTCAGCATGTCTCATGGGACAGGCTCGCCGAGCGGCATGGCTGATGTGGAGCCTCAGGTAAGTTAACTGGTCTCACTATGTTTGGAAAATTAATGTTTCCAACTGTCAGTCATTTTTTTTTTTTGTCTGTGCTTGGCAACAACTACAACAAGAAGAAAAGGTTGTGACAACAATTGATTATACTAGATGATGTAATAATGCCATATGCCATTTCTTCACAAATAATTGTAGAAATACAGGTTATAGTTATTACTATGTATATAATATATGTACAGTGTGTATGTATTTATATAATCCTTACAAGAGGCGGATGTATAGCTTTTTGCTATGGGGGAGGGGATTGACCTAATGACGATGGGTCTTGACAAGAAAATGGAGAGGAAGAAAAGAAGAAGAAGAAGAGGTCATCACATTTTTTTTTTTTTTTTTTTTTTTTTTTTTTTTGCCGTTGGGATAAGCGTGAGGCAGAACGCTTGGAACATACTTTGTAGGTTTGAAAACATGATGGCATTTTTCTCTGCACATCACACATCACATTTTCATTTGGCAGCCGGGGTGGGGGGGGGGGGTGGGGTACAACCCATTAACCCTCCCCACCCCCGTAGATCCACACTGAAATGAAATATGGATTTATGATAGCGGTGTAGTTTTTCACTTTGACGACCATCAACACGGGATACCTTGTCAAAGGAACAAAACTCATCACCCTAAGTGTCAATTTTGAAGGAAAAAAAACCACTAAAAAACTCAAAGAGTTCCTATATTGTTTTAGACCTCGTCAATGGGACGATTTTGATCACTTTCTGATTGGAAATATTCTATACAAAAGACTATTTATCAGTATTGCCATTATCATAACAGTTAAATCATCACCATCAATGCTATGAGTGTAATTGTGATTAAAATTGTTCAATTCAATTTTTTTTTCAATTCAATAGTTTATTTATTTCCATCATCACAAAGAAAAGAAAAGAAAAGAAAAAGTTGACATAATCCAAAGTGATACAATTTTTTTTTTCATTTCTCTTACACTCGTCCGATAAAGGATTTTTTCAATACAATATAAAGCATATTATACACGAATGATGTCGTAAAAAAGAAACGATGCACTTTGTCATGGCAACAAATATAGTAGATAATCACAATGATGGAAAACAGTGTTCCACTAAAAAAGCCACGCTTGTAAAACGTGGAACACTGGAACAAAACAACAACAGCACCAATTTGTTATACCAATAAGACATATTCATTTTAAATTCTTCTATATACTATTGTACATTTTACTCATTGATATAATGATGTTGATACTATGAACAATACTTACTAGGATTTTAGGATGCAAACGTATAAACTATATAACATATCACATTTGTGGCACAGACACTAATGGGGCCAGGTGTGCCAGGAAAATTGAACGGAAAGGAAGATATGCAATCGGCCACAAAACATAACGACGGCAACAACAATAACACAATACACAGAAATAACAGAATTTGAGGAAATGCACTCAGACAGATACTGGACAACGAAGAACAAGGAGAAAGGAGCAGGGAAGAATAGAGAAGGAAAAGGAGAGGGATGGAAAAGGTCTGTGGACACACTACAAAATCTCAAGGAAAAGTGAATCATGACGGGTTTTTTTCATTGAACAGAATTAACTGCTATATTTAGAAAACAAATATTTTTTGAGTTTATACATTAACTTCACAGATTCTTTTAGATCATTATCTAAGCTATTCCAAAATCTGGGTCCGGTATAAACAAATGTATTTTGCGTGTGCACAGTTCTAACTAAGGGAAGATGAAATTCTTTAGATTGTCTAGTGGGATAATTATGTACGTGGCTGTTACGGTGAAATAACGAATAAAATATTTTGGGTAGATGATTGCAGTTGTAATTAAACATAAATTGACCAAGTTGAAACAAATACAACTCTTTTATTTTCAGAATTTTGTGCTCAAGGAAAAGCTTGTCAGTATGTGCTCGGATATGAAGGTTAAAAACGATTCTGAGCGCCATCTTTTGCAGAAGAAAAAGTTTATCTAACAATGTCGAATATGTATTCCCCCAAGCAAGAATCCCGTTATTCAAGTACGGCAATACCAAACTTGAATAAAGCGTAATCAGAGCCGAAGAAGGAAGATAATATTTCAATCTATTCATTATGCCTATGTTACGTGCAATTACTTTACAAATATTGTTTATGTGACACTTCCATGATAACTTATTATCAACACAAACACCTAAGAATTTAATAGACGAAACCTCTTCGAGAGGAGTAGTGTCAAATATAACATTACCTGGTAATCTATCTAAAGAATTACTGAAAAACATATACTTTGTCTTCTCAATATTCAGTGACAATTTATTTGCATGATCCATTGTGAGACATTCTTCAATTCATCATTCACTGTACTAATTAAAATATTAGGGTCAGGGTGGGAATAAAAAAGATTGGAATCATCCGCAAATAATATGAAAGAGAGTTTATCTGAAGATCTATAAAAATCATTAATGTAAACTATAAAGAACAGTGGGCCTAACAAACTTCCTTGCGGAACACCACATTCTATTTTCTTCACAGCAGAATCAAAACTGTTCATATGTACATATTGAAATCTGTCAGATGAATAACTCGTAAACCATTGCAAGTTTTTTCCGCGAATACCATAATGGGATAACTTAGAAAGAAGTATACCGTGATTAATCGTATCAAAAGCCTTTGAAAAGTCCAGGAAGCTGCCTATTGTATGCGAAAATGTATCAAGTGCATGTGTAATCTTTTCCACAAAGGTAAGTAAAGCGTGGGTGGTGTTGTGATTTTCTCTGAATCCAAATTGAAAATTCGTAAATATATTACTCATATTGAAAAATTTTACAGTTCGGATATATACTATTCTTTCCAAAATTTTAGAAATTGAAGTTAATAACGATATTGGTCTGTAATTATTGACATCATTTTTCTCCCCTTTCTTATATATAGGTATAACTTTGGCAGTCTTCATTTGACTTGGTACAAGCCTAGTACTAAGTGATAAATTAATAATATATACTAAAGGATCTATTATTTGAAGAATTATATTTTTTAACAAATAATTATCGATTCCATCACAACCTGGGCTTTTCCCTTCTTTCAAATTATGAATGATATCAATAACTTCTTCATTATACGTAGGGTCCAAAAATATAGTTTTAGGATTAGGTAAATCTAAAAAATCATAAAACACTTTATTAGATGAAGGGATACTTTGTGATAAATTTTTCCCAATCGATGCAAAAAAAAAATCATTAAAAATTTCGGCCATACCAGCAGGTACATTGCTTGAGGTATTACCCCATCGTACTTCTGAAATACTAGATACATCATTAGATGTATTCATAACATCTTTTATTGTTTTCCAAATATTCTTAATATCATTTTTATATTTCATTATTTGGTTGACATAAAAATTTTCTCTTTTGTAAACGCAATAAATTAGTAAGCGTGTTTTTATAAGTCACATATTTTTGTCTGTTTTTATCCGTAGGGTTACTCCTGTATTTATAAAACAAATTATTTTTTCTATTAATCGATCTTAAAAGTGATTGGGTTATCCACGGGAGTCTTGGAGTTCTTTTATAAGAACTTTTCCTTGTGCAAAACGGAATATGTTCATCAATTTTAGAAGTGATAGTTTTCATAAAATAATCATAACACAAATCAAGATCAGTATTGTTGTATACAAAAAAACCAATCAATATCTTTTAAACTATTTTGCAAATTAATAAGATTATTGGCCGTAATCTTACGACGTCTCTGATAATTATTTTGCCTAGGAGATAGCTTTGGCACTTGTGTAAAGATTGGATAATGATCAGAGATGTCAGATAAAACAATACCAGACTCGGGAATTGGGAGAATATTGCAAAAAATATTATCAATCATTCTTACTATCATTCTTACTATACTTGTCTTAATGAACGAGCTGACATTTCACAACATCTGACTTGTTCAACTTCCAGGTCGCTTTCCCAAAGCAGGTGAAGTTACCCGATCCTCCCCCTAGCCAGCCTCCGAAGCGAACCACTTACTGCTCAATCATCGCCGATTTCGCAGACTCCACCACGGCTCATGGGTTGCCCCGTATCGTCACCTCTGAAAAGTGGTATTGGAAGATCTTCTGGTTCTTGGTCTTCGGTGGCGCTTTTTACCTCTTTACCAGCCAGGCCCTGGATATCTACTGGGATTACCGCAGTTACCCCTACAACACCAAGATTGACGTAGTGACCGAAACAACGATCACGTTTCCTGCTGTCACCATTTGCAACATGAACCGCATGAAACGGTCCGAGTTGGTGGGCACCAGATTCGAGGGTAAGATGAAAACGACAAACAAAGGGGGAAAAGACCAAAAGTCAAGGCTACTGCATAGCAATAGCATAGATAGCAATACCAACAGCAAAACAAAACAAAACAAAACAAAAATCAAACCAACAAACGAACAAATTAAATGGTAACGTCACAAGGACTTAAAGCAACTTAACAAATTGAACATTGGGGGAAGAGACAGTAGTAGGTTTAAACACGATAATAGAATGATACGACCAAAATTTAACGAGCAGTTAAATGCATTAATAGTATAAGAGACTTATATCCTTGTATCCTTGAATAACTTACCTCTTTATAAGTCTGTTTGTCTTTTAAACTTTAAAACAAGCACTATCTATTTTTTCCCTGATATATATCACCTGCAACATGATGTATCAGTTTCGAAATACTCTTACTGTAAATAGATAGATGTGGATGTGTATAAAATTGTCTTATTGTTTTTCACAGATTTTGATCTGATTTGAGCTGATCTGCACTATTTTGGCAAAATCTTATTTTCAATGCTCTTCACTGTCCTCTCGATAGGGATCGTTGAAATCGATGGCGGGTTCACGGATGATGGCGGCGACTATTCTTGGTGGTTCGATTTCTCCTCTGACTTCTGGAACACGTACTACTCCTCGGGATACTCTTGGGGTGGTGGTGGGTTCTCCTCAAGCTCTGCCTTCGTGGGTAGGAGACGGCGTGACACACCCTACGACAACTTTTTCGACGATTTCGAACTCGTGCCCGAAGCCATGGGAGACGATGAGGAGGACTTTCAAGGACTTTCTCGCGAAAAGCGCGCGGGTTCGTCATCGTCCTCGTCTTCATCATCAGCAGGATCATCATCAGCTGGATCTTCATCAGCGGGATCGTCATCAACGGGATCGTCATCGGCGGGATCGTCATTTGGGGGCGCTTCATCATCCTCATCATACGGTTTTGGATCATCCTCATCATACGGTTTTGGATCATCGTCATTTTACGGTTTTGGATCATCGTCGTATGCCTGGGGCGGCAGTTCATCTTACTATTACGGATGGAACTCCTACAGCTCTGGGGGATGGAGCAGCTACTGGGACAACTGGTTTGATGAGTGGGATAGCTGGGGCAACGATCTCTGGGGTAGCTGGACATTCGAGTACGATGATTACTACGATTGGGGAAACCTCGTAGATGGCGAGAGTGACTGGGACGGATTCTACGAGAACTCCAGAGCTGACGACTTCAGCGATATCATCGACGTGGCCAACCCTACACGCCTCGAACTGGAGGAACTTGGACACCAACCTGAGGACATCATCTTACAGTGCACTTTCGACAAGAGGAGTTGTAACTACACGTATGTATGACGTCACAATCACAGACAATGCACTTCTTCATGACATTCCCTTTGATTATCTATAAAGTAGATATTATCCTATGTAGAGATGAATGTGACTGCACTGTGGCTAAAAAAAAAAAAGCGTGTTACCCCTTTTACACTTGTTCTTCTTATATCGTAAATCCCGATCCAATTTGCTTCGCTCTTTACACTCACAAATAAATTTAGTCCCAAGCTCTTTGCCCGGGTTGAAGAGAAACTAAGATATTTACACTTGAATTTTCCAAACCCCGTATGGTACTTTCAGAACATTTGAATAATCTACACAATGTACAAATCACCTCATCATTCGTTTCATCGATAACCGATCACTATCATTGCCATTTAATATCGCTACATTTTTGTTTTGGCAAAATAGTCATCATTAACGCTATTTTCATAGTTATCGGCACTTTCATTACTTCTTTGTTTTTGTAGCGACTTTCGTATGTGGCAAAACAAGGCCTACGGAAACTGCTTCACGTTTAACCATGGCGATGATAATTCGACCTTACGAAATACAAGCAAATCAGGTTCTACATATGGTAAGTATAGCAAGTGATTGGCCCTTTCGTCGACGTAAATAAGCACCGATTATTCAGTGTTTTATTGGTAGCCATGGTAAAAATCATGGGTATAAACTGAATAATGGGTTCTTATCTGGGTCTATGAAAGGCACTTTGTCGGTCAGTCGCAATAAAAAATGTCAAGACCTAAGAATTCATTAATTTAAACAAGCTAAGCAATCGGACGCTACTATATTCTCCTCCACCTCAAATGACATCCCGCGTCCAGTTAATACCGTCTGCTGACTTGTGCCTGTCTTTGAGGGCGAATCACGAGAGGTCGACATGCCTCCCTCTCTTACTTGTTCGGATAATGAAGGAGGTGGGAAGCTCACCTCCCTGTTGGCATGAAGGCTTGATCTTTACATCGAGTGTGCAACAGTGTTAGGTGTTAAGACTCTCTTCCATACTTTCATTTTATGTCCTACCCGAGGAAAAGAGTATATCACTGAAAATGTGTCGTTTGAAAGGTAGACAGGTGTTCGTAAACTTCAGAGGAAATGATCTCTTTACAATTCGTCCCTATACCTCCCTCCTCTTGGTCCAAGGTATCCTGCCCCCCCCCCCCTCTCTCTCTCTCTCTCTCCCTTCCGTAAGAGTCCCACCTTTCAACAAAGCCAAGATAGAAGAGCGGAAGACGGTGGGTATACGACATTGGAATCGATGAACTCAATTCCATCATTTGTATTTTTATTTCCTTTGACAACACTACTCTGGATTGTGTGATGATAATGCCATGAAGATGAATTCCCCTCAATTGTGACTGTTATGTTACAAAAACACTTTGCTCTGCGTTTATGCGAATAACAACCATTCCCATCGCACATGCACAAAAAAGAAGAAAGAAGAATAATTACAGTCACATTGGCATTCCAGCACATCACTGTAACATTTCATTTAAAAATTTGATACGTGGTCTCTTTGCACTATGATGCCTCTCGAAATTGTTTCATTTGTTTTAGTGTAATAAGTTCATCGTGCGTTAACATTCACCGGATATTTTAACCTCTCCACTATTTTCAGGTCTACATATGACGCTGTTCATTGAGCAGCCGGAGTACGTCGGACTCTTCTCTCAAGAAACCGGAGTCAGGGTAACCATTCATCATCCATCTGTGACGCCATATCCCGAGGACGTGGGAATAACAGCTCCGACTGGTCAAGCGACCTCTATCGGCATCCGGCAGGTAACTTCAATTCAAACATCTTACCCCCGTGTCTGACTCTTCCCATGCACCAGAAAACAACGCTCGAATAAAATAAAACAAAGTGAATATTGTTCGTAAACGTTCTTACCTTGATACATTAGTCATAGATGTGACGACGTTTGCTCAGTGTGTTCAAGTAATACACAATCAATAATCTTTCATTCTGCAAACTTGCGATTCTCAACTCCCCAAACTGGACACACTCTCATGCTTAATGGGGCGGTTTGGCCGATGAAAGTAACGTCACGGTGGAAGGTTGACGGAAAGATCATTCTCTAATTTTTATTGTCGGGGATATGTTTCGCGGAGACTACGTCTGGCTTCACAGAATACTCAAAGAGGCAAAGAGATAAAATTAAAAAAAAGGGTGTTTTTTTTTTTCTTTCTTTTATGAAGTGATATAAAAACTCCCCGGACTGACGGATGTTTCTTTGTAGGTAGAAGGCTTGCCGTCTTCCCGAGTTGAGCATAGCGAGCTTTAGATGTGTGACGCGACTGCTAAAGACGACGCGGCTGTCAGGCTAAAGATGGTGTTCTGCACATGCGCGAGACAGCTATTTCCATTGTTCAACCCTGGAGGCTGCGTCGTCTTAGCGTTCGCGTTGCAGATCTGAAGCTCGCTAATAATAATTCAATCGACAAGATGGTGACAATGTACATTAATCTGTTCGTCTGCAGAACTTCATCGAGCGACTCCCTCACCCCCACGGAAACTGCACACACGACGGGAGCGACACCCAGTTCCAAGACGAGTTCTACAAATACTCGACCCTGGCTTGCAAGAGGCAGTGTGTCCTGGACGAGATGTGGGACCGTTGCGGCTGCGTCAATGACATCGTGGGCGATCAGAACAAGTGCAGCTACCTCAATTCCACTGAGCGTAAGTTTGTCTGCCTGCATCGCGACAAACTTCTATGCGTCTTATTTCTCACTTCTATGATCAGAATATGGACTCATCGAATCACAGTACACATTTTGTATTGACAAATTATGTAAAACTTTAACATTTTATATGTTTGATCGCCTTATCTCCTAGTAACAACATTTCCAAAGTTAGCGTTGTGATTCGGAAAGGTAAAATATATTTTCTCTGCGTTCCTCATGAGAAAAGTTTCTAGGATTACTGTGCAGATATGCGATAGCCGCATCTGATGTTATAGCGTTTAGAGCCTTCTCTAAGGACAAACTTAATGAAGAAACCGTAGAACTTAGTCGTTGACATGCTGTTTTACTCTCCGTCAAGAGATGCTATTCTCCATTTAAGAAGTCATACGGTGCCCACAAGGAGGTGCTACTATACCATCAAGTCACGCGATGTATTAACCGCCTCAAGACTCTAACAATAATTAATTTGATTCATTCAATTGCAGAGAAATGCCGACAGCTGATCGAGTCACTGAATGACGACGGAAAACTAGAATGCTTCTGTCCGAGTCCTTGCAGGTACAAATTTTATGTTCCTTCAAGTTTAAAAACGACTCTCTTTAATCATGACTTCCTCAGCCTGTTAAAAGCACATTGATTATTACATTGTATTCAGCGAAGTACATTCGTGGAGTGACTCCTTTCCATGGTAGTTATCTCTTGAAGATATAATTTCACGCTAGCAAAACTTTGAGAGCTTCAACTTTGAGAAATCTTGCCAGTGTGACCGCGGCTGCAGACTTACCGTCGATGCTCTTATTTTTTTTTTTTAATGGGGGGGGGGGGGGCACTCTCACTTTTTATTCATAATGATACATCGTGAATAGTAATCAATATCACTGACGCTTTTATATCACGACGTAT
The DNA here is from genome assembly GCA_033980235.1 of Diadema setosum. Taxonomy (NCBI): domain Eukaryota; kingdom Metazoa; phylum Echinodermata; class Echinoidea; order Diadematoida; family Diadematidae; genus Diadema; species Diadema setosum. Next base: position 2,755,819 of record CM067061.1, on the reverse strand, counting down.
CTAGTTAAGTCCACTTTAAATTGCTTTCTACTGTATGTCCTCCCCCCCCCAAAAAAAAAAAAAAAATGATTGCAACGGGATCCTCCGCAACGATAACTTTAAAGATAGTGAATCAATACAAATACAATTACAGGGTATGAAAATATAACTTATTGCTCACATTTCACAGAAAACCCCTTCCGATTTGCTTCAGTGGTCAAAGAGAAATGAGGATCTTTGTGGAGCGTGACAGGAATCAGTTCCCTCCAAGTTCTGCCCATTGTGTTCACACATAAGATATGCAGTTCCAAGTGCTAAACTTGGAAGAATCAGACTCTTAACATGCTTTACAACAATCCACATCATTCTGTGACCACTTAACCAAATTAAATGGGGCCTTCTGCAGAGTCGTACAAGCTCGGGGGAGGGGGAGTATTAGGTGGTTTCTGTTGTCGTACCCATACATATCATGCCTTATAAAAGAGTGTTTCTTATGCACATTTCTCTCATGCGTTCTATCTTTAGAAGGATAACTCGTTTAGGAATGTAGACACCACGTCTTCCATACATTATTTGGAAGATGTGTTATTACGTTACACTAGACTAAATCTTATTCAAGCTATCATTATTAAGAAAAACGGCAATGTAAACAAAGCAATATAATTCTTCTTCTTTTTTTTTCCTCAGTGAAATTGTTTATGTATACTCGGCATCCGGATCGCTTTGGCCGTCTGAACGATATGAGGTAAAGATTTTTTTTTCATAAATGTGAGAAAATGGAAACAGTTATTATTTCAATCATTATGTTGCGGTAAAGTATGAAATGATGGTGACATACAAAATCCAAGGCCTGTGATTATGTACTATCTGCTGAATGATCTATACACAAGAGTCACAGAAATACTGTAGATTTACAAATCATCACAGGCTTTGATTTTCGGGGGGGGGGGTTGTTGTTGTTTTTGTTTTGTGGTTTTGTATTTCAGAATGTTGTATTTATTGTCATAATTAGATACTATTATACCTTAAATTAGTGGTATATATCATGTCACTTCCACTGCATTTAACTAAAGTAAATCACTTATTGTTTTTTTTTTTAATTGTTTAGGGAAAAGTAACGATTTGTCGCACCCTTTCTCTTAAAGTTGATTATGCACTCTAAATCAATTTGGAAGGCAGGTAGAAGAGGAAGAGGAGGAAAAAGAAGAGGATGAAATGGGGAAAATAAACCCGAAAATTGCGTATTGATGCATTCATTACCTTTCACAAAAGACTCAAAGGGATACGCGCCTAGTGAACTGAAATTAGCACTGCATTGATATCTGAATTTCTGAAGATATCTGATTCATCAATCTCTCTCTCCTTTTTCCTTTTTTTTTGTGTGTGTGCAGGAACATTTGTATTCGAGGGTCTCCGAAACAAACGAGATAGCTGCACGGATCCTTCAAAACGTGGAGACAACAAGGTACGAGGAAAACTCGTGTAATCTGTTTTAAATGCAGATTTATTTATCTATTTTGCAGATTATCAAATCTATCCACTTGTTGCTGCACTTGTGGAATAAGAAGCATATCATCATTGTCAATCGACACAATAGTCCAGATTTACCGACAGTCAACTTTTACTAACTAGGATGACTCCTACTTTCCGGTACGAAGGAAGGCAGTAACAAGAATAGATTGTTCTGTGAACAATATACGCACGTTTTGAGGAAATCGGGTTTATAGTGACCTCGTCTACAGCCACTATGCTTATTTTCCAATTGGTCTACTGGCATATCGTCTATTACCGATTCGTCTAATACCCATTTGGTCTACAACTCGTTTTGTCCAGTACCCATATTGTCTAATAGTCACTTTGCCCACTTACCGTACTGTCTAATACCCAACTCGTCTAAGGAGCATTTAGTCTACAAAACAATTGATCTAGTTATCATATCGTCCAACCCTTAGTTTGTCCATACCCAATATGGTCTATACCCATCTGGTCTAATCCCAACTCGTCTACTCCCAATTGGTCTACTCCCAGTTGGTCTACTCCCAACTGGTCTACTACCAATTGGTCTACTCCCAACTTGTCTACTCCCAATTGGTCCATACTCGTCTATACCCAATTGGTGTACTCCCAACTGATATAGTTTTACTCTCAACAATTTACCCAAACTGATCATTTCCATCTGGTCATGCTAATAATGAATATACCACTTTGTCTAGTGTCCAGTCCGTCTCACTGTCATGAACTATTCATATTAAACCGTGCCTTTGATTAGCACAAATATCAATATTAGACTATTCTAGTTGTTAATTATTCCGCACATGCTGAATATAAAGACATACTAATCAATAGTGAGACATGACTATCCAGTCTACATTCTGGCCGTAAAATAACTAAATAATGATAAACTAGCTCAGTTACAATCCTCCATCACAAACGAATTGTCAGTCATACGAAACAGAATTACATTTCGACCGACCACCCCAGTCCACACGTGGAGTGTTGAAGTTTGGACATATAAATGCTGCATGATTGCTTCTGATATAAATTACACATCCACCACAAAAATAACACAGCAAGTTTTTCACACTGTGACATTATCTTTTTTTCCTTAAAAATTGTCATAATTAGAACATAAAGATTTAAACCAAATGGTGCACCAAGAGTGTTCGACCTATTTCACTGGAAAAAAGAAACTGGATGAAGTAGACTTAAATAACAAAAAAAAAAAAAAAAAAAACTATAACTACATATAGTAGTAGACCAGTTGGGAGTAGACTAGTTGGCAGTAGACGAGTTGGCAGTAGACGAGTTGGCAGTAGATGAGTTGGCAGTAGACGAGTTGGGTGTACACCAGTTGGGTGTAGACGAGTTGGGAGTAGACGAGTTGGCAGTAGACGAGTTGGCAGTAGACGAGTTGGGAGTAGACCAATTGGGTGTAGACCAGTTGGGATTAGACCAATTGGGAGTAGACCAGTTGGCAGTAGACCAGTTGGGAGTAGACTGACTGGTTATTAGACTAATTGACTATTAGACAACGAGTTGTAGACCAATTGGCTATTAGACAAAATGAGCTGTAGATCTTATTCATAGACCTTATGATTAATAGACGAAATGGTCAATAGACATAATGGGTGTTAGACGAAATGTGACTTAGACAAATTGGACATTAGATAAAATGGCTAGTAGACGAAATGACAATTAGACTAATTGGCATATAGACAAAATGGTTGGTAGACGAGTTGGTAGTAGACGAAGTGAGTTTAGACGAGATGGCATTAGACTAGGTGGACAGTGGACAGGGTGGTTGTAGACGAGGTGCCAATTTACCAATTGGTTTACCAGGATTCTGTGAGTGACGCCAACAACATTCCATCATTCTAAACGAAGAGAAAAATGTGTAGATTTTTAACACGTCCTTGCGTAATGATTGTAACGTGCGCTTTTAAATGATAGAAGGTTCTATGTCATAACAAGAATATATTTTGTTTGCCAACTATAGTTGAAAACAAGTTTTTTCAACATGGTCGACGAAAGTGTTTGTGCTTACACTGCTGGGCTCATGTGTTAGTAGGCCTTTCATCGATATATATATGTGTTTCTTCGGCGTGATGCTCCATTTTTGTAATCTGATCTGTGTTGGAATTACATCTGGATGCCCTTATACAGAATCTGGTCATCTATTGAGACATAATTAATAAAAAAAAAAAAACTATAATTTTCTGCAGATTTCTTTCACTCATTTTCCAACAACCCTGTTCGTTATTGTTTTCTCAGTTGTTTCTGATCTTTCATCTCTCCAAATTAGGAAAAATCTGGCGAGAGTTCGGATATATTTTGAGGAGCTAAACTTCCAATCGATTGTGCAGACAAAGGCATACACAGTAAGTATAACATTTGTCATTACCATGCTCTAAATTGGGGCGTTTTTATCATAAGTTACCTTTATTGTATTACGCAATCAAGTGACATTAAATCACATTAATTGCATTTAAACATTCATGAATTTTCTCCATCTGATTTGCGTTTGTTCATTTCATAACTGAAAGTGATATCTTATGCATTATCACTAAATCCTGTTTCTGTACGGTAGAGAAGTGGTATTTAGGACGCAAAGAAGAGAACTATGTAAATCATATCAAATCATTACAACTCACCACTGATAAATATATCATTAATAGATTCATTCCGTCTACTTACTGTTCCTCTATCCCATTCAATTCCTACACGCACAAAGACAACACAAGTGTACACATATACATTTTTATGTCGTACAATGTTCCAACTCTCTCCCCACTGTCTTTTTATCGCTCCGTCCCTCCGTCAAACTGTCGATCCGTTTTTCTCTCGATCTTCAAACACGCACACACACACACACACACACACAAAGCATTTTTTTTTTATTAACTCTTTGTAATATTCTTTCTATTCCTATCCAGTTTATCTCATTCCTCAGTTCGGTCGGTGGTCTGCTCGGCCTCTATATCGGCTTCTCGGTCGTCACCCTAGTGGAGATCGTTCTCCTCTTCCTCGAGTTCCTCAAGCACACCTTTTTCGGGGCGTGTTGCAATAGCAAAGTCCAACCCGTAGTGGCCTGATTTCCATAGCACCGTCTTTAGCATAGTGGATACGACTCCCGACTCCCGATCGGAGGACCCGAGTTCGAATCCCGCCCAGTGCTTACGTCCTTGGACAAGATGCTTATACCAACCATGTCCCTCTCGACCCAGGTGTGTGAATGGGTACCTGGCAACGTTAGGGTAATAATAAAGGCAGGGCCCTCTGGCAGAGCATGCAGTGGTAACACTGAAGGGGCTACCCTGCTGGGTAAATAAGACCTTATTATTATCATCATCATTATTATATGATATTACAACCAAAAATCCGGTAGGGCCATATTATTATCATTGTGTCAAAAGCATGGCTGAAAACTTCTAGCCAAAGTGATTTTATGAGAAGCTTTCTACACAGTGAAAAGGTTTTGATGTGACGAGGGGAGAACTGAAGCTCAGAGCTCAATCCTTTGATTATCATTTAGATGCCAATGACTTAATTACTACAGAGGAAATTTTTTAAGTGGTAATAGCAGAGTTTAGATTAAAGCGTCATGTTTATGTCATCATTACGTCTTATGACAAATTATGTGTGCGTATGTGCGTATGTGTGACCGTGTGTGACAGAGAGGGAGAGAGACAGAGAAAAGTAAACGTTATCAAACAATCGAGAGAGATGAATGATCGTTGAATGTAAGTGTCTTGCAAAGCAACATGAATAAGGGTGAAAAGATGACACCAATGCCATAAGGTTGAATGTCCTGTAAAACATTGACTTTGATGAAAGTTCACGTGATGGCATCACGTGACGAGACTACGTCACTGAGGCAGCAGCGCTCTCCTCCCAAGTCTTTTAAATCTGGGAATGCTTATGTTCCTATCGATAAAGACACGTGGTGTCAGAATTGTAACTACAGTGTAGTTGCATAATTATGAGCTACATCTATTCCTTAGCTCAGCAGATAAGAAGCATGGAAAATCATTTCACTTACTCATGTTATGTGTTTATGAATGTTGTTTCTTGTAACATACAGTAACCTCAAAACAAATCGACGTTTGTTTGTTTTTTTTTCAGGGAAAAATGAACACAATAAAGTGGTGTTCTGTGTCTTATCTCTGAGGTTATGAATATTCTTTGCAAATTGGTATTTTACCGTGTGGTAAATCGTAACAGATAACTGAACATTTGATAAGCTAAAATTCAAGGCGAGTTGATCTGAATTTAAAGGGATCGTATAGTTGTGGTTGAGACCTAATTTCAGGTTTCTAACATTTTTTTTTTTGTGTGTGAGACAATGAGAAACCTCTTATGAAACATTGAAAAAGCATGTAATTCTATGAGGAATTCAATGTTTATTTGATGAAAATTGGTTTTGAAATGGCTGAGATATCCAAAAAAGAGCGATTCTAATAAAGTGTGGGACCCACACTTTATTACGATCGCTTTGTTTTACTTTGTTTTTGGATGTTTCAGTCATTCCAAACCTGATTTTCATCAAATTAACTTTGAATTGCTCTTAAAACAGTTTGCTCTGTACTATTTCATAAGTGTTTTCTTGATATCTCGCAAAAAGTTAAAAGCCCAATTCTCATCTCCACCAATACTGTACCATCCCTTTAAACATGTACGGCTCCTTTATATATATATATATATATATATATATATCTAATTATATCTCCGCTGTAGACATGAGGACTATGAAGAGCAAACTGAAATTATCATTTTTTATGGACCTGTGATAGTTTTCGCTGCAAGATATAGACCACTAATATTGATGACTTGATATAAATATTGTGAATATTGTTGTGCATTTGGTAAGGTTAATATGAAATGATAATTGTCACCAGTCTTGGAAAGTTTGTATAAACATACATCGGCAGAAATGTATGAAGTGACAAAACTATAATGATACAATGTACATGTTGTTATAGTACATGTTGTGAATATAACACATAATGTACTAATGTAATGACATGCAGTACTAATGGTGTACCGAGAAAGTAACTGTGTGCATGTTTACACTTTTATGAAAATCACTTTTGCTGTAACGCGTGATCAAAAAGAAATAAAGTGAATATATACGAATATCATGGACGTTGGGGGAAACCCCGAGTAATGATTTCGATACATGAATCTACGAAGAATGCGATAATGTAACTTCTCTGCTGCGATAGAATTAAAGTGCAAATGTCCATGTGTGTGTCCATGCGTATGCGAAAGGAAACAATTATGGCTACTTTTCAACTAGGTAGAGTTTGAACGCAGCCCCAAACCTTAGAATAATCAAAATTAAAGGTCCTGTGTACCTTTGGGAACAGTGATTTTAAAAATTTTCAAGATTTGACGATTAATGCATTGTGTCGGTCTGTTGTACCACAAACATCCCATCATATGAAATTTTCGCGATAAAGCCTAAAATGTAACGAGATATCTGTATTTTTCTTAATAAACCGTAACTGTAGACGGTTTAATCTGGAAACATTCGTATTATAACTATTGCTCACATTTTGTATTTTACCGATTCAATTTTTTACAGTGGTTATTTCTATCCTTAACTCACATTTTAGAACTATTTTAAAGGACTAATGCTGGGTTTGTGTTTCATCTGCAAATGGTAAATTATACCTTTAAAGTGAAACAAATTTGTATGTTCAAATATCAAACCTTTTGCCAATTCTACATCATAAATAACAGACACAATATTGTCATAACAGTCTCAAGATAACACATTCCTAACCATACTTGTCACATAGTCTATCTCTCATTCATTTTCGATCACATGTAGATTTTTTTTTCCTGTCTCGTGCTCATTAAGCAGTTCGACATCAAGAGGTGATGACCAATGATGAGAATGAATCAAACTGCGAAAGTATGCAGTCCTGACATCTGAAAGTTTCAGTACATACATTTGTGTGGTATTTGGGAAATTGAATTGCATATTTTCATATCTTATTAGTTTGTGTCAGTAGTTTAAAATATGAGAACTTGAAGGCATTCACTATGTGAAATAGCTCTCTCTCTCCTCTCTCTCTCTCTCTCTCTCTATATATATATATATTTATTTGTAAATATACACATACATGTACATTATGTACATGTATGTGTATATTTACAAATATATATATATATATATATATATATAGAGAGAGAGAGAGAGAGAGAGAGAGAGAGAGCTATATATAGGAGAGTGAGAGCTATATATATATATATACAGTATATGGATATGTGGATACTCTTGTTAAAACGAACATGGTTATAACGAAGTAAAAATTCAGGTCCCCAAATTATCATCTATGCATATCTTTATATACTTTAGTGTTAGGTTATAACAAAATTTCGATATAACGAAGGAAAACCGCCGCTCCTGAGGACTTCAATATAACAGGAGTGCACTGTACACAAAACAATAAAAAGAAAACCAACAAATTTTCTTTTACAAAGCTTTTCTTGGGGCTTTTAATTTCTTCCATATGAAAAACCAATATAATCAACAACCAATAAATTGCACTTTGTCTCTTACATACACTTCCATCAAGTACAATGATACCAATGGACAGCTTCATACTTCTTAAGTTCTTTACAGGTGAATGGAAATAAAGGTGCCATAGATTAATGACAAGAATTACTTCAGCTTAAAGACATTGGATTATTGCATTTCCTCAAAATATTTTGAGAATTCACGTGTTTTTCCTTTGTTCATACTAATGAAAACCTCTATCTTCCTGTCTTCTTCCAGTATGAAAATAAAAATGATGTGGAAGAAAAGAAAGGGTGAGACCAAAAGAAGTAAAGAAGCATGGGAGGACATGGTTTACACTTTAACCCATTCCGTATGGGAACCTGGTGGTCTGTGCATTACATCTATGGAAATTTCAGAATTCAGTATGGAACGGGTAAAGCGTTTATATGTAACACACAAATGCTGCATAATATATATGCACTGTGTAACTGCGTTGCTGTATAAATGTCAGATGCAATGAACATCCTTGTGAAATACTCCTTTATAATTCACTGTGAGAATAGCACTATTCTACGTCGTTGGCTGCTCCACTACAGCACATGGAACTGCAATATACTGATCAAAATAAGTGGACTGACTCACATGATGGTACAGATGAGTTCCAGATCATACTGGTGAATTTGTAGAGGAATGCCTCTATCCATGGAGCAGAAAGGTGACAAAATAGTTGAATTAAAATAAATCTTAAAGTTATTTACAAGCTACTTCCGGCAAGAACTGATCTATGTCCAATCACTTCCCCACATCACAATGGTCAAACTATAGATAAGGGTCTTATTTTATAAAATATGTCAGGATAACAATTTTTGCAAGAACAGCAACCTATCATACATTGTAGTACAAGCCAATCAGGAAGCAGGATTCTTGTCATTACCATCTTGACACTTGCCATTTCAGCAAAAGTTGCTATCATAGCAACTTTCTATTAAGTGGAGCCCTGAGCTATCAAGTATGACCACATTCATTATGTGCTAGTTCATGCCAAATGATGTGTTTGAACAAAATTGAAGGAAGGTACTGGTAGAATGTGAATAAAAAAATCTTCATCTTTCTTTACAAATTACACTACAGAGCTATACTTATAGGCACATGTTCTGAACCACACTATAGGCCTACCATGCAACACCAAATACTGTATACGCCATATATTTCACGAGTCTAAATTTTCGCAAATCGGGGCTTCCCAACAAGTTCACGAGTGGTTAAATTCGCGATCATGGAGTCCTGTACTGAACGGAGAAATGTATGCGCGTACTTCACTCTTTTCAATATTTTCGCGCATTTTTAATTTCGCAAATAGCAACTGACTCGCGAAATTCACGAAAATAAAAACCTCGCGAAATATTCGGCGTATACAGTAGTCTAAACAGAATTAGGTTTATCAACTTTTGCAAACTTTTATATTTCAAAGTATTCATTAAATGGTGAGATGGATCCTGACAAACTAATTGTCTGGGAGTTGTCATGTAATTTAGCATTCACTTTACCTAACAAGTAGAAGCTGTGTATAACCAAATACTGTTTGATATATAATGTACTTGCAATGATGACATGCAGCACAATCAAATAATTGGCTGAAAGTTTCACACTGGGGGCCAGCTAGAAGATACCAAGCCCAGTAATTCCATAAAACTTCTACTAGCATATGGTTTCAGATACCTTAGCCTAAAATAGGAGCACTTGATTAAGACTGTTTTCAAGTCAGAATATCCTCATAAAACACATTTTGGTATCAAGTATCCCTACTATACCAGCAAAAATAATGGTGGTGATCTTCATCATCATTTCCATCCAACAGATATTGTGTATATTACTATCATATATGGAGCAGAATGGAGAAATTTGCAAAAGAATTTCCTTGCAAAGTGACCAGAAAATAGATAGAAAAGCATCAAAATCACAACATTGAGGCCTTCCTCACGATCCACTTTGGAAAATTGACCTTTTTGACACACCCACTGTCAGATTTCAAATCAGAATGAGAGATCCAGTTTATGAAGGAGACATACTGGAAGATTCTTTTACCCATAACAAGTCTACATGACATATTCTTTGACTCCAACCAACTAATGTACACCTCTCAATATTTTCCTTCATAATCCATCACTGACTGGATCACAACCTGCTAAAAATGAGGCCAAAATATAGAGCTGGAATGAGCACAATGACTGAATACAGGTTAGACTTGAAAAATGAAGGAAAACCCACCAAACAACACAAAACAGACACGGACCAGAACTTGAGAGTTTCCATGATTAAATCATGATTGCTTGACATATGAATGAAAATGATTTCACAAAAGCTAACCAAAAACATCCAAATACTTCATTCTTCTTTACGCAATATCTTTTTATATGCCAACCACTGTCATTCCTTTTTGAAAAAACAAACAAACAAACAAACAAACAAACAAATATTTAGTATAGCATTTGTGTGAGTATGTGTGTGTGTGTGAGAGAGAGTGTGTGTGTGAGTGCTAAACACGCTCATGAAACTGATGAGGAATATAATTAACTAATCTTGTTTCTTTTGCAGTACTGTCTTCGCTTCAATCAATTTGTGAGAAACTCACTGTCAGCAGAAACCAATTTCACAGATGTTAACACTGTCCCATATCTTGTCAAGATATACAGTATACATTTAACTCTGCCATCTTACAAATTGGGGATAACTTGGTGTTACAACAGTAAAGCTATGTGGACATGATCCTGCTGTAAAGTCCATTGGAACTCTCATCACCCTCACAACATTGGGATCACATTCCACTGAGCAGCTCAGCACAGTAAACTCTCTGGCATTCTGTGTGATGTACAGGAGAGGCACTGCCTGTTTGAGCCAGGATCCACCATAGTAGAAAAGACCGACGTCTGTCCCACTGAGTCTGTCGGTGCTCACTGCACCTGCTCTTCAGTGGGCTCAGGCTGCTGGTGGTGCTCGTTGTCCGCGATGCCCACCTGTTCGTAGAACTCCCCGGTCCTCCAGACCTGGGCCAGGTACTCGTGGGCAGCGGCGAGTCTGGCCCGGACCGCTGCACCCACCTTCTGCTGCAGGAAGCCCAGGCCACATAGGACCAGGAACACATTGGAGAACCAGAGGAAGTAGTCCGGACCAATGATGGCCACATTTGGGATGGGTCCCTCATGGTCCTCGTCTGAGACCAAGACTGACTTATTTGCTTGCAAACCTGAGGCATGTCAGGAGAAAAGAAGACAAAATTATTCAAATTATCACTCAAAACACACCTAAATATGGAATAATAATATGGGAAATATGGGAGATAACATGGAGGTTGGTGATAGCTGGACCAAGGATTGGCCATTAGTCATACTTCAGCAAAAGACAGGGAATTTAAGGAGAATGAAAACCAAACATACATGTAGAATGAGTGAATGCAGCAACAATACCATAACATATCTGTGGGAGTTTGAGGAAAATCTGACAATCCGTTCAAAAGTTAAAATTGTTTGAAATTTTTATGATGAGACCGCTGGATCAGAAGACTACTGTAGATCATGATGTATTATATGCACTGCGATATATCATAGAGAAAATTCTACATATCATCATTACATATGAAAAGCAAACATTCCCTGGACCTGTTACTGACATATGTGTCAAGGGCAATATTATTTCCCCTGCTTTCTGAAAGAGGTAAGTCTAGTGCTCTTTCACTATGCTAGAAAAAAAGAAATTATGTTGGATTTTCTTTATGTCTTCTTTATACATTACTACATTATATGTGAAGTCATAATCTGTATATTGTAGTCTTCTGATCCAGTGGTCTATCACCAAAATTCCAAAAATTCACAATTTTCAAACAGATTGTCTGATTTTCCTCAAACTTTCACTGATGAATTCTACTAATATTGCTGCATTCACTCAATCAACATGTATTTTTGGATTTCATTCCCCTTAAAAAAAAAAGAAAGCAAAGAAAACAAGCATTTCTTACATTTCTTATTTCATGTCCAAGTTTGATGAATCTTCTATCATAGTGATTATCTACTCTTTATCAACCGAAACTTTATACATGTATATCAAGCCAACTTAAACACAGGATGGAATTGACTTAACAAGACAGGAAGTATAACAAAGACACTCCTATTTGCAGTCTGAAGCATTAAACCACAACTCTGAACAAAGTTAGATTTACTCTTTTAAAGCATTCTTCTACCACCTCCAAGCACTATCCAAATATTTATTCCTCCGGATTGGGGGGGGGGGGGGGTTCCTTTGATGATCTCCTAGTCAAATAGAAACTTGACCACAGTTTCAAATTGGTATGGTTGATTTGGCTACTGTGGTTCATTACTGATTACTGACATCACTTACTTCCCCTTTCAAGTACTAAATGCATATTTATACAAGCACAATTTTAATCATTTACCCATTCCCTATAAAATTCTTAAGTCCCCATAGACTTTTGCTCAGGAGCCATCGGGCTCTTGTAATCAAAGGGTTGATAAATTTGAATCATACATAAAGCATCTTATCAATTATTGCACAGCTAGTTATGATAAGTGTTAATGCATAAAATATAATGACAGACAAATGAAGATAAAAAGGACTTCAATCAAACACAAAGAAACAGTGCTTTGCAAATGCCAAACAGATTACATTAATAAAATCTGTTTTGTTTTTGTTTTTAACATTTGCCTCTGCCATGGAATGCACGTTTCTTTCTATCTTTCAGTAACTACAGTGAAAGATTATCTTTGATCCGCATATCATTATTCCTGTGCTTACATGTTTATATTTTCAGTTTGTATTATGGTAAAGGTAGAAATAACAATGCCAATTGATGCTTTACACACATCTTTGAACATGTAAAGTTCCATGAATGCATAATGCAATGAAAACATCAAACAGTCACCAATACAGAATCTTAAATACAGTGATCATAATGCATTTACTATTTCATGACCGTGCAAATCTGTGATTTTCACTCAAACATGCATGCTGAAAATCGTGCAAATTTCCCAATATAGAAGCCTTTTGTTACGTCATCAGCTTCCAGCTACGCAGCCCCTTGCCTGAGCAGAGACCGTGTTTTAGTGCGCATGTGCAAACCTCAAATATGCGCAGCTTGAACTCCCAAGTTCATTAACCCTATCTGCCAATAGATTAAAAATCCTTCAAAAATCCATACAGATTTCTGGATCACTATTAAAATTTAAACATCTGTTCCTTGTGTCATTACCAATTTTTCCTGCAAGTTTCATTCAAATCCATTCACAGTTTTTGAGTTGTTTTGCACACAGACAAACAAACAAACCAACACCGATGTAAACATAAAAACCTCCTTTCTTGGCAGAGGTAATGATATCATATATTTGGTCAAATCTATAAGTATCTACAAAGATACCCCTTCCCCTTGAAGTCATCATTCCTAGGTTACTGCACAACTACAATAATTAGAGACAAGGATAAAGCTAATTCTTACTAGCTACAGTCACACTGGCAACATATCGCGAAGTTCAAGATCAGGATCTTTAAGATCTCTCCGTTTTGTCAGTGTTACCACAAACTTCTCATGAAACTTCTTACGCAACTTCCTGCAAAACTTCCCACTCAAACTAGGGATATTTCCTCAACCCCTGCCAATCTTCTCAATCTTTGGACAGAGTGAACTCTAGCCAAGTGAAACTTCACAGAGATTGTCACGTGACCAGTCCACGACCAGTTTGAGGGCATTACCTCCGAAGTGTGCGGTCATTGTGATGTTCGTATGTGCATTGTTATGTCAGAGTCACTCGCTGTCAGATGGCGAACTCTCTCTTCTTTCTTACCCATGCTCGCCACTGACCCAAACTTAGAGAACCTAAACACCAAGAAGTTTGGCTGCCAGTGTGACTGCAGCTATCATTTACAATATACAAGTCAAAAGATGATTTATTTAAGATATGTACATACAGGCCAATGGGAGATAGGATGACGTCATTATAATTTTATCATCATTTCTTCCATTTTGTTTATGTGAATGCAACTAATATCACTGTTTTTGAAAATGTATTAAACTTCATGATCTCATTATTTTCTTTTTTATTTCAAGTCCAAATTTGATGATATCACTACCATTCTGTCTGTCTGATTCAACTATTTTGCATTATAAAGACAACCTGAACATTAAAAAAAAACAACACACGATTTAGTTGCACCTCATAATGTGGACCATATCTTGAAGTGTGGTAAGGTGTGTGTGAATGTGTGTGTGGTGGGGGGGGTGATTGTTTTTCCTAATCACTATTAATCTGGCTGTATATTAACTATGCAGGAGGCAAAAATTCTTGACTTACATGGCGCCTTGTGAGTGTTTTAGACTGAAGTGCAGTTTGTAAATGAGTTGTCTTGACACTGGTGAGTCACTAAATAAATATGTCCTGCTCCACCCAGATGCAGGTTTGGTATGGGAGCACAAGGGAGATGGTTCCTTCTGCCTGATGACTGTGTCTTTATGTAGAGTCTACAAGATTGTGTCTTTATGTAGAATCTACATACAGATATGTACGGTCTGCAAAATTGTGTCTTTACGTATATTTTACAAATGCACAGTCCACATGATGGCAATCGTCTCAAGGATGGGGAACAAGGGGGAAGGGGGGGGGGAGCACAGTTGGAGTGCTTTAATGCACCTTAAACCACAACATGCAGTGGCGGATCCAGGGGGGATTGTACTGTGTGCTCCCCCCCCCCCTTTATTTTTTATTTTTTGTCAAAACAAAGAAATAAAAAGAAAAAAAATGGGGGGGGGGGTGCGCCCTTTATAACCGATTGAGGATGAGTCCTGAATATTCTCGGGCAGTTGTCTAAGGGAAATGCGTCTTGTAGTAAAATCAACCCGTCCTCAATGGGTTAATTTTGTAAATGCGCCCCCTTTTTATGGAATTCCTGGATCCGCCCCTGACATGTATGGTACATGAACAGGGCTTTGCATGTGCACATCCAATATGCTCTCAAGGATCGACACTAATTTTCTTCTCTAGTTTAGTGGCCCATTAACCTGTTGAGGACAAGTCCCGAGTATACTCAGGCAAGTGTCTATGGGAAATGCGTGTGGTAGCAAAATCAGTAAGTCCTCAACGGGTTAAATGAGTCACTAAAATCTTTAAATCTAAAATTTTTGATGGTCTGAACTTTAAAAAAGAAACATAGTGGCCAAAAATCAATATGATGACCTAAATACATTTACCCATCTTCTCTGCTCAAAGTTTTCAGCTGTAAGTATACAAAGTACGAACATCTACATTTCAGCACTTTTTAAATAAATCTTTTAGATTTTGATCCAGATCTTTCTTTTTTTCCAAGCCATCAAGATGGGGTTGAAAACCATACCTACTCAACTTGTTCACATAATTCAGCTACAGTTATGACATTGCATGGCAAATAATTGCAACGCTCTTGACAAGTGCAATGTGTTCATCGTACTGTGTGTAGTTCCAATATCTAATCTGCCGGTCATTGTCACCTGTTTTGAACCCCCCCCCCCCCCCAACACACACACATACTCAAGCTACATGTACTATGAATCAAAGTCTGCTAAGACCAAATAAACTATTTGCTGATGATGAATACAGGTGTTACCTTGCCCCTTTTGAAGGTGGTATTCCCCTTTTACTGTGTATGGGCAAAAAAAAAAAAATGGGTTTTGGAGCTATAGCAACCACCATGTAGAAATTACCTTTAATAATTATCCTGAAACCTGCTATGGAGAATTTAACTTTAACCCGTTGAGGACGAGTCCCGAGTATACTCGGGCAGGTGTCTATGGGAAATGTGTGTTGTAGCAAAATCACACCGTCCTCAATGTGTTAATGATTATCCTGAAACTTGGCATATTCATTGAACACATTTCATTTGTGATTACCTATAAATTTATCAATGCTATTTCTGACTGTTTTGCAAAGTTGTTTGTTTGTTTTTTCAGGATTTTTCATGTGCAATTCCATGCAGCACAATGATATGAATAAAGGGGGAAAAAACCCAGACACAACAATATGGTTTTACAGAAAAGTGTGAGAGCATGTCTCAAAATCATTTTTGGGGTGACAAGCATCTTGTATTAAAGAATAATGAACAGTTACAGATTCAGAAAATACCGAAAGTTAACATGAATATCGCTGATCCATAACACATATTTTTAGGCCTACCAGAAATCATATCTGTGAACTTCTGCAGGTTTGTGATGCATGGTCAGATTTTGTACTGCACTAACTTTTGCTAGATCAGATATTATTAGTACCTCGCAAATTTAGAGCAGTTCTGGGGTTACTGCCGGTAGTGCTAAAAAAGGAAAGTACACCTGCAAACATACCACTATTTAAGTTAATCAACTATGGGATTACTCTGTGTCAGTTGATGTAATGTACTAAGAACACAAGACTGAAATAGGAATTATGATATGGTGGAGTACACAACATGAAAACACAGAGGAGAGTTGTAACAATGATCAAATAGAATGACAACATAATTGTTTGCAATCAGTCATTTTTAGAGAACACCTTAAATAGTGAGCAGCATTTGGATAATGAAATGTTTGTTCCTTGACTGTGAAGGCATAATTGACATGGAGTGAATCTTCTACCAAGTATCATGACCTAAAAGGATCCTCAATATAGATAAATCTGCTTGTGTGACATAACACTACATTCCCACACCTACTTACCAGTCAAGTTGTGCATAAATCCCACAAAGTTCTCTAGTGTCCTCTTGCTTTCGTTATATCTTGCAGCCAGCTTGCCATTATGGAATAATATTATAGTTGGTACTGCCACAATGCCATATCTTGAATTCACTCTGTGGTCAAAAGAAGTCAGATAAAACATGGAGGACTACATGTATTTCAGTTTTGTCATACATATATACCAAGAATATACAGCTAGAAATTTAGTTTCTCCTGGGTGCTATCAGTCAACTCAGCAAACTTACGTATCAAGATCTAGAATGTATCACAGTAAAAAATAACAATGTGAGTGACAAATTAATAGTGACCATAAAGCACTCACTATGTGTGATTGTGAGACTTTGATGATTGTATGTGTATGGATATGTGTGTACTGTAAAAGTGGATATTTTCGTGCCACTAATTTTACGCGCTCGGCCAGGTAAGAAGAGTTTCGTGTGTTTTTAATTCCGCGGAATCAAGACATCAACTACTGGAATATATGGCGAGCAAAAATATTGTGTGCTTTTATTTTTGCGCCAGTTTCTGGTTGCGTGAAATGCCCGAAAATTTCCACTTTTACAGTAAATGCGTGTGTGTGGAGGGGTCAACATACAGTACGCCACAGCAGAATGGACCTTATCATCTTCATCATCGCTGAAAATCACATAATCACAGTGTTACAAGTATTCTGTCGAAAAGAAATTTTTCGTCACAGAGACACTAAAATCGATAGTCTGTATAGATCACTCAAAATGCAAGTTTATAAGAGTAATGCAACTTTAGAAGTTATTCTCACCCACTTGACAGGTTTATATCAAAAGCCAGCACATCAACTCCAACCAGAGCTCTCCCAAGGGCATTGAACTCTGGTGCAGTGGCTGCAGAAAACCTGCAGGAGGTAGAAAAGAACATCACCACGACACAAACACTAGCAGCAGAAGACTTGACCCTCACTGCTGTGCTATTTTCTGCGGTCCTGTTCTCACTCTCACTGGCATTGGAACGCTCCGTAATAAGGCGCAAGAGTTCTGTGCTGTTTACCAGGTTAACGCGTCCCGTACGATTTTGCGCCAGTGGGTTCAGCCCGCACTTAAACCTAGGTGCCGGGGGTGACTCAACCTGGGTCTCATTGTCATTCATTTGGCTGAATCCCTGCAACAGTGAGCTTAAAGAAATGGAGAGCCATTGCTGAAAGGTGGAATCATAATCTGTCTGATTTGTGTTCTGGCCATTGTGTCGTGCTATGTGCTGGAAGAACTCTTCAAAGTAGTTGGGACATGACCCGCCTTGACTGCGGGGTGTGTCCCTAGGATGTGTCAGGTCACCATCTGCAGTTCCTGTTGAAGTGCAAGAACAAAAAGCATGCTTTAAAAATGGAAACTAAACACTCTATCCACTATTTTCTATTTTTACCAACACAAAATGAAAAATTAAATGCTTGGGATGTCCCCTTGAATGGACACAAGGCAAAAGGTATGATACAAAATACAAGACAAGTTCAGAGAGCTAAACACGAAGTAAACTTTCATACCAAATGGCAAATAACACCTGAATTTGTAGGAATACATTTTTCAAATCATTTTTCTACTTCTTCATCAGGGGTACTGTCCAACACCCCTGTATAGGTGCCAACCGATCAGGGGGTGCGCTGATGTTGGTGGCGCGAAGAGAAAATTTAGAAGCTAGTTGCTTGCTCTTGACTGGAGTGGAAGGCTGCTGTTCTGAAAGTATCCTTGTTTGCATGTCTGTGGCTGCCAATGGTAAATGCGTTCCATTCTGTAATTGTCCTTGGTATTTACTATATTCTCTACTTATACTAGCAGTGTTTCATTTGTGTGATGTTGAGTAGCTTGCACAACCCTTTGGACCGGATACAGGGCTTTTCATACTGGGATGAATAAGCGTCCCGCAGCGCCTCTTGAGTCTTAGAATGTAGCGACATGTCCTTCCCTGCATTGCAGTTGCAGCATTTTCCAGCCCAGCTCATGTTTCATGGCGGTAGTGCTACCTTACCAGGTATCTAGAGTAGACTGCACAGTCTAGTCCCCCTTGATCCTTGAATTGATTAATGAATTTCGCTGCTCTGTTTTGTACAGGTACAGTTTCCAGTTCCAGTCTGTTTGTCAAGATCCGAGTGTGGGGGTCCCAAATTAATTGTTGAGCAATAATTTAGTTGAGTATCGGTCTTACAAGACTCGAGTTAATGTGGATTTTCCATCATCACATAAAAACAACAACAAATATGCTGGACAAACATTAAAAGAAACTTATTGTAAAGAACTGCTTTAAGTATTTATAATATATAACTTTCATAATGTTTTTGTGCTCTCAAAAAGACTGTCGGCTAGCGCCAGCCGTGTCGCCATCCGTTCATTGGTCCGTTAAGGACGTGCGCAGCACGTGTGCACGGTAGACTGAACGGAGATCATCAGCGTAGAGCTGTAGCAATCACTTCGTCTAACTAACGCAACGTCATTGGGGTCAACTGGATATGAAAACGATTATAACATTCTAAATATCACTGTATCATTCCCAAGGAATCGATTTTCATCAATCTCTTCTTTCAATCAAGGTCGCAATTACATGCTAACAGAATGTTAAAAGATAATTCTCAGCATGAAACCATCAGTCAGTCTCCGTACTTCGCCACACACACACCGCACCCGCGTGCACACACGTTAGTACGTACATACATAACACACACGAAGCTTAGATCTGTGAACAAGTTGTTTTCTTTAAATACTCACAGTGCATTTTTCTTTTTTCATGTCAGGCATACTTTGGTGGCAACGCGGCGGTCTCGTTATGTTCTATCTGTCAACGAGATGGCAATTCGGCTGTCTCTTAATCTTACGATCAGTAGAGTGCATTTCTGTCTGTCATTGTATAGTACGTTTTGATATGTCATTTTAGTACATTTTCATGGCTGTCTCTTATGAAGTACATTTCTATCTGACATTGTAGATGGCAACACGGCTGTCTCTTATGAAGTAAAGTAAATTTCTATCTGTCATTGTAGATGGCAACACGGCTGTCTCTTATGAAGTAAAGTGCATTTCTATCTGACATTGCAGATGGCAACACGTACGGCTGTCTCTTATGAAGTAAATTTCTATCTGACATTGCAGATGGCAACACGGCTGTCTCTTATGAAGTAAAGTAAATTTCTGTCTGTCATTGTAGATGGCAACACGGCTGTCTCTTATGGAATAAAGTGCATTTCTATGTGTCATTCTCAATGGCAACACGGCTGTCTCTTATGGAGTAAAGTGCATTTCTATACCAGTAATATGTGTCATTGAGATGGCAACACGGCTGTCTCTTATGGAATAAAGTGCATTTCTATGTGTGTCATTGAGATGGCAACACGGCTGTCTCTTATGAAGTAAAGTGCATATGTGTCATTGAGATGGCAACACAGCTGCATAGCTATGAAACAAAGGATGCCCCCGTTCTTTAGAGTTTGTGAGAGGAGGTAATCCCATTGAGGCAGAAGAGGGATCCTTTAATGACTTGGACAATAGACATAGTACTTGCGGTAAGAAGAATAGGATCCTTATCATGAAGCCTCTCTTCATACTTTATAGAACCAAATCTAATAGTCTGTGAACAGATTGAACTGGGTTCCCCTAAACATGTTGCACTTGGACACTCTATAGAAAAGTGTGAAAGGAGAAAAGAGGCTCTGAAGTTACAGGGTCTATTAAAGAACTTAATCTTTACCAAGCAGAGCTAGCTGTGCCATGAAAGGGACAACACACAGGATGTAAAACCACCAGACCAATTTAATAAAGGGATTATCAGATTTAAGGTGCAATTAAGCATGTTCTTTTAACACATTTTACCCATGATTAATGCTAATGTTCAAAGCATTAGCCTCATCCTTTCAATACTTATTAGACCCGAGTCCTCACATAAAATCAAGAGGTGCCGCTATTGTTTGTTTTGCAATGCACGGTCAGATTTGGTCGATTACATTCAAAAACTCATTGCGTTCAATATGCATTGCCTAGTATATACTCGCATTTGCCAGTGTACATATAGACCTGTTGGTCTCTGGTGGTGATTTCAACTGTAGTTAAGTATTGCTCATGCTGTCAATGCTCCCAGGGCAGTGGGAGATCCATCGAACACACTTGCTGATGCAATCTCCTTGTTCAATAGCTGTAAGCTATGTTGAACCAGGAAAAGGCTGGTCAAAAAATACTTTCCCCAATCTAGTCAAAAGAGCTAACAAAATGCAAAATCTGTCACATCCAGTATCTTTATGTCATGGTGCTATCCCAATGCATCCAATGAATTTTCCAGCATTCAAATACAAGATTATTCAACCCATTTGTAGTTTAGCAGGATTCGCAGTTTCATTTAGAAACTGACAGGGACTGCGACGAGAACGCTCCTGCTGTGCCCCCCCCCCCAAAAAAAAAGAAGAAAAAAAAAACTTGTTTCATTACAACAATTCTACATTAACTGTTGACATCTCCTTGCCTATATGAGGTTGTCTGCTATCAATACACCTGACCTCAATATAGGGAAGAAAGACAGAGAAACTTCGTACCATTCTTGCCATGGTATGCCTTGCACAGCAGAGTTGTTTCATTTCGACAATTACTACACCAACTGTCACAGCTCCTTGCTATTCGAGGCTGTCTGCAATCACCTGGCCTCAAAAATATGGAACACAGAGAAACCTTAACTATTCTTGGCTTGCTTAGCAGAGCAAGGCAAGAGAGCCTTCGGTCTAAGAGAGACAATACTGAAACGAATCAGCATGTAGCAATAAATAATAAAAAAGAATTAATAAAAAGCTGCATAACACAGCTGAAGGTTGGGGGTTAACATGCTCTTCCAGTCTCAAATGGGGGGGGGGGGGGGGGGGGGGAGATAGGCCAAATGTTGTCACTACACCTGGCCTTGAAGAATAGGGAAGGAGGACTGGTTAAGACTTACAGTTTCCCGCACCAACCTGGTGTCATAATTGGCTGAATAATTAAGAAAGTAAGAAAACAAACAAAAGTTAGTAATGACAAAAGAATAATATCAAGAAACAATAAAAGTAACAGCGGTAAAAACCTGCCTCTTACCCGGTTGGGGAACAACCAGCTCTAATCAGTCCCAAAATCGGGATGAGGCTACCAGCAATCGCAACTCCTTGCCTCTGAGAATTGGGAGGGAGGACTTTTCAAGACTTATGGTGTTCCGCACCAACCTAGTGTCAACATTGGTGAATAAAGGTCAAATTCGGTCTAAGGTAGTGCAACATTGAGACTTTACAACCATGTGAAATTCATTTAAGCATTTCATAATAACAACTGTAGAGACTAAGTACCATAGCAAAACTGATTTAAGATAAATATTGGCCATGAGACAAAGTATATAATGCTGTATGGTTTCAAGTTCACATGCAGGATATTGAAATTACAATGAAAACATAATCGCAAGTCTTTCCCTTATCAAATAAACAGTGGAAAATATGACACTTGCATTCAAGTTTAAGATCTGATTAGATTTGATTCATAAGCCACAAGCACATTATGCAAATCAGAGTGATTTCATATAGCTGGATGTAGCCACAAGCTATTTGTATGGAACATAGCCACTAACTTAAATAATAAAAGAAACATTCAAGTTAAAGATCTTTTGAATTTCATGGAGATATCTGCTTCACATGCCACAAGCATATCATTCAAATCTGAGTTATTTGACATTGCTGAATATAGCCACAAGCATACAAGCTCTTCGTATGAAACATAGCCAGTAATGAAATATATAAACATAACGTCCATTTAAAATAAATAGCATTTAAGATAAAAACTTGGAATAACATTTGTTTTACAGGCTGCAAGCACATCAAGAAAATCAGTGCTTTCATATCGCTGAATGTAGCCACAAGCCTACAAGCTACTTATCAAGCATAGCCATTAACGAAGAATAGCAAAAAGCAACACATCTTAAAGCAAAATTATGTTTACAAATAAACGGATAAAACGTGATGCTCTCAAATATGAAATAAACGGAGGTACATGTAAATGCACTTTATTCCATAAAAGACAGCCTGTGTTGCCATCTACAATGACAGATAGAAATGCACTTCATTACTTAAGAGACAGCCGTGTTGCCATCTACAATGACAGATAGAAATTTACTTTACTTTATAAGAGACAGCCGTGTTGCCATCTACAATGTCAGATAGAAATGTACTTCATAAGAGACAGCCACGAAAATGTACTGAAATGACATATCAAAACATACTACAATGACAGACAGAAATGCACTCTACTGATCGTAAGATTAAGAGACAGCTGAGTTGCCATCTCGTAGACAGATAGAACATAACAAGACCGCCGCGTTGCCACCCCAGTATGCCTGACATGAAAAAAGAAAAATGCACTGCGAGTATTTAAAGAAAACAACTGGTTCACAGATCTAAGCTTCATGTGTGTTATGTATGTACGTACTAACGTGTGTGCGCGCGGGTGCGGTGTGTGTGTGGCGAAGTACGGAGACTGACTGATGGTTTCATGCTGAGAATTATCTTTTAACATTCTGTTAGCATGTGATTGCGACCTTGATTGAAAGAAGAGATTGATGAAAATCGATTCCTTGGGAATGATACAGTGATATTTAGAATGTTATAATCGTTTTCATATCCAGTTGACCCCAATGACGTTGCGTTAGTTAGACGAAGTGATTGCTACAGCTCTACGCTGATGATCTCCGTTCAGTCTACCGCGCACACATGCTGCGCACGTACTTAATGGACCAATGAACGGATGGCAAGATGGCTGGCGCTAGCTGACAGTTCAAAAAGGGATACCACATGGAGAAGGGTAAAATTACTTTAAAATATTCACTTCATGTCCTGGGCCTCGTTGCAAGAAAGTTGCAATCGATTGCAAATTTTGAAACAACCATTCTGATTGGCTCAGGGTCTGCCCTATTAAGAAGACATGCATGCAACAATGATTTTGATTGGCCAGTGACAATCAGTTGCAAGTTGCGTTTAAACGCAAAGTTTCTAGCAACGGGGCCCTGGTCTGTTGGCGTATCATGCTGCATACCAGAGACATTCCTTCCTTGACTCTTACTTTAAAGTCAAGTCCTCATATCATAGCTCTACGTCCTCTGGAATGCATCAGATGTTGTAAATTTACAGACAGCAGCAGGTTGCACATGCACAACACCTGCCCTGCACCGCGGAGAAAATACCAGGGAAGGTCACAATAAAACCCGAATTCCTTAGTTTTAGTCTAGACTTTTCTGAGTCAAGACAAAAACAATTATTATGGTTTCTTTGTTAGATCTAGGCCTAGCCCCGGAGACCGCGCCGCCAGGCGCGGTCCTGGCGGCTTCCCCGCAGTTTCGCTTATGTTATAGTTCACGTATTCTGTGCGCTTGTGCAAGTGATTGTGAATTCTATGAACATCGGTGAGCTGCTTATAAGACATCATTTTGTGCATCACAAGCAATGAAATGCATCAAACAGTCGCCGATGATAGTCATTTAGGTTTCATCGACCCATGTAAGTATTCCTAGTAGTTTCTGTTGAAAAATTAAGGAAATATAGCGCCGCAAAGGCACCCGTTTGTTCAACATGAAGATCTTTTATGGAAGCACGGCGCAGCCGCCACACGCAGTGGCGGCTGTCGCAGTTAATCTAGGCCTAACTTTTACTGGTGTATACCAACCGTTCGATCTCTCGATTAGAACCCTATAGGCCTAACTGTTACACGAATAAATTTACTTTATATTAGTAGCCTTTTTTATTAGACGAGACCCTATACGACGCTATACAGTGTGTAGATCTATGTGCTAATCAAGTAACTTCTATTGATAACAAAATCTTTAGCGTATGGGACTGTTGTGTTCTCACAAACAACGACTAACATTCATAATGTGTAAACTTGAATCGTTGACAATGAAAAATTAAGAAATACTTGAAACTATGTTACTTTTACTGACCTTCTTTTAGTACACATAAACATAGGCCAACAAGAACACGGAGGAAACCACAGCTAAATGACTTTGAACTTGTCATGTCCTTCCTAGAACCATCATTATCGTCAACCATTGAGAATCGATTACATTCATTAAGTTGTGATCGATTATGAGAAGTTAAAGAAGAAGAAAAGTTAGCAATATTACAGTTGTACGTAAATACGTTTTCAATACATTTCCAAAAGTGGGAAAACTGGAAAAAGATTTGAGAATCTGTTTTGCTTTAGTTTTATAGAGTAGGGCTTATTGCACATCCACTAGGAAATGCCTTTCAACGCACTCGAACTGAAACATTATGTGTTGTACACTGCAAAAAGTCCGGTGTTAAATATGAAACACCGAGCTGGTGTTAAATTTCCGGTGCTCATTCATGGTGTTAGATTAACACCTCCGGATGTCATTTCAAAATTTGATTTTTTTTTTTGAATAGTTTCTTAGATACTGCACTTCTTGTTAATTTTGAACTTCAACAAGACGATAAAGAATTTTATGACAAAGTACGTGATTTTTGAAAAAATGTGTAAACACATTTACACCACAGTAACACCAGTTGGTGTGGTCCCCTATTGAAGCTGGACGGGTGTTATGCCATTGAAATTAACACCACCAATATCAAACCAACACCATGCGGTGTCATTATTGAATTAACTCTAGCGCAGTGTCAAAAATATCACCAGCCACAGTGTCAAATTAACACCACGAAGTGCTAGGTGAACACTTTTTAACACCGTCTACACCTGTGGGTGTGGTCCTCTATTGAAGTTAGATCAGTGTTAGGTTTAACACCCATGGTGTTAAATCTAACACCGATGTTTTTACAGTGTAATGTATGTCAGGACATAATGTTTTTTTTTTGGGGGGGGGGGTAGGGAGTAAGGGGGGAGAATTGACGGGGTAGTTTAGTAGGGTGGCCTGGGTGTTTTGTTTTTTTTTTTATTTTTTTTAATAGGAATAAACTTCAGTCAATGGATATTGATATCTAAAGGTGGATACAATGAATGTTGAGAAGAAAGTAATGAATGAATATAATCAAAAAGAGAACGTGTGTGTAGTACTGTAGTGTCCTAGTGAAAAAATAAGTAGCAAAAATAAAATGTATTGCTGTACATGAATAATTGTGTTTTATGTTTGGCGAAAAAAAAATGTATCATAGTGTAAGGATTACAAAATTGATGTAAAGACTTTGTATAAATTTGTGTGTACAATTTGTTTCCATTAATGAAATTGATTACGAAATTGACGTAAAGATTTTGTATAAATTTGCGTGTACAATTTGTTTCCATTGATGAAGAATAAAATATTCTTTAAAACAAAAATTAAACATGTATGATGATTTTACACACTATATTTCACCTTAGGATAAGTTATTTTTGTTTGGTTTTGCAGGGGATAAATCAATGTACATCTTGTCATTCTGACGTTGAGACCTATGAATTTTTTTATTGCAAAAAAAGTTACCAATTAATCAGATCTGGAAATTGTGTAGTCAAGTTTGTATTTTATCCCCAGATTAAAGATTATTTTGTTTATTTCACTGGAAGTTTCGTTGGATCATTTCCCATAGAAGTTGCTTCGTTCCCCTAAAATCATTTAGGTGTAGCAGGGTTGAAAATAACGAAAAGTGAATACACAAATATCTATCAATTTGTCAATAACAAAAATAAATTCCAGGACAAAATATATCGACAAATGGGTATGCCAAGCCGGCCAGCGCCAGCCGGTATATACAACCTTCTTCTAAATCATCATCATCATCATCTTCTTCTTCTTCTTCTTCTTCTTCTTCTTCTTCTTCTTCTTCTTCTTCTTCTTCTTCTGTCGTATGATGCAACACAGCGGGGTGGGTGGAGAGGTTATAGAATTATAGGGTGATATCTACAACCAAGAGTTAGTTATGCAATGATTGTATGTTAGTAGACCATACGTTAATTATAAAGCACTTTTTGTTAGAATCTGCGAATCTTCCGAATAAAGGCTTATAATGATGATGATGATAATAATACTAGTGATAATGCTTACAGTGACAGCAATGATGATAATGATTACAATGATAGTAATGATGATAGTAATGATAAATTGGTGATGTTAAATATAACTGCGAATATTGGAAATAACAAATAATGAGTGGAAACATGAAAATGAAATTAGGAAGGCCTACATGCATTGTAACGTCTAGAACAATGCTGAAGAAGATGAGACAACTATCTCGTACACTAGATATCTCTCTTTTTTATGTTTTAATGATATTTATTTAAAAAATCTCTACCTCGTGAGCGAAAAATTAATCCTCATTGTCTGGGTTAGTCCCTTTATCGGGGATCTTACGATTAACAGGATGTTCATCATCGTTGGCAATCACGCCATCGTACGAGGGAGCAGCGAAATGAACGGGTCAACAAACTTTAAATCATGAATATTTATAAATAAATTATTCCCTGGCGTATAATGGCTCTAATCGCATGGTTCCCCCCCCCCCCCCCCACACACACACAAATAGATCGACGCAGACAGTGTAGATGGGTCGTGCATCATGAGTAAGAATCGTAGGAAGGAGCTTGCCACATACTTGCTATTCATACTCTACACTAAAAACATAACAGAAACAAAGACAATTCTAAGGGAAGGTTGTTGGGATTCTTGTTAAATTGACACAAAAATCATAAAATCATACCGGTAATCTTAGAAGGCCTATACCGCCCTCGAGAAAAGTGATTGGTTCCATCACACTCTTAATAATTCTTCTTAAATCAGAATGTTCTGAATTGAAATGAAGTCCACCAGCTTGATAATATACTTCGACAGCAGTGCAAGATTTTGCTAAGATGTTCTTATCGTACGTAATTCCAAATCTAGTTAACGTTCTAAAGTGATCATTCTGGCCTAACAATGATTATTGGATGGCTGCCGATCACAGTCAGTAGAATTGCATCAACCCATCAACAGTCACACTGACTACAAAGTTTCATTGCAAACGTTGCCGTTGTTAAGCATTTCATTACACTTTGCCCATGTTTGCTCTTAAAGATGTATTTGATGTTAGCAAAATAAATTATTGTGTATTTTTTTTTTTGTGAGTGTATGAGCTTACTGGGCTATTAATTCATGATGATCAGTCTGAATTTCGTCAACTTATCTCGTCAAAACAATTAGAAAGGGACAAATGAAATTTGTACAGGAAAGATGAAATAATTTATTCCATTAAGTGATGACGGAGAAATGAAAACCATATGAAGCATTAAAATGATTTTTTTTTTTTAATCAGCAGAACTAGCAACTACATGAAGGGGGAATGTTGTTGTTTTTCTTTTTCGAACTGCATCTGAACTTCACAAGATTGGAGGATCGAGACTGTGTGTAACAGATAATAGAAATAATATTATGATGCCAGGTAGTCAGTAGTCATCATAAACATCATCGTCACTGAGCTCGTGATCACAAGGTCTCTTCTAGAAGCAGATCTAGAATGATTTCACACTGGGTAATTCGGAGGACGATGCATATTTTATGTGGTAAACATGAACGTTTTGAAGCAAAAAGGGAGCAGCGAAACTAGGAGGAGACTTGTAAGGTCAACAAACTTTTACAACTACACGTGCTACGTTGAATGACATTAATTATATCCACTCGAGCGACAAAGCATGAGAATGTTCTAATTCTATTCCTGAAATGTTGTGCCACCCAAATAGAAGGTTATTGGCGTTGCCATATCAGCAAATGATATCAGAAAATAAGGACGACTTTCGTTGGACTATACTATTCATCGTTGTCGTGATTTCAGTGCAATTTTACTTTGATGCAGTACCCATTGCCATGGGAAACGGCGTATAAACGATATGCATACCACTGTTCACGCGTTCACCTGCTACCCTCGCTTGGGTCAACTCCGCCCCTCGTTCTCGATCGCACCACCTGATACGACTAGCCAATCGGATGGTGTCTTTCGCTCGAGTAGATACGTCGAGCTGTTATACACCCTCCCTATGGAAAAACAGTTTTTTGTTCTTATAAGGCTATATAAAATAGGATATAGGTGCCTATATACAAAAATTATAGACGGTATTCAAAATTTTTATCAAAAAATTACCTGTAATGATTGTTTGACATAAAAAGAAATATAATATAAATGTGAAAGAGATATAGACTTCAATTTTGTGGGCGTACACGCGTCAAGCGTCACAGCTGCAGGCACGTCAGGTTTGCCGTCATTACAATGTACCGGGAATATTCATAAGGGCTGGGTCCTATTGACTCTCTTTACTAAGAGAGCACGTTGAAAAGCAGCTTGAATAGCTCCATACGGGGTGTGATTCCGCTACGGGTCGCTGAGGTAGAGGAGTGCTCTTCTAATTTGGAGTACCATATATCCTCTAAGCATATACATACAATTGGTGCATGTTTTATATTTTTCTCGTGATCGGACACAATCTTTCGATTTTCTTTCACGAAGCCCACCGAAGGAAACTAACCTGACCAGCACCACCATCACGACCTGGCCCTGCCCGACATCCGCCGATCATCTATGCGCACATGTGGTCGTGCCGTCGTCTGAGATCAGCTGCTGGTGTGTTGGAGTTGAACATCTAGTTGGACGTTGTTGTGCATATCTTATCTGTGCTCTACATAGTCATAAAGGAGCTAGAGGTAGTTGATTTTGTTCTTTTCTCTTCAAGTTGAACATATTTTCCACGAATTGCCGCAATATGTCTACCCTTACCGTTGAGCCGGTGGATGCGTCTACGCGTCTGAACAAGAATTACAGCACCGTGTTCGAATTTGAGAAGTCCTTCAACTACAAGGAGCAGATAACATGGTTTGAAAACAACTGGACTCTCTCATTCACCTGTTGTGCCGTTTATGTTGTGGTCATCTTTGGTCTGCAGACATGGATGCAGAATCGTCCACGCTACAACCTCCAGTACGCACTGACTGCATGGTCACTCATGCTAGCCTTGTTCAGCTGGATATGTGCCCTTCGGCTTATAGCAGACTGCTACTTCTTCGTCAGCCAATACGGCTGGAAGGCGTCCATGTGCGATCCTGTCTTCTACAAAGGTGTCAGCGGCTTCTGGTGTTGGCTGTTCGTCCTGAGCAAACTGCCCGAGCTTGGTGACACCATCTTCATCGTCCTCCGCAAGCAGCGCCTCATCTTCCTCCATTGGTATCACCACATCACCGTGCTCCTTTACTCCTGGTACAGCTACTCTCACTACATCGCTCCAGGGAGATACTTCATCCTCATCAACGCTTGTGTCCACGCCATCATGTACACCTACTATGCCATCCGTGCCTCCAAGATAGCCCGCATACCCAGCTGGATCAATGTATCAATCACCTCAGTCCAAATCATCCAGATGATTGTAGGCTGCTGGGTTAATATATATGCATACATGCTGCTTAGGAGGGGGGAGTATTGTTCCACAACACAAGACAACATCAAATATGCATCTCTCATGTACTTCAGCTATTTCATGCTCTTTGCACACTTTTTCTACAAGACCTACATTCAGCGAGGTATGCCCAAAAAGATTCATAAAGAATAGTGTTCTGGGTTTATAATGTCCTGGTTGGTTTTATTATGTATATTATGATATACCTTATTTATATAAAAAAGTAAAGAGTAAAGCAGTTTAGAGATGAGATTTGAGGGATTATAAAAACCTTAGATTTTTGATAACTGTGTGAAACTGTTCTCTCTGTGATCAGATTGGTATAATGGGCCTACCAAAACTGTGATGAATGAAAGTTGTTTGTTTTTTCCAAATATGAATGAATAATATACTGCAATATACAGCTTAGATGAACTAGCCTCTGACAAAGTTATGAGGTAAAGCTGATTTATAAATGGTTTGTACTTTGTTATTTAGTTTATTTCTTAAACAATGCAGAAGCTTGTTTTGGTCAAATGAAGTGCCAACAATTTCCACAAGCTACAAGATGATTAATTCCATAATCTAGACCAATTTCTGATGCCAGTAGTGTTTTCTTTTATTACTCAAAGAAGGGTCACAAAAATATGTTTGATAATAATACAGTGGGCAGCCAAAACATTTTGTACAGTATATTTTTCCACCTGAAAGGTACTGTGTGTTGAAAGTGATTAGTCTTGAGATGTAACTTTTATCCAATGTAGATTGTACAGCACTCAATGTGTACTGTATTTGATTTAAAAAGAGAAAAAAACATGTAGCAGGTGTACTGTAGTTCACAAGTAGTGTCCATTTATTTTGGACCTTTAATACTAACAGAGTTGAACCTTGTTAGGACATGGTCAAATATAGCAAGGTACCTGATTTAACTAGGTAATTTTGACAGGTCCCATTCCTTTTATATTATCTTGTTTTCATACCTGATATAAGGACATACCTCTGCCATACCTTATCGCACACCAAATCATGGTGATAGAGCACTGAGAATGGATGTATCTCAATCATGAGAGATGGTCTTCGATTTAGGCAGTTAACTTTGGTACTTCATAGTCTTGAGGTGTTCAACTGCTTGCCTTAACTGGGTAGATGATATATCTTGGGATGGAAGGTAAATGTCAAAAGGACAGATAACTGTCACATTTGCCAGCAGGCAGCATGCGATTCTAAAGTACACATGACATGTACTAATTTGGGTGGCTAACTGTTGAGATTTTAGTTTATTTTCCAGGCCCATAACTAGGATATATTGGGGGGGGGGGGTTCAAAATTGGAAATAGTGGACCTTTCTGAGGGAGTTAAGCAACCAAGCGGGAAAGGGTCTCGCTCTGGAAGGGGTATATTTTGGACCCTGCTCGCTAGCTGGGGGGTTCTGAGCCCCCCCCCCCCCCCCCCCCCCCCCCCCCCGCTTATGGGCCTGTTCTTTTGGTGGGAATATGCAGTTAAGAAATGAAAAGCTTCTAACATGTATGTGTATAATGTACCTTGATAATTCTGCAAAAGAATGTGAATACATGCCATTGTAAGGGAGAGGAATTTCCTCTTGGTGTCTTTTAGTTGTGACATTAGGGACATGCATGGTTAACCAACATTTATGTGGTTTCAGTAGGATTAGCAGTTTGTTGAATAATGTTACTCTGTAATCATTGTTTGAAAGCCATCTTGACACATGGGTGTGAGGATCCCTTCTAACTGCTCCAAGCAGACTTCCCATGGAAATCAATGTCTCCTCCTCCTCCTCATCCCCTTCCCATTCACAATGGCTATCAGGCTGGGAATTATAATATAAAAAATGTATGTAAATTATGATATTTTTCATTCCAAGATGGACTTCATCTTTAAAGCAAAAAATCTAGCAAAGCACCCACCCATTGAATATATAATACTGTACATGTGAATGCATTATTACGAATGTATTTAGATGAACAATGATTTTCAGATTGATTTGCATGATGTAAAATGGTACAGCAATATTAAACCACTTAGCATTATGACTTTTTTTGTTTTGTTTATGCATTGCCAAATTATTCATCACACCCAGTACAAAATGTCTGATTATATATGCCAAACGATTATGTGAATTGTAGGTAAAGCATATCAATCCACTTCCAAACTCGAGTACTAGTATACAGCTATTGCAACTCACAGAAGCAAGAAATGCACCAATGGATGGTGCTACAGTGTATTAAGCTAGGCTTGTATTGGGGAGGTGGGATCTCGCCTCCCTGCTCGTATCAATCCAATGAATGATTGTGCTGTAGAGCTTGAAGTGGTCACTAGCAGTACGGTCATAATTGATGTTAATGTTAGACTTGGTTTTGCTCTGGTCTTTTCCAGTGAGCGCCTGATAAAATGGCGTAAGTTTCTGGAGTAAGGTTTTAGGAGTTAAGAGGAGGGTTGAAGGTTTTATTTTAATTTTTCCTGCATTCCGAGGCAAGGAGTGTTTGTGTGCTGATGCTCTAGCCGCTCTTCCTGTTAAACCAAAACCTGTCAAAGGCAGTCGATGTCATCAACTGCCCAAATGACCAATTCATCCTGCTTGATCGTCTCAGAATATAATGATTTAAAATCAGTGTCATCTAATGCATGTGGCTAGTGTTCGCTGTTTATTTCTTATGAATGGAGTTTCTACTTTGTTTCCTCATTGTTCCTACATGTAGTATTTTTCATTATCTTTTTTGTCAATTTGTTGGATTTTCCCCAAGCGTCGCGTAACAATGAATTGCATCAAGTGCCATACACTGTATAAAGCAAACAGAAAGTATTACTGTGATTCAGGGTAGCGATATAATGAAACTTTGCCAAGAGAAGTATTACACAATATACTGATTTGCAGTTGATAGCCTCATGGAAAGCAAAGTAATGTTCTATAACTTGCTTGCTCTTACATCCATGATGAAAATCTCAATATCCCAATATGCACAGAAGCGAATTCAAATCCTGCTGTGCCCACCCATGCCCACACACACTGTATGTGTACACTGTCACATGTATATGCTCGCAGATCCTTTAAAAAGACACTAAATAATATGTATAAAAGTGTACTTTAGGTTTCTTTGGGTTTTTGATGTATTGTACAATTGCATGTGTTTTTGTAGATTTTAAAGCAGTTACATTGTTAGTACCTGTGCAGTCTTCCTACCTCGGCTTGCTGCATTGCTCAAAGAATGTATAATTTTGTTCCTGTACATTCCTAACTCATCAGTTCATTCAACTCTAAGCAGGTATGCTGAATGTCACTGAATAAGCATAGGTTTTTGTTGTTGTTTCTTGGTAATGCAGATGTGTTTCTCTTTACATGAAAGATGAAGGTGTTAAAACTCATTAAGAGCATCAAAAGTTTCTGCAGGAACCTTGGAGTGCTTCTTGGAAATACAGTGCACTCCCATTATAACGAATACGGTTATATCGAAATTCCGGTTACTACAAAGTAAAAATTCAGGCCACAACATTATCCACTCTAGATGTATTTTTATCGTTTATTTATTATAACAAATTGGTTATAACAAAATTTCGATATAACAGAAGAAAACTGCCGGTCCCAAGGTCTTCATAATGGGAGTCTACTGTAGTACTCTTTCCAAGGTCTGTGTGAAGAGCAAGACAATGATCCATGAAAGACCTGGGCCATGTATACAGGGTATAATGATCAGAGCTCACCCCATGACCTCACCCTGGCTAACATTACTATGACTGGCTTGTCACATACAGAGGAAAAATCCTATGGACTGTTTTGTCAGGCAGTTATGGTTGACCATCGAGTCATATCATAAATATAAAGCTTCACGAGACCAAAATGATCATAAAATATGCCAAATTTGCTTTTGTTTTGTTGTAAATGTTCTTCACATTCTCCTGTTTCATTTTACCTGTCAATGACTGTGCAGCTACTGTTGTCAACTGTGCATGATGACAGCGGAAGTATTTCTTGCTTTCTGGGATATTCAGCATGAATAACTATAAATGTGTGATCTAAGCTTACCTGTTGAATAAAATTAACCCTATTAGTATAGGATGCACTGTAGTTGTACATTATAGTCAATCTCCTTCAAGTCGAATCTATTTGGGCTGAAGAAATAGCTTCAACTTTGAGAAAATTTGACTTATGAGGGAATAAAATCAATAAAATATAAAGAGAAGAGGAATTGAAAAGACCTTCAACTTAGGCAATTATTCGTCTTATGCGAGGTCGACTTAAGCAAGGTTGACCATACAAATGTACAACTGTACTTATTCTTATACTAGTCCGAATTACCAGCTTTGTTAAATAACAAAAAAATAATTACATTGTAAGTCAGATCCAGTGAAATGGTTAGCCACTCCCAAGTCCAGCTCTGTAGTCACTTTTCATGATGAAGGCCATGAGAAATATAAACATGATTTATATGATAATCTTGTGTATCTAAGCCATTGAGATATGAATAGGATCAGACACATGCACGCTGCTATCCAACTTCATTGCGCTTACATGTAGTCCCGTTTACATGAGAACCAGCAATGCTTCAGGCACCATGCAAGTTAACACCATTCCAACTCTCAATAACATCATCTCACCCAAAATCACTACATGTACCATATATGGGCACCAGTGAAAAGTGTGTACGCATTAGGTCATTTAGGCCACATGTGGCCTGTTTTGTGTTTTTGAGTCTCGATTGTTTTTGTGTTTTGTTTGATTTTGTTCTGTATTTTTTTTTTTTTTGGGTGCTTACATTCAGTTTCAAAAGTGGCCATCTTTTGGAAGCAGCCACTACAATGTAGGTTCACTCTGTGTACTTCATGTCACTTTATTGCTCATTTACTGAGGGGCCAGCAATGCATTTTTTATATTAAAAAAATCAGACTAGATGTGCTACAATGTACCAAGATTTGATAATCATGTGTTATGTGATTGGGCCATTCAAAGTATGATTAAAGGCAAATCCTGAGTATGTATACACTTCAAACTACCACATGTCCATTTATACATTTATGCTTATGCAAGTTAAGCTTCACAGTATGTACACGTCTTTCAAATTCCTTTAAGAAAATGTGGTTATTGCAGTAAGATGTCCACATGTGTATTCTTGATTGATCTTAAAAAAATTGTTTTTGTATGCAGTTCAGCGCTACAAACACATTCATATGAATACTTGCAATCCTTTTGCATGACCTAAGTGTTGTCATTGCCATTTTCTGTCATACTTTTTGTGTTTGTTTTTTGGTTGCTTTTTGTACAAGTATTATATAATTATGAGACTGGCACTAAAAGTATAACATTCTTGTATATTATGCCTTCTGCATACCATGACCTGTGTTTGCCAGTTAATGCTTGACCAAAAAGTTTTGTCATGAAAAAGTTAAATAAAGCATCAGAATGTACTGAAACATTTTAAAAAAAAAAGTAAGTTCGTTTGAATATTTATCATGATGCAGCTCCTTATAAGTCGGCTTTGCAAATGCCACAATGCATATAATTTGATGATGACAAAATTGGCTTCTTTGTCAGATGAATTTATTTGCAGTCATGTGATCTCATTTTACATACATATATGCAGCTTGTATTTTTGAAACCTTGTGGTACTCTCACTAAATTTATGTCAAAAACTTTTTACGTATGTTAACAAGGACAGCAATGGAAAATGCAATGTCTTTATATTCAATCTGTGCAAATATTAAGCGTCTTTTTCAATATATCTTTATAATGATTATGGGAATAATCCATGGCCTCATTATAATTGTTTAAGTCACTGCAAGTGCATTTGATGTCGGATGTAGAGATGTGTTGATATATATTTGCTTGAAGAGATCACCCATTTCTCTTTTCAGACATCAGATATTAAACCCGAAATGGTATACGAGTTTCAGTTGATGGCAAAGATTGAAAGCACAGCTTCCCACCATCAAAGGGAATGGGTCAGATAAGATAAAGGATGCAGGCATTTTAGTCTTGATACGTGTATTGTTGAATATGATGCAGACAGTCAGTTCTAAGCCGTAGTACATGTATACGTTGATTTACTATGGCTTAAACACATGAAACGTGTCCAATGACAATCATGCATTGAGCAAGGTTTGATGGATTTCCAATTTGTTTTGTGTTTTTTTTTTCTTATTTTGAGATAGGAGTATATTTTGTTGTTTGTTAGTTGAAGAGTAAGGATGTTGCCTTGCACATTTCTGCTCTGCCTATTTACATGAAAAAGCGTTTAATTCGGGTAAGTACATGTATAAAGCAAACATACACTATGTAAATGTACTGGATGGTGTACAATTTTGTATAGTGTTTATGCTCCAAGAGACTGCCAGGTTTTCACTGAAACATCCATTTGGTTTGCTAATGAGAGATGGCATATCAAGATCGTTAGAGAAGCTCTGCATGGTATACAATGTGTGTACATGCCAGCTAACTTCTGTGTTTTTTTCTTTTTATTTATTTATTTTTTTTTAGCACTGACTCTTCAAAGTGATAGAAAAAGATAGAGAGAACAGGAAATAGAATAAAAGTCTAAGATGTGACAAAAATATGCAGCGTCGTGACATTTGCTATGTTTAACCGTCTGAATAATTTTTAATTTGTGTGTGTGCGTTTGTGTGCGTGCGTGCGTGTGTGTCTGTATGTGTATGTTGGCGTCAGACAGAGAGAGTGAGAGAGAGAAAGAGCTACACAATAGGCCTGGAAAAGATATACAGCTGTAATATATAAATATAAATATATATATATATATATATATATATATATATATATATATATATATATATATATATGTATGTATATGGTTGTTTTTTATTCTGAGATTAATGTGACGGTATAATATAATGCTCTCGGCTGAAGTGAATAGATAGAGTGAAATCAAAGAAGAGAAATTAGTATTTTACTAAACTCTGGCTCAAAATTTAAAACGTAAGGGATTTTAAAGTTTCACAATCACAGCCGTGTACACATTGGATGAGACGATACCATGTCCAATTCAGAAGATTTTCATTGCCCTCTATACATCTTCACAAAATATTATTGTTATTTTTTCTTGAAAATGTAATTAATAAATCTCATTCCCAACATTGCTCAGGTTCTCATTTGAATATACGTCTATCATCAACATCATTCATTTAACAAAAACGTGAAGATTCGAGAACCTTTTTTTTAAATAAAGCTTCCACCATTGTGTAGATATGATTTTACGCTTTTATTTCTAACTTGGAAATATATAATAATAATATATATGCTACAATAGGCGTACCAGGTTTGACCCAGCTCCCAGAAAACATCTAAGGATTACCAAAAATCAAAACAGAACAAAACAAAAGGGCAACGCCCCCTCCCCGAAACAACACAAGTTGAAAACATACCATGGGAAATGAGATTCAAAAGTACTTTCTAAATCCTAAATAGCTCTGATGTGAAACACTAACTGCATAATTTTCTTTGAGGGGAGATGAACTGCAAGTACATAGACTGACTCTTGCATCACAATGAACGTAGTGTTATTGTATTTTATGATGCATGATTATACCAGTTCTTGTCTGAAGATGTTCATTGTTGACAAGTTTAATAGATCTCAAGCAAGTCCAGCGAAAATTTGAGCATGTGCTATCAGTTTTTCTCTCGATTTTCTTCCCGAGATCGACGGCGTTAAAGGCTACAATCAACATGAGCAGTTGGCGCTTGTTTACTTTGCATCATGCATGATGTACACTGCACAGTGTATACTTTGGTGAACATGATGACTGTTTATGTAGCATGATGTCTCGGCCAAATTACTCCTCTGTAGTTTAATGACTACCATCACTTTTAGGTATACTGCACCCATAAAAACAAACCATATCAGGGCAGAGTT
Source organism: Diadema setosum (assembly GCA_033980235.1). Taxonomy (NCBI): domain Eukaryota; kingdom Metazoa; phylum Echinodermata; class Echinoidea; order Diadematoida; family Diadematidae; genus Diadema; species Diadema setosum. Next base: position 2,717,872 of record CM067061.1, on the reverse strand, counting down.
TATGAGGTGTTATTGTTTGCAACCTGATATCAATTTATGGTTTGATTACCGACACATAACAGGAACACTGGAAATGAGTACATCAGTGTGATGTCACAATGTTTGATCCATGTTGTTACCCACGGATAGATGATTAGTTTACCAGCTCCACTGGATCACGTGACCCTGCACCTCAGATGAGATCGATCCTTCCATTATGATTCTCTACTTAAACAATGAAGAATGATAACTCTATAATAAATAACTGTTTTCTCTCTATCTATAAAAATATAACATCTAAATTCTGTGTTATCCTTTCAGTGTACTCTTTTTTCATAATTGAATATGACACTTTTTGTAATGTTTTGTTTCTGATACCTTCTTGCCCAAATTATTGCTGTTTCCCTGAAATTCTGTGTTATGTTATCTCGTATTATGTGCTTGACGAATGTGTGTGTTGTTTTTCTATTTTTGTCAAAGAAACGAGATATAATGGTATCCTAGTGATTAAAAAACTGAAAAATAAAACACTGAGAAGACATCGCGTGGGTTGCATGCGAACTGATTCCCACTATATAGGCCTGCACATCAATTATAATAATGATACAAACACACGTATAAAATACACATCGACCCCCCCCCCCCATCTCTCTCTTGTGACCAACAAGATATATACGATTTATATTAATCAAATATGTTTTACGTATGTATTATTCATATATGTGATTGTATGTATTAATTCGGAACAGTTGCAACTACATGTACTATATTACTAGCCAGTTGAATTATACTTACATGATTTATTTTGCCGCCATGGCACTTTCAAAATCATGTCTTACGAAGATATCTTCATAAAAAAACCTGGTAGATACAGTGTACAACATACAATGCAGATAATGCATATTCCGTATCAGATGAAGGCGAGAGACACAGGTGCACTGAGCACGTTGTAATCGAAAAAACGCGCGATAAAAATTGCCCCCATGAATCAGAATTATCAAACTGTCCCTAGAGAGTGTTTTAAAGCTTCCTCATGCTTTGAGAAACTTGAAAGATCTGTATCAAACTGTAGGAATCTGGGAGTTTATTTTGACCCTGAAATGTCAATGGCCACACACATTACAAACACATGTCGATCTGTATATTTTCAACTACAATATTCGCAGTATCAGAAAATCTTATATTCCTCTGATTCAGAAAAAGAAATAACAATGCCAGAAATGGTGCTGACTTAATTAAACATAGCTTTCTTGCAATACTCGCACGTAAAGGTTCAACTTCAGGTATGCTTTTGATGTTCTGCAAACGCCAACGTTACAAAGTCAAACATGTTCCATTTGTCTCGTTTTCACGAACGCTGGTCGAATGAAGCGAAACAACCATTGAATGGACATAGGGAGGGTAAAGGCGATGTGTTGAATGTTGTCTTTGTGTTAGGTCCACTGTGTTCTAGGCGGTGTATATCTAATTCTATTGGTCAGTGCAAATAATGATGGGTTCGTCAAACTTTCCAGAAGAGTAAGCTAAATTTGATTTGTCATGCTAAGTGCTTGTATAGCTCCCTACCCCCCCCCCCTCTCTCTCTCTATTCAACGTCAAAGTGACATTGGTAAGGTGTTTGATTTGCGAGTATAGTATACTACTCAGACACCGCACTGGATGTGTTTGCCTGCATGTCAATGCAGCAGGTACTAGTTTACACTATTGTTCAATTTAACAGGGGTAAATATACAAGTGGATTTAGAGAGTGACATTAACTCGTCACCAGTTACATTTACTATGATTTAAACCATCAACGTGATCTGAGCTGTAATCATTAGTAGAGGGTCGAACGAAATTGACGCACGTCGTGCTTTGCAGGAGATAAAATGGTGTGTGGTCTGATAATAGAAACAGTAATTGATTTTGATCGTTTCTTATTGTAATATATATATATATATATATATATATATATATATATATATATATATATATATATATATATAGTGTGATGATGCTGATATTCCTACCGTACGCCTCTGTCATCTTAAATGAAATTATAGATTTGTTATTCTCAAAAACATATAATTCGTTTCACAAACAGATATTAAAGCTGAGGAAGACCACCGTCGAAAGCTTCACAACTCTGCCGGTTTCATGCGACATCTTCTGTTATCTACATTGTCTCAACTATATATATATATATATATATATATATAATATTATACATATATATATTTGTCAATTTGTCCGTGATTGTATAACTGTAATTGTTGAGTGTGCCTTTTTATTATGTAAGATGTACACATACAAATTACTCTGTATTGTCCCTTGTCTTTGCCTTGGGTCTCCTGTCTAATCCAGGAGGCAACCTATAGGCCTTTATGTCACATTGTTTATTCACATAATAAAGAATGTTAAAAACAATATAAGTAGCGAACACGGTTATAACGAAATTGCGGTTTCAATGAAGTGAAAATTTAGGCCGCAACATAATCCGCTCTTGGTTCTTTATTGTTTATGTTTGTTCGGTTAAAACGAAATTTCGATATAACGAAAGAAAACTGCCAGTCCCAAGGACTTCGTTATAACGGGAGTCCAGTGCATAATTATGTTTCCGTTGATCAGAGGATGTCAGCCTTAGAAAAGCTTTGGAAAGGCTAAAGTTCAACGGGTAAGAATTATGTCAGAATTTACATTCATACCTTGCTCTGTTGATAAAAATGCATAATGCATTCCTTTTTTTTCACGGCAAGATTACATAGATTTACAGTTTTCAATATTCTGCTAAAGATGTTGATACGTAATATAACGTAAATAATATGTATAATTATCCTCAATATTTTACAGGTCATAATCACTTTTCCCCTGAAACGTATGATTTATTTTTAGTTATCCTATGTTGAAAGCAGTACTTGGGAAAATAAAAGTAACCATCTTTGATTAAAATGGCAAGCTCCATAATCTAGAGTTATTCTTATTCAATGGCAAACGGAAAATGAAAAATGAAAATGCTCTCCTGAACTAAGTAATCCAAGGAGACGAAAACAGCAAAATGGTTTTTCAAGCTGTCGCTTACAGGTCTATCTATCAGAGTCTCTCAGAGTAAAGTTTCATATTGGTCCCTCAGGAAGAAGACATGCTAAGGCCAAGCCGAATACAGGACATCTTCGGACTGTGAAGGAAAAGAAAGCATGCGATGACGAAACCACTGTATAGTCATCTTGTCACCGCGCAAAGTCGGGTTACTCATTAACATTATCAACATATTTATCAGTGATGAATTCTACAACGCTTCCCGTCTGAAGCAATTGACTTCGTACATGAGCCGCGAGAAACATTGTCGCCAGGCACAGCTATATGAGAGAGCGTTGACTTCGTGAGGAGGTAGTTTATGATTTACCTTGTTAACTTCAATCCTCCTTTGAGAAAAACTTCATACTATAATCACCAGCGATAACGAGAGGTTTAATTTACGTTACACATCTTACAGTGAGCCCCAATAAACGATAAGCACCTCAAACAAAAGTAAAGATTCGTGTGTATAAAAATTGTGTACGAACGAGTTTATGTAGGATTATTACGTGGGTATATTGTATGTGAATGTGTTTGTGTGTGTTTGTGCGTGTGTGTGTGTGTGTTTGTGTGTTTTCTCAGTTAGTTCTTATGTGTTTTTTTTTATATTATTGTTCTGGCCATGGAGTCTAATGACGTAATGGTGATATATATAACTTATTATGTTTCAAGTATGTTTTTATTAACTTGATTATAAAATGTCTACTTTAATTATTAAAACAAAAAACAAAAACAAAAACAAAAACAACACACCACTATTTAGATGGAAAACCATCAGTAAACAAGTCCAGGATAGTTACAATCTGAAGGCTGTATTCAAACAGGGCTTTCACATTACGTCCGCAATTAACAACAATGATTAAGTGCCTATCCCTGCAATGCTTGGCTGGACAGTGTGTGTCCGCCCATTGGATTCGTGAAAAAAATACGCGCGGAAAACTTACTATATAGGAACGGTGTAATTACCGCCATAGACATTCTTGTTCAAATACAGTATCATTTTAGTGCTTTGGAACATTTTAGGTATCAATGAAATTATTGTAATGGACATTTTATACGAATATCAGCCAACTGAAAGAAAGAAGAAAAAATTTCCGTTGAAGTCTTGTTTGTATGTTTGATATCATGTGCACTATCTTAGGAGGGTGAAATTTTAATGAGAATTCACAAATTTGATCATTAGTTTCATTACTTATTAATTCCTGTAATGATTTTCAGTCTCCTTGTGGCTATGTGTGCCAGAACTCATTGTCCATACGGAATATAATTATGTTGTTCCCTATATGTAGGCCCCTAAAATTTACGGGAGATTTTAAAATCTCGTTTGGAATAGTTTAACCTTTCACTGCGAAATGGGTGGTATGGTACGAGGTATTTATTAATTCAAGTATTCTCTTTCGGGTTACATCACCTTGCTCGCAATAATATTCTTTGGTAAGATTAGCATATAGTAAAGACGGAATTAGGCAGTTAGACATGGTAGTGGGGCACGCACACAAAGAGGACTGAATAGCAAAGCATTATACGCTATACGGGCTGGTTCACATACATTCTTATCTACAATTTGAAAGGATGCTGGGTTTCAATACAATTTTAAATCTGCCCCTCCACCATTACACCAGTGGATAAAAGCAATAGGCCCTAAAAAACAACTTTTATTCAAGCAAGACTATAAGAGATTGATGTCTTCTTCGCCGTCACCTAATCCGTACGTCCTCGGGACTGATACTTTGAATAAGTTTGAAACTCTGGTATACTCTTTAACGTTCCTAACTATTGCGGTTTGAATCAAGCTTCGCAGGTGGTTTTTTTTTTCTGATGTCTAATTTGTTTTTTCTTTGTTTCTTAAAGAGATAGACGAGATACTAACGACTTGTCGATTACTGTAGATATTCACCTATAGATTTATGGACTAACATTCTATGTATAATATAGGCCAATGCTCTGACGTAGACACATATCATAGCAATGGATATAAATATGTCTGAGCATTTTCCACTTATTCTATGCACTTCGTTAGAAGAGATTTCACACATTTAACAAGTATAGGTCCGCTGTTATAAGTTTCTTGTTTGAAATTGTCTGATAGTCTGATGATGAATAATTAACAAAGTGCTTTTAGTGAGTACTCTAAATATTATGTGGTACATCAACATCAAGAACAATATCAAAATTTACAATTTTTTTTTTTTTTTTTTTTTTTTTATTCACGTTCCATATTCCACATTTCGTACAAGTTTTATATTCCATTTGATTTGAAGCAGAAAAGTTTTTTTTCACACAATGGTCAGTTTGAACCAATAATGCACAAATGTATAAGGACATAATGATTATAATTAACGTGTAATATGAGGAACCCACTAAAAAGCAAAGCTTGTAGGATGTGGGTTCCAAAAATATAACATAGGGTTTTAGTACAGTGTATCAAAGTCAGAAGTGACGTAACATGCAAAATTCAAAATATCGAGAATATTACTATGTTTACGGGATGTACAAAGTATAGTATATAATGTTTTATGATTAACTTATGGTATAAATGCTTAAAAAAGTAGCAAGTTAATCAAACTGGTGAGGTCATCCGAGCAAGGCATCATTTAAGTATATGCAAAAAAAAAAAAAAAAAATAAAAAATTAAGCGATTACGGCGAAATAATTACACATAGGATTTTAGAAAATTGGCTTTGAGATTTTTCTTAAAGGAGCTTAAAGAACTTGAGTGCAACCGAACCGAATCTAACTCATTCCAGAAAGAAGGGCCGGTAGATGTAATTGTCTTAAGGGCTAAAACTGTACGAACAGGAGAAAAATGATAGGATTCACTGTGTCTTGTAGGGTAAGTATGAATATCACTGTTTTTCACAAACATTGAGGAAAATATACTAGGAAGGTCACCAGTATTCAACTTATACATGAAAATTCCAACATGATATAAATACAAATCAGAAATTTTTAACAATTTACTTGAAACAAACAATTCATCAGTATGATCAAAAAATTGTGCTCGATTTATAATCCGCAAGGCCTTTTTCTGAACCAAAAATAACGAATCAATTTTAGTCTTTGAGCAATTCCCCCAGGCTAATATTCCGTAATTCAAGTAAGGTAATAATAAAGTTGTATAAAGAGAATGCAATATTGGCTTTGGGAAGAGATATTTCAGTTTGTGAATAATTCCAACATTCTTGCACAACAATTTACATAAATAATCAACATGTACCTTCCATGAAAGGTTACTGTCAATATAAATGCCTAAAAATTTTGTTGAATCTATTTGATTTAATTGTAAACCGTTCATTAAAACTAAACCTGGAAGAGATTTTATTGTGTTACTGAAAACCATATAATTGGTCTTATTTATGTTAAGCGACAATTTATTTGCCTGAATCCACTCAAACACCAACTTAAGTTCATTATTCAGAGAATCGAGCAAAACATAAGGATCTGAGTGAGAATAAAAGAGACTTGTATCATCTGCGAACAGAAGAAAAGACAGCAGAGAGGATGAGTTACGGAAGTCATTGATGTATAAAATGAATAAAAGAGGACCTAAGAGGGAGCCCTGTGGAACACCACAACAAATCGAGTTTGTATCAGATTCATGATTATTTACGGAAACAAATTGAGATCGACCGGTAAGATAACTTCTGAACCACTCCAAGGCCTTTCCACGAATACCGTAATGATTTAGTTTATACAAAAGAATTTCGTGATCTATTGTGTCAAAGGCCTTGGAGTAGTCCAGAAACAGACCGACTGTATGCGACTTTGTGTCTATAGCTCTTACAACTTTCTCAACCAGAAGTAATATAGCATGGGTGGTTGCATGTTTTTTCCGGAATCCGAATTGATTATCAGCTAAAATATCACAATCGTTTACAAATTTGATTAAACGATTATAGATCACCTTCTCAAGTAATTTAGAAAAGGATGACAGAAGCGATATTGGTCGATAATTTCCCAACTCATCCTCTCTGCCTTTCTTATAAATTGGGATAACTTTAGCAATTTTCATTTTAATGGGCACAATACCAGTCAATAAAGATAAATTCAAAATGTGAACTAAGGGTGATAGTATTTCGTTTACAATACTTTTCATGAGGTGATTAGAAATCCCATCATGACCTGTACTCTTCTTGGGGCTAAAAGAATTGACAATATCTACGACCTCTGTTTCAAGTACTGGGAGAAAAAATAAGGACTGTGGATTGGAATTTAAAAGGTAAGAATGAAAGGGTCTGTGTACAGATGAAATATTGCGGGCCAGATTCGGACCAATATTAACAAAAAAAGAGTTGAATGCTTCCGCAATTTCCACATCATCTCTTAAATTCTTCCCTTCACAAAGGATATTATCAATACTACCCTTATTTACACGTTTATGAATAACACTATTTATTACATGCCAGGTAGATTTTGCATCTGACTTGTGCTGTTCAAACAGAGAACAAAAATAATCTTTCTTTGCTTTACGTAACAGGGACGTGAGAGCATTCCGATATTTAATGTACTTTGATTTATTTAAAGCTGTATTACATGATTTATATCTGTAAAATAAAGTATTTTTTCTGTTTATGGATCTAAGTAAAGCTTTTGTTATCCAGGGTGAGCGCGGAACTGTTTTGTAGTTTCCTCTTTGATTTCTCAAAGGGAAATGCAAGTGATATAAAGGTACCAAAATATTCATAAATCTGTCGTACGCATCATTCGGATCAGTGGAGTTTAAAACCTCATTCCAATCAATTTCGGATAAACTTTGTTTGAACAGCTGGATATTATGATCGGAGAACACTCGTGATTGCGATAAATCTTTACACACCTTTTGTTTATGCGATTCAGGTATAGTAGATATGGAAGAAACTATAACGGGAAAATGATCTGATATGTCCGTAACAGCGATAATTTGTTATTTACTCCTCCAACCTTTCATGCCTTTTGTAAATGTTACACCTAACACTCAAAATGCTAGATTTACCATTTCTGAAAAGGTGAAATCTATCATTTTGAGTGTTTATTAAACATTTTGAATGTTAATTGTAACTTTCCAAGTGTGGAATTTAACATTCTAAAAAGGTTGAAGGGGTGACAATGTTTAAAATGTTGATTTACCATTTCATTTTTTGAGTGAATAAAACACCTCAGAAATTGTAAAGAAGATAAATTTCGACCGTCTCAAGCAGAGACAGCAGGCATCATTTTTTGTTATTCGGATAATCACATTCATTGGGCCGAATGCATAAACGCTAGCAATTGCTTGTGCTAGCCTTTTACTCGAATCCGTATGCATAAAAACAAGCAATTGCTTGCGAGCAGAAGCTTTTGCTAGCAAGCACAAGCAATTGCTTGCTGCCCTCAAGCAATTGCTTAGAGACCAAGCATTTGCTTAAAAACGTATGCATAAAACGTACCTTTTGCTAGTTCTTGCTAGCAATTGCTTACGATTTTCCAAGCTCTGTAAAATGAGCTTGAGCTTTTGCTTAACCGGAACGTTCCCTTTTTAAATCATTTTCATATTAATGAAAGAAAGACCACACTTGTGAAGGAGTGGTATAAATCTACAAGAAATTACTCTTGAGTAGTGTAAGACACTTTTTCATTTCAGCACCGGGAATGTCCAGTGGTTAGCACGCAAAATGTGATGAAAATCAGGCGTGAAGTCCCTTTTGTTGAAAACGCAAGCAATTGCTTGTGCGGGACAAGCAAAAGGTAATAGCATAAGCAAAAGTTTATGCATATAGATTTAAGCAATTGCTTGAGCTAGATCTTTTGCTAGACGAGCTTGTGCTTTTGCTTGAAGCAATTGCTTACAAGCAATTGCTTGTTTTATGCATTCGGCCCATTGATGCTCCGACTGTCTTATGATTATTGAGGCGAATCAGTCTTGTGATTTAATAGACACAAAACGTCGGATATGTGAAGCTCATCTCTCTTTCATACCCTTTGCCATTTCATCATATCAATTCGCAATGTTTTTCTTCTTTTTTTTTGGGGGGGGGGGTCTGAATTACGAAATGTCATAAGATACAAGTATTGCACTGTTTTCTCAAACTCTAGTAATAAGTATAGATTGTGTGCATTCTAACCTCACCATAGCTTTTCTAAGCTGATCAGTAATTTTGTTTAACGCGTTTAGACGTCCACTGCATGGATATGAAGGCGGTATATAGTGTGCCTGTGAATTCATCAATGAAATTCATTCATATTCTATTTGCATTGGCTGTCATAAAAGAAGAATATGAATAGTGCTAAAGTTACTAGGTGATCAGATCGACATTGCTTTTATTCAATATTATCTCGCCTTTTTTTTTTCTCTCCCAATTTGTGATTCAGGTTCAACGGTGCACAAACACGTCGCGTTCAGACGGGACTTAAAAAGATAAATACCGACAACGGAAATTAATTCAAATCGACAATCGTTCCAAAATACTAATAGATCGAGAGGGAGGGGGGGGGGGGATGGGGGAGGGGGTAAGAAAGAAAGAAAAAAAAAGGTGAGAGGGAGAGATAATGGCGAAAGGTTTTGATTTCGATACATGTTTGCTTGAAAATGTGACTGGAGTCGAAATATGGGATTAGGGTCTCCACTAAATTGGCGCTTCAAGCACTGGTACATTTCAAAATACGCTTGTACCCTTTTTTTTCTGTTCTTATAATGAGATCCCAGACTTTTCGTCCGAAATGATTATCATGGCTTGAAAAGTTGTTAAAATGCAAATGAAAAAGGAACTATTTAGGTTAGGTTCTTATTCGTAATTTGTTTAATTCATTTTTGTAAATTGAATTTCGTGTACAAAAGTAAAAGATCAATGATATCTTATGTAAATTTCGTTTCACTATATTTGGTAGGACTGCACCCTACAAGCATTGCTTCTTCAGCATTCCTCCCCATCTCCTGCATTTTCTAAACTTCAAAATGTTTTGTGTGTTTTTTTTCCATCCTATCATTTGTTTATCCATAAATATCATTTTTCATATTTTGTAATTGTTGACACATGTATGTACTTGTGTTTTATGTGAGAAAAAAAAAAGATGTATTTACAAGTTCTGTTGGAGATGAAAAAATAAATGAATGAATGAATTGCAAGTCATAATAATCTGTCTTTTCACTTGGACTCTGTATCTTTACTTAAAGCGACTCTCAATAACATTATTATAGAAACTACAGACAAAAGCTATATACGGCTGACTAGTGAATATGCAATTTTTAAAGGAAACCCTAGTATTTCTTTGATTAATACAAGGCAATCATGGTTGCATGAAATATTGGAAAAAATCCATGCAATATACTCTGAAAAAGAAGAAAGCAATTACAAAAGCATAAAAGTATTATGAACCGTTCATTCTAATGTAATTTGTGCTATGCGCTAAAATGTATATGAAGTCATTTGCGCATTATCATATTTTTGACAAACATTTGATTTAGTCTTTTGCTCGTTTATGTTGCATCATTATTGTGCGTATCACGAGAAAGTAAACCAAAGTTTTAAACAAAATTGCAGATTGCGTCCGTTGTTATTTATCCGCCTATTTGTGTATATTTGCCTTTATTTATCCGCCTATTTGAGTCTATTTGTGTATACATGTACTTCATGACGTTATGGGTTACTTTCACTATAGGCTTGTCATAAGACGTATTCCACTGAAAATAAATAATATAACGAAATTAAAATAGAGTAGATTTTAATTCTGTTTTATTGTCTAAAAGTGCTTACCTCCTATTTTGCTGAGTTCGAGTTTCCAGTTAGATAAGATTAGTAAGGTGCATGGACCACTTAAAACGGAACCTGTCAACAGAGATTGTCAAATCACAATCAGAACAATTTTTATCAAACTAAACACACTTATGCGATATTTATGACACTGATAAGCAGTCTTTTGATGTGTCAGCGATTAGTTTTTGCAGAGGCCAGAGCAAATTTCACGTTCAGAGTTTCCTTTCTTTGCATGCCCAAAGTAAATACGTGTATATCTGCAGATGGTTCAATAACCAACTATAATGTCATGCTTTGAACGGTCATTATAATCATTAACTGATGTATAGCCAATACATGTATCTGACATTTGGATTTCACTTTATTCATCTTTGACAAATCTGAGATGGTGTGGAATTGAACTTGAATAATTTGCAGCACCAGTTCACGAGTCCTGAACAATACATCTAAATGTAAAGGATATTGATATAACCATCAGTAGTTTGAATACCAATATTCTGCTCGACATTCAAATGACCTTTTCATGAGCTTGAAATAGCCGTTTTTATCAGATGATTTGAAGGTAGGAATCATCTGCTGTTTGCTCAAATCTTTCTCTTTTTCCCTGGAGGATTCAAACACTTGGTACACTGCAAAAAGTCCGGTGTTAAATATGAAACACCGAGCTGGTGTTAAATTTTCGGTGCTCATTCATGGTGTTAGATTAACACCTCCTGGTGTCATTTCAAAATATAATTTTTTTTTTTTTTTTTAATACTAGTAGTTTCTTAGGGACTGAATTTCTTGTTAATTCTGAACAAGACGATGAAGAATTTTCCGATAAAGTACTTGATTTTTGAAAAAAAAAGTGTAAACACATTTACACCACAGTAACACCAGTTGGTGTGGTCTCCTATTGAAGCTGGACAGGTGTTATACCATTGAAATTAACACCACCAATATCAAATCAACACCATGCGGTGTCACTAATGAATTAACTCTAGCGCAGTGTCAAAAATATCACCAGCCAGTGTCAAATTAACACCACGAAGTGCCAGGTGAACACTTTTTGACACCGTCACAATACATTTTCTACACCTGTGGGTGTGGTCCTTTATTGAAGCTTGATCGGTGTTAGATTTAACACCTATGGTGTTAAATATAACACCGATGTTTTTACAGTGTACTTGAAACATGATGAGTATTAAGAGTTATGACTTACTTAATATTACCAGTATACCCTGTGGTTTACACGTCATATTAACGATGTGTCCACGCAATGTCATGTTTCAGCTGTTCCAAGAAAATTATAGACTTAACATAATGGTGTTTGCCCGCGCATGCGGTGATGCTTTCGTTGATATGCATGTATACACATTCACTGCTCTCACGAACTGTTTCCTCTTTTGGTGTATTCTCTTTGTGTTGACACGACGTGTCATTTGCCGAAATAATTCGCTAGCATGAGTAGGCTACATAGAAACTGCAACGGGTAAGTTATTCCATTGTATATTCTCAACATAAAGTTTGGATTGAACCTGCGATACTTATTTAGGACCATAATTCTAATCAATATTCATCATCAGGTCCTTACTTTTCTGTTAAAACATGATAATACCCTAACCGTCCTTAAAGAGTTAAGAAAATTATTGCAATCACTGAAGAGTAAGCAGTTGTGATTTGGACTTGATCGATTGTATGTCTCTCTGCATAGTTGTTATTACTTCTAATTTATGTTATAATACCTCGATAAAATATGCAGCACAAACCTCCAGCGGCATGACCGCTGATCCAGACGAAAGGAGAAAGAGGAAGAAGACAAGACAAGAAGAAACTTATGTATGATACTTACTCATATTTGGCCAACATGCCTCTCTCGATCGCATTTCCTATAGGAATGAATCATCAAAATTAAAATACCCTCGAGGAATGATTTTCTTATCCTTCTACATTCTTTCTTTTGTGTTGGAATCAATAATATTAATTGCTTTCACTTGTCTAAAATATTCGAGCTTGCACTGATCCATGAGCGGCCTATAAACATAAAAGCTCGTCTTTACATCGTTAATTGAGGCATGTGCAGTATGTCATGTACTTTTTTTTTTTAAGTGACGTCAAAATATATGCTGTCGCCAAAATAGTCTTCAGTGTATTCGTTTGGCATACTAATAATGGTAATGATGATGATGATGATGATGATGATGATGCTGCTGTTGATAATGAAAATAATATAGGTTTTCCCATTCATTTTCAAACTTTTTTCATTCAATATCATACATTTTTACTTCAATTTCGTCGGAGGATGTCGGGAATAGGCCAATCTTACTTTCAAATGTGTCTTTCGTCGTTCATTTTCAAATAAATTCCATTCAATTTAGTCAACTGGCATACATTTTCGTCATTTACAGTTCAAATTCGTCAGTCTCACTCGTAGCACTCAAAACAGCAGGAACGATTTCGTCTTTTGTCAATTATTTTCGTAAAATTTTTATTCATATTCGTCTCATACCTCTATCCGGTGTAATTTTCCAGTCATTCACGTATTTTTTTTTTTCTGTAACCGTTCACATTTTACATTCAGAAGTTAACATACACATAGTGTCCCCCCCCCCCCCCACACACACAGAACCACAGATACAGACACACACACATGCAATCCGAGTACACACTGATACAAACAGACGTACCGTCTCGCAAACAAAAACACTGAAAAACGATTTCAAGGCAAGCATGATTAAAGACAAAATTTAAGTGTAGAATAACTGTATCCTGTTTAATGTCAAAGAATGAATAACATGATGTTTGCTGCTTTCCAGGATACAAGAAATAAAGTTTGCTTCATGCATTATGATGCGAAAACCTGAACATTACGAGTTAAAGTTCAAATTGTGACAATGACATACTGTCCTGGGTTATGACTTTTGACTGTCGTTTATCCTTAAATCAATTTAGTTGGCAGTCATGTTTTTCGTGTGTATTGTCTGAGAAAATGATTAGGGAATAATGTGTAACGATACAATTTACGAGAGAAAGTAAAAATATGTCGGCTTAAAGTTGGTTCACCCTTAAAATAAAGAATCGACAACAATAGTCATCTGACTAATTTGAATGAAAAATTCATGAAATTGTGTGAATAAAGACGAATTTGATCTTCACATTCTGCGATCCGTCAGCGGGAGGGATGAATTTGAATGACATTTGACGATTTTGAATGCTATGTCTTCGAAAATGTTTGACGAAAAACGAATTACAATGACAATTGACGAAATTGAAGTTAGGATTTGCATTCCACGTGCTTCTCGGGACGAAATTGAATAAAAAATCTTTGAAATTGAATGACAAAAGTGCGAAAATGGATGGGAAAACCTATAATAAAAATAGTGATAAAAGTAATAATAACAATAATAATAAAATTTACAATAATATTAATAAAATTTACAATGATATTAATAAAATTTACAGTGATAATAATAGTAAAAATAATAACAATAGTAATAATCATGATAATAATGACAATAATGATTTATACAGGTCAGATACTCTACAGATATATCCTACTGATGTATTCAAAGCGATAATAATTTAGTAATACATCAAAAAATTTTCGTTATTGTAATTTTATGTTATTATATCATTATGTATGCATTAGTATTATGTATGTGTCAGCGTTTTGCTCACTGACTGACCCACGACCAATTATGATAGGGTATTATGATGATTAAGGGGGTAGGGAACTCACAAGATGTCCCCGACCCCCGAAGGGGTTTAAATGCAACTGAAGAAGGTTGTTAAGTCTAGAGACCTGGTCAAGGGACATTATTCTAAACCTTCTTCAATTATTAGCTTTTGAAACCCTGCGATAAAGACATTCTGTGTATTTCCAACAACAGAGGCCATCATAATTCTGTTACCATGGTTACCTAATTAGTTAATCTCCGAACTTTGAACTTTGAAAAAAAAAATCAGTCAATTTGTCACGCAAACTCCCTTGAACCTGAAGTAAACCGTTTATACAGAATATCAGAACAACTTTAGAAAATGTACTCTAACGATTGCGTTATACACATGAAACATCGTTTTATCGTTTGCTCTGAGTTTACCAAAAATGTCCTCAAAATGATGATGAAATGCTCCGCCAATGGACAGTTTATGTTCCACAGACTATCGCATAATCATTGTGGTAAATTTTTATCGGGTATTTAACAAAGGTTAATAAACACTATTGATTGACAGTTTAAATTCCTCGAAAATTCGTCGGAAAGAAGACAGGTCAATTGAAATGATGTAATGCGCTTTCTACGCAAAATTGTCTACGAGCTTCACACACTTCGAAGCTTCTGTTGAACCTTCGTTTTCCAGTTTTTATGTACATAGTTATGATAGTATCCAATGTTGTGTAATCGATATGCGTTACCAGTGTAAGTACCTCAACCTCAAGTTACTGACTGACTAACGCGTCCCTGAATTAGATTTGATTCTTGAGGCTTGCAGCTATTTAGACGCATTCAATAGCTAGTGAGTGCAATATCTAGTGACCTTGTTACAAAAGTATTTACTTTAGATACTGTTCTGCCTTACACAAGACGACGTGACATGATAAAGCTAGGAGGCCCGCTTGACTTTGTCAATAACCCCACGATCACCCGTCTACGCTGATATCGGTGTCAATGTCAATTTCTCGTTAACAGCAATGTTTCATCAAGGCCCTGGGGAAATAGATCTATATCCATAGTCTCCTAATGTACCGTGGATAGCACAGTTATATCTTGACTAACATATTTAGTCACCGAGTTCATAATTAGTTCTCATACCAAGATATCATATATGATATTATCATCTGGTTTCTTCTTCTTCTTACCAATAATATTGTGATCCTCACTAGTATCCAATGTATCTACAGTTGTAATTATCATTATTTCACAATCATATTATTTAGAATCAGTAAACCTATCGTCTTCCTTGATATAATTGTTTTTTATTCATTATTGCTTTCATTACTATTATCATTGATGCTGTCATACTAAATAAGATAATAATGATAATCATAATCATAATTTTATGATAATAATTATGATGATGATGATGATTATCAATTTTATCATCATCAACATTATCAGTTATTATTATCCCAATTCTGTTCGAATCAACAGGATGAGGCATTTGATGTCACAGTCAAGCTCGCGTTACTCCTTACTCCTTACCATTTTTCTGTTTCACAACTTTATTACGTATATTCCAAACTGCATAGTGGGCGGTTTTCAGTGTGAAAAGAAAATCAGGACGGCTTCAACAGTATGTGTGCAATCACAATCATGATCACCGACAGAAGTCTGAAACTATCGCATGAAAGACTTTCCAGACTATAAAAAAGTGACCTCGGTAGGCAATCAGAGGCCTAGGATGACCAGAGTAAGTTTGACCAGGGAGGTGGCCTACCACCTCCCTGATTTGACAAATGCACCCGGCAAGCCTCAAATCCTCTTTTCTTGAATTCAGCCTCAAAAGAAGAAGAAAAAATTTTCCTAACTCTCTGAACGAAGTAAATGACAAGCAATGTAAATGACAGTATGGCTATCTTGCATGCTGTCAGCATAGATAATGAGAGTATAGCTATATGACAATAGACACGTTTATCGCATCCATTATAGCGAACCTATGACCTATCTTTAATGATAAAATGCAATCCTGTCTGTACACATAGTGAACTTTGCTCCTATCAGTATCACGATCACGAAAAGTCTTGACATTATAACCGTCCCATATAATTTACTTCATGATTATCGAATCAGTTAGGGTACAGAATAGAGAGGGCATTAACAGCAGACCATGATGTAACCTTCAACTCACGACGAGTCGCTTGATTTCCTCTGATAACTTTACTGGCAGCCTGTTTGCATACTTTAACAAATGTCAATAGTTGCTTTGAGATGTTGGTCCAAAGAGCATTAATCCTTCCATGTCTAGGCCCTTTAAGATTGATCATCAAGGTTATACAACATGAGGAAGAAAAAGTCACAGAAATGGTACATGCTTAAAAAAAAAGAGTAACACCCCCCCCCCAACAAAAAACCCACACAAACAAACAAACAAACAAACAGAAATACGACACAGTTTCATTAAAATCGAAGTTATAGAATGATAATGGAATTGTAAGATTTTATGAACGGTGACATTCAGACAGTGTATGATGGTTTCAAACATCTCATCTGCAACGCTGCATTTAACTCCACTACTTTTTTTTTTTATATTGTGAAAATCGTGTTTTGGTCAAATTAGAGACTGCACTATACTTCCTTCCCATAAACGCTATGATTATATAGGCTACATTTGCAAAGTCACTCAACAACACATCAATAAATCAGTGTGAAGGACACAGGTTTGCTTTAATTTTTTAAAGGGCTAATATTTAGTGAAGAGTTGCATACAGGTCATGAGCAGACGCCTGGTGCTAATACGCGTCGACATTTTGCACCTCACGTTAGGCTGACTTTGCGTGTGAGATTACAAATATAGGCCCCCTAAATCACAATTTCTTTTTAAAGGTGAAACTTTAAAATCGCATTTTTAAAAATTATTTTTTAAAAATATTTTCATTACGATTGTACTGGAACTGCCACCTTTTATGCTTCTTAACTATGACTGTATCGATGAAAGTCAAGTTTCTTGAAGGATGGAGTGGAGATGTTCTTCAAATGTCAAGAGGTAAAATCAGTGGATCTCCTCCACCACTTTCGCTTGCATACAGCAATCAACATAGGTCTACCATACATAAAAGGGTTAATACGAGTAGGTAGTAAGCATAAAACCTCTTTGATCTACCACTTTTCAAGGTGCTAGTCAAACTCATATAGCCAAAACAACTCAGCTCATTCAACACTCACTAAAAAAAAAGAAAAAAGAAAAAAAAGATAAGAAATCTATCTATCTAGGCAATTTAGTAAGGGGAAACTTCCGTATTGTCCATTAATTTCTGTCAATATCTTTTCGTCCCAAATTCAATTTCATGGTTCGAAATTAGTCTTGACGTTTGTTAACAGTGTAAAAGTACTTGGATCTACAATCGTTGTGGCCAGAGTAACTAGTAGGCCTATATTACTGAGTTTATACTCTGGTTGTGTCAAACTTTTTTGATTCGTTGTCGTGAGTACTGAGTAATCTGTGGATAATGTTTAATTCAGGAGTAGCTATTTATAGAAAATTATGCACATCTATCCGTATACATGTAAATTTTTAATCAAATAAGATTACAATACATTTTTTTTTTATTCCTTACTTAATTATACTTTTTTTTCAACCTGTCGGAGAATTAAACTCCATTCAAAGAAATATAGTGAACGAGCCTAACATGTCTGCGCCCTTACGTCCCTGAACTCCTCAAGACAAGGTGAAATGCAGCTCTATAAAGATGCCACGCGGTTGATATACAGGTTGAAAGAACGATCGAGTCTAATCAAATATCATCAAACATGGATTCGTCACAAAAGTAGTAGGTACAGTGACACTCTTAATTTGCCCAGCACATCATTCGAACTGTGGGGAGCTGGAAAACGTGAACAGGCGGTTCAAACAGTAAGATGATAGTCCCATATATTTACTTCAGCGTTATTTCCTATGTGCAATTAATTAGCCCGACCAGACGCTGTGCGGACGACTCCTGTACAGCGACAAGCAAGGCTGTGAATAGTTAGTGTGCAATGCAATGAGGAGGTGATACGTGTAGGGCAGTGATGCCAAGTTCAAAAATTTTTTATGAGTGAGATTTTCATGACTCGGCGTCTCGGCGCTCGCACACATGTGAATTAACAGGGGTGTCCCCCTCCCATGGTGGGGAGCTTTTTTTTTTTTTTTTTTTTTTAAATTATTATTAGCTCTTAATGATGCGATCTGGTGCATACTTGAGTAACTATTTTCTACTTATTTTGAAAGACAAAAGGGAAATAAATTATACCTTCAATTGCAACTATCACTTTAATCCTTTGAGTTATGCTCCAAGTTGCAGACTTCACCTGCTGATGCGTGAGAAAAATGGGTGCCATGCGTGAGATCGTGAGACAGCCTAAATGCTCGAGTCTCACGCAGAATGCGTGAGACTTGGTACATGTAGGCCCTAGCTCTGGTAGTGGTCTAGTAAAATCTACTAGATCTAGTCTAGATCTAATATTATTACTAGCTCTATTCTAGCTACCTAACTCAGTTCGGAAAACCCACTCACAAGGGGGGCCCCTCCTAATAAGTAACCCGTCCCCCTTATAAGTAACCCCGTCCCCCTTATAAGTAACCCCCGGGGCACCCCTTATAAGGAGTATCCACGCTTTTTTGCAATGCGACGCGAAAATGAAAGGACTGCGGCAATTCACTGAGGGTACTCAGTCGCCACGTCTGCACTCAAGCATTGCCGCGCCCCCGCGCCTGGCGACACTCACGCCAGTAATCGCTCGCATTTCAGCATTCGCATGGGTCGTTTGACATCGCATTTAAATCCATGATTTTAGATATGATGCCTCAAACCGATTTTGCTCAAATTTCGTGAGTAACTAGGAAACTTGTGAAGCTTTATGGACATAATCAAGCGAATTGCCGCAGTCCTTTCATTTTCGCGTCGCATTGCAAAAAGCGTGGAGACGCCTTATAAGGGGTGCCCCGGGGATTACTTATAAGGGGGACGGGGTTACTTATAAGGTGGACGGGTTACTTATAAGGAGGGGCCCCCCTTGTGAGTGGGTTTCCCGAACTGAA
The DNA here is from genome assembly GCA_033980235.1 of Diadema setosum. Taxonomy (NCBI): domain Eukaryota; kingdom Metazoa; phylum Echinodermata; class Echinoidea; order Diadematoida; family Diadematidae; genus Diadema; species Diadema setosum. The sequence continues at coordinate 2,698,415 of CM067061.1, read as the reverse complement.
CTGAAATTGCTTTCAAGCCTGTTCATGCTGTCTGACTATAGTATTGGTGTAGGCCTAATGATAACCTTGGCGTGGCACGGGGCGCTGTAAGTGTAAATTAACTAGTAGCACGGTACGTACGTGTTGGGGTCACTGGTGTGGTAAGTGTAATGAGAATTGGGCTTTTAACTTTTTGTGAGATACCAAGAAACCACTTATGAAGTACAGAGCATACCATTTTAAGAAGAATTCAAAGTTTATTAGATGAAAATCGGTTTTGGAATTGCTGAGACATCCAAAAACAAAGTAAAACTAGAAAAGCACAGAGAGCGCAGACCTCTGCCAAGCAGCTACTTTCCAATGATGATCTTACTCTTCCATAGAGATCAGTGATTTCCACCCATACATATGCATGCTTAAAAATTGTCCGATTTCCCTATACAGAAGCCTTTGTTACGTCATAAACCCTCAGCTGCGTGGCACGCCTCGCCTCAGCAGAAACTAGAGCACGCACTTTAGTTAGTGCATGTATGAAAACCTCAAAAATGCGCAGCTTGTACTCCCAAGTTCATTGACCCTTCCTGCCAAAATATTGAAAATCCTTCTTAAAATCCATAAAAATTTCTGAATCACTACCAAAATTTAATCATCTGTTTCTTGTGTCATTCTCAACCTTTCCTGCAAGTTTCATCCAAATCCATGCACAACTTTTTGAGTTATTTTGCACACGGACAAACAAACAAACAAACAAACTAACTAACTAACTAACAAACAAACCAACGGTAACGAAAACATAACCTCCTCCCTTGGCGGAGGTAGCAAGGCAGTCCTAATAAAAGGCGGATCCCGCTTTTTATTAGGAATGCTATTTTTTTTTTTTTGGATATCTCAGCCATTATAAAACCGATTTTTCATCAAATAAACATTGAATCCCTCTTGGAATTAAATGCTCTTTCATATTTCATGAGATGTTTCTCATTATCTTACCAAAATTATTAGAAACCTGAAGTTAGGTCTCAACCAAAACTATATGCTCCCTTTAATGTAATTTTCATGCAACTTAGTTCTAGCTCATCAGACAGAGATCTAGGTTGCTGCTGGTTCTTTAACTTGTTTAGTTGTCTCGCAGTATTTTTATTTATGGTGATGTTGGTGACATCTGTTTCAACAGTTAAAGCCTGCTTGATCCGGTGCTGGTGAATTCCTATTTTATCATCACTGATTATTGTACCATACACATTCTGGTCAACAGTGTACATATGTATGTCTTTCGCTAACGAGAATGCTAATTTAGTTATTATTGTTTTTGAAACTAAAGTTTCCGCTTCCATTCTGAATGGTCAGGATTCTGTCCCATTATAGACCGATTCAAGCGACTGTTCATGGAAGTGCGCCCTCTTAAGGCGACGCCATAACTGGGGGCCAAACAGGCCGGGTCGGCAAGCGCCCTGCGTGCGTGGCAAGGGTGCCAGCGGCAGCCAGTGCTTTTACCACCCGGCGCCAGCCGGCCGCGTTTTTTTTAAGACGGCACAGATTGGGGCATGGCGCGTGTTAAACCTATGGGAAAAACGTTGGGTTAGGGTTTTTGGTTATGGTTATGGTTAGGGTTAGGGTTAGAGTTGGGGTTAGGGTTAGGGTTAGGGTTAGGGTTAGGGTTTGATGGTTAGGGTTAGGATTAGGATTAGGGTTAGGTTTAGGGATAGGGTCCCCGATAGATTTTTAGTTTCCCCAATCTGTGCCGTCTAAAAAAAACACGCCGGCTAGCTAGCTATCTCTGGCGCTGGCAGCGATCGACGCATCTGGATTTGTGACAACTAGAGTCTACATTTTTTTTTTCGCCAGCTAATTAAGAATAAATAAAATTAAACAACTTTACCGACTATGAGCGAATGGGTAGATGACATACGGCTGTAGCCAAAACTTGAATTTCAAGGTAAATATCGGTACGATCCGTGAATGTTTGTAGACTCTATTTCTTTGGCGATGACTTGGGTACTCGCGTGTAAGCGCCGTATATTCACATTTGTGTAAGACTTGCAAGAGAATAAAAACCGCCGGGGAGAATTATTGCTCGGCGCAAGCAGACGTCTTGCTAATAAGCCTAGGCTGTTGACAAGTTAACTGATATAATTAAATACAATTAATGAATAAGAATCTTGAGCTAGATATGGCGCAATATTGCAAGCTATCAGTTAACTTAACCTTTTTAGGGCAGGCTTTTGCCTTTACTCGGGAGTGTCGGGCCAGCAGGGTAGAATCTGTCTAACGTTAGATCTTGTCTAGAAATCTAGGCAAGAGTCCAGACTAGATCTAGACCTATTGACTTCTAGAACCCTACATCCTATATCATTTTCGGTTGTCGATAACCACGAGGCAAGCCTAACTGAGTAAACCAAACGGAATATAAATCTAGGCGTTTCTAGGCCGTATATGCCTAAACTTAAGTTACTACTACGTCGGCTGATGTTCTACAACCGAAAATTCTACTGTTTTAGGTCTAAGTAACCTTGCATAACATCACGCTAACGCCTAATATTAATCTACAAAAGTGATTTTCAAATCATACTTTCTTAGTATGATTATGAAACAGATGTTTGCCACCATCCATGGTTTAATATTTATAGGTATCACTTTATCAAAAGTCAAATTCAGAGTTCCAGGCTAAAATTGAATAGGCCTATGGTCAATTCAGTGCTGAACATTGAAGAAGTGAAAACAATATAAGAATTTAACGCATCTTGAAACATTTATTTAGCTGTAGTGTAGGCTGTAAAATGTTTGTCATGAATGAAGTCTAGCCAGGAAGTGGATTCTAACTTTGGCAAGTAGGACACCAAGGATTAAAAAAAAAAAAAAAAAAAATCGGTGAATTATCAAATTCTTTGATCTAAACTTTTCTTCTAAGATGAACAACATATTTTACGAATATGCAGTGATAACCTAATTAAATAGAGAATCTAGTAGACATAGCATAGTTTGTTTCGAAATCTGTGCATTTTTATACCGTTGTATTTCACTTAATTGTCTTTAATTTTGCCTTAATTTATCATGCGTCAGCGGTGTCTGAATTTCACACTCTGCCGTGCAGCTTCCATTTCCATTTTTTTCCCTGTTATTTGTGCACCCAACAACTGCACAATGTGTTTTCCTGATCCTTCCTTTGAAGCTTTCAAAGTAGATCAATATGTCTGAATCACTCAATTTGTCCAAAAGAAGGGCATTAAAGGCCGCTGAATGACTTTTCCACACAGTTAGTAAACAATCACAATATAATAATAGCGCGGCACCAGCGGTCGCCGGCCGCGGCGCAGCGGCTGCGCCCGGCTAACTATGCGCGATGGGTACGCTTGGCCGCTGAGCTGCAAGTGCAACTCGCTGGGTAGCCTAGCTCGCTGGAAGCTAGCCCCCATTGGCCCCCAGTTATGGCGACCGTTATAGCGCCGCTAGCGGCGGTAGGTGAATAGGTCATCGAAATTGAATCGGTCTATACATGTAGCAGTGTTGCAGTGTTCCTGTCTGTCTAAGTTGCAATTAATCATTTTCATAGCCCCTATAAATGAATGATTAAATGTACCATTTTTATTCATATGTAGGGGTATTGTATAGTATGCAGGCTCCAAACTAAATTAGTTCTAAAGTTGGTTCTATTTTCTCACATACTATGAAATAATGATGTGAGTTCATGTTCTGTATAATACCACAAGGATCACTGTTAAACCGAGTACATTATTTGCCATTAGCAACGCTTTACTCATTTTGTGAAATTGTGGAAGTGTTGAAGTGAGCTCTAGTTGATCTGATTTAATCTGTATTATTTTACTTATTATAGCAAAACACGGTAAATACATTGTATTAGCAGGGAGGGCAAACAGTAGATTTTTTAAAATTGTAAATAGCATTTAGTTCCAGAGAAAACCATGTTCATTTGTGTCTAAATTTTTAGTTCAATATCCCTTTCCCATCACCACCCCATTCTGCAGGCCTGTAAATTTGATGACTTGTACTCATGGCAGAGGAATAAAGAGAAAGAAGATCAATTTGTCCTGCATGATGGGCCACCCTATGCCAATGGAGACCCACATGTTGGGCATGCCCTCAACAAGGTAAGAACTACATTTTTATATCAATTGGATTCTCAAACTTCTCTGATTAGGTAAAATGGTGTTTCACAGCTTCTCTAAGTGTCAGACATCAGTAGATTTTGAATGCCATGATGAAGAAGTCTTACCTACTGTGAGAGGCATGGCTGGTTTAAAGGCCCAAGGGGATCATTTTGTAAACCTGTTATTTATATGATCTCTGCGAGCACATGAAATTGTGCGTGACTCAATATACAAGCAGTCAATGTCATTTTTTGTTTGAGCATTATCTTAGGGTTTTTGAAATGTTTAAGATTCATTGATAGTGCTACCGATGATTTCAGAATTCTCACGTGCAAACCAATAAGATGTGTAGCCTGGGAAACTATGAAGTTCGAGACTATCACCTCAACACTGTAATCTGCTATTGTAGATCCTGAAGGACATCATCAACCGCTACAAGCTGATGCAAGGCTACAAGGTGCACTACGTACCAGGATGGGACTGCCATGGCCTGCCCATAGAGCTCAAAGCACTGACTGAGTCGCAGGAAGACTTCCGCAAGCTATCACCCCTGGACATAAGATGTAGAGGTGATGGGATGACTTGAAGCCTTGTATATCAGTGGGTTATTGAAAAAAAAAAATCAGTGACTGATTGGGTTAATAAAGAAGGAAAAGAAGAGATGAATGAATAAATGAATAAATAGATGGGTGGATGAATACTGTATCTTCCAAAGGACAACATAATAGTAGGAACATACAAAAACATGTCTTGTCAATATCATAAACATGTATTATTTCAGCGGTTCGCAGTGAAAACCTAAAATTGCTTTTCATTTTTAATCTTTTGTCTCGCCTGTGTAACGGAAGCGAGACGTAGACATCACTTTTCCGTCTTTGTCGTTGTTTTTGTCGTCAACAATTTGGTTTACTCTCTATAACTTTCTACAGCTTTGAGCTATGACCCCCAAATGCACACCACTGGTTCAAAATCTGAAAATGCAATTCAAGTTCAAATATGGTAGAAATCTGACAGTGGTCGAAAGGTCAATGAACTTTCCCCTGATAAGCACTGAACTCTCAATTTTGTGATGTACTGTCAGTAACTTTTGATATTTTCAAGCAATGACCATGAAACTCACAACACAGGTACGACACCTAAAGATGCGGGTTATGTATGAAAAACAGTGAAGTCCAACAAGTTCACTGGTCATATGGTCAATGAATTTTACCTGATAAGCTCTGAACACATAGTATGGTGGTGTACTCTCAATAACTTTCTACAGTGTTGAGCTATGACCACCAAATTCACACCACGGGTACATCACATAAAGTTGCGGGTCAAATTTGAATATTACTGAATTCTGGCATGTTCAAAGGCCAATGTACTTTATCTCATAAACACTCTACACATAGTGTTTTGATGTACTCCCAATAACTTTCCACAGCTTTGAGCTACAACCATTAAACTCCCCTTAGGTCCATCACCTATAGATGCCGGTCAAGTTGGAATATTGCTGAACTTGGGAAAGATCAATGAACTTACGCTGAAAAACAATCTTAATAACTACGATAATCCTTTATGTAGGCGAGACATCGCTTGGTATTTGCCTTGATTTTGTTTTTGTTGTCTTTTTCCTCGGGGGGGGGGGGGGGGGAGTTGCAGTGGGATATGGAAGCCACTGCTAAACAAACATTTTGTTTCAAATTCAACATGCTTTCACTTTTCTAGCATAATGAAAGAGCACTTGACTAACCACTTTCAGAAAGCAGGGGGAATAATTACTACCCTTAACTTATGTTAGTATGAAGTTGATGGAATGAATTTGAATTTCATGAAAAATGAAATTTTATGGAATTCCCTTTATACTTTCTGTATATTGTTGTCCACACATGATGTCATAACCTCTAGTAGTCTCCTCATCCAGTGGTTCCAATACCATAACTTTAAAAATGCATAACTTTTGCATCAATTGTCCAATTTTCCTAAAACTTTCACTGATGTGTTTTACTGATGTTGCTACTTTCACTCGATACACATTTCTCTTTGGGTTTTGGTTTCCTTTAACCCTTTCCATACTGAATTCTTAAATCCCCATTGACTCATTACAGAGGGCACCAAGTTCCAGTATCTTCAGAACTTCTCCAAACCACTGTTTGGTGATTAGAGAGATCAGCAACAATGCTATTTCTATCAGCTGCATCACATTGCTTTCATGAAATCACAGTTTTGTTTTGTTTTTTTTTCACATTATTATTTCAAAGAATAACATACACCTTTGTGTTATTGTTGTATGAATACTAATAGAAAAGTTAAGAAAAGTACCTTAGCATTTTGACATGCCAAATAGTCAAATGTGAAAAGCAGTGATGGCAGAGATATGATAACATACTTCTTTCCACTATTAATGATTGTTTTATTCACTTCAGCCAGAGAATTTGCCAAGAAGGCCATCAAGACACAGATGCGTGCTTTCAAGAGATGGGGAGTCATGGCAGATTGGTGAGAATTTGGATGTAAACATTTGTACATTCAGAGAAACACCTCTTCTGTGGATGAAATGATTTTTCCTACTGTTATATTGTTTAGATGTGATATATTTTAAAACATGCATAATTTAATTTTGAAATGTGTACCATCAAACCTGTCTGGTGGCCACCTACCATTAAATGGGCACTGACCCCCCCCCCCCCCCCCCCAAAAAAAAAAAGAACAAAAAAAAAAACAAAAAAAAAAACACCCTGTTTAATGTGGCCACCAATTTTCTTTCCTCTGTCTAGACTAATTTTGTGTGTGTTCCTGACACAGGTTCTACAAATCTCTAACAATGCATTTACATCAATTTAACATTGATTGTAAATGATATTTCGTTTGGTGTTTTTTTTTTCCCCTAGGAACAATTGCTACTACACCTTTGATAGAGAGTTTGAAGCAACTCAACTTGAACTCTTTCAGGACATGTATCGTAAGGTGAGTACTACATCCTGATATCTCTTTTTTTTTGTATAAAAAACAGTATAAATATCAACACCAATGAGTGTGATGGTAAAGTTGGTTATGATAAATATCATAATATTGCTGACCACAGATATACATGTACAAGTATTTACATCACAACCTTTTTTTTTAAATCAGAAAAAATGATTTCATCTTCTTCTTTTCATTTCTTTGTGTGTGTGTGTGCAAAGTTTGAACTCCTCTTGACTAATGATGTGTAAAATAAAGAAAAAGAGGAAGAGAAAAACAAACTTTTTATGTAACCTGCCACCTGCTAAAAATAGAATGGCACATGCTGAAGACAAGAATAATGGAACCTTTTATCTTTACCGTCAGTCTTCATCAGGTTCCCTTGATTCTGGGTCACGTAGACCCTGAAGGATTACCTCTTTGCTATCAAAAGTAAACTTTCCTTATCTCCTGAGCAGCTATGGGTTGTCTGTGATCAGCTGATAGAGACAAGTAAAGCTAGCTATGATTGATTATTGATTACAATTGATTGTCATTGTATGGAACTCGGTGACAATTGGTGGAGTTTCACAACTTTAAAAGCATAATTTGCCATTTGCAGATGACACAAAAACCTAGCTTAAGTTCTTCAAAATAGTTCTAAAATGTGAGTTAGGGATAGAAACAACCAATGTAAAAAGTTGAATCATATAATCAATGTTAAGTATTGTTAAATGTACAAAATGTAAACAATATTTTAAGTTTAAAATGTTTCTAGGCTAAACCGTCTACAGTTATGGTTTATTGAGAAAAATAGTGATATCTCTTTGTAATTTAGGCTTTATTGCAAAATTGTTATATGGTAGGATGTTTTGTGATACAACTGACCTACACATATGCATCAAATGGGATATCTCGTACATTATTAAAAACACTGCTCCCACTGGTAAAGAGTGCCTTTAATCTATCAATTCTCCTGTTGAAGATATTTCAATTTTGTGATACAAAGTGAAATATGCTGGTCCTTGTAGAGTCAGCAATGGGATACTCTTTGTTGGCCCTGCATGAGTTTCAATCAAACATTTTCTGCTACAGCAGACATACAACATATTTGATGTGCCATTATTCTCTATATTTTGTTGTCTAGGGTTACATCTACAGGGATTTGAAGCCAGTCAACTGGTCACCATCTTCCAGGTTTGTGTCCATACACTCTATTACCTGCATTCTGATTGGCCAGTTCCCACATGATGACAAGTATTTCATTGTTTTGAGCATTTTCAACACTAAACTTGCGGTTCAGTTTATGTCTTGGGTTGTTTTGTCTCTGGAAAATAAAAGAAAAAAAAGAAAAGGTCTGTTTTGAATGTGTTTTACCAAGAACCCTGCTGGAAACAATATGGCACCCCAAAGCACAGTAAAAGACAATGACAACAAGCAACAAACAACTTAGCACCCAAAACAATTAACAGCAATGAAGCCAATTGGCAAACAAAACCATAATTTGTGAAACTTTCTATAAAAGGTGATTATAGTGGATCGAATGTTTTACAGTAGCGCCATGTGCTATAGACCTTAAATGAAGCTGTTGGGATGAAAGAAGATAGATGAGTAGAAATTTAAGAGGAAGGGTATATTCTTTTACTGCAAGATTCGTTCAGAGCAATATTACTCATTGTAGTGGTGGGGGGGGGGGGGGGAGGAGATTACTCTAGCAAAAATCTAACAACCTAGTATATTAGTTTTGCTCGGAGCTTATTACTTTTCAGCCAAGAAAAAAAAAATACTCCTTTCTCAATGACTTTCAACTCACCTATCTTCTTTCATCCCACACAGTCCTTTTATTGACCACACTTGTGTTATTTGAAACATAAAAAAGCAGCAACCCTGTTTTGCTCGCTTCAGTGACCATCGTTCACATGCAATTATTGTAGTGTGTGCTGGGACTCTAGGTTGTTTGGACCAGACTCTGCTCATAATAGACTCTGGTGTAAAGGTATGCATGTGTGCCCTTGAATAATGGACACAAGTATGTCTCCTTTTTTTGAGCACCCTGTTCACAGGATGTCTGTGCTTCTGCAATGCTGGTTTGGGTTTTGTGCAATGCATGAGCGTTATTTTAAGAGTACAGTAATTGAGTTTGGCTACATTAAATGTAAGCAGTTGCCGATTATGGTAAAAATGAATTTAAAAATTGCAAAGTAGAACAGGTTTGCACATATCTGTTCCAGTTGATGTGTTCAATATGAGAAAGAATTGCATTAATGCAAACTTTGCTTGATGTGAAGACTTTGAAAACATGCTCATGATAATCATGTGAAAATGAGTTTGAGCTTACGCACTGAAGAAGTCATGAAAGATTGTTCTTATAATACCAAATATTAAAGTTGTGTAATTCTTCAGATATTCTGCCCAGCCATAGTGAATTTTGATAATTTGGAACCCCTTAACCCTAACAGGGGGGGTGGGGCAGAATCCGCCCCCCCTCAACGTTTCGCGCTATAATTCTGTAATGCAAGAAGGCCTCGTCGCGAGGCTTCTTGACTTTCTTCGTTCAAGTCTCGTGCAACTTTTGAGACCAAATTTGCAACGTCCGCGCATACTTTTTACGAAGCCACGCCCATTTTTGTAACGGCGTGTCGCCCCAAAACGGGCAGTTTTGTGATTTTGTGTACATTTCCTATGGAAAACAGTGCTCTGTCATGAAAGTCATAAAAACCTGATTATTTCTACAATTAATCACTTTCATTGATTTATTTTATGCGAATTATGGTAGAAAAGTGGTCAGTGACAATTTCCAATAAAAAAAAACAAAGAAAAGACAAAAGTTGAAAAACAAGGAAATACAATGTACATGAGAATTGAAATGAGTTTTGGAAGTTTTGCAATTGTTGAATATGCTAAAACAGATTTACAGACCAAAAAGTAGACTCTCAATGCTTTTTAATAATTAGACTAGAATATGATCTTGAGCTTAATTTGCATAATCAATTGATTAGAATTAGAAATATTGTTTCAAAAAATTTTATTACACATTCTTGTAGATTATGACGAGGGTGTCACGCATGTCAAATTTCATTGCAATCACACCACCGATTGGGGGCGCAGAATCCGCCCCCTCTGGTTTAGCATAGCCAAAAAAACCCGGCCTGATTAGGGTTAAATAGATTTGACATCTTGCTTTATAGTCTCTTTTGACATGGACCAACACTACCTTGATAAGAATTTTTACAACAAATACAAAATATTTGGTGAAAATCTGTGGTGCAACCTGATATTCAAAAGCAAACCTTGCATAATCTTGATTTTAATACATAGCTTGATTTAAGCCGATGCCCTAACTTGGGACACATGCATGTATGTTAACACATGATCTGCTTTGATGATTTATTCAAATACACACAAAAAAAGTTAAATTTTAAATCAAGATGAATATATATCACACCTCAAATATTTCTATGTGATCGCATTAATTTTTTTTTTTTTTTTTTTTTACCATGACAGTATTCCTACCTCCTAAGGATTTTCTATCATTGGTGAAGTAATTAATATTGATGAAATATTGTTATATTTTTTTCTTCAAATTTTGTTCTCATTTATTCCTGTTTGTTATGCTTCAAAATTGGCTGTTATGGATTGTTTATATCGTGAGGGAAACCATGTATTGCTCATGATTATTTTCATCTTTCTGTACTTTTATCTCTTTTGTAAGTATCTGTATGTGATTAAAGTGATACATGTACGTGTGATACATGTAAGTCACAATACAAATCTTGATTGTTCGTTGATTAGAACCGCTCTGGCAGAGGCTGAATTGGAGTACAATCCACACCACATCTCACCATCTATCTATGTCAAGTTCCCCATCCAGACACCATCACACCAGCTGGCTGAGGTGATTGGTAAGATACACCACACATACATGTAGGCCAGTGAGCATCATGCTGCATTCACTGAAATGTAGCACATGGGAAGGGCAAGTTATTACAGTGCACTCCCGTTATAACAAACATGGTTATAACGAAATTCCAGTTACAATGAAGTCAAAATTCAGGCCACAACATTGTCCACTCTATGTATTTTCACTGCTTATTTGTTTGGTTATGACGAAATTTTGATATAATGAAAAAAAACTGCGGGTTGCGAGGACTTCGTTATATTGGGAGTCCACTGTAACATGCCGTGTTGTGTAGTCTAATCTTTTAAAATCATTGGCTTCACCCAAGCCAAGCTTTGTATGATACATGTATCAATCACAAGAAAATGCACTGTACTTATGTTAGCATGTTAAGTAGGTTTGATCAAGAAAGGAGATATGATGCAGAGAAATACAGGTCAACTTTTAATTTTGTATCTGTTTTTATTAAAGGGGATTCTTATGATATTGTATTTGATGCTGTATCTCAAAAAGTTTCTTCTTTTGTCCAGGAGGAATCTTGGAAGAATGAAAAGGGAGAGTAGCATTCCTAGTTGCTTTAGGAACATATACTAGAATACATCTCGGTTAAAAACCAGAGATTTATTGAAAGGACAAGTTTACCTGAAAGTCATATACATATGAATTGAGAGAATACAGCAATGTTAGTAGAACACGTCAGTGGCAGTTTGAGGAAAATGGCACAATCTGTTCAAAAGTTATGAATTTTTGAAGTTTCAGCACCACCATCATTAGTTGAGAAGACTACAGTACTACAGCTTGTGCTGTCACATGTGTAGAACGATATAACAGAAATGTGAAGAACCGACTGGTCAACCGATATCTCAGCACCCTTTCTTCACTTTACCCAATTGATCTCACAGGCAAGAAGGATGATGTATCGGTTGTGATCTGGACGACGACCCCATGGACCATTCCATCCAATCAGGCAGTCTGTTTCATGCTGTCAAGGGACTACTGTCTGTTTGAATGTGTCGGGTCCTCTGATAGGCTGATCGTGGCTGCTGACAGCATAGCAGAGCTGCAAGGAACCTTGGGTCAGGAGTTGAGGGTCATTTCAACATTCTCAGGTAATTAAATTCAGGAAGCGATGCAAGAATTTTACATGTTGCTCACTTTTAACCAATGTTTGTTGTAATTTCTAGCAATTTTCACAGCACACATACCCATACACATATACATGCAAAGCATGCATGAACTTACAAATTATTTATAGCTGTCTTAATGACCTGGTAGTGTGGGATCAAATTGATCTTCATTTAATAGCTGGCCACTGGGATACATGTGAAAACTATGAATAGTGCCCATCAGTGAATACGTGTATGTGCATCAAAGCGTACGCTCACTGGTAACAGTTGACTCTATTTGAGGTTCATTGATGGTGTGTCAACTTGCATAGAGACCCGTTATCAAACTGTATGCAATTCATTATGGGGATTCTGGAATATATTCTGAGTCAGACAAGCCTTCCCATTCAATGGTATTCCCATGCTATAGGGTCTTTAAATGGATGTGTAGTACTGTAAACCTCCATTGACTTTTGTATCAAATGCACCAAAAGACAACATGTCATGCACCTTTTGTTTTTTGACTATGTGGAGGAGTGGGTTATGTCATTTATCATCATATTTTGTGTCATTAAGTTGTAACTTAATAGAAAAACCTGATTTAGAGTAAAAAAATCCATTACTGTTTATACTAAAACTTTTGCATTACAGGTTCATATTTTGTAAATTTTGCATATGATGATAATATACCTGTTTTAGATCATCTTTTTTTTTTAAACTTGGAGACTCTCCTAGCTGCCATAATTGATAAATCGTGGTCAAAACAGTCTTTGTATAAGTCTGAGGCAAGGAGTAGTAGCCACTACTTTCGGAGACATATGACAATATCCTGATTCAGCAATACAAAATAAGCAAATTCTTTGTGTTTGTGTAATTCACATGGTATGATTTATAATATCACTAAATTTTGTAATGCTTAAAGGAATAACATATAAGAAAGATGTGTCATGAAACTTCCCACTTTCTTCTTAAGTCAGTTGATACAAAAATGATCTGATGCGACATAAATCCTCTCTGATGATAATATACCTGTTTTAGATCATCATTTTTTTTTAAACTTGGAGACTCTCCTAGCTGCCATAATTGATAAATCGTGGTCAAAACAGTCTTTGTATAAGTCTGAGGCAAGGAGTAGTAGCCACTACTTTCGGAGACATATGACAATATCCTGATTCAGCAATACAAAATAAGCAAATTCTTTGTGTTTGTGTAATTCACATGGTATGATTTATAATATCACTAAATTTTGTAATGCTAAAAGGAATAACATATAAGAAAGATGTGTCATGAAACTTCCCACTTTCTTCTTAAGTCAGTTGAGAAACAAAAATGATCTGATGCGACATAAATCCTCTCACGTAGGTGAAGCACTGGAGGACTGTTCCCTTCTCCACCCCATGGAATCTCACCGTTGTGTGCCCCTCTTACCAGCAAGCCATGTGAAGATGGGAATGGGCACCGGTCTGGTCCATACAGCCCCAGCCCATGGAGCTGAAGACTATGGGGTGGCCATTCAGCATGGTCTGAGAGTAGTGAGTCTAAGATTCCAATATCTATGACATGTAAATGAAGAGTTTCTGTAAAAAAGGTGCTAAATCTATTCCAGTCCTAAAACCAAAATCCAGGTTTATCTCCTTACCATCAAAAGTAGGTTTACAACATTTTGGAAAGAAACTCTTCATTTATTATATTAGTGAGCCTGAGATTCTGGTATGACCTTTAGCAAGTCTATCTGATCATAAACAGTTATTATGAGATTCTGATATAACCCTATGACATGTAGGCATTGTGTATTCAGGGGGAGAAAGGTTTGATTAGCTCATTGCCATCACTCTGTGAGGTTTTTGCTTCTCAATATGCTTAAGACACAGGAAAGGCTGCCACTTTACCTTTTTACTCCTTTTTTTTTTTTGGGGGGGGGGGGGTGGTAGGGTTATCAATATGTTTTCAGATAAGCTAAAAGTTCTGATGGTTTGGATTTTTTAACCTGTTGAAGATGAACTGATTTTGCTATAACATACGTTGCCCGTGAACACCTGTCTAAGTATACTAGGGACTAGTCTTCAATGGGCTAAGTGATGTAGCTTTACATGACTGAATTGTATATCTGTCCATTACATGATATGCATGTTGAAAACACATTTCAATTTTCTGTTCTCTCAAAACCTCTAGGATTGCAGAGTTGATGATGAAGGCTTCTACACCAGTGACATCCAAGAGGAACTAAGAGGAAGAAATGTTCTCCATGATGCCAATGATACAGGTGATGCTGCAATTTCAGACAAGGGGTGTTGAGGACGAGTTCCAAGTATACTTGGGAAGGTGTCCATCCTCAATAGGTTAATGTTGATCGCCACGAGTAATTTGGATGATGCTGATGATAACAATAGTGACACTAAGGATGGTGATGATGAAGATGATGAAGATGAAGGTGTTAATGAGGAAGAGGAGGAAAATGATGATGGTGAGGATGAGTACATGACTTGGGCAAATGGGAGAAATGAATTGTGTGCCTTCAACAAGCACGAGAGAAAGAAAGAGTTTAGGACTGTTGCTTCTTGCAAAATGTTTGTGAGATGGTCCAATCTCTTTGCAACTTTTGTTAAAATGGCATACTGTAAAAGTGGAAATTTATGTGCAATTGACTTCTTGCTCTCGGCAGATAAGATGAATTTTCTGTGTTCTTGATTCCTCGGAATCAAAACACTAAGTAGTGGTACATATAACAAGTAAGAATATTGCGTTCATTTCTCTTCATGCTGGATTCTGGTTGTGCCCAGTGAGCAAAAAATTTCCACTTTTACAGTACGATATGATATCAGAGAATGAGCAATTGAATAAAATATTTGAAATATCAAAAGTTAATGATTTGGTTTTTTCTCCTTATCCCTCAGTGATTGGCATCCTGGATGCCACCAATCATTTGTTGCACAAGGAGGACTATGAACACAGCTACCCTTATGATTGGCGGACCAAGAAACCAGTCATTGTCAGGGCCAGCAAACAATGGTTTATTGATACCTCATCACTCAGGGATACTGCATCCGTAAGCTGCTTCAGTTTGTCCATCAGTTATCCTTAAAACAAAAATCCTCATTTACCATCATAAACAGAACTGTTTGATATAGGAATATCGTTTTATAAATAATATATATTTTTTATTTGTTTGTTTCTTTTTTTGTAGTTTCCACATCTCTGCAACATATCAATGTAGTATGACAGCTTTATCATTTATGATCAGTTTAGCTTATTTTGCAGCCAGTGATTTCACCATAATATGTAGTGATGAGGTTTCTGCGACAAGGTTGTTTGTCTGACGTAAGGTAAAAAGGCATTCATGAGTCATTTGGTTGATATCCGTGATATGTATGGGCACAAGTTCAGAAAATTATTAACTCCTTAGAGGACAGATCGATTTTGCTACAACACACATATCTCATTGACACCTGCCCGAGTATTCTCAGGACTCGTCTTCAATGAGTTAAAATGTATGTTTCTGACCCACTACGTAAGCCACATATTGTATAACATTTAGTCATTGATGATAACCCTTTTGTGTTGAGACTTGATATGGCCATTCTATTCTGTTGGTTTTTTTTTTACCTGATAACTTTTGTTACATTTGATTACAGACAATAAGAATCTTTGTCATTGCGGTCATGATGTATCAGACCATGACCTGTCAGCATAATTCATTGAGAGGAACAATGATGGTTAGATGACTTTCAGAATGTGGCATTTTTAGGTCAGTGGAACCTGTGAATGTTTAAAACAGGCAATTGTACATGGATCCAGGAGCCACTACCACTACACTTTATTCTGATGTGTGACTGTTTATACCAATCTCTCTGGTCCAGGCTTGTTTGGAAGAGGTGGACATGCGTCCATCCTATGGGAGATCCACCATGAGGCACCAGCTGGCTGCTAGGACCTTTTGGTGTATATCCAGACAGAGAGTCTGGGGTGTACCTATACCAGTCTTCTACAACAAGCATACTGACGAACCCATACTTACAGAGTGAGTACAGCCCATCCTAATAGAGGGCGGTATATGTGTATTGTGTATCTGTAAGGTACCTCAAAAATTTGTGAAAGTCAAAGCTCTGTTTGATAGCCAACTGTATGTTTTCCATCTGAAGAGGGCTGCATACCTCTACAGAGTTCATAATAACAAGCAATGAGTCATTGAACTGTACATGTCTTTCAAGTATTGTTCAATGGTGTGATCTTTCTCCATTGGCTGGTTCAATCAAGTAGCATACTGTACACATGAATGTATGCCATTTATACATGCATAAAATTTGCTATATATGAATGACCGCAGATCTGACACCGTAACAGAATGCCTGATCACATTTATATATTCATATATAATAATATATATATTCACATACATTGTATATATTCATATATTCATATAATCATATATTCATATATTCATATACTGAGTAGTCCTATATGTAGTATGGACCTGTTGATCATTTGTGATTATTTGTAATTATTTGTAATTATACAGTTACAGACAAGCCTGATTTCACATAGACCATGTACAAAGTACAGCCGGGCCAAAGGCGGGGCCTAAGGCCGGACCCAAGGCCACGGGCCTTAGCCCGGAACTAGGGGCCCAGAGCCCAAGTGGGCCCAGGCCCAGGGGCCCATAGCCCAAGTGGGCCCAGGCCCAGTGGCCCAGGGGCCCACGGGTCCCAAGGCCGGGCAGAAGCCAGGAGCCTAAGTGCTGGCCCAAGGCAGGGGGCCCAGCCAGGGGCCACCAGACTGAGACCACTAAGAGTACCAGTCATGACTTGCTGTGATAATGATGTGACAGGCCTGTGCATACACATATTATGTAAATACACTGTACACTAACTATACACAGTCATGACTTGCTGTGATAATGATGTGACAGGCCTGTGCATACACATATTATGTAAATACACTGTACAGGGCTGTGCATATTATGTAAATACACTGTACACTAACTATACACAGCTCAGTCGCTGTATAAATCGCGACAGGGCTGCACCTGTGAGCAGCCCACAACACAGAGCAAACACAAAGCAAATTTTGCATTTAGTTTTGATACATGACATCATTTTTTGTCACTCAAATGCATCAAAGACAATCTTTATTAATGAGACTTCATACCGTACCTGTTTTCCTGGGGTTATTTGTGGGAATTCTCTGATCTGGGTACTATTCGCAAATCTAACAACATGTGAAAATATCAACTCCTGATCATGTAACGTGCATGTGTACATTTCTGTGTTCACTGCTGTATTCCATGAACATGAATTCAACAACTACTGTTATATCCTGTAATATGAGCTGCCAGGACAAAACTCACATACGCTCTGATTCTGTATAGCAATCACTTTCAAAGCAATGTATTGATACATTTCTGCCAGCTAAAAATTCTTAAATGTCGGTTCACCCATGTGAACGGGTACAGAAACTGAAGCCTGGGTGTTGGGTTAAGCAGAATTGCTGCTGTCCTTACAGTCCCACTCATATGTTTTCATGTTAGTCTAATGCTAGTTTGTGGCAATAAGAGAGTGTGCCAAGCAGTTTGCCAAGCAGGGATTCAGCTGGATGTCGAAAGTGATTAGCCATTCTGATACTTGAATTTAACAATACCATTTAACAATTCCATACCACCTAAAATCCCAACCCTATCAAATTCTTTAGAATTTCTGCTATCAAAACAATGATAGGATAATCTGTAGATAAAGTAGATTTTTTCTGTCACAAATCTGCTGAACTGTGTTATTACCTCCGCCCAGGGGGAAGGTTATGTTTTCGTTACCGTTGGTTTGATTGTTTGTTTGTTTGTTTGTTAGTTAGTTTGTCTGTGTGCAAAATAACTCAAAAAATAGGTAACGAATTTGGATGAAACTTGCAGGAAAGGTTTAGATTGATACAAGTAACAGATGATCAAATTTTGGTAGTGATCTGAGAAGTTTGGAAGAATTTATGAAGGATTTTTGATATTTTGGCAGGTAGGGTCAATGAACTTGGGAGTTCAGGCTGCGGGTATTTGAGGTTTGCATGCGCGCACTAGTGCGTGCTCTTGTTTCTGCTAGGGTGAGGTGCACCGTGCAGCTGAGGGTTTATGACGTGTAACAAAGGCTTCTATATTGGGAAATTGGGCGAATTTCAGCACACAATGCTATAAATATGTATGGGTGGAAATCACTTCTATGGAAGAACAAGATCAGTGGTGGAAATGAGCTGCATGCTTGGCGGAGGTCTGCGCTCTCAGAGTGCTTCTGTAGTTTTGAATGTCTTCCTCTGTGAAAAATGTGAAATCAATGAAAGGAAAAAATATGGTACCTGGTAAATATTAATAGCTGTGCACATTATTCACACATGTACTATACAATGTATGACAGTAGCATATATTCACTCACAAAAAAACACTGATACATGTAAAGGAGTTAAAGAATCAGCAGACATAGTTTTACAAGATGTATTGCAGAGTTCAATTATTATTATTATTATTATTATTAGTAGTAGTAGTAGTAGAAGTAGTAGTAGTAGTAATAGTAGTAGAAGTAGCAATGATAATAATAATGATAATAGTGGCTACTTGTATGGTGCACAGGTCCGCTTTTTAGTGCTCATGGCGCTTCATAAATGAAAAGATAGATATAACACATGTTCAAGCATGACAACAGAGAAGAAAATGGCAAACAACAACAAACACATACCAGATAAAGAATACAATTGTTCCGAACATTATAGACTGCAATTATAGTCCTCAGTGTGAGAGGAATAGGTAACGTTTTGAAGTGTGGATTTGAATGTTTCTGTAGATGACAATTATAGCTGTACACACAGAGAAAATGTTCCATTTAAAGAGGAACGTAGTCATACAAAGTGTATGTATTTCACATTTTTCAGTATTTTCAGTCTTTCATATCCATATGCAATGGGCATAATGGACTCATTTGCATATCATTTGCATAGTATGCTATCATGGGGTGTGAAAGTATGCTGAGTGTTGACATATAGGTCATCCACTCATTGTATCCCCCGAACAGAGTTCGGAGGATACTATGGATTTGGCCTCATTGCGCCGCGTCCGCCGCAGAGATTTTCTTGTGAGCACTCTACTGGCTGCAGTTCTTCTTAGATCATCTTCAAATTTGGCATGAAGGTGTGTTATGGTAAAACGAAGACGCCTATTGTTTTTGGTGATGATGCCCTCTCTTGTTTCGTCTTTATACATGAAAAAGTAAATTTAACAGGTCTGTTTGTGTTTGCGACGCTGGCCTTGCTTCGTGACCAATTTTTTTTATGCCTCCGCCAACGAAGTGGCCGGAGGCATTATGTTTTCGGGTCGTCCGTCCGTCCGTCCGTACGTCCGTCCCATTTTGTTTTTATCGATATCTCAAGAACCATGTGGTGGTTTTACATCAAACTTGGTATGAGGGTATATCCTGGGGGGGATAATACTTTAATTGGATTTTAGGGTCAGGGGGTCGAAGGTCAAAGGTCACAGGTTATTTTGTGAAAAAAAAGGTTGAAAATTCATGTTTTTCTCCATATCTCCCAAATGGTTCAAGGTATCTTCATGGAACTTAGTATATATGCTTGTTCCAATGGGCAGTGATTATCTAGGGAAGTTGGGGGTCATGGTTCAAAAGTCAGGGGGTCAAAGGTCAAGGTCAACTCCTCAAAATATCACTACTTTCCTTATGGTTATGCAATGCCTGAAGGTTTTTTTTTTTTAAACTTGATGTATGCATGTATTACCCGATATATATTCTGTGGGAAGTTTCTTGCCAAAAGGTCAAAGGTCAAGTGAAAGTGTTGAATTACACTTTTTCCTCCATATCTCAAAAGTAACTCAAGGTATCATCATGAAACTTACATATTTATGCATGTTCAATCTAACAGTGATTCTCTTTGGAACTGTGAGGTCAAAGGTCAAAGGCCAGGTTTAGATAATGCTATTTTCCCATTTGATACTGAAATTATACTTTTTCTCAATACCTTGAAAATTACTCAATGCATAAACTTATAAAAGTGTCAAAAGTCAAGTAAAAATCATCAGTTCCCCAAATACCTGCACTCTGACATTTTTAATCATTCATCCAATTGAACCTAGTTCTAGGAAAGTGAACATTCAGCACATTTGTGGCAAACCTGTCATTTTAATATTTTGCCAATTGTGTGAAACTGTCATCACACATTGTCAAGACATTGTACTATAGACCTATTAGGAGAACCATGCATTATGGCGGAGGCATATCAGTCGCCGTAGCGATACATCTAGTTCTCCATACATCACAGTGAGTCGGTGAGTCATGTGACTGAGCTGGTGAGGCATCATGGGAGTGACTGTTGGTGGACACTAGAGAAAAGCAAATTGCTTCCTCAGAGCATCATGGAGAAGGTATGTATGGGGTTAACGTTTGATACTTTGTGTGCTTTTAGCATTGATTTACACAGAAAACCCCAAAGTGCAGCACATACTTTCCAAAGTTCAGCACATACTTTCCAAAGTTCTTGGCTTGAATGGGTTGAGCACAGTGTCACACCAACTCTACTAAACTAGTTAGCATTGAAATATCAAACTATTGATCTGACACAAGTCCGTAACGTAAACTGAAATTTGTTAGATGCAACAAACAAACACAAACAAAGAAGAAAAATATTCAGAAGAGAGACCAGAATCTTTGTAGTAAATAAAGTGAATTTAAGTTGTGTATTCCTTAATTTGCTCTTTATGTCTTTTTCTCTTATGTCTGTGTTTTTCATTTGACTGTCTTATACCTGAGAACTAAACCATTTCTCCATCTCTTTTCCATTCATCCATGTGGGATGTCAATCTCTATATTAGTGTGGCCTCCAGCTAGAAGACATTGAAGTTGGTCAAGATATCATGGACATTTGGTTTGACAGTGGCTCCTCCTGGTCTCATGTGTTAGAGGGTAAAATTTTCTTCCCCCTTTTTTTTTGGGGGGGGGGATGGGGGAGGGGGAAGATGTTTCAACTTATGTTTGTGATTTTACATCTGCAAACCATGTTTTTCTGAATGACAAAAATGTGGTATTATTATTTGTGTGAGAAAACAAAATGTATGCATTAATTGATCATTGGAGAAACCTTCCTATACTGTGATATATGCTGGTTTATTGGTCAGTCCTTCGAGGTACTGTTCCCTTGCAGTGTTCCACAGTCCTGCTGTCATGCACCTGCAATGATGGTACAGCTGAAACATATCTTGTTAAATGCTCCACATCTGCCTCATGTACAACATGACCAAAATATGCTTTTACCACAATGTTGCTCGGAGATTTAGAATATGTCTATCTCAAAGACTGTGGAGAAATATTATTTTTTAGGTATGCAATTAACTGGGTCAGGGATACTTTTATTTTTTGGTTTGACCAGATTGTTATATGATGATGATGACTAGCAGCAAAGGGTAGAGTTACTGTCTGGTGGTAGAAACCCATACATGCTAGACTTGAAAGGGTTGCTATATCACCCTCAAGTTAGCAGTATTTTTTTTTTACCTTCCTCTGCTTGATATATAATCTACCAGATTGTGGGAAGCAGGCAGATGTGTACCTAGAGGGCGAGGACCAGTATGGGGCGTGGTTCCAGACCAGTCTTCTTACCAGTGTAGCAGCCAGAGGGACAGCCCCTTACAGGTGGGTGGGGAAAGTATAAACACCTTAGTAGCTGTGAGCTAACTTTATTTGACCAGGTTAGTAGAAAAAGACAGTGTTCGATTTTGAGGTATCTATGCAGCTTTGACCACCTCTTGTTTCAACTAGATGTTTCTTTTCTTTTCTTTTTGTCCCTTCCCATTGTGACCCTGCATCACAAAATGCACCGAAAGTCGCCAGACATGAAATTGTAGTTAAGAGCATAATCTCAAAGAGCAGACTTTAAGCTTTAAAATGATGTATAACTCAAATCAAATAGACTCTCCTAACCTATCTAAATATTGGAAAGAAAACACACACTCAGGAAGAGTGTGAACTGAGAAAAGAGGCTCTGAAGTGCAGTGTTCATTCAAGCGCTAAATCTTTACCAAGCTGCGCTGACTGTGCAACGAATGGGACAAAAAACAGGATGTAAACCACCAGAGTAACAACAATGAAGGGATTATCAGATTAAACTGAAATTGAGCGTGCCTTATGAACACATTCTGTTCATAATTGATGCTAACTTTCAAAGCAGTAGCATCATCCTTTCAAAAGTTATTAGAGTTAAAAGTGATGAGTGTGTACAAGGTTTTTAAGAAATGAAAAGGGGACTCTAAAAACACACCTAATCACACTATTCTGCCGAAAAATGTTCAAGATAAACTGCTAAAAAACACACTTTCCTGCCTGTTTTATGATCCCAAATTTTTGCATAATGTAGAAGAAGACTTGCTCTTTCAGAAAATATGAAAATGTCAAGATCGGTTACGTTGACCCATTTCACCTATTTTCAGTCCTCGCACGAAATCAGTGTGTGCGACTTTTTCTTCGTTTTGTGGTGCACGGTCACAATTAGAAAATAGATATCTGTAAGATGATTTGTTATGTTATTTTTCTTTTCTTTCCTATAAATGGGTGTACATATCTATAGCTTTTTGTGAATAGCTCTGTATATTTAGTTAATTTGAGGTAACATTTATTTTTTTTTGTGTTGTATCAGAAATACAGATGAATATAAGAATAAATAAAATAAATGCCAACATCCTCAAAGCATTTGATTGTAATCTAGTGAACATTAACAGCTGTGATTCATTTTGTTTTCAAAATTCATCTTGAGAAGCATAAAGCATTTTATATTAACCTGAAAAAGTGAGGCAGCAATTCAGTATTCATTATGTCAGTAAAGTACAAGTTGAATATGAGTGACAGTGTTTCTTTTTTTTTTTTTTATTGCTCTAAAGATAAAGATACAGTTTATTATGGTTGTATCACCATACCTTTTCATCTTCCAGGGCAGTGCTGGTCCATGGATTTGCTCTGGATGCAGAGGGTCGCAAGATGTCCAAATCTCTGGGCAATGTTGTAGACCCTGACATCATTGTGAGTGGAGGAAAGGTACGTGTGCTTTCTAGTTAATGTTAACACAGGTGAATTCAAAAGATGTATACAAGCTGTGGTCACACTGGCAAAAAATTGCCAAGTCTTCACGATCTTTGGTTGTCCGTTCCCACTGGCAGCCAACTTCTCGATCTTGAAGTTCTCGAAGTTTGGGTCATTTGTGTGCATGCCAAAGAAAGAAGAAAGAAGAAAGAGTATGTTGTCTGGCAGCTAATGATTGTGACGTAACAATGCACACCTGTACATCACAATGACAGTGCACTTTGCAGGCACCACCCCCAGGTGGTGGACTGGTCATGTGACAAACTTCCTGAAGTTTTAGTTGCAAGCATTCACACTGTCAAAAGATCAAGAGAATTGGCAGGGGCCCCCAGAAACTTCCCTAGTTTGAGTGGGAAGTTTCAGGAGAAGTTTCACTGGAAGTTTGTTGTCACACTGGCAAAACGTTAAGATCATTAAAGATCATGACCTTAGACTTTGCAATCTTTAGCCAGTGTGACTGCAGCTTGTGTGAAGCCTTTGTTCATACTTGATACTTGATACTGTAATCCCTCTCACAGCTCCAAGAAGCTATACTGGGATGAAACTACACATGTGTGCCATTGGGAGGTGCCATGGTGATGATCTCTATTTACAATAAAAGTGTGCACTGTGCGAGTAAAATCAATGCATCCTCCTTTAAAGGATGAGTGATCCAGAAGAAGGCTGCAGGGTTGTAATACATGGGAGAGCAGCTTCTCTGAATGTTGTTAAGGTGGTGGCATGTACAACTTGACTAGGTAGGCGGTTCCAGATCCAAATTGTCCTTGGAAAGAATGAGTACTTGAATGCATCAATAGTTGTCTTGGGTATGTTGAACTTGAGGTCATGATCGTTCCTTCCATAGTAGGTTGCAGGGGTAACCGCTGAGGGCAATGGTAGGCTTACCACTCCATAGTGGATTTTGTAAAAAAGTGAACATTGGTCCAGGAGTCGCCGGTGGTGTAACGTGTTCCATCCGTGTGCCGACACCAAACGGGTAGATGATGTAGACCATCTGTAGTCACCAGCAACAAACCGGGCTGCTGCCCTCTGCACTTGTTCGAGGCTGTTAATGGACGTCAAGGTGTGAGGGTTCCAAACCTCAGAGGCATACTCCAGTTTAGGCCTACACTCTACACTTCACTTCCTTTGAGCATGATGGCAATGTTCGGCGTATAAGTCCCAGGGTCTTGCTGGCCCTGCACCTGATGTTTTGACAGTGTGTATTCCAGCGTAGGTCAGGTGTTACAGTTACTCCAAGGTATTTATACTCCGTAACTCTTGGAATTACACCATTCTGAAGGTGGTATTTGTAGATTTTAGGATTGCGTTTTCGAGTGATTGACATTACTCCTCACTTCTTGATGTTGAAATTCATGAGCCACTTGGATGACCATAATGATAATGTCTGGAGATCTTGTTGTAGAGTGTTGTAGTCATCTTCTGACCTAATTTCCCGATAAGTCACACAGTCATCAGCATACAGACGGATGGGTGACGACATGCCATCCTGGATGTCGTTGATGAACAGTAGAAAGAGGGTAGGGCCAATAACGGAACCCTGCGGAACTCCTGATGAGACCTCCTTCCACGATGATTTGGTTCCATCAACGACTACAGCTTGTGACCTATCAGCCAAGAAAGCACATATCCAGTTGAGAGACTCTCCAGTAATGCCGTAATAGCGTAGCTTAATAGAAAGTCGCTCATGTGGCACCCTGTCAAAGGCTTTCTGGAAGTCTAGAAAGACGACATCAGATTGGCTGCGATTTTGGAGTGTCTGAGACCAGTCATTGACAGCAGAAGTGAGTTGTGTTGTAGTTGATAAGCCTTGTCTAAAACCATGCTTAGGGTCCAGTATTTTTGATATCATGATGGTAGTTCACATAGTTTGATATTGCTTTTTCTGAATGGACGTGGAATGTCTTACATGAAGGATGCTTTGCAAAGAATTTTTTTAGGATGGGAAGATCTTGAGACAAACAGAAGTATTCTGTTGATAATTACTGTTCTCACACACAACATCTAAACTTCAGCTTTAGGAATGTCTTTGGATTATTGACCGTGTTCTTCAACAGGAGAATTAAAACATTAATCAGAAGAAGAGTTAACATATTTAGAAACTGTCTTTTGTGCCATACAATTTGTAGTTGCTGAATTAGCATATTTATTTACATTCTTACACTCTTTTCATAATTGGTTGTCCCAGATTCATATGAGGCAATCCTTACTTCTTGTGCCCATAAAGATTTGTGCATATCAGTTACTTTTCTTCAAGATAAATTCCCCCATGCTTTCCCTGGATATTTCTCCTCTTCAGGACAAGAAAAAAGAACCTGCGTACGGTGCAGATGTTTTGCGATGGCGCATGGCTGATTCTGAATGGTCCAATCGTATCCACGTCAGCCAGGAGCTCTTTGCCATGACCAATCAAACTGTCCTCAAACTCCGCAACACATTCCGCTACTTCCTGGGAAACCTGTATGATTTCGACCCCAGTCTTGAGCTCCGTGATCACGGTGAACTTCGACCTCTTGATCGCTATCTTCTTCATCAGCTGTTTGAGTACGGGGGTCACGTGACCAGGGCGTACGAGGAATATGAGTTCAGTGAGGTGACAAGGATGGCAACAGACCTCGTTCACAACAAGATCTCATCATTCTACTTAGAGACTGTCAAAGATAGGTGAGGCGACCCTCCCTTGATTGAACTGACCTGCTATGGACATCCTTGTAATGTTTTTAAAGAAACAGCAGTTGATTCTTTCTTTCTGTGGATAAAGTGACAAATATCTCTTTGATTTTCAATTAACTGCTGTGATTCAGAATTGGAAAACTTAGTGAGGTGATCATTGTCAAGTTAACATCATAATGTATGATATCATTGCAAGAATATTGCAAAATTGTATCTCCATTTATAATGCTCTGTGTATGCATTTCCAAGCTTTCTTGATACTTGAATCAATCGGGATGAACAAAATGTTTTTTTTTTCCTTTTCAGGGATATTTCCTATTTATTACAAGCTTGGAAGTTGGATGAGATTTCCAATATGAATACCTGAGATGTATAAAAGATTTATCAAATGCTAGTTTTCCATATAAAAATTGTAGTTTATACAAGATAGAGGTAATTTGTTTTAAAAAAAATGTCCACGTACAATGCTCTTTCTATTTACATCAAATCATAACTATTTGTAAGTAAAATAAAATGCATTTTCACATCCTTGATTGTAAATATTTAGGTTTTCTCATGATAAAGATTGCTTTGGAATGACAGAAATGAGTAAAGGATTGGATTAATGTTGCTTTTTTTTTTGGTTTAAAGTGAACAAAGTTATGACAATGTACATCTATATATGAAAATTGCTAGTAAGTGTACATGTTTTAAGTAAACACTATGATTTCATGTGCAAACCAAAGTGTAGAGATATCTGAGGGTGAAAGTGAGCTCTTTCAATATCATCCAAATAGTACACGAGGAAGTTTTTGAAGTCATTGCATGTTGTGTGATATCCTCCTGATGTGTGGACAGGTTGTACAGTGAGCGAGCAGACAGCGAGGGGAGGCGTTCCTGTCAGACTGTGCTGCATCACATGTTAGAGGTCATGGCCAGGTCACTGGCTCCCATTGTGCCTCATTTAGCGGAGGAAGTCTACTTACACTACTCACAGCAGCATGGAGGTGAGATGGAGACCAAGGAAGATTTTCATTTGGACAGCCTTTTCCTTTTTATTTCTAATAACCTGTTGAAGACGAGACCTGAGTATACTCGGGCAGGTGTCTATGGGAAATGCTTGTCGTAGCAAAATCAGTCCGTCCTCAACGGGTTAACCCGTTTTATAGGACAGGCTGATTTTGCTCCAACGTGCATTTCCTATAGACACTTGCCCTAGTATACTCAAGTCTCGTCTTTAACGGGTTAGCACTTTATGCTGGTACTATACTTTGTTCACTGAATGGCACACATGCTGGAGTGCTTTCTTTGCCGATTTTAATAGCTCTGATGTCTAGAAACTAAATTGTCAGTGGAATTGTTGGTGAATAGCCCTTACGTAATCCCCCAATCCTTATTGTGTCACCATGGCCTGAAGGTTAGACCGAGGCACATTGGTTCACTTGAGTGGGTTTGCTTACTTTACAACTTGGTCAAATTTTAGATGAATTGCTTAAAAGCACTGGTGAAGAGGTTAGCTGGGTAGGTCAAACACCTTGGCATGTAAAGGGTTAATTGCCTCCTCTTGGTAAGCTTTCTTACCATTTCCTTTCTCATTATATGTGTTTGTGTGTTTGCTAAGACATTTTGTTGTTTAGGTAGGGGTCTATGGAAACACAGTTATCTATTAAATACTGTATTTTGACGACCTCATCTTGGGATATGGCACTATTATTTATTGATTATGATCTAATGGCATGACAGTAAAGAAATAAAACCCAACTATGTGATCAGTAGCACTCTGTCAGAAATTGATATACTCTATCTAATGATCCCAGAAATCAGGTCTTGCATTTGCAGTATTTTGGTCCTGTGTGCATTTCATGATAATTATGTCTCCCTGACACAAGTGCATATTTTCAAAATGTATACCAAGTTCTTTATTTCATAATAATTATGTCTCCCTGACGTCAGTGCACATATTCAAAATGTATACCACATTCTTTGTTATATCATCTCTTTGTCTTGTTTGGTATTGTTGGTATTTGGTATTGTGTGTGTGTGTGTGTGTGTGTGTGTGTGTGTGTGTGTTCTGCGCAACATGATTGTAGTGGTCCACAAGCAGAGGTACATAGTTGATTTGTTGATGTTAAGATTGTTTTCTGTCTTTGCTATGCTCTACCAGAGACGATGAGTGTGTTTAAGGAAGGCTGGTTTTTATGTGACCCAGACTGGCATCAGCCAAGACTTGCCCAGCAGTGGGACTCCCTCGCTGTCCTACGGGAGACATTCCATGGTGCCATCCATGCCCCTAAAAGCCGAGAGTATGATGTGACCCTGTGTACTCAAGACCTCCCTCTTCTCAGCCTTTTACAGGTCAGATTTGCAGTTGATAATGATATTATTACCTCCGCCAAGGGTAGAGGTTATGTTGTCTTTGGCGTTTTTTGGTTGTTTGGCCGAGTGCAAAATGACTCAAAAAGTTGTGAATGGATTTGGATGAAACTTACAGGAAAGGTTGAGAGTGACACAAGTGGCAGATGATTAAATTTTGGTAGTGATCTTGCAATTTTGTGGATTTTATGAAGGATTTTCGATATTTTGGCAGGTAGGGCCAGTGAACTTCGGAGTTCAAGCTGCGCATTTTTGAAGTTTGCATATGCTCCCTGAAGTGCATGCACTAGTTTCTGCTAGGGCTAGGGGTATAAAAATAAACAAATTATGTCACATGTGTTATATTCCAGTAAAATAGTTTTGTTATATTGGCAGTAATGTAGAGTTCCTGTCACACACGCCCTAAAGATGAGCTTCGATGTGTCTATAATAATATGTATGTTTGTCACAATGTTTACCTATGAATTGGAATTACATACTTGGGTTTCTCAGTGTTACATCCATGGTTTCTGTTTCCTGCTGTATAGAGTCTACAAGAAGATGAGACCAGCTGTGAATCCGATCTCTGTGAGTTCTTGATGTCTTCTTTTACCTCGGTTACCATGGGAATACCATCTGAGACCAACAACTCTTCAGCTTGCCAGATTGTGGAGGCAAATCTTACACTACCCAGTAAAGGTAACTTTGACTCACTGCTTGATTTTCAGTCTTCTGGTTTCAAGGTTTTCAGAAATGAGCCAACATTCAACCTTTTCAAAGCTGCAATGTCGATGTAATTTTTATTTACTGTAGAACAAAACCAAACAAAGTCATTATAATTCACTCTGCATATCATCTCTAAGGAATACCTTGTATCTTCAGTGTTTGAATCTTATGCTGTTTCCTTTTCATACCTCAGTTATTTCCCAGTTTACTAGCAGCAACAATGACGAAATAAATGATCCGGACAAGTTATCCTGTTCATTTCTTTGATTGCTGAACCAGTTAAGTAGATGATGATACATGTATTTGTGTCTGTTTCTTTGCAGAAAATTCCACAGAAGCAGTGTCTTGTAGACTTGTGATACAGCCTGCAGCTCACTTTCGATGTGTACGGTGTAGGAAGCACACATCACGTGAAGCAAACCAGCTGTGTGTACGCTGCATGGATGCACTATCAGACGGCTGGGAATGAAACTATGCATGCAATATTTGTCCCAGTCTATTGGGAAAGGACAAGTAATGTTATTGACAGATGGAATATGTGTTATATAAAGAGGATTCATCTATCTTCATGTTTTCAGGACATGTTGACTGACTGAATGGTTTTGTGCTATGACAAAAGGTTATGAACAAGTTTACATTCGTTTCCAACACGTAGACAGAGTAATTTTCTGTAAATGGAGAGTTTCAATGCAAAAACAGATAAATGCCAGCTCATTTTTTTTTTTTAAACCACACTTGTCATCTCACAGAGAAAAATCAAATGTGGTCAGTGATACCACTCTTGTCACATGACAAAATATTTCTGAAGATGTTATTAAAATCATCATATGTACGGTGTATTTTGATTATTTCTTTGTTTTTTGGCGGCTTTAATCTCATAAATCTGTAGTTGATAAAAATGGTGTGTATCGGTTTTGCATTTGAACTCTTCAAGTGTTCATGATGATGTGTAAGTTTGTTTTGGTACTCCTCTACTTGGCAGTGAACCTAAAGGATCAAGGGTCAAGTTTGACAAGAAACCACCCATAAATCATTTTCCCCACATGCCATGTGTCAACCCATCACTGCTAATTATGGTAGTTCTCCATAGAGTGAACACATGAGACACCTGGTTCTGGTGAGCTATGGGTCAATGTCCTGTAAACTGACTGACCTGTTGGGTCGGTGAGATATGAAAATCAGCTCACATAAGTGCAAGACTTCCTGTACAGTACTGAAAACTGATTTGTCTTTCCTGTGCATTTCATGTTCATGTGTTTGAGCAACTTGATAATGACGCGTTGTCATTGATGATGATGATAGCTTGTGTTACTTCTATGTCCCCAATTCTATGCACATATATTTGTCCAGAGACTGAAACACCTTTAGCAGAAATTTATAATAAAGTCAATGCATAGTACTTCAACCTTCAAGTTTGGCAAGAGCCAGGTTGACAACGTTTATGCCATTCAGGGCTTTTTCTAATAATGTGCCCATGCTATATGAATATTCATAATTAATACAATAATCTTTCTTATTTTGCAATTCTACTTTAACTGAATGATACAATTAATAATTGTGATTGCCTTAAATGTTCCATCTGAAAAGAACTCATTCGTATTTGGCACAAATAGATGTGAAGATTACATATGTACCTGCAAGTCCATGTAAGCTATAGACCATTGTACAGTATAGTCAAGGGAAACAAATACAGGCTTGTATCTCCTTTTCAAAAGTCAACTTTGTAAGCGAAGCTTATGTTGTGTAGACTGTAATGGCACAAATCTATTGTTTTTGTTTTGTTTTTATTTTTCCATGGGGCTCTTTATGCCTCCGCCACGAAGTGGTGCCGGAGGCATTATGTTTTCGGGTTGTCCGTCCGTCCGTCCGTCCGTCCTTCCGTCCGTCCGTCCTTCCGTCCGTCCGTAATGAATTTTGTGGACAAGGTAACTATCAAAACCTGTTAAGGTATCCTAATGAAACTTGGCATGTATGTGTATTAGGGGGTGAAGTTGTGCCTATCAACTTTTGGGTGCACATGCTCAAGGTCAAAGGTCAAAAGGTCAAGGTCAAATACATAAAATTTCACTATTTCCACCATATCTATTGAATGCCTGAAGATATTTTCTTGAAACCTAGTGTATACATGTATTACCCAATTAAGATTCTCTGGTGAAAGTTTGGGTCATGAGGTCAAAGGTCAAAGGTCAAAAGGTCAGGGTCAAATACATAAAATTTCACTATTTCCACCATATGTATTGAATGCCTGAAGATATTTTCTTGGAAACTTAGTGTACACATGTATTACCCAATGAAGATTCTCTGGTGAAAGTTTAGGTCATGAGGTCAAAGGTCAAGTAAAAATATTAAAACTTCTTTTTTTTCTCCGTACCTTGGAAAATTGTTCAAGGTATCTTCATGGAACATATTATATACATGTACTGACTGGAATTGATTGTATCTAGAGAATGTAGGGTTCATGGGGTCAAAGGTCAGGGGTCAAAGGTCAAGTGCAACACTTCAAAATTTTACTATTTCCCTCATATTTATGCAATGCCAGCAGGGTTATATATTTTTTTTTGCACTTGGTGTATGCATGTGTAACCTAATAGAAATTCTCTGGAAAGTTTTTTTTCTTCTTTTTTTTGCCTCAAAGGTCAAAAGGTCAAAGATCAAGTGAAAGTGCTGAACTAACTTTTTCCTCCACATCTCGGAAGTGGCTCAAGTTATCTTGAAACTTAGTAGAAATTATGCATGTTCTACCTGAAAGTGATTATCTTATGAATTTTAGGGTCAAGGGCCAGATGAAAATGGTAACAATTTACTATTCAATTCAGAAATTCACACCAATTCTCCACACCTGTACCTTGAAAATTACTCAATGCCTAAATGTATGAATGGGTCAAAGTCAAGTTAAAGTCCTTAAATCCCTAGATACATGCTCTCCTATTCATCCAATTAAACCTAGGTCAAGGAAGGTGAACATTCAACACATTTGTGAGAAATTTGTTATTTCAATATTTTGCCAATTTTGTGAAAATGTAGTCACACATTGTCCACATGTACTATCTAGACCTATTGGGAAAATCATGTATTATGGCGGAGGCATACCAGTCGCCAAAGCGACATTTCTAGTTTTATATATGCAATTAAGATGTGTTTGTGTGTTCTGTTTTTCCCTTTGATTCCTGTGTACGATATTCAAAGTCCTCAACACAGCTCTCTCGTATGATACACGTACTGTAGTTTGGAGACATTCAAGTCAGAAACAAAAAACAAAAAACAAAAAAAGAGAAATAAGTCTTGAAAAATCATAGACATTTAGGAACATTTTATTTCATTTTTTTTTTTTTATGTTCAAAGTTCTGAAGGATTGACAGAAACAGCAATATTTTCTTTTCCAATAAATATGTCTTACTTTAAAACGTATGTAATACAACAATATAGCATCCATGTAAAATTATGTGTGAAATGTACAATATACATAATAAACATTGATTAAAGATCAATCATGCAAGACACTCGTTTACTTTTAATAAAAACGCCTTGGATGGAGACCAAGGGAGTCAATTGCACTGAAAACTTGTCTTGGTTTGGTCTTAGTGAAGCACGTTCTCTCAGAAACTCTTAGGCATGCATTTTCTGAAATGATTAAAAAGTGCAGCTTGTGAACACCAACATTCTCATCGGCACGAAATGCATGAAAACAGGTCATTTGACACATCTTTGGGTGCCATGCAGACATCTCATGGTAAGTTAGAGAGTGCCCTAAACCTGCTAGGGCTAGCTGAAATTATAGTTTAAAATGTTTAAATCCACTCATCCAAGAAGAGCAGAGGTAAAGTGAAATAGTGAAGTGATGATGGGAAATTTAAGTACATACATGTACAATGAGCGTGCAATGAAAGTCGATAGAAACAGCCCAGACGTTTACATGTAACTTGTTAGCAACAAACTGTAGACAAAGGAGAACTCAACGTTTTACACCTGAAAAGCAACCTGAAAACATGAACAAAGTCAAATCGTTCTTGCATTGTCAAGATGGTTTCTTGCACTAACATAACTTTGTCACTACAGAATAGGCAACCGGACTACACCATGAAGTGGTCGAGGCCACTTCTCGCATGACATCAAACCTCAATGGTACTTCTTGAACATTTATTTTCCACTTTACATTGCACGGATCAAAACTTGCACTTCACACGTATTTGATTTTCACATTCTTCAGTTAGTGATCAAAACAGATGGAACGTACGAGGGATGAGTTGCGAGTCTGAGACAGAGACTAGACAAAACGTGATCGTGCATTCACAAGTGAAGCGAGTGAGCCCCAGTTTGTGTGTATCTAGCTGATCAAGGTATCAGGAGTGCACGTACTGGTAATATGTTGCGTCATACTTGTCGCACACTCGCATTGATCGATGGAGGGGAACCTCCTGCCCCACCCCCTTTACTTTAAGGAATAAAGTCAAAAGAAAGAAAAAGTGATGCTGAGGGATGAAAATTCAGTCCGAGATGATATTCAGAAAATTCGAAATCGTTTTGAGATCAGAATCAAACCTTCCAAGTTCAACCACACTCGGCCACAAATTGACATACACTAAACGCTAGCTTTGGCCTAAATGTTCCACGATGTCCATTCATTGATAATGATTATTATCAGACAAGTTAACTTCCTATTCAGCCCCGGATACACAGAACGTCGTCTGCGAAATGAATAGGCTGATCAAGGCGAGTAAATGAAGACGCCTCAATGCCCCAAAGGCTTGTTTTGTTCCCAATTGATGATTGTAATAGTCGGAAGCTTTATGTAAAATTCAATTTTTGTTCACAACTCTTGTTTTCAAAAACTTGTTATTTCTGAGAGTTCCTGCCGAATAATCTTTTTTCTTTCTCTTAGGCTATTCATGACAATGTCCTTTCCAATGTCAGCTCAATAAATGACTTTGAAATGCTTCTGTTCATAATCTCAGGGTCAGTATCCCAAAATTCAGTCGCTGTTGCATAGATCGCCTTGCCCTTGTCATTAGAAAGTTAAGGATAAGATTAACTTGACAACGTGGGGAGCGAACGCCCCGAGAATGAACAGGAGTAACTTATTAACTACTGGAACGTGTTTCATCCAACACAAAGTCTATGAGGATGATAAAATCTCGTAGAGAACGGGTTAACAGAGGTGAATAGCACCGTACGTGTTTGATACAACAACGAGAAAGGGGGGAAATTGATAAATCAACTGAAACACAACATACAGAGAGTTTTCATTATATACGATTTAAGAAAAAACAACAACAACAACCGCAGGAGTTACCACCGCAAAAGAAACGCATTCACGCATTGAATTGTACCAAGGCAAAAAGACTGAAGTGGAATATCATTGATAAATTCTATTTACAAGTCAAATAAAACGAAGAAAGCGAGCACCAACAACAAGCAATCATACAAAAGCGCCAGTTTAGCATCAACAAAATATTAGTGCACCATAAAATAATATTTGCTTTAAGAAACTTTTGAACTGATCAGCGGCAATGCCAGGCAAGCAATACATCATCGCAGGAATTGCAATAAATTGGAAACGCATTAAATGAAAAAGAAAACCCAAGGAAATGAATAAATAAACGATAAAGCTGCAAGCTCAATAAGATTTGTCAAGGTTGTGACGAGGCATGTGTAAAGACCACTCAAGATCAAATAATTTACATGATAGACTTACACAAAGTACATTATATGATGGACAAAAGACAAAAAACAAAATAAGTGTCAAACACAGGGATGTAGTCAAAATAGACCAATAGAAACTCAACATCGCATGCAGTCGCCATTTTGAATCATCATTTCTTGATGACAAGCTGTGACAACAGTGACTAAACTGTGTAGTAGTAGGAATTACACAAGTACCATATCGACGATTAACAGGTAGACATCATCATTCTTATCAGCGTTATCACTCATAGTCATTGTATTCATCACCTCACATAGAATACTACTAACAACGTTCCCTGTTCAAGTTGGATTAGTTGAGAAGATACAACTTCCACGATCTCGTAGTATGCACGTAGTCTTAAACGATTTGAGAGCAAACACAGAATGAGCGTACGTTGTATCAGTGTCCTCTGCCAGTTCCCATAAATCAGGTGGTGATTCAACTTATGCCACTGGTTACAATTCTTACAATTGGAGTGTAAAATCATACACTGGAAACATTATTAAATCGCTTCCCAAGTGCACGTCATTGCGTCTTTCCCTCGAAGTTATCAAAGTTCGCGACAAGCCGCTTTGCAAACTTATTTTGTTCTATTGTGTAGGGCGTTTATAATATTGTGCAGGTGTTTTTTCCCCCCTCCCATTTCTGAAATGGATGTGAAAAGCATTCCAGAAATCTCAGACGTTCGTTCCATTGTTATAGCAAACAAAAGAACTATCGTCAATTGCTATCTTCCTTAAGACCTGTCATACAAATTGAGTCACCTTACGGCAGATCGACACAAAATTGCACTTGAATAATTATGATACATGAAATATAACCAAACAAGGATATCATTGCTTTCCCATTTCGCCAAAATACACAAAAGACAAAAGAAGAAAAGGTACTTACTCTGCTCTGATAGGCAAGCATTTCGTCGTGTTATGTAAAACCTAAAATACTACGTAGAGTTACGACGTATTTAGAATGTCTTTAAAGAGAATATTCTATATATTCTTGGCTTTGCGGATTTACAGAATTTCAGCAAAATAATAATATCTTTTTGGAAACCGTAGACTTTCAAAAGACCCGAATGGAAATGGGTGTATGCAGCCAATGTTATAACTTCGCACTCACGATTTTTTTTTTTCGTTGAAGGTGCTTCCTTTTCGTAGCTTCACTTGGATTACATGATGCCATATTTTGTATATTTTTTTTTCGATTCCCTGAACTACATAGTAATCAGAACAGACTATATGACTTTGGAAGTAAACCAATGTGATGCTATAATAGACAAGTATACCATCTGGCATAGCTAAGAGTGGAAGTTGGCTTGTGCTGTGGAGGAAGCACGCATCGCTCTGATCCTTTGCATGATGTTTGCCCTTACTGGGTCATTGGGATGACAAATTTGGGAAGCCGGTATCTCGTCTAATGAATACACAATGCATTATGTATGCCGCGAGGCTGCGAACGAACGGAAAATATTTCCGTCACAGGTACCTGGGGATTGAATGAATGAATCTCGAAATTTGATTGCCAGGGGTTGATACAGGCGTGTTTTGTCTTGTAGGTTAATGTATATCGTGATCTTTATACAGCGTCAGTCTTCCATCATTAGGATTAATTTCAATAATGCATGATGTTCAGTCAAAACAGGGCTTGTGAATTGATTAGATATATAGATACATTATTGAGGAAGATGAGATGACGGGGGAAATGGGGATGGGGGGGGGGGGTTAGAGAGAGGAAAATGTAATTTTGGGTGGTTTTCAGTGCAACGGAATAGTCACTGTTTGAGGATAATTTTGACTGCCCTTACACTTTTAATACCATTAAAACAAATTTTCTCGTCGACATTGTGTTATCATCATTTTAGTACAACTCTGTCGATTTGTGATTCATTGGGAATGCAAAGTGTCGGGCAAGCAAACTGCACTGTTCTGTCGATGGGGGAGGGGCAGGGTGAGGTAGACCCACGTCCGATGCTATTTCCGCAGTGGATGCCACATGGCCACGGGTTTCCTCAGTGACACCAGCATCTGGTTCCAGTGACTGAGGGCGGTGCCCCGGGAGTTGGCCCCGATGAGCACGTGACCCACACTGGGGATTTTCCCTCCTGCTCCGCTCTCCGCTACGGTGATACGCAGAGTTACCTTCTACAAAAGCAAACAAATAAATAAATGTGGGAGAAATACGTGAATATCCAGATGGGTGTATGGAAAGAATAAACGATGAATAAAAAAAAAAAAAAAAACATGATACAAAAACAAAAATATACAATAGTCGCAGCGATGAGAAATAATTTCGAAGTTATCTAATATGATTACATACTTTATTGACGTGAATATGAAAGTCATTGCTGACAAATGAGGAGTAAAATAATTATTTTGAAGTTTGGGTGACATGCTAAAGATTCCTTATGACCTACCAAAATATAATTATGTGTTGAAGGGAACTGAAATGCATTTGGGTAGACAATGGTCATGAAGTTTTTAAATCTGTGTTGTTGTTGTTGTTGTCGTCGGCTTCGTCGTCATTTTGGTTGTTGTTGTTGGTGGTGTTGTTGTTGTTGTTGTTGGCAATGACTTGCCTGGAGAGAGTTATTCTAAGTGCCCTTGGGATTAGACTGATGGATAGTAGTCAGTCTGCCCTTATGAGGAGTACACCTTTGTCATCATTTATGATGAGTGATTACTGTACATCGAAATGGAGCAAGTTACTTGCGTCACTGCTATAGAAAGAGGATATCTTTCCTATGGGGGCAGAGACATAATATCATTGTGTATTTCTGACATAAAGAATGATACACTCTAAACAAACAGCACGCAATATAACGATTGCAATGCTGTAACGAATTCAGATATTGCCATAATCTATGAGAAATGCAGAATTTCTTGTCTCTCCCTGAGTAAAGATAAAAAAAGAGGATTGTTGTCCACTTGAGTTAAATACTTGATTAATTCTGGCATGACCAAATAGTCCCAGATTTGCCCTAGATCTGATTTCTGGCCGAGCCAAGGATTTCACGTCGCGATTCATCAAGGAAGGATCGAGGCATGTCGCCAATGGAGTGGGCGGAGGCCAATCCAATCCTCCGTACCCTTTCAGCGAGAGACTCGCTCCCCAGTAAGAGCCCTAAATGTCAGTGGGATCAACTATTCTGGTGCTCGGTCTGCATCGCTTCCATCATGACCAGCTCATTTACCGTCTCTTCCTTTTTGATTTATGAAAATTGCGACTTGTCAAGAAAACGAGACGAGAATTTGCCCGAATTTGCCAAGCGACGGCAAATGCAGGCGGAAAGGGAAACGATTGATTGATAATGGCCACCGGTCCGATCAAACATTAATATTTCATCCAACGCGCGGCGAGCCTGATATATATCAGAAAATTCGCAATGCACGGACATTTTCCTCGTTTTGATTTTAAGGCATCGCATTCTAGTAGAAGTATACGATAACCAAAAGCCTTATTGCGGCTTTAACAGGACGACTCGATTTTTCATTTGGATTAAAATTAATCTACAGTGATTTTTGTGAATGAGTTATCTGAATTTCTTGTAATGTTGGTAAAGTACTCTATAGCAGTGAACGATATCTTATACACAAGATGAAACCTCTTCTTAGCTAATTTGAAGAAATATCAAGAGACGTGTACACGTGCCTCGTGGACGGGCATTTCAGAGATGATTACCTCTTCTACCTCTCCTAGCCCCGTTTTAATGGACCAATATAATCAGTGACCATGATTAATTCCCCATTGCTGTCATTGTTAGTGTTGTTAAGATAGCAATGTTGGAAAAGTTGATTAGATGGGCGACCAATCAGCTACCCCTTCTACCCGGAAACCTCCCACTCCTCCTGCGGGCATGCTCCCCCTCGTGACCAACCTCTAGTATGTTGGAGGGTACGGAAAACATCATGGCCTCGTTGAAGATGGGACACGTCTCGCTTCTCTTGGTAGACGTCTTCTTCTTGCTAATCTTCTTCCCGCTCTGCAGAAGGTACACTTTGACGAACGGATCTGCGAGGATAGCACACAAACATGACCAAAGTAAGAAAGATGGAGCGACAGATCAGGGCACCGTTTCGTGAAAGTTGTCAGCCCTGACAAGTTGTCAGTCTCTGACAATCACCATAGTAACAGTCAGTGACCAGAGCTTCTCAGCGTATCAAAACCAAGGATTTTGCTGAAATTGTCAGAGACTGACAACTTGTCAGGGCAGACAACTTTTATGAAATCAGGTGGAAACGGTATCCTGATGCACAGAGTCTGACAGATAGATAGGTGGCAAAAAGTGGAGGACTTTACACAATAATGTCAGAAACATAATTTGGATACGCACATACAGAACGTCCATATACATAGATTGAAAGAACAAAAAACACAAACATTCATCTCTCTAGACATGACATGTACATTTTGAATACTCACACATAAAAGATACACACATAGATATAACTTCTCTGAGAATAGTCACGCATTAAAAAAAACCAATACTTGTACATGTAAGAATAAACATGAGTGCATGAAGTTGTTTTGCGATCGCCATAAAGTTGCCAACTTAAGACAACTAGCCGTTCAAATTTAAGCTAACTATAGGTGTTTACAACTTACCTCCTGACTTTTTGTTGTCGATCCATTTAAGGCCCCTTGCTTTGACGATAACAACCGTAAGACGCTCTGCCGTGGGTAAATAGCTGAGTGAAAACATGATGTCCCCTAGATTTTCGGGTTTCTATTGTCAAAGTAAACGAGACAGGATTTCAAGGATAAACATCATGGTATTAGGTAAAGGAAGAAAAGAAATACAGTGTAGCTAAATAATGATACAAAAATGTCGAGCGTCTCTTTCGGCGGCAACCGTAAATATCTAAAATTACAGTAGATTTGATAGATCAGTTGTGCTTTAATATAATAGACCCCTCTCCTCCACTTACTGCCAAGCTTTCCAATTCATATTTTATCCCTGAATTCAATTCAACACTTGAAATTAGATTTGCTTTCATTATTTTCGGACAAGCATTAATGAGGACAGAATATCGACGTTTTGTTCTATCACGCGTGATGTTCAACAGTGACAAACGTTTAAACAGACATTACATTCATGGCATCAGTCCAATACTTATTATCATTAGAAGTTTTTAGAAGTTTTTTTTTTTTTTTTTTTTTTTTTTTTACAAGCTCTGCTTCTTTTGGGGTCCCAAACCATTCATTATTCTTAATGCTGTATCCTTTTGTAAAATGTCAAATGTTTAATGAATTGGTTTAATAAAACTTGAAACTTAAAACTTGAAATTTCAGTATACCCTGAATGCTATTGCCCCAAACCTGGCAACTGCAAACAATCATTTCTCGCGAAGATTGTAGGAGCAGACACAACTTGGATTTAAAACTCGTGACTGCGAATAATTATGATGAATATTGTGGTCTTGCCGGTACAATTACCTAAGCACTGGGAAGTTCTTTTCATGACACTTGGTTTATTAAGGATGTGGGCCACTACAGGTACGTGCTGTCCAAGGTTGTACGCACTATGTCTAATTAGAATTCGAAATCTCCCGTCTATTAGTACTATAGCTATATCAACTATACCATAACTAAACGTAGATTAATCACGTTACTCTCACTCTCATTTCCAGTCTGTTTAGTTCCTTCTATGTCATTTTGTAATATTATCTAATATTAGTTTCTGTATTGCGATTTTTATCAGGTAATTCTAGAGGACCTAAATATTTGTACATAGAATACAACACGATGTCGTCGTGATTGCGTCTCATTCATGTATCATCTTACGAGGAATACATCATGTATGATACAGTGAGCTGGAGCGTGAGCGTTACTTCATGTGTTTGATGTAATTTGTTTTCTCTCCCTGCGATACCGTTCCCTATTATCAGAATCATTCCGTAGATTGATGACTCATGAATGTTTACAGAGCAGAGGAGGCAGGTCGTTCTTGCTCACGTGTTCCTTGCTTACCAGAATACATTCAAGCATTCGGTTTAGACGTGTGGTATCTAATGTGCCGCTGTTCAGCAGGCAGCATGTGACTGGTTCGAATCTCGGTGGATTCATTTTCTCGTATGTGAAATACAATCAAACCTGTCTATAACGGCCACCTAAAAGAGACGAAAAGAGTGGCCGCTATAGACATGTGGCCGCTATAGACAGGTTATCCAACTTTGTGTGCATTGTCTACATGTACATGTATCATCATTGTATACATCTATAAGTACTAACACGTACATGTATGTGTATACGTACGCACATGTGTGTTTTATGCATTGTAACAATGCCGGTGTTTATGAAATTGTTGCACAGTAGCATGTGTACAGTCGTGAAGAAAGCTAAACACTAGTGCATTATCATGACTGAATGAGTGATGAATGCAGCGGTGGCGATCACTGAACTTTGCCCATGAATGACTGGCACAGTTACAAAGCAGAAAAACACGCAGAATTATCGGCTCGGTTACGGCTCCATCGGATCTGTGGCCGCTATAGACAGGTTAAGATCTACCGCGGGAAACAAAATTTGTGGCCGCTACACACAGGGTCTTTAACAGGGCTTTTCTCTCGGGGGGATTTTTCAGTGGCCGTTATAAACAGGTGGCCGCTAAGGCAGATTTGACTGTACGACAGGCCAAGAAAGCATTATTTGCTACATAACGTGATCAAATGAGCCCCGATATGGTGTGGGGAACTCACTTCGTGGGCGTCATTGAGGTTGAGCCAGGTGTTGAAGGGGCCGTGCAGCCACTCGATGTCGGCAAGGTGTAGCTCGGCCTCACCGATCTCTTCGTGTCTCGAGTGCCGATCGTAGTTCATCACCGTCATCCTCAGTGTGCGCCGCGGGAGGTCTTCCCATCGAACCCTCATCGAAAACCTTATTGATAAATCAACATAAGAAACAACCATGTACTTTGAGATTATCAGTATAAGGAACCTTATTACTCAAGAAATCAATTACATTTTGAGGACTCTGATGGTGCTCTGAAAAAGACCGTAAGACCACATGGAAACCTGATCAATAGGAGAAAAGATCACTGGTTATTTCTTCATTATCAGCTTTAACACGAAGCATGCTAAGTAGTCCGCATTAAAAAAAAAAAAAAAAATTCATCAACAAGGGAAGGAACAAATTATATTATGTTTTGGGCAATCATCACACGAATATCAAAGAAAAAACATAATGCGAAGGATCCTTCCTTGTTGGCATTCACTTTGTACCAGTCTCATTCACCAGGGGCATTTCATGAAGCATTTTGTCCGACAAAGTTGTCGGACAAATTTGCTCTCAGCCAATCAGATGCAAGGATTTCAGTAGCTTGTAACAGTTTGTCAGAAAAATATCCGACCAAAACGCTTCATGAAATGCCTCCTTGTTTGTATGGAGATCGTTTACTGTTGCAGCACCGATTTTATGGAATAGGTGGCCAGACAAACTTAGGGCACAGACAGACATTGAACAATTTGTAAAGTATTTGAAAGCTTGTCCTTTTTCGGATGTTTAAGAAATCTTGTAGAGCGCATAGAGAATCATCTATATACAGAATATCATGTACCATGTAAATGCAAATCATTATTATACTAAAACAATGTCGAGTGTTTGTTGTGACGCGGGTGTTTCGAAACGGAGATGGATGTTGTCACGTGGTCGTACTGAATAAACATCACGAAGGCAATATTTTTGACGCGGACAATATTTCATGTTTATGGACTCTAAAAGCGGTGTTCCAAACTACCTCTGTGAAGCATCTGCCCG
This sequence comes from Diadema setosum, assembly GCA_033980235.1. Classification (NCBI taxonomy): domain Eukaryota; kingdom Metazoa; phylum Echinodermata; class Echinoidea; order Diadematoida; family Diadematidae; genus Diadema; species Diadema setosum. The sequence continues at coordinate 2,656,140 of CM067061.1, read as the reverse complement.
ATGAATCTACGGCGGAAACAATTTGCTTCGTATTTTATTTTAGAATTTTGGCTAAACGTCACGCGCGGAATCCATGTAAAATGGTGTTTCCCCCTTGCAGCTTTGTAATCAGAGATATCCCGGAATGCGCCCCGCGGAATGATTTACGAGTGCAAGCATTCGACTGTAAACGACAGCGCAATCTGTCAATATTGGAACTATTCGTAAACGAAAATTATAAATCAGCCAGTTTTTAATTTTACGAAATGATGAGAGGTACCAACGTCGCTAAGAAGAAGAGAAAAACTCCGTAGGGATTCTAAGCCTCTTCAAAGAGGGAGAATAGTCAAGAGAATCCACCTTGTAGATATGACGCAGGGTGTCACATATGATATAATAATATTCTATACGATTGAACTTAATCAAATTTTATATAGAGTTATATCATTATTCTTATGTCCGTTTTCTTCTCTAGATGAACACTCAATGAAGATGCTTCTGACGTCGGATAAAAGCAGCTTTCCCCGTCCCGGGCGACCCAGCGGAAGAAATCCGTGATAAAACCAAAGATTATAACCACTCTGTCATTTATATATCGTTTTTAGTTTCTATTTTCAGTTCCGTCCATCGCAACCAACTCACATGGGAGCAGGGGGTCCACTGGAGAAATTAGAAACTGGCTTTTCTGTGTTTGAATCAGCATTATTGGCATTCAGGATCGCGCTGTCTATTCCACGTGTTTACCTCGATATGAATTAGATCAGTTAAAAGACGTTCCTCCAGAATACATAATACGGACTCCTGAATAATTCATTGATAATCTCCAAAGAGTTCGGCATCGAGACTAGAATGATGAAGCGAGGGAATATCGGTCCAAGGAGAAAAACATCTATCTAATCAAAACATCTTTCCACTGGATTCCTACAAAATGGAATGTTGACATCTTGATGATCCGTTTCTGAAAATAGCTCAGTTTGTTGGTGCATTTTTTTTTTTTACTCACTGGAGATATTTGGTCTTTTCATTTTGGCAATAAAACATGGTTTGTAGTAATATTTGAATCAAATAAGAATTTAATGATGATTGAGTTGTCAGTTCAGATTTTTTTTCTCTCTCTCTCTTGCAGCTGGCGCTTGTTGACGCTCTTTTTCCCCCATGACATGCATTACTGTATCTGGAATTGACATCAGCATCGTCACTACTAATACCCCATTACATAATTATTTGCTTGTTGATATCTACTCAAAATACAATAGATTAGTTCTCCAAGATGACATATTAGATTTGAGCATTGAGAACTTTTGATTGATGGTTGGGAATATCATTTTACGGTATTATCTGATTGTAAAAGGCATTATTATATACGGCATTCCGCCCCCCCTCCCCCCCCCCCCCTCAATTCACATATACTTTCAAACAGGCTTTGTAATACCTTTCGTTGTAAACTGGGTTGAAGCTCCTCCGGTAGATTTTCGTTTGACCTTTGACATCATTGTCCGGATGAAGGTAGAGTGTGACGTAAGTGTCTGAGAGTGCTGCTCCTTCCGGTGAAGGTCGGAGGTCACGGGCTTGCACGACGGTGACTATCAGGCGGGAAGGCTCGGTTGAATACTCCAGGATGACTTCTATTTGACCAACTCTGCGTACAACGAAGGACAGTAAAATGAAGAAAGGGTCAAAGACCATTACCCAAGTCTTCTTGATTAATCAAAAGAAAATACTGAGAGGTTTAAGGTTGCTTGATTATAGTTTTTCTTTGATTACTTGGGTAAATAATCATTCAAATGAACTGACTGATTAATGCAGTGACGTGGGGAAATCTCCACACAGAACAAATATGAATAACGACGTAGAAATAATTCGAGTTCTCATATCAAAATAAGACTCTCTATTGGACCGACTGTGAGTCATGGACATGAATGAAATAAAACATGCACATGAAGAGCATTCAGTATTTCCCCGTTTCGGATTAATCGTTTCTTTTATTTCTAAAGGTGTTGTGGTGAGGGAGGGTTCTGCTCTTCAGGTAGTTCTTTTTTTCCCCCTCAACATTAACATCCTTTTCGCTTGAAAGCTAAGCCTCTCCTGTTCTCTGCTAACCAGACCATGAGGCAACATGCACCACGCTAAACTCAAGCCATCCTATCTCATGAAAAGGGCCTACCCCACGCCTCCATAATTGTCAAGGCAGGAGTTCTAGGTACTCAGAGAATGCGAATAAATGTTAACACGGCTTGCCATACACACTCGTGAAACTCAAACTCAGGTGGGTTCTTTTCAAGCACGTGGCCAGGGTCACCTGACGTCATAAGACGCTACTCGATGTCGCTCTCGTGGACTTTCGAGTGTGCTCGATGCTGGCGCGTTCCCGCCTCCTAAGCACTTGGGAATTTGGGTCAGCGATTTCGGCTGGACGTGAAGAAAAGGTCTCATTCGGCTGGTGGTCTTTGATTCCACCTCTAGTGGCTGGTGGACAGGATCTATATTTCAGGGGAATGCATGGTTCCTTATACCCTCATACTACCTTTGAAACTATTAGTTAAAACTCTTGCAAGTTAAATTTAAAAAGATAAATAAATAAAGTGCAAACCCAAATTACCATTCTTCTGCTAGATTTTATGAATGCATTTAAGTAATGTGCAGTGTAATGTCTCCAGGTTAGCATGCCTGTACAGTGACGGGGCATTAAACTGCACATTACTTGAATATGAGACCGTTCTGAAGCAAATAATTTTCACACAACAATAGATATAAAATGTACTCTTAAATGAATCCCACAAGAATTGGAACAATCATCCCCCAGCATTCCCACTGATTCCCACTGATCAGTTACTAGCCATCCCCTTTAAATAAGATTTATATGCCACTATATCACACTGTAAGGAAATGTAAATCTTGAGAATTCTTTTCTTCTCCTGCTTCGCGCGCTGAACATTTCCAAGCATTTCACGAAATCATAAGGTATACTGTTAAAAGCTCATCTCGTCTCGCTCTGTGATACAGACCGTATAATATTAGACACAAAATCTAACTAGCAGAATATTCCCACTTAAACAGTGATTTTTCCACAAGCAGTCAGATCATCCCGACTTGGTTATTGAGGAAAACGGCAGGTCCCATCCACCAGGGACGTATGACTCTGAACAGCGTTTGTCCTGCGATAGCATTGAGTATCAGGAACGAAGACGAAAAATCGGTAGCTGACGGATCATTTAATACCAGATTGTCAGACCCTAGAGGGCCATCTTCATCTCGATTTGAAATTGCCTTTGACAATGACCGCCTATACATCAAGTTCTCACTCGCTTTGCAGCGACGCGAGGGTAATGGAAACTAATAAAAGAGAAAACATTCGGAAGCCTGGGAATATTTTGGCGTCTATGTGAGATAAAACAAAAATCTAGTGTAAAAATTCAAATCAAACCCTCGTATGAGTTTTGTTTCCTTTTGCTTGTTTAACTACTGGTCATTTCACGACGTTGTTTGTTGAGAAAGAATTTTTGCCGCACATGATTAAAGTTTGAAGATCTTGATTCAAGATCTGTAAAGGTAGAACACATTGTCAGTAAAAAAAAAAATAATAATAATAACTTTTTAATGATAGAATTTGTAACTTATCGGACCGTTGATTTATTTATCAATGGTTCATTTCATCACTATTGCCAGCTGTTCTGTGATGCTTTGCTCCCAGCAAATGTTTGAAGACAGAGACCACCATACTTGCCCTGCTTTGTTTTCTAAAATTGAATGATAACATACCTGGCATCCCATTTTGATCTAAACTATTTAATAAATAGTGAGATCGATTCAAATAAGCATACAATCAATACGACACGTCTGCTCGCATTTCTGTAACCGGGCTACGCTTGTCTCACAATATCGATCTGCGTCGTAACATCTGCAGCTTTATTATTTTGCCATTGACTTGGTGTAGCGATAAGAAATAACAACTTTGTACACTTTTCTCAACTAAAACATCAAGTTGGGACTAAACGAAATCTGTCTGTTGTTAAGGGTCTTCATAACCATCGATTAATCCTTCTCTTCCTGTTTGTTCTTCATCCCCCTTCATTAATTCCTCTACTTTTCCTTATTCTTGATCTCTTCCTATTAGTTTTTTATTTTTTCTATTTCATTTCCTCCTCCTCTTCCTCACCTATTTTGTCTTCCACGATCTTAACACAATAAATCACTGTATATCTTTTACGGTCGTCAAGGAAGATGAGTCCAAACTTCAAGTTTTTGTCTCCCCCCCCCCCTTTCCCCATACCTCCTCCTTTTTCTGCCTACCATTTTGTATTCTCTCATTCTGTGAAGTAAGGGGATCTTTTATTTCATGTTTTTCAGTCTCACGAAGTCAATTGTCACTCCCTGTCAAAATCACTTTCAGTTTTCATCCCACATATCATTACCCCTTTCTCTCCCTTCTCCCTCCCCCCCCCCCCCTCTCTCTCTTCCCTTTTCTTTTGGGCTTTACTTTGCTTGAAATTTGTTTCTACCTTAATTTTGTAATACTGCACTGAATAAACAACCAAGAAAATTACAGCTTTCTGCAGAGAAGCCCCAGAAGATCTGATCTAGTTTGGGTGAAATACGGATTGGAGAGAGAGAGAGGCAATCCCAAGAGCGCCGAGGTTTCATCAGGAGCGATTGCAACCGCCATCTGTTCTGCTTAGTTTCATTTCCGCATCCTACTCCTTTACGACGACATTTGTCACTCACTGTTTGCCTGCTTCTCCACCACTTGGGGTGTAAATAAAGGACAGTCTTACACGGACTCTCAAGGAGCTGTTAGAGGCAGCCGATTACCGCCAGAGATTTGTAACTTTTTCGCGCCATTTCGATCTCTGCTAGTCGCAAGAAAGTCGTGAAGCAAGAGGAATTCTCACAGGTAAATTATTACTCGACTCCATTTACTAATTTGCCGAACTGTAAGCAAAGTTCGGGAGAAAGAGTTTGATGACGTTCACCGGACAACATTTCATGTTCAACCTGCTCTCAGAGATGAGAGGATACACCGGAGAGGAAGATGATGAAGTAGCATTTAACATTCATGATTGATACATCACAGACGGCCCCTGGGGGAAGATCCGTTATTACTTATCATCATGTCGCGCGAATGTTTTAATCTCTTGCGATAAACAACACCCATGGGAGAAAAAGAAATGGTTGGTAATAAGTCATGTTTGCTTCACAAACTGAGCAATCAGACAACAGCATAGCAATAAACATAGCCTGAGCTCTTATCACTTTATTCTATGGGGCAATAGAGTTCACTACAGTTTTTTATTGACTTTTTTTAAAATTCTAACTTTATTGTCTTTACAGGTCAGACTCCACTATGGATAAAGCCAGAAGTGCGCCTGAACCAGTGTAGATACGTGAAATGTAATGTCTTTTTTAAACAAAGACATTGGAAATATTTCAAAATAAACACAGATATGATACAACACCTTCTTTTCAGAGACGAAATCAGAACTCCAGCTGTTTTTATCCTTATCAGAAGAGCATTTCTTGAGTTCAAGGGACTCTTTTTCATTCTCTTTGTGTTCAAGCAGACGCAGTATTCATGATCGTTTACTTATGCTCCCACTCTTGTACTTTGATGTATTTTCCCCCCTAAGAGAAAAGAGACTCAACTGCAACACTTTTTCAACTTTTTGAAATCGAGTTTTGGCAGTAGGTTTGGAAAGCCACAATGATGGTTTAAATTAGACCAGAGAGATTGCGTACTTACGATGTAAACAAATTTTCTTGCACAGACGACTCAGATGTGACGGAGGTGAGAGACTCGCTGCTATAGCAACGGACCAGTTTACGCATGATAGCGTCCTCGTCCACGAGATCGCGAGAGTCTGCATTGTGGTGGTTAAGTACTTCCGGGGCAGAGGTCGGCTGGGGCAGCCGTGATTCCTGTGCGGCGGCAGAGATCGCCTGTTCGGCTTTTACGAAGAGGTTCTCATACTGTATGAACTGGCCAGTCTCGTTCACTGGAATCTCTGTGTTCTGCGTGACCTGTGAATGAAATAAACAGTAAGATCATAGTCTATCATCAGTGGATACTAATGGGGAAAATATATATAGAGCTTTCTCAGTGCCATTGACGGGTACAAATGGTTTGACAGAGACGACCATTATTCTATTCTCTGCACGCAGAAAAAGGGGAGTTGTAACTGAATATATATTGGAGTGTGTCATGAAGGAAATTATCCACCATTTTTATAAATGTCATCAAAATAAACGTACAGTAATGTAAAAGAGAAAATGGCTGTATCAATAGGAAATGTTGTGAATTAATTGATTAATTAAGGCGACTATAAAGAGAAGATAACCTGAATATTAGAGGGCAGAGAGATAAGAATGGAATTCCAAACGACATCGAGGGACTTTAAGTGTTGAATCGTCCTCAGAAAATAAGGGAAATTATAATGATGATATTAAGGGGAAAAACTGGATGGCAGCCGGGTTGAAATACATTGACACACACATATACATGTATGTCATTATGTAGACACAAACATTGGTAGCTGTATTATGTCCACACGGTCACACACATAAATTTCACGGAGCTCGTAAACGACGCATACAGTACCCAAACAAATTAATTCTCTAAAATGGCATTGCAGCTCCTGAATTCGAGCGTAACATGATGGACATTTATATCAAAGATTCTCTGCATTTCATCGGTCGACAAGGGATTTAGCGAAGTTACTTATAGAGGCACTTGGCAAAGTGCACGCTACTCATGAGTCACTTTCCCCAGTACATTTGATGCTCCATATTTGGCCCCTATGATTTCACTCCTTTCTCATTTCTTTTCAGGATAATTGATGGTAACGCAGAGTTTGGGAAAGAAATTCCCCAATAGACGCACGACCCGGCCATCGAGAGGTACACACAGCGACAAGTGGAAGAGAAAGTCAGTGAGAGAGAAAGTGGCGCCCCATATGGACATCGTCTGCCTCTTGGGTTTATGGCGCCATTTCCTGCCAAAGCCCACGAGCAATCATCTCTTGCTGTCTTTCTGCATTTTGTTGTTCCGCGGCTGTGGACGCTGACCGACAAATCCTCTGGAAGATTTTAGGATAGGGGGAAAATACGTGTGTGTGTGTGTGTACGCGCATGTGTTGTGATTTATACCCTCACCCAACACCCTTATTTCTTTTTTGAAGGGGTAGCGACTCTGATAGCCAAGGCAGTTAAAACTTCAAGATTTACAATAGACGAGGCGAAAAGATGAAGCCTATGATTGATGAGATCTTTAATTAAGAGACATACATAGCACTTTACCCTGTCAATCTTACTCATGTTATTTATTTATTTTTTAAAAAGCTCCTCAATAAATCTAACTATGTAAGGTCGATATCAAAACAACTCTTTTGGAAGAAACGCCGAATAACGCCGAATAACGTTTTAAAAGACAAACTTTCAAAGATGTCCTTTTTCCTTTCTTTTCTCGCAAAGTGTTATCCCTGATCCAATGTGAACAAAACACAAAGCAATGAGAAGGCAATCTTGTGGAGGTTTCGTTGCGATGGAATACCGTCTTTCTCCGTCTGTCGCCGAGTTTTGCTGAAAATACATTACTTTTCAATATTGACTTTCTAAATGAAAAACTCCATGACAAACACGACCCAATAACTGAACGGCCCGATGCATGTCTCATACTGTGATGAGAAAGGAGCGTATAGGGCCCAAACCAAAAATTGATGATATGCCCCACTACAAATACGATATACTGAACAGCCGTAAATTGTAATTCTACCGTTGAATAAAGTTTTTGTCTACGAAAGAGCATCATATATCCATATCGATCAGATAAACAAATACGTCGTAATGTAGTCTGTTTCCCGGTAAGAGAGAATGAAAGATAACAATAAAAAGATGAAATAAACGCCGCGTTTATTGCACCCCGTGCAGTCTTGAAAAGCGGAAGGTTATGATGCAAGGTTCTCCTCACAAGATGAGGAATCTATCTTATTAAGGTGTTACACAATATTTTTTTCCTCGGAGCAGTCATGCAGACATTGAGGTGCAAACAGCTAAAGTACTCTGGATCGTATCAGGACAATAACCTCACGAGGACAATTACCCACGCCCCCCCCCCCCCGCCCCTGGCTAAATACTGGTTAGTGATAAGGTTAGAGTAAAGATTAGAGTTAGGGTTAGGTTTAAGGTTAGAATTTGGGTTAGGGTATAGGATTAGGTTCAGGGAAGGGTCTGGGGTAATTGTCATAGAACCATAGTCCTTGGGATACCGGCAAGACTTCCGAAAGCTATAGGATTGATTTTCATCCTGCTTTGTACACAATGTCATTGGGGTCCATTGATATGGTAACGAGTATATCCTCAGAGCGTCAAAATTTCACATTACGAGTTTGCAGCTATACGTTGTGTGCATGATACTGAACATAAACGAACGCAACAAACCATACCGAATCCACTATGGACAAATGAACTGTTCCCTGTCGTTGGTTGTCAGGTGCTTAGGGGACGTAAGTGATTAGGGACTTGGGTGCTTGTAGAGATCAGTCTCTTGTAATCAGCAAAAATTCTTCAACTGATATACACAAAGTTTCAGCGTATGTTTAGCTGATTAATGCATTCAAATAAATCATTGGTCACGAAATAGTCTAATCAAATACGAGAAAGACTTGGTCAACAGGCTACCACGAAGGAAGATGACAAATAGATTGAAATGTTGGGCTCGGACGTCGGAGCCCTAATTTCTCTGTGTCTATCCACATGATTATTGATGAATTCATCGTGAGCTACGGTGAGACAAAAATTCAAATTGATTTATCACGATTGCACACTGAAACACACAAGGGAGTATCAAGAATCGATCTGAGAGTAAATTATTCTTCAAAGCAGCAACGGGACGCTGATCTGAAATGAAGCTCAAATCTTTCGGGAGTTATCGGGAAGGTATAATAACCTGAAAGCGCGAGAAAAAATATACACCCGGGGAATTGAAATTCACACTCTTTCTGGAAATTCATACGCTGTCTCAAAGAAGTTCTTCCCCTGTGCATAAATCTTGTCTTTTAAAAACATCATCTACGGTTGTATACATTAGCTTAACTGATTTTGTAGGCAAGTCGTGCAATTGTGGTTCTCATAGCTCGTATTTCACTCACAGAATAACTTATTTTGCACATGGGGTGCCTGCATCTCTCTCGTGATAATTTGGACTGCTTTCATTCACTGAACATTAAGGCATCAGAGTCACAAATGGATTGCATTATATAGCAACGGTGCGTGTTTAGGCTCCTTCAGCTTCGAGAGAGTAACATATTCGCGAAATTCAAATGTGATCAGGCGCTGAGGGCTGGCTTGTGGAAGAGCAATCAATTTTGGCGAACATCAAATATTATCTTTTCGGAGATCCGCCGCGAGGGAGGAAACAGTTTGTGTGATCGAGTGTGAAGACAAGATCTTAGATACGACGGGGTGGAGAACATTGGATAGAATATGGAAAGAGTGACAAGAAAAAGAGGAGGAGGAGGAGGACAAGAAGAAAAGATGAGAATCCTATAAATATGGGACGATCATGATGCACTATGCAGCAAACGTGCTGTTGCAATTGTAGGTGTTTGTTAATGTCTGACCATTTATTAGAGTGAGTGTTGTCTTTCTTATTAGACCTAGGGTAAACATGACCATGAATAGGCATCGAAATCTGTGACTGCAAACCATGAAATGCTTTGATTATTAGTTCGATGAAGAAGATTTAAAAGACAAAGATATACGACTAAGGTCAGTGCGATCAATTAAGGCAGCTCGAAGCATAAACGCAAACTCGTTCTGTCCATATGTTCATATACATTTCGTCGACACAATGCTTATTAACGCATAGACAGGGTTGTGAATCTTATTCGCATTCTGACAGTCTGGACACGTTTGTGAACTCAAGTCTGCTATATGAGATAGACGCGATAGCATTAAACGAGTCTGGCCTGCAGGCACTGAGATGAACGTGACGTCTTCTATTCCAGGGAGCGGAAGTAGAAATCATTCACCTGTAAAAAGTCTTTTGACGTAGAAAAAGCAAGTTTCCCCTTGGTCGTCAATCTAGATAGTGGTCTGTGCCCGAAGAACTGTAAACTAGGCTGAAAGTCATCCCTCATACTTTGAACTAACTGAACTGGGAAATATGGTCTAATACCATAAATATACAGAGTCAAGTACATACGTAAAAAAATTGCTTTGAATAGTCTGCTCATATCTGTAGTAGACTCATCGCCAAGCTAATCTAAGAAGGCAAATCCATTGACATTAGACATCCTAGTCGTAACGGTAATGGTTTGGACAAAAATGAATTTTGATATAATACTCCCTCGAAATCGTTGTCATACGTGATATGTAGATGTACACTCGCCTAAAATCTTCATTTTTGTTATCGTCCTTTACAAAGGCAAGCGAGTTTTTATATTTTTTTTTAATAATCTGACATCGCTAGATTGATTGATGATCAGACTCTACCGATCTTAAGACGTCTCCCACGTTTCCCACGTTTCCCACGGATTTCAAGAGCTATTATCATGAAGTTAACCCTATCAACTATTATCTTAATGGACACGTTCATCAGTGAATAAGGCATCGCTACTATTAACGGGTATCTTACTGTGAGCTCAAACAATTTTTTTTCGCCTTTTGTTTTCTAATTATGCTATCGTTTACGTCAATATGGTCACATTTCCGTCGATTGTAAAATGCCATCTGCCCTCTTAAGTCAACGGCGATTGTTTGGGGAACTGATGGAATGTCGACGGTTATCATTCACGCAATTACAGCAGCAAGGGGCATTTAAAAGACTATTTTAAAAAAAAAAGTAAGGTCGGATAGAATGCTGTGATCTCCGAGAAAAGATTGGAAGTGGCTTTGTTTTCGTTTTTATTAACCCTCTGCCTCTGATATATCAACATTCACTCTTCACAGATGCAATTCATGATAAATCCGACGCCCGTAGGCAATGAAGTATACTTTTGACAGGAAATGATATGCAGCATGCTACTTCCCGATATTTGGCTTCTTGAGGTATAAGTCAGCTGCGCTTTGGGGAAATCAAGCAGGCTTTTATCATTTTCGCCCAGAAAACCAAGTTATGGATGAAAACCTTGCGGTTTATACAGGCTAATTTTTCGAGACTACGTTGTGAAAATTGATCATATTAACGTATCCACTAAGGTATGGAATAATGAAGACATACAATTCGTTAGCGTAAATTATGAACAATGAACGTCGCAGAACATATTGTTGATACACAGGAGAATAATATACAAGTCATGGCTACAGAGTTTATGTAGACTGCTGAAGTAATTTTTGCAAGAAAACAACAACAACAACAACAAAACTCTAGCAGATCTTTTCTTGGAGAAAATGGAAAGAGATGTGACAAAAAACTGCAAATTGCTGTAAAGATTCTGCCACCGATAACATGGTAAAGTATGGCACATGCGCGGTACCTCCCGGTGTCTCCCCAAACCATGATTGTGGGATACAGCATAGTCAGGAAGAGGGGTTTATGGAGCGTTACCTGGAGGTTTGTATTCATGGCCAGCTACCGGGGGTTTCCGTCATCGATATGACGGAGATGGGGCAAATATTGACAGAGACTGCTGACTGGCCTGGATGACATCTCGGCCAGCTAGAGGAGAAAGCAATCAAGATGAAGCAGGAGATGGGACCAATATTTGACATTCAAAATAAATTTTCATGACGTGCGGTTCTTATTTTTTCCAAGGCAAATCCCCAGGTAAGTGTTATCGCTGTTTTGCATCAGGAGATGTATCTCTGATGTCGAGATGAAAATCTGGCTGGTATAAGCTCGGATGACTTTCCACAAACAGCCATATGATGCCAGGACGCACGGAAGAGCGCATCAATCATTTCAATTCCAGGGATTATACCATCCCCGTACAAAAAAAGTGGGGACTTTAAAAGCGGGAATAAGTCACCTCCTCATTAGTGAAAGTCTTTCAGATAGAAAGGTCAAAGAGTTGAAATTGGCACCTGAGCTGTGAGCCTCAGTTTGCGAACATGTATCATAGTTTGCAGATTAACTCATTTCTTAGAGAGAGGGGGAAGAATCATTATGTGTGTTTTCCCAACTGTGCTGTAAGTGTGTATGTATGTGTGACTGATAGTTGTATGTTTGTATTTGTCTCTTCTGAGACATTTGAGACGCCATTCACAAGATTTGAATTTTGTATTTGTTAAACAGTTCCGATGGTTCTTTACTTTTTCAGACTTGGTGATGTATCAACTTATGCCATGTTCGCGAAGGTTCGCAAAGAAATAGTGCTGCAGCTATTAAGGGCATTTGGCGCCTCCCTGGTGTCCGCCATTGCTTCAATACGTTCAGGTAGGTGGGAGGAAGAAAACTCCACCTCCCTGACATGGTGAACAGACTCTGTCGTGTTCTCATTTGATGCAGCTCAAGTTAGAACTGAACGCTAATGATTTCAAAATCCCCCTCTCAATCTCTCCCTAGCTCTCTTTCCGACCTTCCACATCTTTTGACGATTCTCCAGACGGTCAGATCCTCTCAAGCGCCTAACACGACCTCTCTGGCACAGACGGTCTCTTTAGATTACACCCGAGAGTCTCAGCATTTTAATATCGAGGATGGCCTAGACTTCAAAGCCCCAGTCCAGACCAATAACTCCTCTCGCTGTCTGTTTGTCCTCTCTGCGAGACAAATTTACGCTTCAGCAGCCTCTAAAATGAAAGAGAAAGAGAGAATGGGTAAAGAATTGGCACGCTGCTACTGAAGAGGCTCCCCCAAAATGAGGTTCACATTGGTGAATCTCGTAAATTATTCACGCTCCTTCTATTCCTCATCTGGCGGTCAGACTTTTAAGTGTGCGTGTGTGAGGGGGGGGGGGGGGCAATTGGCTATCAGGGGGACATCTGGTCCGCAGAATTAATGGAAGCAATGGAAACAATGTGAAATAAAGAGTTCGTTTCGCCTCAGTACGAGGTGAACAATATCTTCCCAGTATCGACCTCCACACCCACCACTTATTTCTGAATGACATATTAATTCCATTTCCGTATAATATGCTAAGGGTAATGTAACATCATTTTTATCTTCAATAACACTGACACAGCTACTGTCAGGTGAAAGTGAGCTTATAATAAGCCAGTTCGGGGTTCCACTTTGAGCATGAGCAGAAAAAGGTCATCTGTACCAGCAGAGCATGGTGGTTTTTAAATTCACTGAGATAAGCATCTGTAATGTAATGATTATTCAAGTGATCCCTATAAGTGGTGCTTGCCAGGACATCCACCTGACAGCAAAAGCGGTGTCGGACAATATCAATAGAAAGAGATTGTTAATACATTCAATGCAAAATAATGAAATGGATGCTTTCCAAAATGCCAATGGTAGGATCATTCTGGTCACCTGGTCTATGCAAGTTCATCCTTTATTTGAACATGACTGATGAATTCCATAAATTGTTACGTTGGGCAAGCTCATGCCTTCTGTCGCTTGAAACTAGTGGAGTGCCTAATCAACTGAGAAAGAAGAAAGGTCATTTGTACCCATGTGCCCATGAGCTAACCCCGAACTGGCTTATTCTTATGTCAGCATTAAGAGTCTGAGGCACAAAAATATGAAATACGTTAACGATTACGCATCACTTTCTCAAGCAATTTTTTACATTTCACTTTATTGAATCTATGTTCCCTCAGAGTGATTAATCAAATCAATCAGTTCAAAAATACGCTCGAGAAATAACACTGCATGTAGATTGTATGAAAGTATCACTTTAATCGACTGGATTATGCATCAACGCTATTACACATAAGACAGATCAGCGTTCTTCTCTTCAAAGTACAGTCAACCTGCACTGCATATCATTAGTTCAGAAGAAATTTCACTTTTAAATTTAGTTTCGCTTAGTTTCATCTTTAAGTTTAGTTTCGATTAACCCTGCACTACGAGAGTACATGTACTGTATAAATCAGTTGTCAGCATTTTACTCTTGACCTGTTACCAGCACAAAGCACAATTGCGTGAAGCAATATCACACGGTTGCTGATCTTGACCGTATGCACTTTATTCGTATTTCAGTAGTTTACACAACACAAATAAACCCATCGTGGTGGCGCTCGTGTCTGTGTCTTTGTCCGTGAAAACGTATGACATCAGAAAACCTGAAAAGTGAAGAAAATTTGATTATTTGTCAGATTTGCATATTGCAAAATTGACTAACGGAGCGACTGATTCGTCACCACTTCGTCACCGAAAGCCGTCTGAGCTTTTCCAGTGCAAAATTCTTTACGCACTGCCGTTCTCTCTCCGCTTTTGTCTTGATTTACTTATTTATTTATTTTATTTTATTATTATTATTATTTTTTTTTTGGGGGGGGGGTCTCCAATGGAAGATCGACCTCACTGAGAGCTCGTGTCTACTGTGAGCCTTGCCTCGAGTATGCCATCTGAACCTTGCTTACTCAACTCATGCTCAACTCAAAGGATCTCTTATGCCTCCCACGAGACCACTAGAGGAAGACACTTTATGATGTGAGTGTCATAATGGTGGGTTAATTTTCACTGATTCCATGTGCCGGCATTGATGTCTTGAGTATGTGTTTATGGACGCGTGGGAGTACTGAAGGAGGACAGTGGTATATAATGAGGGAAGATTAAACAAGACTTGGACTAGGTTCAGGTTATAAGAGTAAATATGAAATAAGTAAGAGTTGAAATGCTCCGAGTTGAATATAAACTTCTGATCTACTCTCGCAAAGGGACAAAAGCAAAAGAGTAGCGATGTATTTGGGTTAGCAATGTTTTCTTCTGTATGTGTGTGTATTAATTTTGTGGTTGTGTGTATGTGTGTTATATCTATGGATTTTATTTTCAAAAAGTGGAACACATGACTATGTGAATTTTGTTGTAGGATGTTTACATTATGAATTGAGTGAAATTCTAATAAACAAATTTGTTATAACAATTATGTGTGTGTGTTTGTGTATGTGTGTGTGAGTGTGTGTGTGTGTGTGTGTGTGTGTGTGTGTGTGTGATAATCATGTAGTTTGAAGGTGTAGGCCTTCGTGTCCGTCTGTGTCTGTATGTTTGTCGTGTAGTGTTTCTAGTATTCTACAGGCGTGTTTCTGAGAAGTTGATCTGCTCCATTCTTACATAAGTCAAAGATGATCCAATCGATGCAAATATAAAACAAAAACAATCAATTCAAAGAGAGCAGTGGATTTTTTTTTTTCTGAACACGGAGAAAAATGCTTTATAAATCCACGGTATACTCGTCCCAGTCATAAACGTTGGCGATACTCCCATGATTTTTGCCACTCGAAATGCAAAATTAATTCTCTCACGAAGCATGCACGGGGTACTCTGGTCCACGTTACTTCGGTACCCTTGCGAATCACGTGAGGTGCGTGCGGCTCGCAGTAATGAATTTTGCGCCATGCTGATGGCTTGATCTGCGAAGCGTGGGGTTCTGTTCCTTTGGATTCGATCCAGTCGAAACGAAGCGAATCTTTGTGTGAAAGGTTTAATTCCTGGAGGACCGAGTGCCTTGCAAGTTTACTTCTAATGCAATCAACCATCAGAGATTATTAAGATCATTAGGGTCATTAATTTACAATGATAGACATGACCCCGCCAAGTTCACAGCGTACATTTTCTATCAGTGATGGCGGAAAACAAAAGAAATAACACGTGTTTAGGGGATTCTGGGACACACTGTAACTTGCGTTTGCTACAAATGTCAAAATGCGGTGCATTGAAGGTCGAAGAAATACACAGTAAAAGAAACAAAATATAGAACAAAACAAACAACAACAACAAAATTAGCTGCTGCGTTAAAACATATTCTAATGGTCATTCTACCTAACGTTCCCGATTTGTTCCAGGAAACTTGTATTTGTGTGCACGGGCGTGGCGCCTCTTAATTTCACAATGCCAGAAGCAACAAAGGAGTAATCCACCACTGACCCACTCTTTTGAAAATCACGCGTCTTGGGCAACGTGAGCATTATGTTTCAACATATGAACGCATGCACACATGCACAACAAACAAACACAAACACACACGCATAACACACAAAGACAGTAACACACGCATAACACACGTATAATACATTCACAGAGACACATAAGGACGTCCATGCACACTCAACAGAGTGTTAGTACACCATTAGATATACCATCTCTTTGACCTCATACGTCCAAATGTGTACGAGTGCCATTCCAAGAAATACTGAGCGCTATTTGCATCGGCCATTTGTTCTCAAGCCCTCAGCACTGCTTCTTATCTAGCAGGTACTTTTGCGTTTACCAGGCACACATATACTTGTTCTAGACTTGTGACGGCATGGCGATTTTCTTTTGATCTGAAGACTTGGTTAAGAGTGATCTTATCATCATCACCTGTTTCATTCACGCCAAGTGAGTATATAAGCCATGGCTCCTGGAGCGTATTTTATTGGCGCAATCCATGAAGCTTCGACCCTGCAAACCTTGCTCTGCTGATGACGCCGAACCGATACATGCATCCACCCTTAAAAACAATTTCATATAGCATCCCCTTGTTCTTTGGATTTTACCCGTGGTGTGTGTGTGTGTGTGTGTGTGTGTGTGTGTGTGTGTGTATGTGTGTGTGTGTTTCTCGGCCTTTTTCTGTGTTAATGGGACACGCGCCCACACAAACTCACGCAACACACACACACACACACTCACTGATTTTATGTTTTGATCTTCATTATGATCATGTCCTACAGCATGTCCACCAAATACACGATTTTCGTCTGCATCCGACGCCACGAACACCTCGAGAGAGAAATCATTCAAAAATAATTATTATTCGTCCTTTTATTGAATAATTGTGCGTGAAAATTCTATTGGTATATTTCAACATACTTTCAGACATACGGATAATGAACATTACAATGTAAGAACAACTATGAAAATGAGTATGCGTAACATGGTACGAATGTTCCCATTAGAAAGAATGTATAAAAGCGATTGGTATTTTTTCAAGAGCAAGATGCATATATACACGGCGCCTCTTACAATCATGTAAAGACATATCAAGTTGGTAGGTTCCAGTAAACTAATTATCCATCGTTCCCTTTACCCAATCAAAATTATTCAATGTGGAAGTTGTATTCATAACTATGAAACTATTAGTGAAAACACTACAAAAGAAAAGATAATGCAAATGAGAAAAGTGAGTAAAGCACTATATTATAATGTATATCACGCACACACACATACACAAACACACATAATATAAACACACCACTATAGGTAAAAAAGAAGAATGGTACCCCCCCCCCCCCCCTCCCGTTCCCAGATTGAACATAACTGTCATTTGACACTATGATTCCCGGAATCCCAGGGGAAATTTTGGAGATGGCCACTAAACCTCTAGAATTTGTGACCCGGAAAACTCCGCTTGGCTGTTGAACAAAAATTGGTAACGATGCGAGATTTGCCTCGAGATGCAGAGCTTAGTGCAGGGAGCATATTTCAGAGAGCCAACGAGATGAGTTGCAGAATTGCACGGATGAGGGGAGAGAGAGAGAAAGAGATAGAGATAAAGGGAGAGAAAGATAGATAAAGCGCGCGCGAAAGAGAGATATGGAGAGATAGAGGAAGAGAGTAGGGGGAGAAAAGAAACATATAGTAAGAGAAGTGAGAGAGCAGGCGAATAATGCAACAGAATCTTAGCTTCGTCTACGTGAGAGAGAAATATATAACGGAAAACGAAGAGATGGAGTAATGATACTATTGTGCATAGAAAGAGATGGCAGCTATTGGAGAATAGAAGATGGTAGGAGTGGAAGAAAGCAGAAACCACCAATGTATTAGACATGTTAAGATTGGTATGCATGGGACATTATTCAAATGGGGTAGTTTTAGTTGATCGCACAAATCAGGTGGTAATAGGGAGCTTTAGATTTTAGACGCGCGGGCGTTCAAAGGGAAAAAAACATGGTCTGAGCGTGCGCAGTAGCGCACGTCAAGTTAATGCGCACGCTCAGACCATGTTTTTTTCCCTATTGAACGTCCGCGCGTCTAAAATCTAAAGCTCCCTAATTTCAGTTTTATGCAAATTAAAATCTCTTGTCTTCTCAATTTCTTTTCACCTCCTGTAATATTGCTGATGTAAATAATAAAAACGTATTGATTTGATGGAGATTAGATGACTATTATTGCCATTCATAAAGTTCATATGTGTATAAGCATTTTGTTCACTAAATCGGGTACTTATACTTAAAATCATTATACTTCAATTAAGAATCGATCCAGGTACAGTTATTACTCATAATATTATGGCTCATGCTGCTTCTGAGATATAGTGATTCCTTTACAGGTTAGGTAAGAGACTTATACGGTGGCAATGAGTTTAAAAGCGATAAAGTAAAGACACCTCAATCCTTCGATTTACCAGTCACTATTGTACTATGCACGATGGGCTTGAGTTCGACATGATATATTATGAATATATCATTACACTCTGCGCAGGGTATGGCTTGACAGGTCACGTAAAAAACAAAACAAAACAAAACAATAACAAAACAACATATCGTCGCATGTTTATTACAAGCAAAGGAATGGAACAATCAACGACAAAAAGAAAAATGGTGATACATAACTGGTATATCTTCTTGAAATTAAAAAAAGAAAGAAAGATAAACAAGAAACCAGTAGTTGTTCTATCAGGTCAATGATGAACGAGAGATTTAAAAAACAAAACAAAACAAGAGGGTATCTGTGCAAGTGTACGCCATATTGGAGTTATTTTCGAGAATGAAATCTGTTATTTTACATGAACTGACAATTACAGTCTTTGTTGTTGGGTAAATGCATGTTACCTTTCAAAATAAATTGCTCAGATTCCCCCTCCATCCCTCCAATTTAAGTCGCCTCACGTTTTACAACCCAAATGTGTCACGTCTGTGGTTAATCATTGGTCATCCTAAACTGATTGTCGTGTCAGCGAAAAAGCGCGATCAGGTTTACCTCAATCAATCAGTTTTAAATGCAGTCATCAATTACTTCAATTACTTCTATAAAGAATTGTCAAACCAAGATGAAAGGGGAAAGAGAATGGTCGTATTGGAAAAACAAGTCGGCCGTGGAGGAAAAACAAATTTCCCGCTTGGGCAAGAGAAGGAAACTAATTGATTTGAAGTTCTTTTTGCTGGCGCGACGGATATCTCTTGAAATGATTTCCCGTGACAGTGACCGGGATGCGCACTCATGGAAAGTGGCTAATTGGCTGGAGGTGCTGTTGGCTATTAGCATTACTCGCGCGGGAATTCAACGCTTCCAGCAGAGATTTAACGCGCCTGCTTTCAAATTGATTTCGAGTCAATATTCATTATATTTACTGATATGAAATATTGACCATCGGCAAGAATAGAATCATCACACAATCTTGTATATTCTAAATATATTCATGAACTTCGTAATTCTAAATCGAAGAAACGGATAAACGTTTTATTTTGTTATCGTTGCAAAGTCAACGGGTTCCAGGTGATAGACATAATATTCATTGGGGTTATTTCAAGTTCTATTTAGATAGAAATATAAAAATGCTGATGACAACAACAGGAAAATGAGTGGAAAATACTGAAACAGAAGAAAAAAGATGAAAAGTTGAGATGGAAGAGGGGAAGATAATGACAAAAAAGAGCAGATGGAGGAAAAAGGAGTAGATGGGAACCAAGTCGCAGAGCAAAAAGAAGGGGAAACGGGCAGACTGATACTTTTGTGTGACATCATCTCAGAAGGAATATACATTTTCGCTAAATTTTCCACGGAGCTAGACGCTACATAATCTCTCCTCATTAAGAGAGGAAATCTGACTCGTCTCCGATAAACATCACGTCGTCTGGAGAGCGACACGAGATGAGCACCGAGTATATTTTGCCGTCTTTTCCACGGCATCCTTTAATCCGCCTTCTACGTTTGCCTTTCATTTCGCCTGACGCATCCTGGTAAAAGGGCGGCGTCAAGTCCGGCAACTGATGTTGGGAAAAACAGTCGCTCCCACAGACGAGTAGTGCGAAGTGTTAACCTGATGTGCTACATCAACACCGATTTGTCTGGGGTGGTAGTGGTAATTTGTAAAACCTAAATCTTTAGTAATGTAAACTGATGATAATGATGTAGCCTAAAGAAGCGGACACCTTTGTGCGAGTTGACTTTGTGAGCTGCCAGACGAAGGGATATTTTTAGAACAAAACTTTCTTAAACATGAAATCACTTGGATTAAAAAAAAAAATGTTGCCTGAAGATATGATTAAAATTTCAATCATAACGTCATAACGTACAGGGAAATAGTTAGGAAGCATTACTACAGGAAGACAAAGCAAACTCACAGAGGAGGTTATTTAGGGAAGTGGATTGTGTGCAGCGATTTTCGAGAAGAGTGTCCATGCTCAATCCCTGTTGTGCGACCTAGAGCTAATGAGTTTCAAACTGTCCTAAACCTAGGTGTATAATTTGCTGTAAAGCATCGAATCAAGTTGAGATGTAAATTATATAATTGCTTAAGAAAACCCTTCTTGAAGTCTCATATTCTACTGGAAGGTGCATTCAAAGTTGCATCTTGTTGCATGGTGTGGAAATAAACTGAACTAATCATACTTAGAACCACAATGAAATGAACCATTCAGAGTCTGTAAATGCATCAGACGACATCGTTAACACCCGCCAGCGCGGAATGAAAGGATGGGCATGCAGGGAACACTTGATAGGGGAAACCACACGTCACGTAGCGGAGTGGATTCCACCTGCCTTCGGGATACATGAAATCGGGTACGTGTGTCTGACAACACCTCGGTATGGCCGAGTTGTCGGGGCCGAGTACATCACTAGTCAAAGTCAGGTGTAAATTTCATCACCTGACTGCCCTGCGGTGATTTACTTCACGCATAGATTCAACACCACCCCCTCCCGCTCGACAATATAACATGCTAGTCGGCAAGGACCATTGCATTACATTCATTTCGTTTATTCTATGTTTCTATTTCTACAAAACACACACACACACAATCATATTGACGCCACAGTCTTCTCAATACAAAGTATTTCAAATATCTACATCTGTACGTGAAATGTTTAATGAAAACTAAAGCCAGAAATTTTATTAGACTATTAAAGTCGCATAGAATTAATTAACGTTGAAATAAACAATGGATGCTCAGGTAGGCTGTTGGAAATCATTCAGTACTTAAAACTGTTCGATGATTTGTATCATTGTTTCTAGACCTAGCTCATTACTTAATATCAACCGACATTTCTATCACTTTTGTCCACGGTTGAACATTTTTATCATGATATGATTATCATAATTATGATATAGTTGTCGTGATTAAAATCTGTACGTTGGAAAGAGTACATGCACTTGGACGTCAAGCACGGTCACAGAAAACAAGCACTGTAAAAAAAAAAAAGAACACACATACACCCACTCGTTCACATACGGAAGAGATTCTCTCTCGTAATCTCTCCCTCTTCCTTCTCTTCCTATTTTTCCTTGAGTGTGTCATCTCCTGTCTCTTCTCCCTCTCCTCCTCCTTCTCCTCCTCCCTCTCTTCCTCCCCCTCCTCTTCCCCCTCTATCTCTCCCATCTCTCTTCTCTTCCTTTCTGTCCTCTCTTTATTCCTGTTCTGTTCTATTTCCTAACACCTGCCAGCACTTCGGACGTGTTCACTATTATAGCCTTCCAGTCCTCCATTCCCCTGGGCCCGAGCCTCGTGCGGAGGAACACACCCTCTCAAGTACTTACCAAGTCACGCCACGAGTTAGTAAGACGTCATGGAATGCATGATGAAGACATGAATGTTGTTGACACAGTAAACGCGCCTCGCAGAAAGAGGGAATATAAATGCATCGTTTGAAGCGACAGGCGGGCCGCAATGTCCGAACCAAACTCGGTTGAACATTGACGATCTGAACGGCTTGAAATAATAAGTGTTCGCTCGCAATGTGACGCTGAGTGCGAGCAGCGGGTTGCATTGGCATACATATCGTAACTCACAAAACATACGAGATTGCTCCAGGTTTGTTAAAACAACAAAAATGATGGTAAAAGGCGTTTTCTGAAAACATCACTATGTTGTTATTGCCCCTGCAGGCATCGTCACCAGATGCAACGCAAGCGTTTTGCCCATTACGGGCGCTATAAACCAGACGCAAAAAACGCATCGAATTTACTCCAATATCCCTTGCAAAACTATGGTTGAAACTGGTAATTGACTAGATGTTTTCTCTTGCCAGGGGAGTTTTACTGTTGGGGTTGTTGATAAATAACTCATAGAATTGCACTTCGATCTTTTTAAACTTAATGACTTACGAAAGTCAAACATTAATAAGTTAAAGGAAAATGATTTTACAGACTTTTTGTTAACCAGAGCGTATTTTTCGGCGGAAGATTTCTTTGATAACATGATCCACTTCCTTCGAGCCGGTGCCCGTTGCTACAGCCAGTCGTACTCGGTACAACATTAAACGTTGCATGCCCTGGAATGTTCATAGGACGATGAAATACTCATGCACGCGAATCATAATGCTTTCATCCTGCTTTGTGGCTTATGTAAAACCGTGAAGTGAGTCGGACGTCGACAGAGATTGATATTCCTTTCTCAAAACTCGTCGTCATTTCGGACCGTTTGCTTGGTCTTGTTTTACGACACTGAGGCATGGTCATTCAACGAGCACAATACCTAGAAGGGTACTGACGTGAAAAAAATATTCCGTCCATGCCGGTGTTTTCATGAGCTCAAATTGGGATTTTCTTGTGATTTTTAGGCCTATCATATTTCTGACGTCATATTCTAGGTCACAACAATGGCAGAATTTTAACTTAATGATATATGATGAAGACTGTCGTTGGAAAAAAAACCCATACAAATTATAAGATTGGTATGAAAACGTATGATAAGAGTAGTGACGACAGATGCCAAGAAAGTAATGTTCCGCGTTTCACAGAGTGACAAATGCAGTGCTGGTGGGCGATATGTTGCTCAAAGTTGTGCTTCCCCCCCCCCCCCCCCCCTATATAGCAATGCTTATACTTTCACTGAAGTATTGATCGGATTTATGCATACCTGTCCCTGAGACCCAGCCTCAAACCCTTAGAGATGCAGGTATTTGCGAACCCTTCGACAGGCCAATAACATCCCCCGCAGCCAGTGCTCCATTAACTCAAACGAAAGCCAGCCGTTGGCATACGGAATTTTACATTTCCACAGCTATACAGCATACAGTGACCCTATTTGACATTCAGTCTTCCATACGTACACTGTGTGCGCTATGTGATGCTAGCGGGGTATATGTCTCCTGCATCAGCCGGTGGACATCCCACCGTTCATCTACAATACGCTTGCCCATCGAGGACATCATACGCTCTTATAGGACTCACTTAATTCAGCTCGGAAAACATAATGACCTCCCTTATCGACCTCAACTTGACAGTCTTAGCCAGACATTTCACGCATTTCGTGGTAAGGCAAAACAAAACGGAGGAAGTGGTACGAACACTCTCTTCCCTCATCCCACCCCATCGCATTCTCATTCTCTCTCATTCTCTCTCTCTTTTACCTGATATGCTACACACGAGAGAATGTCCTTCAGCAAGTACTGTATTATGTTTACAGAAGGACATAAAAACACAAGGAAAAGGACAAACATACGGACAGCAGCATTCAGCAGGGCGAAACAAAAACACATGCTAAGACGTCGGATGACAAATATTTTGTCCTTTTGCATTTCTTTCCACCAATTGACTCTGTTAATGCACATTCATGCCTCTGTCAACGAATTGTTACTCAGACAACCAAAAAAAAAAAAAAGAAAAAACAGACCACACGCACACGCACACACACCCCCCCCCCCACACACACACAATATTAAACGTATTCACATGCATTTTATTTACCTAATTTGCCTACGGCTACAAAACCCGATTTCTTTGCTTGCATTCATAATCATGTGTTTGAAATAATATAAGCAATCAACAGCCGTCTGCTCACGTCAATATTTAGAATAATGATAAATGGAAGGTCGATGGCAGTTTTCACATTATATGCGTCTGACAATTTTGTCCGAATTGCAGTCTAATCCCATAAATCAATCTGAAGTGATACATTCAGCGTTACGCAAACAGAAACCGACCCGAACGTGAAAATTTAATCCGTGCACACAAGGTCACAAATTATTTTTGATAACTCGTGTCGAGGGGGCCAGGGGCATGTAGACGTATTATACACACTATATATAATATACGCACAGACCTACAGACACATACACACACAAGCACAGACACAGACACAGACACAGACACACATTCATAACACCGTTAATCGTAGAGTGTATAATCTCTACAGTTGTAAGACTTTGCAGTGAGATTCTAGAAATAATGCAAACCTTATGTTAAACAGAATATTACAACAATGGGCGCCCCCTCAAACAATAAGATAAAGATATATAGAGGTCGGGTCTTCACAGCGATGAGTTTCATAAACTAGGCTTACATCTCAAGAAGTGACATTCATATAGTATGATTCAAGACATCGTACACTTCTTTCTACACATTTTTCTGTATACGTACTATGATTACGTACAATGAGCAGATTGAAACAGAAACATCCACACCGAAAGGTATGAATATGGATGCACGAACAATCTTCAAGAATTATAGCGGAGATATTTCGTCAAACGTTTAATGGACATGTTTAAACATGGATGAAAACAATGAATGTATATAATATATAATCATGTCTACTAACGCCTAATCCATAGCACGGAAATTTGGGTCTCATTTCATACCTCCATTTTTTTTAAATATACTTCGAAAACAATTGTTTCGATTTGTAGTGTTTGTGTTTTTCAATTTGCTGTAGCCATCAGTGACATATAGATACATGATAAGGTGCCTACCGGTAAATAATGATATCAGAGGTTTGTGTTCGACTCCAAGATAGTAAGAAATTAGAAAGCGGACACGTGAGTTGGTTTTGAATTAAGGGCTTACGATATTCTTGTTTAATTACTGCTGTGAATTCGAAAATAACGAGGGGAAAGCACATGGGCAACTTTTGACATTTCCTGAGCAGCAGCCAATTTGCAAGGGAGCTGATGCTAACATCAGCCACAAGTTTAGCAGTAATCAGCTCGCTGTGCTGCCTTGTTAATGTGGGTTGATTGACAATGCAAAACTGATGTAAAGTTGTTTTTTCCCTCTTTCTCTTCAACTGAAAATAAGTTAATGCGAGCAAATCTTACAGGCAAGTTGACGTTTGGACTAAAATCACCGTGTTTGGGTAGAGCGTGTACGCTTCACTGTAATCTTACTCATGCAACAAATTTGCCCTGCATGCAGTGATTTGTTTTTGTTTTCTGTTACCGCTTCCACATCAGTTTTGTGGCTTTCATAGCTGACGTTTTATTTTCACTTCTAAGTCTCGCCGATCGACACTAAACCTTTTTAGGCATCATGACATACAGGGCTGATAGAATGATTGCAATTAAAGTGTGATGTCATAGCCATTCATTTCCATGGAAACTGGCTCTAAACATCCTCACCTGGTCCGAATAGGCCTATCTGTGAACGCGCCTTCATGGTTCCAACCCATGCATGCTATAACAAAGACTATGACCCAGTCTACAGTGGGCAAAATGCCGGCTCGATCATCACTTCGGTACTCTATAAAGCTACATCGTTATCATGTTGTTGTGTATAGTCCTGCCTTTTTACGCAGTCAATAGTCTCCTATCAGAGCTTATCCATTAAAAGTTCGAAGCTTCCTGGGCCCCGTTTCATAAAAAGTTGATATGATTGCAACTCTTGCTAGAATGGCAATCGTCATGGTAACGATGAGAATCCAGCTTCCTGATTGGCTGTTGCTATTGGAAGTTGCCATTCCAGCAAGAGTTGCCATCCTAACATGTTTTATGAAACGGGGCCCAGGTATATACATGTAGGCTTGCTGAAGGCTTGTCTGACGTAACAATAAATGACAGTCCGCGTATTGAAAAAAACAAACAAACAAAAACAAACAGAAGCATGCACAAGCAAAGAAGGTAAAACAAATCGCTCTTCATCACGCAGTTTAGCCAGAAATGTTTTTTAGTTTGTTTGACTACAGCAAAGGATACGTCAATTGCATCCGATCATCACCCGGTGCGACCTCGAACTGAGCAATGATGTCCGTCAATAGGGAACGCGATCGATGGTTTCTTCCCAGAAAATGAAAGCAGAAGGTACAAGTAACGATAACACTGACATTCACAACTGAAGGCGGAGGCATCATGATTTTGAAATGCCAAATGTATCCATAACGGCATTGAACATGATCTTACTACAGTAATGGGTACAGTTAACAGTCTTACAGGCTTCCGTATACATCGAGGCTCATGATACTCATACCTTTTCAGAGAGCAACCCTACTAGGTAAAATGTTCGATCTATAAGGAAATAGATTGTGGAAATGGCTCTCAACTAGATTCTTTGCTCTCTTCCCGCTCACTTTGTACATCCATCAGGAACACTTCACCTACAATAAACAGCAGGGCACAGATCTCCGTAACGAGTGGGAGAGGAGGGAGAGAGAAAGAGATGACAGAGTCGATAAAAAGGAAATAGCAAAACACAAAACCCCCAAAAGTTGAGGGAGGGGAAAGATGAAGGAAAGACTTAATGATGGAGAATGAGAGGAAAATGTTTAAGAGAGCGTGCGAAGGGAGTGGAGGGTAAGAG
Organism: Diadema setosum; assembly: GCA_033980235.1. NCBI lineage: Eukaryota > Metazoa > Echinodermata > Echinoidea > Diadematoida > Diadematidae > Diadema > Diadema setosum. Next base: position 2,629,411 of record CM067061.1, on the reverse strand, counting down.
AGAAAGATTATGAAGAGAGATACAGGCAGACAGACAGACAATGAGGGGAGATAGATAGATAGATAGATAGAGAGAGAGAGAGAGAGAGAGAATGGATGGGCGGAGTTGTGTCCGAGTAAAGCGTTGTGTTATAAGAACGACAGGAGCAAAATCAGACTCCAAAATAGACGTTCCCACTGCGTGTGCACGAGTTTGTAATTGCGTCACTCATTAAATGGAGATCTTTTAGGAGCACTGACGTCACTAATGAGGGAGAGCTGCGCCTCTAGGCGGCGTGGCTCGGCGATGGTGAGCGCGAAAATCTAATGAACGATCCACAGGTCGGATTAATTCATTAAGAGATCGGAGGGCGAGCAGAGTAACAGACTGCACAGACTATGGATTGAAATGAACTGATGTCGATGATAAGGCCAATGGAGGGGCAGAAATTACAGGGGTACGGTGGTAAGAAATGAACATAAATTGTTCATGCGTCAACTGGTAAACAGCATAAGGATTCAAGTAATCATAAAGTGTAAGAAGTTAATGAATATTGAACAACCTGAGACGGGTGCATTTGGCGTGGGTAAAGTGTCCACGATTATGTCCATGGGAAATCGCAATTCGTAAACTTTCTAGCCGGTACGCTCCTTACGTCATGCTGGTATGGAAAACTGATAAGAGACGGAATGAACAGACACTCCAACACTCACAATGCTTGAATGCATGAAAACATATTTTTATGCTTTTACAGAGTTGATCGCCTTTTACAATAAAATATAATAATGCTAGTGGGTGTGTACAGAGTTTTAGGGCTACTAGTGGCGATGATTCCGTTTGCTAATACAGCAAATCGAAGTTCTGTCTGGCACCGAAAGACTTAACGGGCAGTCTTTTCAGGTCGTATTTGCTGAGCACTGTGCAGATACCCCTGACCTGAAGTCAGAGATCGATAGAAAAGCAAGCAGGGTTATTTCGAGTCCCGCCTGAAGGTGAGTCTCCAATGAGAGATGCCTGGAGGATCGAATCAGGTTTGTATCTTAACTCGACAAAGAGAAAAGGAGCCATCGCCCATCCAGTCGGGAAGACTTGTTTGGAGCACCCTCGAGGTTAGAACAAGAGCCGGGGACCAAGTGTGTCGCGCCCTCTCGAAAAATTGACTGCAATTGACCATCAATACGTACAGCCTACGCGCACGGCGAGGAAGATAATGGATTAGGCACGCAAAATGGTACCCCCAACTGCCCCCTGGACTTGTCTGGACAGATACACTACCAAGTTCTCTGAGTGGACATTAAACCTAAAGGTCAACGTCACATGTAAGGGTCAATCAACCTGAGAGTATGTGAATCGCGTCGATGGTCAGTAGGTAATGTCTGTTTCGCAGGTAAAATGCATATAAATAGAGCAAAGGTACTAAGGATGCCTCACTGAATCGTTCGCTTGCAGCGGACAGTCGCGAGCCTTAGATCTGAGACGCGAACGCTAGCACGAACGACGCTAATTAGGCCAAAAATAGTGTTCTGCACACGCGCGAAACGGCTGTTTCGATTGTCCAACCTGGGAAGCTGCGTCATTTTTTTAGCGGTCGCGTCGCAGATCTAAAGCTCGCTAGTGTACTGGCATGGTGAGTACTATCAAGGATTGATTCAGCGAGGTCAAAAACGTGAAAGGTTGGGGGTGATGTCCAATGTTCATGTTAATTCATTTCGAAAGGATTTACAGTCTGCTACTATTCATTCTATTGTATAGCGTATAGGTATTACAGAGTACAGATCAACGCAATAATCTGAATTGCAGCGAGGAATAGATAGGGGTCATTGAGATAGAGCCAAGTGTTTTTACAATCACATTCGCGCCATTCGAATTTGATGTGGGTTTTTTGACGAAGCGTCAAATTTGTAATCACGCACAGATCCTACGTTCATATCTTCACCTGATAACACCTGCATATACCTGTAAGGATAGAATAAAACATGGGGCAGGGATGTGAGGAAGTTATGTGCTAAAGTATCTAGACCTTGAAAATATTACTTCTACCTCTGTCTCACGTTCCATTATTTCATGCTGGCCTTCATGTTGAAATCATGTGTTGTCGGTGTTGTCGCTTCGTTCCTGATATTCCACTTGTGCTGTCATGCATACTTATTTTGTCTTTACGTAATTCTGTCAGTTAGTTCGTCTGTCTTGTTCTCTGATAATCTGTATGCGGAACGGTACGGTGGTCGCCTCGCTGTCTCAAGATCGATGAAGGCTGCGCCGGTGTGTTTTGAATTTTTTCCGCCGCAAGGTGAATGCTAAGCAATGAGGACCCAGAGGGTTCGTGGGGGAAGACTAGGGGGGGGGGGGGCAGGGGGACTCTGTGTAAGGCGCTGAATTATTCAGCCACTTCATCGACAATGTGTTTTACCCCAGAAGAATTGGGAGAAAAGGGAACATGGGTAAGAAGAATTAAAGAGACCCACGAGGTACCGGTATAGGGAGTGAGTATGCGAACGTTAATGTTGAGATGCTAATGGACGTTGGGTCAATGGTAGGGATGAACTATATGTGTATGCTAGCATATATATATTTTTTAGAAGGAGAAAAGCAAAATGAAGGAAGCGGCACCTATAGAAGATAAATGACCTTATTCTGACATACTTCCAAGCTCACCTCTAAATACTGTCTTAATGGCATTGGTTGCACAATACGTAACAGCGTTATCAATTGGTCGATTGAACGGTGGTTGTTATCCTCTGAAGCCCGGTGCATCGTGACCATAGTATAAAAATGTCGTACGATGTCAGTCTATAATCTTGTAAAATATACGGGAATAACTTAAAGGGGCCTAGGGAGTTGTAAATTGCCTCAATCAGGGTTCTAAACGAAATTGACGTTAAGTGCCATTATCTCATGAAATCGTTCATATTGAAAAAAAAAAAAAAACTAGCTCCCCATGGAAGTGCCATCTTATTAGACATTGCATAAAATCAAGTATTGAAACAAAGACACCTTGTATTTATATTAACGTTCATGCTCTTCATATGGCATACAAAACTGAAACACTGAAAGATGCAACTTACACAGAAGCCTACATATTGATAAAATAGTGTCCTAAAATAGTTTGGAGAATGTGAGACCTAGACAGAAAAGGAGAGAGAGAGAGAGAGAGAGGGGGGGGGGGGAGAAGGGTTCAGGGAGAGAGCGGGAACGTGATTTGATGTCACCACAATCATCAGCGAGTCAAATTGGAATGCGTAATGTACCATGAGGAATGCCGCTAACCTGTGCAGGTGTGAAAGACGTGATTAATGCTGCATTTTCCGCGACGGCTCTCTTTTGATGATTGCCGCTCAAGAACAGGTGTAAAAAGGGAACCATGAAGAAAATGAAAGAAAACTTCTTTGCGAGAGAGCTCAAAATCCTGGTAAGCTATCCGTCATTCGGATAAAACTGCATTTAGAACACGATATTAAGAAAAGCAGTAAGGAGTGACAAATATATTTGAAGTTGCTACTCGCATTTACAATTATCTCTCTATATATTCTTTAAGCTGTTTCATTTTTTTTTTCCTAAGGAGTACAACGAGTGTTTTTTTTTTAACTGAAACTCACATAATTATGTAAGTAGACTCAAAAACTTCGAATCTTGGAATTGAAAGAATGTCAAAATAAACTCGTCCGAAATCGCATGATACAGAACACACTTTAGTTCCGCTCTTGTAGTGTTAACGGTACAAGAGCTTTGACAGAAATTTTATTATTTTTGAAATTACCAGTAAACTCAAACCAATTGAAACAGTTTGATGCAAATCTATGTTTGCTTACATCTACTCGGGATATGTTTGAATGATAACATTTCAACCAATTGCTTTATGGGAGAGTGGTTCGTCAAGCACAAAGGCGATGCACATTTTATATTATCGCATGGAATGAGTTCAATCAATCCGAGTCCTTGCATACGTCTATACAATCTTTCTGAGAACTTGGCTCGACTGAACCGTTTACTACGTAATGTTCGACAATGGTGCGTTCTCAGGATATAACCCGTTGAGGACAGACTGATTTTGCTATAACACGCATTTCCAATAGACACCTGCCCGAGTGTATATACTCAGGACTAGTCTTGATTCCGTTAAAGCTCTGGCGTTCTACATCGCAGCCCACTAAAGACCGTTCTTTCTTTCTGGTAGATTTCCAGGTGGACATGTCTTGCGGTATTGCTTTGTACCGCAGCATATCAATGAGTAACAATATATCATAATAATGATAATGATGGTAATTTATTAACTGAGCTAGCCTCTTTAGCGTTACAGCTTCTCGACCACAGAGCCTTGCCTTTATTACAACCTAGCAGACATAATTACACCTGGGCCTAGAGGGACATTTGGGTAAAACATCTTGTTTGCGGATGGGAATCAGAAATCGAAATCAGAGTCTCCTGTTTGGGTACTCAAAGCTCCACCGGCAAAACCACGGTGTTTACGCAGCAAAATTTCGTAGACATACGACTCAGTACAACAACAACACCATTAAAGAAATACAAAGATAACCACAGATAATGGGGCAAGCACAAGGAAGAAGAAGCAGGCAGAGCAAATCAATAAAAGAATAAGGAGTGAGTGAAACAGCGTCGTCTTTTTACTCAGTTTATGATAATGTATACACGGAGACTTGAAACAAAAATGATCGGCTTGAAAGAAGACTGAGTGCAGAGTGCTGTGCTTTCGTGTATCCTTCGAGCTATAGCGGGAAAGCGCGCGGTGCTGATCAATACGCCCCTGTAACGCTCGTGCACTTAGGGGTAAGTGGAGACGGTCCCAAATGGGGCATATTGTGTGTAAATACGTTATGCGGGGGACTCATGCCACGAGCAGTTTGTTAGTTTGTCTGTACCTATGTAAGCCTGTGCCGTTGTAAGTCAGTCTGTCTGTCTACCCTCCCCCTCCCTTGCTCTCTATCTCTCAATCTCCTATATACGTTTAGAAACAGCTGGATTATAGAACTGCAATTCAATCAAGATGAATTTAAAATCTGTTTATCTTTCTATTTTTGGGTAACGTTGTTATTTGGTTAATGGCTGACAAACTACGAAAAAGATAACAAAATGCAGAAATAAAGTAATTATTATTTTCCTCGAAACATACACAGATTTGTATTTGTAATGTACGTGATCATAGATAAGACTTTGATGGACTTACGTTTCCCCTAACCGCAGACGCTTCGACGAACAAAATTATTCTTTGACATTTACAATGATACAATTCAGTGTAGAAGTCTTATGCAGATGCTGTTGCGTACACACAGCCTCGGTGTACAGCTTGCTCCTTACACAGCATTTTGCGTGGAAAAGCAGCTACCGTTTTGGCAAATGTAAAGTGTGAAAGAGCGATTCTGTGGTTTGAGTCATGAAAGTCAAAATCGTTGGTCATCTTCTTGCCCTTGCTATCGGCAATGTCTGAAGCGCTCCTCCTATTTGTTCATGTCTTTATTTCTGTTTTTAACTTGCAGTCAATAAACATTCAGCTAAGTCCGGAGAAAACGATCGGTACGGAAATTCAATTGGTGTTTTCAGCATGTGTTAATTGAAAGTGCGAAGCTTCGCCATACAGTGTCTGACAACAACGATTCTCGTACGTTGAACTGACATAAAATGTTTGTCGCATCTGAAATTCACTTCGAGTATCTAATTTGATGAATTTGAATGCATTAGTCTAAAATTGACTTTTATGGCACTCGTGGGGCTATTCTGAAAAGAAAAAAAAAACTAACCAAACTAATGTTCATCGTGATCGATGAGGACTACGTGACGACGACAGAACTCGGATATCTGTCTTTTGGCATGTTTGTAATGTTTCGTATGACAAGTGCTGGAAGGAATCAATGCTTGTTCAAGAGACAGATAAAATTAAAAGTATCCATCACTGGCTAGAAAAAAAAAACCTTTTCCAAACAATCACACAAGGCGCGGTCAGACTGCAAAAGATCGCAAGTTTTGACGTGGTGGCATATAGGGGAAATATCCCCATAGTTCGAGTGGGAAGTTTCGCAAGAAGTTTCGTGGGAAGTTTTGCGGGAAGTTTGCGGTCACACTTGGCAAAACTTCGAGATAAAGATCGCGATATTAAACTTCTCCATTTTTGCCAGTCTGACCGCGCCTACATTTCCCAGCGTTTTCACCAGATCGACGACTTCACCGTCATTGATCGATTTCGTGCTATCTTGAGATGATGACATAAAAAAACTTTTTTTTTCCCCAGAAAGCATGCCGTCAGCTCTTGTTGTCGCACATAATTTCATCTATTATTTTCCAGCTTTATCTATTTTGTGTTTTTACTGGATCTTGATCTCAGCATTGGACCAACCTGGAGGGGAGACCATTGTCAAACCTGATCACGCATCATGAGACTTTTTTTTTTGATAGCTGCTTAAATACACCAATTTTTTTTTTTTTTTTTTTTTGGGGGGGGGGGGGGAAGTCAGCAGGGTTTACAATCTCAACTTAAAGTTCGTGTGTCGCTTTTGCAACCCTGAAAATTAGATTCCTTTCATAAGCTATTGTATAATTAGGTAATTCATGTATATACAAATATATATATATATATATATATATATATATATATATATATATATATATATTTATTTATTTATTTATTTATATATATATATATATATATATATATATATATATATATATATATATATATCTACAGAATATAAGTATATCACCTCGGTTGAGATATATATATAATCAGAATATATGGAAATATATGTCCACCTCGGTTGCTTTCAATCATATTTCGCCTTTCCGTGCTTGAAAGTAGAGTGTCAAATTCTCTGCATACTTCGAGCCTCGTGAACGAGAAGGAGGATGCACCAGCGTGTGGACCGATGGGATTGGGGGTTCCTGCTCAGATTTCAGCGCCGTCTATTAAAGTTTCATCAATTTGGGCATCGATTGCTTGATTTCCTGGCGAGAAGTGCACGGGGGAATTTCGTTCACCATCCATCCATTTGGCTGTGGCTGTAAGGTGCCGTTTGGCAGCGCTGGTAGGCATGTGTGTTTACAGACCATAGACATCAATAAATGACTTCTTGTTTACCAGTCACGTGGACTTTCGTTGTAAATTACTTGGAGTCTGGGTATACGATTGTTGGGTCAAGTTTTCACTTGAAAACAAAGAATTATGAAATGCTGTAGCACCTCGATTTATGCATGATTGTTAACGGCAATCAACTTCTTAAATAAAAAGATTTAAACACACCATGTTCTTAGCATTAGTTGCGCTTATCACAATAGCAAGATGCATCTGTGAAACCATAATGCCGTTGCTAAAGTAACAAAGAGCGGTCAAAGATCTTCACAGTTTATAAGATTCGCTATTTGCATAGCGAGAAATTTTTCGAATGGTCACGGGAACGAATACATCCTTAAATGCATAACAGGGCACAAACACTGCTTGTGTTGGATAAAGAATCGTCAAGCAAATGGCGGGGGGGGGGGGGACAGAGATCTGATGAGGTTATGTTTCCCTACGTCAGAGTGGAATTCATGCTTCACATTCATTCATAAATGATTCGCGCAGGGCATCAGCTGCATGGTTTGGTATGGTATCATCATTGTATCAAGTCAGGCGAACAGACTCGTCGAAACGTGATGCTACACCCCTCGATGGATGCCGCGGAGATTAACGCCATCTGCTCTCTTTCTCCGTACACCAATTTGAATTTCCTTTTGTTTTCTGCTTGATTTGCATAGCAGTAGGAAAATCATACGAGTTCATGCAGTTATTATGCATGATCGGTACATGAGGGGACCGGTTCGGGATATCATAAAACTGTTTCTAAATCTGAGGCCGTTGACACCGACAACTATAATCAAGGCGTGGCCTTATCCAGGTAAGAGAAATGCTCGTGGGAGGACAAAGCAATCATTCACTTCGATAAAAACAATATTTTGCTCGAACTCAAGTAAGTATTATCAGCACCATCATTCCTCCATCATTCAAAGTATTAGAGAATCTATCTGACAAGACTGATCCATTGAACAAAATGGAAGAAAACACAAACACACACACTCAAGCACAAAACAGCACAGACAGAGCACACAAGCACATAAGAGTTTGCTAAAGGTGCGTGTGTTAGGCACTGCAAGGTAAGGAAAGACGCAATTTGACGCATGTCATGACATTTGAAGCGTGCCCACGAGGGTGGTTGAGGGGGGCTCCGTCTGTTTACGACCTCTTTCCACCTCTTTGACGCAAAGACCTACTGCACGGAGTCAGGCCGTAATCTTCACTTGCCATCATCTTTCTCGTTACCATGGTTACTGGAATCCCCAGACTATTATATTTATATCATTGCCTATAAGATGACCACAAGCTTGTCCAGTGTAAACGATCCGACGCTGTCTTCTCGCGCAGACTGCCTTATCAATCGCTCATAATGTCCAGGTGTCTCTAACACCTATAGATGGACTGCCCAAACTTCTCAACAAGCTATTTCGTTTTACTACTTTTGTGCTGCTGTGTAGCACATGAATTTATCAACTTGCACAGAATAGAACACCAGCGCCAGCCGAGTGTAAAATTTAACATCTATTGAGCGCAGGTTTCTGGTTTTTAACTTTTCGATAATGATTATTTTCCTGAATTGAATTTTCCTTGATATTACTTTTCTTCCGTCCTCTGTGCGGAACAATCCTGAACATCAAAACTTTGTAAACATATTCACGTCTGGAAAAGTTTGTCGATCAGGGATCTTTCGTGTCATAGTTTTGAAAATACAATCCATATTGAGAGCATTAATTAGGCTGAATCCAATACATGATATCGACAGACCACCCGTGACTAGACTGTGAAGTAGAGATAATTCGATCGAGACAGAGTCAACCTATATTGATGTGGGAAATAATATCTTTCACGTTGACGGAGAACCCGGAGGAACATCCCGTGCTGGTGTATTACATGAATGTAGCTGTAATATCTTGTACGCCTCGAGTTTGTAACTTGACAGCCATGCGGGGTACGTGATGGGAGACGAATTCTTATCCTATCTGCTGAGAGGGACCTTATATCCCCTCGAAGAAAAAATACGACCGTTTACACCTTTATGTCATCAAATTCTGTCTGAATTTTGCAAGTTGTACATGGAGGAATGTCATGCCTATGTGTAAATTTGAAAGGTGTGGCTACGACAACTAACAAATTAATTGAAAAACACACGATAGTTTCTATAAAAGCGCAGACTCCCTCTCCCATCGTATACATACACACACACACACACACACACACACATATATATATATATATACATATATATACATATACACACACACATTATATGTATATATATATATATATATATATATATATATATATACAAACATAAAGCAGAAAGAATTAAAAATGTGAAAGAATGCATAGAACACACGGAATGTGATACTGCACAATGTGTTTGTGTCGCGAAAGATTTCTTAAGTTCGACTGCATGAATATTTCAGGAGGGAATCGCCTCGCCAGTGCATCGACATTCGAGAAAGTATAATATAATTTCAGACATCCTGACACTGCTAGATACAATGTGTCGCTCTTATGTTGGCATTGGGAGGGTTAATGATGGATCTGGATCAATAAAGGCGTTCAATTACAAGGCAATTGAGAGCGGAACTCGCTAGACGTGCAGCCAATTTCCTCCGCCGGTGGAATAAGCAGCTGGGAAAGCAGCCCGACGCTTGGGAGGCTAAGCTCGGCTGCCTATTGCCTTGGCAATGCCAAGTTCGCTCCTAGTCCCAGTAATGTGATTTCATGTTATTTGCCCAGGATGTTGTTCACTATCCCTCTCTCATTCCTTCCTCTCTCATTTTGCCTACCCCTTCCTCATTCTCCCTTTCTGTCTCTCCATTTATAACTTTCCATCTTCTCCCTCTATCTCCCTCTGTCTCTAATGTTACTTTTTTATCGTTCTTCCTTTCCGTCTCTTTCTGTCTTTCAACCTCTTACACTTTTCTTTTCCTACGGCATAAAAAAATTCCGAACCGGAGACTCAGACCGTGTTTACACTCGCTGGTGGATGAATATGAGCAGAATTAGGGATTATTTGCATTCCTTTTCAAATAAAACAGATCTCGCGGATGCAAGGCGGTCGTGGAGCCGTCTTCTGACCCAGATGTAAAGGTGAGTTTGCCTAGGGATAACCCTCTCCGGGTAATGCGCTGCAATGTCCGCTGCTAATATGCAGTAATGTCATCACAAGATTTGGTTCATATCCTCCGGAAACTGCAGACAAAATTGTTTGATGAGTAATTATGGGCTGCATTACATCCAATCCGGAATGCTCTGTCGATAACAAAGCAGAGTTATCGTGTGTAACTCGTGTTAGTCTATGGCTAGAGACCCATTTTTGTAGTGAAGTAATGACTTAAGTGTTCGTTTCTCCGTTTGTGGTAGTCCATAGTTAACGATGAGACGCTATGGATAGATTCTCATCTTTCTCTAAAGTTTTTGGAACACAATGAAACATTAAAAACTATTTCCTGATGCGAGCAAAGAATTAAGCTCAAGGACGTAGAAATATTTCTGGCTTGTGAAGCGATGCACTTTTCAAGACCCCAAGCTGTCGCGTGGGAGCAGTTTGCACGAAATATTTAAACTAAGCCTGAAAAGAAACTGTTACCGCCGTTTCCAGTACAGCATTGCCTGATGACGTCATGTTGATTAGAAAGCCAACAAGTTATTAAAAAAAAAAATGAAGAGGATGAAGTGTAGGCCTTTTTCTATCTCAGCTACGTCGATGTCGCGGACATGGCACGTTTCTCGGTGAGACTGGATACCTCTTTGGTCCGTTCGGGTAAACCGCGGCAACATCATAGCGATATGCAAGAGCCATTTTTTTTTTTTAAATCCTACGATAGCATGTTCGTGACTGAGAAGGTCATTACAAAGATTTATTTAGGTAATCTTTTTATAGTACATGATATAGAACTGAATTCAACGAAATCATGTCCATAAAACAATGCCTACATGACAGCCCTCTCAATTTCCATACATAATGAGTAGTTCAGAACGAGACGCTGGTGAATACCACTAATGGGCCACGTGACTAAAATGTCTGCAAGCAATGTAATTACAAATCATGTCCCTAGGACAAAAATTACTGAGAGGGCAGGAAAAGTATGTACTAAAGCATACATATTTTCCATGGACACTTCTCTACTATTGCAAATCAAGACGTACACGCAAAATCGGAGTACCAGGATACAAATCCGACATGATGCATATTCGTCACGTCGTGTAAGCCTTGCGGACATTGCAGAGCAGCCTGCGGCTATGCCGTCATGTCAAATCGCGCTGTCCCACATATTCCTTTCCGCGTATTGATTGAAAGGCACCTGCTCAATCCCTTATCTGCCCTTACGTTACGGGTTCGCCACACTGCAATGTACTCCTTTCGAACGTCTCAACATGATTGTAGCCCCAGGGTCAGCTCCCATTATGGCTACAAGATTGACCTTTCACTTGGCGACGAGGACAGGCCAGGCTTGTTTAAGACAATTTCGCAAATTGAGTTAAATTTGTAACTCGCAAATTGGAACAGCTGAACTTGATATCAATAATAGAATAGTACTGTCACAGTATGCTCGGAGATTAATATAGGGGCAGAAATGTGAAGCGACTATCGATAAGTGAAAGCACAGGAAGTGGGTGAAATCAGGGAAAGAAAAAGGGGAGGGGAGGAGAAAATGGAATGTAATCTCCACAAGGTTGTCACATTCTTTCATTAGAGATTGAGATTCCATTAGTGCAGCTTAGCAAGCCTTACACTCGAATAACATTTTTATCATTCGTATACATATGGTTTGTTTAGCATCGCTGGAGTAGATTTTTTCCCCCTGAAACGGCTGTCACTACAATTTTATTTTACAAGTAATGCATAGGTCAACGGTATAGATTGTATATCAACTTGTAAATGAGAACTACTATTAATGTAAAAGCAGCATATTTCTTGTTTCTATCTATTGTTTTTGCCGCCAAAGAAAATGTTGAAATAATTCAGCACCTTTACCTGCTGTCTTTTACATCGCTAATAACGCAAAGTATCTCATTCATAAGTCTCCATCATCATACATATGCCTCTTAATGTGCTATTCATCATGTTTTATTCATCAACGTGGGAGTGAAAATAATGAGTTCTGACTTGCTCACCAAGGTGCCTATTATCACGTCAACAAACAGAGAAATAGGAAATCGAAGTAAATCAAATCAAGTTGTCATCTTTATTTGCACGACGGGTCCCCTTAATTTTGGCGCCAGTACTGCCAAACGTAATGACATGCGATGAGATTATCAAACATGACCCCTCGGATCTCCCTTTTAATTCCTGATATAGGTGCTGAAGAAAATGTCTCCCACTGCCGAGGGCACTATTTATCCTGAGGTTAGAGGAAGATGACGGTGACGACACAAGATTTGGTGTCTTACAGACTTCCCACACGATGAAGATAAGAGTGGTCCGAGCATCAACGCAAACTCCAAAGCGGGTGTCACATGATCGTTGCCAAATATTACCGCTTTTTACCAAACATTTTTGTCCTTTTCTTTTTTCTTTTCCTTCTTTATTTTTGGCATTCGGTGTAAATGAGGAAAGTCAACACGCGAAATAAGGTCTGCGGTGCGTCGAACTTTTCTCCCCTTTATGTGCAGAGTACAAACGAAAAATCGAAGAGCTCCCAGAAAAAAAAAAAAGATCACGAGAACCCTAAGAAAAACATTACCCACACACAGCAAATGGGAAGAAAGAGAGAGAAATAGAGATAGGAGAGAGAAAGAGAGAGAGAGAGAGAGAGAGAGAGAAAGAAAGGGAGAGAGAGAGAAAAGGAGAGAGAGAAGAAAAGGGAGAGCCAGAGAGATAGAGCAAGCTCTGGAGCGAGTGATAAGACTATACATACTGCGTAAAATAGAACGAGCAGAGTGAGGTGTGTATATCATTAGCAGTAAATTGGCTTATCCTGTATGAAAAATGTGCGTCTCTATCACTGACCTATATGACTGAGATAAATCCACATCTGATACAGAGAATATACAAAGAATGTAGGAAACATACGTAGAACATTGGAAAAATACGGAAAAAGTACTTTAGAACCATTATGACAAGTGACAAAACACCACATAAAACAAAGTATATCGGTATGTGCGAGTGTGTGTGTGTGTGTGTGGGAGGGGGGGGGGGGGGGTCAACGTAGACGGCTGGTCTTTCTAGGGCCGACCCCGAGATTACTGCTATTACCGCAACTCGAATGATAGAAATCAGGAAAGATTTCATATCAGGCAGATAAAGGCTTCACATCTCAAATGGATAGTGGTGTTCTTGGCGTGATCTCATGATGATGTGAACATAGCGGTTACGTAAGAATCACTAAAGATACTTGCGCACAACTTCAGAGAAATTCAACCCGCACGATTCATCGCAAAGTTCGGCATGTTATAAAGAAACGTTCAAGTCACGAGAAATTCAAGAAGCAAGAACTCGAGAATCAAGCTTGCGAAGGGTTTCTGTCGCAGGAATATCAGAACAGGTTAAGGAAGATATTGCTTGCGGCTAAGCGGTGTTAGAGTGACGATTTCAGTGGTCACATTCTGGACACATCGTGTGGTCTCCGGAATGTCATTCCTCCCGTGTAACCAATATCTGCTACCCCACATCTGCGGTCAAGTGAATGAAGAATTATCTGTCTAAACAGGAGTCTCACCACTATATCTTTCACTGTAGTGGACACTCACCTGCCATAGCAATGTTTGTACGTATTAGTCTGCAGTCAAGCAAGGGGGGGGGGGGGGCGTGATGACGATGATGCATTACTAGTTGAATTAGCTCCTTTATATCCCCTTTTTAGTTTGGTTTTCCTTCCCTTATCTTTTCACTTTCCTATTTTCCTCTCTGTTATAGGTTTTCAGAGGCGTATTCATCATTCGTAGACTCCTTGACCAAAAAAAATCACCTGCTTGATACAAGCCTTGAGGGAATGTCCCTCTCAAACAACAAATTTCACACAATTAGCAATCTCGATACCTTTTTTTTTTTGCAAGTTTGACTTCTATAAACTGAAAGGATAAAGCAATAATAGGGTATAGGATACACTACCTTGATAATCCATATTCATCTTTCCTTCTTTTTTAGGTGGACCGTACAGGATTGGCAGCATTCCCTCCTGTATGTTAATGGTCAATATTGCGACTGGAATGGCGTATTCAATCGAGCTTTTAATGTATTGGAATATACGAGCTATGTGTCTCTGTGTGTATGTATTATTCTACACAAATATGATATAATGTGAGAGAGACTAGGTGAAGAAAGAAATGAATAGAAAAAGAAGGGAAGGGAAGACAAAGGGATCAAAAGCACTCGCGGCAGTATCGATCATCTGATTGGATGATGAGTATCGACGGAAAATAATAGAAAATGAAAATGAGCAGGGCAAGGACAATCGCTGGTGGGTATACCCAGACAAAAGCAAAAACCTGAATGAGACGGTAGGGGAAAATAAATATGAATGCCCGAGGAGAATCTATAATTTGTAGAATGTTATTTCATGTTGCGGAGAATCTGAATGTCAGAAATAACGAAAACGCAAACGCAAAGGCCAAATGTTATCCCAGTCATGGCTTGTTTCTCGTTATTGCTTGCCGCTGGTATCGACTTAATAAAGTCCCCCCCCCCCCCCCCCTTTTCCACGATGCAGCTATCTGGAGGGAATTCAGCTGTAGAGATCATGTGAGAGACAGAATGCAAGCGGAGAATTTCATTACTTTTAAATCAACGACTTACAATCATATTAGCTTCAGGACAAAATCGAAAACAAGTCAACAGTGTAGGGAGAGAAGGCAGATCTGGGGGACAATAATACGACAGACTCAGACAAACATGAAAATACATGACTGTCTACGCAGGTGTTTTTCTGTCCCCCAATATTGCAAATCTACAACACTGGGATTTACTACCACCACCTCAACCCCCCCCCCTCTCTCCTTCGTCTCTCTCCTCTCTTTCCTTTTTACATGCAATAACGTCTGCACGGAGTGGAAGCTACAGATCAAAGGGAGACATGTACATAACGCAATATTGCTTATTCTTATTGTCGGTGCATGAGTTATCGAGTTATGTAAGGAATACACCAATGATTGGTATTCAAGTCTGTTTCATAATTGCTGGGGAGTTGGCATTCATTCCAGACCGGCAAAATAGGATGGTTGATATTGGATCATTACAAACTGCATTGAAATCGAGAACGACTTTACTACTTTTAGATCGTTTTATTTCACTTGAAAAAAAAAATCATTTTTTATATGTCAGTAAATTTTGAACAAAATGATGATTGATAGGCCAAAACACAGTCAGGCTGGGGTATGTGATAATAACGCTGATGCAAATGTAATCTGCCTTCATGTACCAGGTAAATTATATAACCAACATTTACTGCATAATGCTGGAACTTTGACTCAGGTGGGAGCTTCGATCTCCCTGCTGGAACTCCTGAACACTCAAATGACAGAGATCAAGGTCTGTTGCATAAAACTTTTTACGTGAGGAAACTCAGGCTACTCTAAACAGTCTTTTCCTGTGGTAAAGTCATTGGTAGAGTCACATTATGACACGAGTTTCCATTTCGTACCAGAGTTTTTCTCATGTTAAAAGTTTTATGCAACAGGCTCCAGAAGTAGCTCCCGCACACACACACACATGCAAACACATGCACACTAAACAACGCTAAATACAAACACAATAGACTTTAGAGATGTCCATGTTCTGTAGGAAATATCTGGGCTATATGCACGGATACAAGATGTCTGAAAGATTGACATGAAGATTTATTCCATAGATATTTCCCCTCTCGATTTAAATTACAAATTCCCTACAGGCCGCAGTCCCGGTTAGATCTGCGCCAAAGTTATTTGATTTTAAACTGCTAATTGCAGGACAGGAAGTGAACGTGCTCATTAACACAAAGGAAAATTGATATACTCCACAAAACTCGTCGATCTCGCAGAGTGAGGTGAGCTTTATCGCTATTGACTGCGATATGTTGCCCATCTATCGTCGAGTAACATAGCGAAAAGGTACTCTGAGGAATTTACAGATCAATGTATCTCACATACTGATAAACCTCCGAAGAATCAAGTGTCTTTTACATTATACAACAACATCCTGCACGCTGTAATTATGCCTGACTTGGGCACTGGAATGGTACTCAATTTCCCTTATTCATCTGCTAAAATACGTTTATGCAAAGTGTGTTTGTCTATCACACCAACAGCCATCTGATTATTTTAGAATACGTGTAATATATAATATATAATACATAATATATAATATATAACATATTATATAACATATACATAACATAATATGTAATACATAATATATAACATATACATAATATAATATGTAATACATAATATATAATACATAATGTAAGATATATAGGCCCTAATATTATAATTCATAAAATATACAAAATGAATCATAGCTCAACATTAGCGGTGGTCCAGTGGTCCGGGCCGTTAAAATTTGGTGTCGGGCCACCAAATGTATCTTTTCGGGCAACTCAGATTCAAAATGGATTGGTACTTTTGCTTTTATTTCGGGCCATTCCATAATATTATTATACCTTTCGGGGCACCAAAATTCCACATTTAAAGATATCAGATATAACAAAAATGTTAGTGTCGAACCCTAATTATATTTTCATATGTTTAGGTGTAGGCAAATATAGGGGGAAGAGAACTCGTTCTGACGTCGCTGTTTCACAGGTTCACAAAACACCTGCCATGTTAGGCAGTTGCGCAAAGATCCTTACGCTTGTACAATTAGGCTTTCACTACTAGATTTAAGGCGCCTCCACATCAAAGTCCATGTAACGATGAAAGCAAGCTTCAATCAGAGAAAGGTACAGCAGTGAAAAGAATGGGTAATGCTCAATTGATCCATCTATTTCTGCCAAGCAGCTGGCACCAGAAACGATCAATCCTACCCGTCGAACTTGATGAATGTCCCTTAGATCATGTATCGAGCTGCCGGCAAATCATTGATAAGGCATGAGGACGAAAGGGGATAATATGAATTTCAAATCAGGGCGTTGAATACCCTGGCATGATCGGAATGAGCTTTCTAAAGTAACTCATCGAAGTCAATGACACGGCAATTCAAATACATGTGAACACATCCCTAAAAAGAGAGAAATAACACAATACCATCCGTCAGATTTCTTTTTTTTTTTTTTACTTTAAAATGATTTCGTCATGTATTTTACCGTATTTCAAAGTTTAGTCGATGTCAAAATGACACATCGTGTGGACTAATTTGGGTTTTAAGGTGTTATCTATCCGCCTATATATGGGTTTTAAAGATGTTGTCTCTCCACTTATTATGATCTGAACATCCGGCAAATATTGTTGTGAGGAATGAAAGCGGATTCAAGCGAAGTCATTTATCCCTAGATGTTATATTCCTTTCGGTACCTGACAGATGGTCATAAGCAGAATCAAAGCATCGTATCTCTGAGGTAGTTATGTTATGTCTACGCTCTTACGTCACAGTCGATTCGAGAGTATGCACGGTATCGGAATGAAAGGACATCCAAATACACCTAGGAAGGCCCCGGTGAACAAACAACCCAACTTTTTCGTATAAATAGCAGCTTCTGCGGAGGTAATGAAAGGCAATGAGAATTGGACCACCTGATATCCATGACTATTTTGAAAAGGTGTTTATTCGTGAGATCAAAAGGGAAACTAATTCCATGTCTCATTAGTATAAGAAGACAATCGAAAATAACACGCGTTTCAAGAATCAAAATTCAAACGAGGCAGAAACCAACAGGTTCTGTTTTTCTTCGCTGATCACTCCAGGAGGTATACACAGACTCGTTAAGTTTGTAAAATAATGATGCCATACTGGGCAACAGTGGTGGAAAACACGCTACCAAATTCAAGAGCCACTATTTATTGTAGGAACATGAACAGCAGGAATTCACATTATTTCGTCGTTTCGTTGTTTTGTTCACGCAATGCGAACTGTCCAAAGCAAGAGGGTATAGATGTGAAACGAAACGCAATGAAACTTATGATGATAGATACAATACGATCCTATTTTCAAAGGTCAACATACTGTCCAATTATCTTCCTGTAGGTTTGAAATTATAGGATCTCTTGCCAAGAGACCTAATCACTTCATCGTCTCTCGACCGTAATCTTACATTGGCAACTGAAATCGATCTCATAATTACCAAGAGTAAAAGGCATGTATTCCCTCACCTTGTAAGAGAAACAAAACAACTAACAATAATCTTCTTTAAAGACTCCAAAAGCTTTTAATTCATCTTAATAATCTTTCTTTTTTCTGGCATTACTATTATCTATCTGCCATGTTTATTGCTGACAATCACAACTCATTTTCCTGGCAATTATACCCTTTTCCTCTTAAATAAGCTGGAAAGTCATTTTGTGAAGGCAGCTAGTAACGACTTTATTGACTGGAAAGAATAAAGCAAGCTGAAACTGCAGGCTATTCGAAGTATTACCGCTGAAAACTAGATCGCCTGTCACTTGACACCCTACAATTATATCGAAGATGTCGCCTTCTCAAAACAAATTAGTCCCATCAGAAGCGAAACATTGGCAAGATTATCCTATTATCTTGAAGCCATCGAGCGCAGCGAACTCTACTCAAGAGGCCTCGGGAGAAAATAAGATAGAAGACAGAGAAGAGCGACAAAAACAGCTTGATAGCCATTTCTAGGATAGAAAGGGACAATTTACCATTTAAAATTTACAATTTTACCCCTGCCACATGCGTCTGCTTTTAGGCTACTGTTGACTCACTTTCTCGTCCTCCACATTCACCTGTAAACATTCACACAGTCACGGGAGACGCTCAAAAGTTAAATTGCCTGGGAGCGACAAGGTAACTCCTGTGATGCGCTCGGCAGAATAGATATTTTGTTGTTTGAAATATAGAAAGGGAAGAAAAAAAAAGAGAGTAAATTACAAAGTGGGGATAATTTAGAAAAGAAAAGAGGGAAAGACGGAAAAAAAGATAATTATTACAAGGAGATAAGACGGTAACTTACCATATGAACGAAAGAGAAATGAATACTGCAACTTCGTACACAGCTACACACATGCACACACAATAAAGACGTTGCAAAGAATCGAAGAATAGTTAAACCTGAGGGGAAAAACAGGAGAGAGGAACATTTTGGGATCTGCCTATCATGACACTGGATAAGGTGGATTACTCTCGTGTACGATTTTTTTTTTAATCTAATGGATGGAAGCACAGACAGAGCCGAGCTCCTTCATCTCCAAGGGTTAAATTTCACACAAGGTGAGTGGGTGAATTACGAGGTAAATAGGTCGGGAAACAGAACAGATATTCCGTGGTAATATGAGCGAAAAGAGACAGGGACGGAGAGAGACGGGGAGAAAGAGAGAGAAAGTGAGGAGGAGTTAGGTAGAGAGGATCATGAAGATCATGAGTTTGCTTGTCTGTACTTGTGCGCATATGCAAATGTGTGTATGTGAAACAGGGACGAAGAGAGGGGCAGGAAAGACTCGACAAGAGGCTATCAAATAGATCAGGTAGTAAAAAGGAAAAGAGAGACGAGGAGGTTTAAAGCAAATTTGTCGGCTAACCGCGAAGACGCAGTGAGATATTGGACCAACTATTCAAACCATGTACAGATATACGAACTTCTTTGTTAATAGTATGAACGGCTAAATGCACATTATGCAGGGTATAAATGGACAAATAACCAAAATGGCAAGCTGCAACAGATAAGGACATCATCATCACTGTGAAATTTAACAGAAAGCAAACACAAATACATTCAACTTTCTACTAGGCAAAGCATGCTTCATCTTGCGAAATATATTACATATACCGCCACTGTCTGGAGAATTTACCCGAAGTGTCGTCATCCTTCATACAGCTACTTTTCTCTTTTAGGTCCGTCCCTCTGTTTTGCCTTTCTTCCTTGTTTTTCGCCGATGGGATGGACCACCCCTGTGCACGAAGCTCCCGATATTCTCCGATGAAGTGCTAATTGGTGTTTCGTTATACCCCGCCCCGGACACAGCTTGCTTTGTGCTGTCATTAGTGGGCATATTGCCCTGAAGATAGGCAGATGTTTTCTCAGCAGCAACATTATCTTTGCCTCCATGCGTGACATATCGCACCTGGTATAGATTAAACTTTGAAGATTCCCTTACATCACGAACGCTAGTTCGACTTGAATCAATAACATTTGTCACCCGTATCTTTGAAATATTCCTATGTTTAGGGCAGAAATCTAAAATAAAGGGACCGATTTTACATAACATAAAGGAAACACAGAGAAATTGCGTAAATACATTATCGCAATTTACATGATTTATGAGAGAAAGCGGGATGAGAGAATGAAGTTGTACGTTTGGGTCTGTTGTGTGCTTGTGTGTAGTGCGTGGTTGGAGGAGGAGGAGGAGGAGGAGGAGGAGGAGGAAGAGGAAGAGAAGGTGGAGAAGGGAGGAAACGGGTAAGTTCAGAACAACCTTTTAATTGCCCCTTGCGTCTCATCAAGGCTACGGTCCGAAGTTCAGTATCTATGAAATATTTACTTTCTCTTCTATACCATCACTCCACACAGCATCCAAACTATAGACGGAGTCGTACATCCGCTATTGATGTTTCGGAGAACTGATCATGTTTGAGACACAATAGCACCTGCGTCAGACCTACGCCATAGTCGGTTCACAGGAAACAATATAACAAAACTTTCCCCCAAATTGCCAACTCTCCCCACACTAGGTCAGGCGTACTCTTTAAGTATAAGGAAAGTTCCTCTCGGAATACAAACTAAGCTCGATCACAGTCTTCTACCTCCCCCAAGCTCCTTCACATTCATTTACCTTCCCTTTTACCCCCTCTTGCACATATTTCATCCTCCCAGTATAGGTGGCCGAAAGTGAATTGATCAGAAAGGAGGATAGAGTTTCATCTTTAGGTATGCCATCTTCCCACCGGGCTAACCTAATGGAATCTAATTCAATTATGGCTTTTGATTAAGGAGCCGAAAGCGAGTTTGATCGGGCTCACGAAAACACAGCCTTCTCCCAGTTGAAGCGAGTCCGATAGTTTTGAGATGAATTATGCATCCCAGTTTGTGCAAAGAAACTCTGTAGTAGCTGCACTCTGCACGAAAAAAATAAGTAAAGTAGCACGTGAGAGGGAAAACAGGTACAGGCAATGAGGTCAGGACTGTATAGCAAATTGCTCATTAATTCAACTTTCTTATTCATGGTTCACCAGTGGAATCTTGTTTCAAACGGATCAAATCTTGTGATAAGTTATGTCATTTAATTGTTGTATAGCTTCCGTTGACATTCACAATGCTTTTGTTACATTTATCACGCGATGACCGTATGATAGGAATTCTTGGTACTTTCATTTTTTTTTGTTTTTTTTTGTTTTTTTAAACAGAAATCTTATTTAACATTAATTTGCTAAAACATCGCCACACTAAAAGGTTGTCCGTAGAAGCCTTGTTTGGTAAACCAACCAGTCTTAACTATTCAAGCAAGCGATTCCCCCCCCCCCCCCCCCCCGAAACATAGGTCATTAAACCACCAAAAGAGAAAGGTTTTCCCCATAACCCTCTCCCCCTCCCGGAATCCTTGATCATCGAAACCATTCTCTCAAGTTAAGTAGAACAGATCAGCAATAATTCTCTCTTTAGAAATCTCTAGGCGTTGCGTTTGTGTTCTCGGGGTACTTTGAATAGACTTAACTATAGGCATTATTCCTCTCGTGTTTTCGTTTCAGCTAATAACAAACTCAGATTCTGTTTTCCTATATCAATGTTGTCCCGCTCGCTCGTGCGTAGTAAACAACAAGTAGTCAATAACAATGTTGCTGGCGTCCCACTGTGGCAGATGATGACAGATGAGAAGATAATGAACGAGAAAGGTGCATGATGATAGTATTAAAACATGCTGGTCATCAGAAGTTTGGTTTCCTTGGCAATGCATACGCCGCATTTTGTATCAAGTCGGATTGTTATATCATGAACACGGAATGAAAAAGGAGGACGGAGAGGGCTGTACACAGCCAGCAGGTGGTAGATTGCGTTAGAGAGGGGGGGGGGGGGGTGCGATCGGTGGACAAGAGAGAGAGAGTGGGTACGATCGGTGGACAAGAGAGAGAGAGAGAGAACCTATAGGAGAGAGATATATATACGCAAACCGGCACAGACAGAAATAGTGATAGAATGTGAAGAGAGAAAAAATAGACAGGGGTAGAACGAGAGAGAAGGAAAGAATATAAAGGAAGAGAGAGAGGGAGAGAGCCACCTGCTTTTATATCTCGTTAGTCACGCTTGTGAAGACCATCGAACGTGACGCGAATGTGGCGCGAACCATTTAGGGACTGGCAATCCCGACTTAACTCACAACGCGGATGCTGGAGGAGCAACTCGGGGGGCTTCAGTGTCTCACATCGATCTCTCCCCCTCTTCACTTTCAGACAGAGTCGTGCCTAAAGCCACAGCAATGCTGCCACATAGAGACAGATACAGACAAAAGGTGTGTGTGTGTGTGTGTGTGTGTGTGTGTGTGTGTGTGTGTGCGTGCGTGTGAGACTTATTGGGACAACTGTTAACATTACGGATATAATGTAATAACATGTGGAGAACGGGACAAACAGTGACACATCAGACTGATAACGAATGAAAACAGAGACAACACATTGATCAATAGCCGCGCCAGATTCTGAAAGAGTTGAAAAACAGGTAGATTGATGGAGACTTAAATTTGTGCGAGGATATAGCAGGAAAGAAGATTATAGTGACAGAAGATATTGATAGATGACATGCAGTGGTATACTGGATATATTTGAGCAGACAAATACATGTATAGGGAATACAGATGAATGGTTGAACAGATATGAAACGAGAGGTAACGAACTCAGTGCGAACAGGGAGATTGCCGAAGCCACAATCTCACTTTCATTCCGCCCCCGACGAACAGCAAAACAGGTCAGATCGACCAAACTCGGTTGTCCTGGTATTCAGGTTATACCGATGCTGATTCCCCCCCCCCCCCCCCATCCCTCCCCGGGCCAAATTTCTTCTCTGATTTTCGGTAGGCGAAATCGGATCGGGCGGACATCAATACGGACGTCACTCAGTCACAAGGTGTCATGAAATGGTTATCTCCTGCAGATGTGAAACAAACAGACATCGACTGCCTCCCGCCCCTTACCACACAACGTGTCGGAAACAGATATTTATATATCCGTTTATTTTCTTTAAGAACTCATCGCAAATGGGATATGATGTCAGTCCCAATTCACGCTGGGGTTGTTGTTGATGTTGTTGTAGTTGATGATGTGTTTGTTTGTAATTTTTTTTTCTTCTACTTAGGCCCTACAACTAGAATGACAGTATAAAGCACCCTAAAATCGAAACACAAGTCATCCCATGCATTTGGTCATGGATCGTATGAGGTAGACGTAAGATGCAGAAACGTTTTCACATCACCTGTCAGGTTCGTTTTGGACAGACATCGAGGCGGCAAACATTCAACACATGGATTTTTGATGTTTCAATCTGGACTAACGCTTATCATAAATGTGATATCGTGCATATGATGATTTATATAAATGCGTGTCTGATGTGCATGCACGTGTATCTGGCTGGTGATTCTACAGATTACGGAGCTTTTATGATTTCAAGTAAAAAATAAAGTAGGCATACATTCAATCATAATTATGCGAAGCCAAGCAATCGTCAAGACGACTAAATGCCTATACATAAGGAATATGATGTAAACGTATCGGGTGATACACTTGGAAGTAGGGCCTACAACAACTACGTCTTAATGTACAGTAAACTCTGCGAAAGTCGCTGTCACTATATATATTTTTTTTCCATGCGTCCGTAGGAATCCTTTTTTTTTTCTTTTTTTTTTTTAGCTGAGTCGAAGTAGCAAAGTTGAATACGTGTCTTTTACCTCTTATACATTGAATTAATTCGCATGAGTATTATGGAGTTGGGGTTGTTTAAACTGGACAGCTGCCGGCAAAACATCAGTGTTCTGCGATGAAAATTAATGGCAAATACGTGCATACACGTATAAGTACATGAGTCCATTTGCATTAGCTCTTGTTTTGTAGTGCATTAGCGTACTAGTAGTTAATTTCCATGTTATTTCAAAGCAACATCCATGTTTAGTCAACAGCGTACAACAGATACAGGCCTTAATAGTGTTTAATACACACATGATTGTATTCATGTTAATTACGACAGTGTACGACGTGAACAAGTATACGACTCCTGTATGTCGGAAAAAAAAAATCGACTCTCGCAAAAATCAACTATCATTGAAATCAAAGCACTTTCTTCAGTCCCAGTGACTTCAACTATGTAAATGCGATGTCTACGAGTTGTATGTATGTACATAACTTGTATGTAAGTATGAATAAAAGTATTCCTATGTACGTATTTTATCATGCCATTGTCGCACTATCTTTTCAAACATTTTCACATTGTAATTCTTCCCTGTTAGTTAAATAGCTTGATACCCTTGTCATATACCCAGTGATTAGATAGGAGACAATATGATAGGCCTACGTATGTATGCTAAAAACTTACAATACCATAAAATACCATGCTGCATATTTCAATATTAGTTCACCTGTATATGCAATCCTAAAAACAAGGGGGATGGGGAGTGAAGTCCTATTTCTACGCGTCTCTTGCTATATTTACAAATTATGAAAATCGGCTGCCATGAATACAAATCAAAGCAACCCAACTGCGTGCGTAATCAACATGATATCCCACGCAAGTAATGAGCAGTAAGCTGTGGATTATTTGAACGTACCGCCGAGCTGGACAGGTCCTATGTACGAGGCAATTTGCCCCCAATTTCCACTAAAAGGATAGCCGGTATCTCAGCTTTGCGCGTTACTCGCATTCTAACAGTTGTCAGAAAAATAATGAGCGTCGTCCAGTGCTCTCTTGTAAAATACCCATTAACCCTTATCATCATCAATAGGCTGACTTTTGGAGAAGGTATATGAAGATGTATTTCAACAGGACAGGCTTGAAGACAGCGTTAAATGAAGTACAACAATATCTGTAACGTCGCTGCCACTAAACACCCAGTATTTCAAGATCCAATTGCCCCGACACAACAAAATGCACCTAGTATTAATTTTCTGAGGGAAGGCAAACACACGTCGCATCTGATACACACAAGAAATGACAGCTGTTCTTTTCGTCTCTTCTTGAAGGAGCAGGCCTATCTAATTACACCTCTCCGTCCTTCTCTATTACAAATCAATCAATCACTCATCACACTTCACCTTGCATCGCTTCCCTTTTACTTCTATCTTTCCATTCATAAACAAGTTTTAGGGCATATCGAGTAGTGACAACCATCGCCCAGTACCAAAAATATGCTAAACACTGAGTAAATGGCACTATAACGTACGCAGAAATCTCGACTGAAATTGATTCCTTGGTTGCCGGAACAAAATTAGTGGGAGGACTAATATGACACTGTCACTCATCAAACTACAGAGCTGAATAGCTCCGTGATCAAACTTACCTGTGCCATGTTTAATGCACTGCTTCACGAATCACGTAGAGCTTTCAGCCTCCTTAATGCCACAGCCTGTCACTGAGTTTCAAAGTCAATAGACACTGTATCCGCTATGTGCGCAAGACAGCTGCCGAACAATCCCAGTCATTCAACGACCCGACGAATTACACAGGTGATTACACGCTGCTGGCATTTCGGTCATACTGGCAAAGGCAGACGACCAGTGCGTAGCTCCGCTGCATTCACCAACCACGTGCGGTCTGATCCTCTTGCCCGCGAAAATGCAGCAAGCGGAGAAAATGATGTTGGTGATGAAGCATCTGCCCAACTATACTGGCGGGCTCGTACTATGGAAATGCATCTTTTGGCGGAGCGCGCCTGCACGTCCCAGTGAGGGTATGTACAAGACGCAAAGTACGCACGCGTGTAAACAGAGAAGGTGCTTGCATACCTCGGTCACATCTATGTGTCGCATCCATGTGTTTCCATTTCAATGTTTTGAACCAGAGAAAAGAGCTAACATCGATCCGGGAATGCAGTATATAAGTTGAATCCTTAAAAAAAAAAAGAGCTAAAAAAAAAAGCTAAAAAAAAAAAGCTTAAAAAAAAGCTAAAAAAAATTGAGTGACTACGCTGTGTTTTGCCTGTTTCAAATGAAAGTAATAGGCAGCGCAAAAGCCTGCGAATGTTATTACTGGACAAGTTAAACAGTGAAAATAAAGATTTTCCAGCTGCCTTTCCACTTCGATTCTCCACATGAAATCGGCGTCGAAACTGCATTGAAGTGAAATTGAAATTAAAAAGGATTATTCGAAGAAAATCTGATCTTATTGCAACGGATCTGTCTAGAATGTATCGAGATAAGATTACACATTTTGCTGTTCAGTCAGTAACGCCGAGATTAAAAAGTATTTTAACAGAACATGAGGTATGGTATTGTAGGGCAGAGAGCGCAAGTATTTCAAATATCGAGAAACAAAAAGACTTCGGAAGGACAAGTTCTGGTATGATGAACTGGGCATTAAACCAGTGAGCCAGTCTGTATGGGTAGAAACAATAATGACAACATAGGCAGGATGTCGCATGATTTATATTGTGACGTGAGGCGTCTTCAGCGAGAGTTTTCAGCTAAATGTAAAAAGTCAAGTGTTCATGATAGTTGGTAACCGCTTGAAAGGTCGGGAGAGTTCTGATAGAATACATACATATTCATGTTTGAGTCTTTCAGCATAGACCCATTGTCTGTTTCTTCTTACATGAATGTTAGTTAAAACACATTCAGCGATGTCGGTGGATAGTTTTTACACTCCAGTGTTTCTTCAAACTTTATTGACAATAGTTGTCTGACATTGGTCAATACGAACATTATTATTATTCTTCAGCACAAGGAAAATATGCTGTAAAATCTTCAGAAATGAATGTCCAAGTCTATAAATCGTGATCTTAAAGCATCATACCTGTCATGCCTGTGTATAGTCCATGAGCGCGTGAAATTATCATTTTCGGGCCGGGAAGACGTAAACTGAGCCGTATTCTTGTTTATCCAACGCAGCGCCATATTGGCAGAGGCTACCTCACGTTTCAAGCAATCACGTGTGCACAATGGCTTTCATAATACACAGATATCCAGTTTCATCCATGCAGCTTGTTTTTTGTTTTTTGTTTGTTTATTGTTTTTTTTATACGATCATCGTCATCTCATAAGCCACCATAACTCTGTCTTTCAGAGTTGTAGTAGCTTTCAGTAACCAGGGCACCTATTTTGTCGTGTTTTCTTCTTCTTTCTTTTATGCACAACTATAAAGGCAGACCAGTAAACTCAGCATTAAAATGACGTCATGTCACTTCTCTGTCCTTAATCTTGTTTCCCTATTTTTTTTTCAATATGCCTATATCGATTATGCCATCAAATCAACCATATTAACAACGTTCTTCAGACGTACAACCATTGATAATTTGTATGGAATGACTTAACAGCGACACATGCTGGAGTGACTAAACAAATCTAGCAGTGAAGGCCTTGATAATGTTCACTGGAGGTTGATGCAGGTTAACACGTTTTACAGGCGTGCAACCACTAGTATTGATCGTTCGGAATTCTGTGCCGTGGGTAACGTGATGCCCGTGCTCTGTAGCGCATTTAAGTCTTATTGTGTCACTTCGTAAACGACACTCCACCTACAAAGCACGATTACTATAAATAGTAACACGGTCAATGGGCTCAATGACCATGCTATACTTATGTTACACACTCTCAGACTGAGGTGTATTTCGGTCAACGATGAAAGAGAAACTTTGTGCTGTCTACTGAAGATGTAAACTTTCTTTTCCTGGGACTTGCATTATACAGCTCTGATGACATGATTGATGTTTGTTTGTAACTATTTAATCAATAGTGTCTTGTAATGACTGGTATAGGCCTTACCTGATGTGTAGAGTTAAAATTAGATCCCCTTTAATTGAGTAGAGGGTAGCGAGAAATGGCTTACTAAATGACTGAGTTCACTTCACACTAATCCGAAAGTGTATTGGATTTTATGTTACTCATGAATAAATTCGAAGCAGCAAAATAGTTCACCAAGAATTCCCAGGAGGGTCTTTAATGAAAGAGTAGTCCAGTCTAATTTTCATTTTCGCCAAAACAAGCAGCGCAATTAATTCGGATCTTGCGTCGATATGTGTTTTAATTAGCCAGGTTTGGCCGATAAAGATCAGGGTGAAGCTTTAGGAATGTAGAAAATGTACATGTATTGGGCAAGCTCCCGTACCAGAAATTGCGGTCATACTGTCCGCGCCATTAAAAAGAAGGGGGAGGGAGAATTCGAGATCAATTCGAAAGATAATGACCACAGCGCAGGTACTGGGGGTAATTTCCGGTTGTGCGAGTCGCCCATGTTGTGTAATCAGAGACAGAAATCACGATTTTGTTGGACGGGAAGTACGTCATCCGAATAAACAGATCACCCATACCTGGTAATTAGCAATCACGTGTGCCTCGACGGCTCACCTGGAAAAAAGGAGTAGGATGCTTGGAGGCTGAGAACTTATCTGTGCTGTTTGCAGACCTATATTATATTCAGACTGATAAGACTTTGGATATTCACCGTATTAAAACCGTTGATACAGATATAGGGGGTAGATTTCAGCTTCATTATTTTCTTGCATCTTATGTGTGTATTACATAATGTATTGTATTTGTAACGTATAAACACATGCAAATACAGATTTTCTTTTAATATATATATATATATATATATATATATATATATATATATATATATATATATATTCATTGCGCGTGTGTTAACAAACGTCAGCTGCATGACCTGCGAGGAGAGAGTGTTCACAAATCTAATTTCTGGGAGACGAAAGTATAATTCGTAATTCCCCCCCCCCCTCGATGCGATGAAATATGCAAAGTATAACTCTAAAAGATATTGCGCCAATATCTATGTTTGCATAATGGGATTCACCTGTACTTTTTAGCCTCCTAAAGATTTTTAGTAGCCATATTCAGCTGGTAAGGTAACCTGCTTGAAAGCTAGAACCATATTAATCCGTCTGATCGATGTGAACGGGCTCCTGCAACAGAGGGGTTAATATCTGTACACTTAGAAATACCATAATTAATGTTAATAATTGGTATTTCTTGCTATGGTATATGAATGTTGCTAAACCAGCCATTTATTAGTTAACGTCTCTCATGAGACTAAAACAAGGAAAAAGTGCCATGAGTGATAACCCTATTTCGCACAGATTCTCATTTCTCTTACCATGTGCTCCGCTGAAAACAGGCAACATGGATAGAGTGATTATTATCTACTTGGTACGAATCGGGTGCATTACACGGGTGATTTGGGGTGGTGAGTTGGACAAATCACCCGCGATCATCACCCATCAATCACCATTCGATTCTCGTTCACGCTAGCTGGATGCTCCCGTCTACGCCCATCCCAGTCATAATAACAGGACGAGCACAATAATGAATGGATCGAGGATGCGAAGTGCTTTGAACCATCATCGACTCTTAATCCGGCCATTGATATGCAGTATATCTATAGGCCTTATCATGCACTGAGATTTGCGTCTTGGTGAAAGCTAACATCACCTGTGCAGATCATCCTCAGGTAACACTGTTTGTATCACCATCCTATTAATGTCATTAACTTTGCGTACAAAAATCCCTCTAATGGTAGTGACAGAGTTAAGGTTACGGTGTAACAGCTAGTCATGCTTAAAGCCAAGGTATAGTTTAGATATCTTGGGCTGGTGGAGCCTGCATCGGACCGACTACAAACTAAATGAAAGGAATTCATTTACAATCATTCTCCTCTTTCCTGGAGTCCCCAACCAAGCATTCGTTTCGTAATCATCGAAGAGAGACCTGATCGCGAATGAAATTCTCCACTAATGTTCAGATTTTAAAGCATTGGATTACAAAATTCCAGGTGAAATTAGCAAAAATGAGAAAAATGAGGAAACATGCATTGCAGATATCCATCTCATCATCTCTTTACGTTCTAATATATCTTGTTTTCCTTCAAAGAAATTAATGAAAGTATGTACACAGAGAGAAAGATTAGAAAGAAAAGAAGAAAGATTGAAGAAGATGAGTTTACGAATTATTCGTCGCAAGTGAAATGACGAGATTATGGCATAATGCAGTGTTTTTCAAGGTCGTGCTTCAAGTAGACAGTTTTTTTTTTTGTGAACAAGCACAGTTAGTAAACTATAATTCACGATAACGAATCGTACCTAATGCAATATTTAACAAACAACATTAACAACTGATCGCATGCAACATTAATCACCAAACATCAAACAACAACGGAAGATAAACAGGAAATGAGGAAAGCGAAATCGAAATGGAAAGAAAGAAAGAAATGAGAATTGTGTTATCAACGCAATTTTATAATCAGAAAATGTATTGATCTGTCGCATGACAATATCAAATGTAAACTACAAAAACCAGTCATTCCCCTCAAGCACACTAACGACATGTACGCGTTCTTGTTTTCGGGACATTGCAAAATGTCAGATGTCATGTATAATGACGTCATTATCAGATAAGTAAGATTAATAATTTCCTCACGAACGTCGAGGGAAAACCCATCCTCGTACCACGCCTCCGATGCATCGCGTATTATGCAAAAAGCATGCCGCGGGCTGTCAATATTTTGGAGTGAATTTTAGGTTCAAAAGCATTGCCGTCTCTCCCTGGGATTCAATGTGTCACAAGTCCGCCATCCCGAAAGTTCTTCCATTCTGATGATGAAAAAATGCCAGTTACCCGCGCCCCAAGACTTTACGTAAATCCCCTTCTACGCAGCAAGATTAGCTACCAATGATGCAGCCCTGCCCCCCCCCCCCCAAAAAAAAAAATAATAATAATGATAGAAATAAAAAAATAAGAATAATGTATCTTCGATTGACCTATATTTGGTATGTTACACTTGACAGCCCATTCTATCACATTTTAAAAGATATGAAATACTGAAATTCAGTTGTGTAGGAAATATGTGTAACGTTGTCTCTGCATAGTACAATAATTCATCCTTATACAGGTACGCTCGTAGGTAGAAGATTAACATTTCCGACCTCTGTGTTAGTCAAAGACGGAACTCTACATTACTCGCAAATTCAAAATTGCTACAGCAGAAAATATTGTATAAAGATAATGCTCTCAAGGCCAGATAGTCCTGAAGCTGTCGAATCAACTCTGGAAATGTCTAGAGTTGCTGTTGTTACTGTTGTTGTTGTTGTTGTTGTTGTTGTTGTTGTTGTTGTTGTTGTTGTTGTTGTTGTTGTTGTTGTTGTTGTTGTTGTTGTTGTTGTTGTTGTTGTTGTTGTTGTTTAAGACTTCTCCAAAATCAGGCCACCAGGATTTAATCTCAGAACACGCTACATGAATAAGTGTGGTCGTTCATTTGAAACAAAAATCAAGTTCTGCTCTGCGTGATTTCGAGTGGTCAGGAATGTGGTTCGCGAAGTGGGTGTTAGCATGCAATAGTTTGGTTCTCTTTGCCATTAAAATTAACGTGGCGGAGGTTATCGAGTTATTTTTTTTTTTAAGCCAAAGGTGACTACTGTTCAAAGTTCAAATAAAAACTTTTCTGCTTGATGCCACGTGAAGATTAGAAGTCTACTTTATTTCGGAATAACTAACATGGGGATACACACCATACTTTCTGTTTCTTATCAATAGAGGTTTTTTTTTTTTCATTCATATTATGTGCACTTAGGTTGATTTTATCTTCTGCGTGTTCCTTGAAAATATGTGTTAATACTTAAGTATAAAATTCAGTTATGTTATATGAATAATTTGATGGGATTTTCTAAATGTCAGATGATTGCTTAATCAAATGAACACAGGCAACGTATTTTAAAGTACACATTAATTACTTGTTTTCGTCTCATTGTCTTCAGAAAAAAAAAAAACAGCCAGAAGAACTCGTGTTCAGTTGCCGTAGATGGCAGCAATCCGCAAATTTTACACATGGCATTGAGTCGAGATCACTGTGTTGATATCATACGTAGACAGTAATGATCACGCAGTACACTGTACATTGTTCCGTGGCATGATTGTGCAGGTCCTCTTGTATTGTAATTACTGCTATTACACAGGGGCCGCGTGTACAATATGTCCTTTGAAAACAATTCTTTGTAGCGATACATCCCTCAAGCATTGTTTTGCATGTGGTTATCCATTACTGTGAATACGATTGCATGTGTGAATACTGAGAAACTATCAACACTCTTTCAAAACAAGCAAGTTGCACACAAACAGTCAAAGATACATGCATCACGGAAGATTGTCTTTATGAATTATCACCCCCCATTCCTTTGAATAAGAGGAAAGATATTAATGTTGATAATGCATGTTTCATTTCGTTCACTGGAAAAGATCGAATAAGGCATGTATATGTTCACGCCAACAACAAATGAGAATAAAGTAACTTTTCGAGATTTAACCAGAAGAAAAAAAAAAAACATATTAGCCAATACATGTACTTGGTAACTAACAAAACTGTTTCATGACATAAGACAACTCTTATACACTCTTCAAGTAGATCAACTCGTGAATCGAAGGATATCGCCTTTATCACGATTGGCCAAAGATGGCGCCCTTTCTTCTTTGCCACTGCATCTGCTTTGCCAAAAATTTCGATAAAGTTTTCACTAAAAGATCTGCTCGCAACCGATCAGCAAACAGCTAGCTTTCACTCTTTTTGTATGGCTGCAACTTTCGCGCTCTAAAGAAAAACAAAACAAAACAAGAGATAATCATTACATGATGCAAAACAGTGGAAAATTACAAAGTTGAGTTGAATTCCATTGATAGCTTTGATGAAGCATAATAATCTGGTTTTCAAGTTACAAGTGATCATTTGTACATCCTTATGCATAAGGGCGATGAAGATTCGAGCAGATAATAATCACTTCATTTTTAGCTCGACAATGTAACATTGAGTTTGTGTCACTGGATGGCGCCGGACGATGTCAGGGGAATTATGAATCAGGAAATCGACATTATGTAGATGAAAACTTGAGTCATTATACGTGTAATAAATTGTCAAAGAATGTTTACTGGAGCAAAAGAAATGACATCAAGAATATGCCTGTCGTCCAGAAATGAGTTACCAAGATATGTGTCACGCAAAGATGAATGGAACAGAGCTATCTCGAGTTAAAATGTTCATTTCAGACGTATTATGCAGCGGCTTCCAGACTCTATCATCTCACTCAAACATACTAAAGAGTCAAAATGAAAAAAAAAAAGTGTCATAAAGGTATTGTCCAAACACTTATCGTAATATCAAATTCCTGTCTCTACTCTTGTCTCACTGGATATCTTGTGTGTGGGCGAGCGTCCAAGGTAAGGCGGGGAGTTGAAAAATGCCCATTCATGGACAATGAATGGCCCTGGTGGCTGGTGATTATTGTCAGATTGAGTGCCATTGATGGTCTCTTGGATTTTTAAGTTCTTTACAGCCACCTCATTGCTATTAATCGCTATTACGTCATCCCAGTGAGTTGTTAGTTTAGATGCCACAAGTAATCTAGTCTTAGCAGTGCAGTCTTAGGCAAATTTTCACACACATCAGGTCACTTCTGGAATATACTAACCCTTTTCTAAAACGAAAATTAATGAAAACAAGTCGCTGGAATTAAGGCTAGTCTCGGATAATCAGTCGAGCAGAACGCTTTTTCCGAGCCAATAAAAGACATGCAACCCCAAATACCACAAGTAACGTAGTCTTATATATTCAGTCTTAGATACTTTTTTCACATACATCAGGTCAGTTCTGGAATCTACTAACCCCTTTCTTTCACGAAAATAAATGAAAACAAGTTGCTGGAACAAAGAATAGTCTAGGGTAATCAGTCAAGCAGAACGCCTTTTCCGAGTCAATAAAAGAGATGCAACCCCCGGATGGTTGGGCGGACTCCTCCCTGATCGCCATGATAGTCGGACGTGCATCAACCCTGCTCCCGGAGCGCATCACTGATAGACTACCCCAACCCCAGCACCACACCATCACCCAACATACACACCCATCAACATACACACACGCGCAAACATATACACAGTCACGTGGGCCTCAGATTTAACACCAAACACGAGACACCAACACGACACACCACACGCATCCTCTGTGCAATAATTATACGAAGTACAGTACACAAAATAATAACGGCATACTTACAAGTCACGTGGGTTCCAGATCTATATATCGAGTCAGTCAGAAAAGTTTGAAACCAATTCTAAAACATACGGGCACATACACACATTTACACACACACATACACACACACGCACACACACACACACACACACACACACACACACACACTAAAACGTTGATGCATGTAAGACGTAACATGATACACGTCATGAGAAGTACAGTACATGAAAATACATACACACTATAATATACACACTGTTTTCATATTTTTCATATAAACATACGACATACGAAGTACAGTACATGAAATAATAACGGTATACCAACATCTCTATGTATCATTTCACTCTTTTACTCTAAACTTTCTATAAATGCACCCTATTAACAAAGGACTGGAACGTGAAATATTAAAAACTTTCTGTAAGAAAAGAGCAGGAGTCTGCTGAGACAAACCAATCATAGATTGACGAAAAATATGTAGAGTTCTTAAAAACACAAAAATCCTTTTACTCTTTTATACATAAATATTATGTACGATAAACTCAGCAGTCCTCGAGTCAGTCAAAAAAGTTCAAAACCAATTCTAAAACACACAAACACACACATATACACACACACAGAGTAAAACACAATAAAACACACGTTTGTAAAAATAGAACAAATCATATACAATATAAAATGAACTAGCCCTTGCCTAATACGAAATGAGCACAACTTCGCATTTATACTGATTACTAAAAAAGTTTCCCCAAAGTGCAATTTGGTTGTCACATTCTCCCTCAAAACGGACGATCAAAATCACATTGCTGCCAAATGGGTTGTCTCTAAAATTGATTTGAACAATAATTATCTCCAAACTGACCTCAAATTGGGCTACGATTGTACTTACATGGCTAGCGCGTTTGCTGGAAAGGCGAGAGTGGGGATTAAAACAAAACAACCAAAAAAAAAACACACAATTATATTTATATAGAATGGGGACATTTAATCATTTTCGGTCATCCATAGACAACGTTCTATTTCAGTTGTCATTGAAAAGGTTGTGGGATTTGTGAGATAACCTGTCAATCGACTCCAAATCTCAACAATCTCTTTTCTGCCAGAGTATTGTCAGGGAAGTCACCACAGATTAATGAAGGATTTTGTACAGCATGAAGGATGCATAGCGATCAAGGTCACAGCCGTATGGTTCTATTTATTCTTGTTGTCAAAGTTTGCACAGCCTGTATTTCTTAGGTAGTTGAGTAAGAGTTTGCAATATCAGACTAATATTACTGAAAAGTTACAGACAGGAGAAATTCGATATTGCGATTTTTTTACTCAAAGGTATGATAGATACTGACGAAAATATGAGAGAATTGCAGAGATACGTCGAAAAACAGAGGGAGGAGAAGAAAAAAGTCTAAAATAAGAAAGAAGAGAGGTGGAAAGAGTGAGATAGAAGGGGAGAGAAAGGAGGTGTGTATGAGAAAGGAGATTGCGCCCACGTCTGTATTATAGTTTAATCAGCTAGAGACCTTTATCAAGTAAATCTAAGATGTAGGATAAGATAAACCCAATCATTCATCAAGGAGCCGGCAGGCGAATCTGAGCTTATGGAGTGGTATTCAAAAGTCGTTAGATTCCCTGAATTAATCACCATTTATCTTTATTAAGTAATCTCTTCCTCCAATTCGATTTCATCCTTTAATATGTAATTTGATCTTTGATCGATGCCCCCTGCATCAAATTTGATTTGTAGTTCCTTATCTATATAGTATCAAGGTTGTTACAGTTATTGGTGTCAGCTGTTAATAATATACCATAATATGAATAGTGCATGTTCCTAACAAATAAATATAATGCCAGCCAGGAATGAGCCGGCAATGTTTATTAGTAAATAACGGTATTAAATTCAAAATATCCCGTATTAATTAAGTGGATAAATAAAACACGAAAGAAATCAGAAAAAAAAAATCACATTACCATGTTTGATGTGAAATCGACTGACTTTGAATTTTGAGATGATGAACTTCTCAGTGTGTTACAATCAAATAATGACCATAAAGATATGAGTTTTATTCACAAATTTACAATCAAGGAGATTCTGGAAGTGACGGTATACGGGAAGGGGTGTTGGAGGGGTAGGAGAAATTAAGTCTGCACTCCTAACCCACGGTGATGGCGCTCTCTCTTGACGAGCTTGAGTCATGATGATGACGTCATGCAAAGACTTTGTGATCCAACGAAACGTTTACCTCCCTTTTCCAGGCGCGGTGGAGCACCCCAATTATCTCGCAGAAATCCATCGGCAGCCGAGCCTCATTTGCATAAAGTAAACAACATGTACTCGCGTAGTTGAGAAAAAGTAAACAACTTCTCAAGCTAATAACAATTTAAGGAAACCTATTTTTGGGTTAAAATTGAGTTAGTTTGAATTTGAAAACATGTCCGAATATTCACATATAACATATCAAAGGATTTGACAATGATAAAATGTGAAATTTTAGCGAAAACCTGGCGAGCAAAATTACCAAAAATATGCCTCGAAAATCATCTTAAGATTCACGAAGTGTGATTGCGGAACAAAAGCGCCATTCGGACAAAGTACACCGACATTTATTTATCTGCTTGCATTTTAAATGTCATACCGTAATATTCCCGGCCATGGTTGTGTCGGAAAAAACCAGAAGGTGATGTCAAAAATGACACGAACGCTAAGCGTACAGGTCGGTCCCAT
This sequence comes from Diadema setosum, assembly GCA_033980235.1. Taxonomy (NCBI): domain Eukaryota; kingdom Metazoa; phylum Echinodermata; class Echinoidea; order Diadematoida; family Diadematidae; genus Diadema; species Diadema setosum. The sequence continues at coordinate 2,592,411 of CM067061.1, read as the reverse complement.
GTATATATAATCGCGTCACTGTAGCGTTGCATGTCACAGCACACACAACGCATTGCTGCATGCAGCGTGCGCGGCAGCAGCTCAGCAGTCACCGCCGTGCGACACTCGGCCACTGCACTTTTATTTGATTGAATAAATGTAATTTCTTGTACCTTCTACGAAGGAGATATTTTAACAGAAACAAAAACACGAGAAAGTAGAAGTATGCAGACTGAACTGAGCTGACATGTTAATCTAAAAACTGAGAACTGTGTTCTGAGACAATATAGATCTAAATGCAAAAAATCTACTCCTGTGTCACATTACATGGCATGTGTGAGGAAGAAGAAAATTTGGCCTAGGGAAGGGGGAGGGGGGAGGAGGAAAAACTATTTGTTCATAAATATTCGATGACACAGAAAATCCAATCTTTATCATTTTTTTTTCATTTATATGATTTTTTTTTTTTTTTTTTTTGGATTACCTTCTACTGGGTGGATGGCATAGTTGGACGAAAGCAGATGGGGGCCAGTTTATGTAAATCTGAATTGTTTTCAGCGGCCATGTTCTTTATTGATGTACATGCAGGTAGGCATTAATTTTGTGTGTGTGTGTGTGTTTATCACTATCATGTGTGTGGTACTGTCTTTCTTCCTATGTACATTGTTTTAAAGTGTTTTTATGTATTACGTACTAGTAATTTTTGCTACAATTATGTGTATGCACCTTCTTCCAACAAATCCTTCCATATTTCCTCTCAGATGTTGTCCACATTTACAAAATCATGTATCATCCTCAGGGCTGCCAACTCTCACTCATTGAGAGTGAGACTCACTCATTTTGGTCCTTTCTCACTCTAAAATTTTATTTCATTTGCATGCATTTCTATTGATCTCACTCATTTTGACTCCGAAATTATAGCATTGGCCTATGGGAGTCTCACTCTCAAGTAGTTTCCAATGTTGGCAGCCCTGCATCCTTCTCACACATTCCAATAGCAGCATCACTTTCCTCAATGATTGCCTCTTCCAACTCGGTGCACATCAATCGTACAGAAACGCATAAACAGAAGTATGCATCCCACTGAAGCTACGGTCACAGAAGTCCTTACGAACACTGTAAAAATGACCGATTTGTACAGCCCCAAATGGACAAAAATCTTTGTACGGCATTTGCAGGGATATCTGTGACCGTAGCTTTAATTCCGAGAGAAGTAATATTAGATTCTAGTTCACAAGTTAACAGAGGGATGATCTGCATGATTGAGTGCTTTGATTTCTACTTGAATTTTATTATAATTTAGAGTTTAAATGTTAGTGTTACTTAAATACGGTGTTATTCATTCAGCTTTGCTGGCCATAGTCATTGCTGAATTCATAACTAGGAATAGAAAATTTCATAACAAACACATTCCTGCTTATGATTTTTATGAAGAAGTTAATCGCATGTGCTACCAAAATCGCAAAAACAACGCGCAAAATCACAAGCTTCACACCCGGGCCTCACACATTCACAAACACAATCACAGGCTCCGCTCAGCTTTCTACCAACTGCTAAGGTCCACCGCCCGGGCCGACCTGGCCGGGCCGAACCTCGAGCTCGGCCTCGACAGAGACGCGCCGCAGAGTCCGATCAAAACCACATCATATCAGACCGTTACATTGTTATGATTATTTTACTCATTTAAACGAAACATTAAGATGTTTGTAAGAAATACAACATTCAAATATGATTATCACGAATTAAATTTCATCAAACTTCCTACTTACCAAATCACACAGCACGAGAATCCCAGCTGGCAAAATTGACTGCGGCCGCACAGCGTCACATGCAAACCAACAACAACGCACGAAATCCTGAATCTCACGTATCCACGCACGCATCCCCATGTTACGGGAAAAGAAATGACGTCATTTTCAAATGTTTCGCTGACTACAATTTTCTATTCCAAACCCTGTAGAAACAAGTTGATTTCTCAAAAAGTACAGGTGGAATCAAGCGAAAACTTTCACCATACATGGATTGAGGCCTGATGAACTTATGTTGCCAATTTCGGACACATTGGAGCCCGGCCATGGTCCAGTCGAAAAAAAACAGAGAGCATGTTTTGCGAGAGGCGATTTTCAAAAAGCTTTAATATCTCAAGTTTTAGTGCAGCAAATTTCATAATTTTTTCATCAAAAGGAAGATTTTTAAAAACTTAGATAGTGTGGGAAGTTTGAGTTTACTAGCGGCACGCATAGCGGCACAAGGAGAAGGTAAAGATTTGACTTTTTCATGCACTCAGTTTCGGGCAGCCGTGGATGCCCGTTGGAAATTCAAATAGAACGGGGCGATGATGAGATGCAAATTGGGGTGCTCCACCGCGCCTGTTTCTGTGAAAAGAAAAATCATATCCAATATACCTAGAAGAAGTTTCTTCAATTTTTCTCCCTCTGAATAATATCTTGCTTTCATTTATAGACGTTTCTTGTTCCTTTGACACAAAGTTGATTACCGGTATAAATAATTTACCAGCAATTTTGACATTATGCAGGGTTTTGTTTGAATATTGAAGTCAGTCAAGTAGCATTAGAATCAAGAATTTCTGTGCGAGATATTTTGAAATTAGTTTCCAATGTAACTTATCCAAGAAGAATGAAAAGTTACCCTTACCTGGTTGACTACAACAAACACACAATCAACTGGATCCTTTTTGCTTTCTTGTTTCAAAATGAGTTAAGTGGATCGCCGAATTAAGGGTCTAAAGCTGTAAAATTGACAAAACGTATGTTGTAAGCACGCATTTGCAGAGGATAGTCGGAGAATGCCCATTCATCTCGTTCAGTTACATTGGGTTGTCACTGTTGAAGCGTATGGCCGCTTAACCAATCAATTCAATTATCAGATTACATGTAATTTACTTTCGCCATCACCACTGTTGTTGACGTCTTTTGCGCAAAGATGAGTTTCTTCTCATAACGCACATCATTATTTTTAAACGTTAAGGAGAGCAAAGGTTAATCGTGGAGTCTATGCTTCCTTTTTCCATGAGGAATTTTACAAAATGATGACAGAATATATCGCTATTTGTTTTCGAAGGCAATAGTCTATGAAATGTTTGGGGAAAAAGTAATCTCAAGAGTAATCACTCAGCAGAGCGCCTGTTTCAAACCGAGATGCATCCTCGGATGGTTTGGCGGAATTGTCCCTGACAATAACATGACGTAACATACGTTAAACCATCACGAACAACCCTTACAATAAGCACGACATGGAAACGCATCCTTGATACACGTACATTTTTTACACTGCAGTGTGATTTCAATATTATGGATACAAAATGCATGCATGGGACACAATTATTATCACATACAATACACCAACACCACATGTCCCCAGCATCAAGCGTTTACACTACACACAAACTGTAACAACAATATGAAATCATGACACATAGACATTTGTACACGGCCTATACCTAACACCGACGAAAGCTTGAACGACATCGAAAGTTGAAACGAAACAAAACGCAGACTAAAGTTCCCATTACTGCTCAAGATGTGAACAGTATAGTAATCATTCTTGCCCTATAGCTGATGACAAAGAAAGTAATTAAATTTCTCCACGGAATCGAGGAGTCTTTTCATCAACACACGTTAGAATGTAATTTACCCATATGGACATTTCCCATCAGTTCTTAACATGGGGTGCCATTTTGAAATATGAATGTTTGAATCATTCGACCGGTGATTCAAACGAGCAAGAAGTTGAATTAAAAAAAAACAAACCCAGACAAAACAAACTTTGTATGTGCGTATGTGTGTGTGTGTGTGTGTGTGTGTGTGTGTGTGTGTGTGTGTGTGTGTGTCTTTAAGTAACAAAGATGCACTTGTGAAGATCATGCATACACTCGTTCCCATATCAACATGATCGATGGAATAAGCCCAGGGCGCAATGACATCCACAATTCGTGATGTCCCTGATTCACATGCACGTTGACATGAATATAACTAATAGTAGTCTGCGGTTTTTTTTCCTACGTTCTAACAGAGTCATGGGATTTACGAGACATTTCGTCTTCCAAGTTTGACGAGGCAAGAAATTTGATGAAAAAGCACGATGATAATCATGGTTTCACTCCGTCCTTCAATCCGGCTCTCATGCGGGTTAGGGTGCTGAATGTAGTTGCTTTCTTTTCATTCCTGCTCGTCTGAAACCGTCTTTCCTTTTTGGCGCCATTCCCGAAATGAGTTGTCAAGAGCATGAATAAGCACACGTGACAAACGTGCATGGCATCCTTTTAATGTGTGTGTTTGTTTGTTTGTTTTTTTTGCATGTCGCATGTCTAGTCTTGAAGTCAATGCCCTCATATCAGCGACGGGCGCTGTTTACACTCACTTTGTTCATGGTTTATTATTCAGACACAATGTTGTATGGACGATAAAAATAGGATAACATCTAGGAACATTCGGTGACTATGGTGACGCACAAAAGTAGCCATCTCTGTTATATCCTTCAAAATGTTATCTCCTAAATCTAATGTTTATTTTTTAATGGCACAAATGCTGACAATAAACAACGACCGCATGACTAGCGAAAGATCAAATTGAATCCTTGAGATGATAATAGAACATAATGAGGTTTAGTCAATAACTGATAAACCAAGAGTGCAGATAAAATTAAAAAGGATAAGATAACAAGCCCATTATACAGTCAGTGAGCATATAGATAGACCCAAGCAATACGTGACAGGAAGGGGACAAAAAACATTGTTGCCATGGCAGCAAGATCGAACAACAGCACCAATCCTTGTCACTGATTGCTGTCTGTTTGAACGACTGTTTACTAATCATGGCAGTCGTTGGCTTTTGAAGACACTAATTTCCGTCCATCAAAAACCACGTCGTCACGACGCCACCTCACATCTATCGTCCTTTTTCTCGGCAATAGGTCTGACAAGCTCATATCCAGAGCATGATACGCAATCAACTATCCGGTTAATATTCAATCCCGATCGCAATGATTTTGATGCCGAATATTGTCTACTTGATGGTAGATGTACTTTCGATGGTGACAATATTGTTCTGCCAATGAGTAACGTTCAGTCCTCCCCATGGTATTAATAACAGTTATTGAGTATAATGAAAAAAAGGTGTCTTTTCTCTTGTTTTGCGGCCGTTAAGAGCAGATAAGAGCCATTATTTCAGTGGTATTGCTTTCTCTGTTCCTTTTTCTCCTGCAATCCAGAATATTATCATCTCTCTGTCATATTCATTGTTTTTCGTCCCTCTCAGTTTGTTTGTTTGTTGTTGGGTTTTTTGCAATACGTCGGTTTGGTGATTTTATTTACAGTACGGTATGTCGAATCAATACTATTGTCAAGTATTAAAAATGTCAGAGTGCACCAAAAGATAGTAAGAAAGAAAGGAAGTGATGAAAATAGCAGCCCTATTAAGACTTTACACTCACATGTATAGCTTTCAGACAAACCTAACCTTGATATAAATTCCCTGTAGTTCCCTTTGGTGGTATGTCACTAGTAGAATTGTAACTATCAATTCAGGGAACTCTGAATGTGTTCCACTGAATGTGTTCAACTCTGTGCCTGAAAGGGTTTCTACACGCAATACAAGTTATCTAATGTACTGGAAAGCGAGATGATCATTAATATAAGTGCTGCGGCCAATCCTCGAGTGACCCGGCCCAAAAACCCCTATGGATAAGACATGTGTATATATAGAATAAGTCTGCATTCCTTGACCATCCATCCATCCTGTCCCATGCACCATTAGTCAATGTTAGTAATCATAGATGTAAACGACTGTATGGATTACTCGGGAGAGACAAAGGGGTCATTGCATGAAACACAGACAGCATAATGTCGAAGCAGACGACACTGTAGATTTCACTGAGAAAATCGTCACCCTTTGACCTTTGAGTGATACGTGTCAACATGACCCCAACCTTCAGGCGAGCGCCACTTTTCGCGATGCATATTGGATTTGAGTGTTGCGGGCATGGTGAACGAAAGGTCACTTCCATATTTCACCTCGCTCCTATATCTTCCCTGACATGCCGCGCCGGTATTTGTATGCCATTTATCGAAATTAGATTGGCTTTAAAGGCGGGTAGGTAATCAAAATAGAGATACACCTGTGTAACATTGCTTAAAGGGACTGTACAGTACTGGTTGAGGTGGGGATTCATGTTTTGAACATTCCTAAGTGAGATAATGAAAAGGATCTTATGATTATGAAAGAGCATGTAATTTTAAGAAGGATTCAACGTTTATTTGATGAAAATTGGCTTTGAAATGGCTGAGATATCCAAAAAAGTGCTAATGATAAAAAGCGACATGCCACAACTTTATTAGGATCTCTTTGTTTCACCTTGTTTTTGGATATCTCAGCCATTTCAAAACCGATTTCCATCAAATAAACTTTTGATACCCCTTAGAACTGCATGCTCTTTGACATCTCATAGAGTGGTTTCTGAATATCTTGCAAAACGCTAAAAGATAAATCCTCACCTCGACCAAAACTGTACACACCCTTTAAACGATGTACCTCTATAATGCCAGTCGTCGGCGGTATCCATCCACCACCAGTGCGTTCCTTAGATATTCATACGCACTCATAAAAAAGTAGAACTTTATCCAGTCAATATCAAGACACTTTATAGGAACAACAGAACATAATCGGTTGTCGTCATAAGGAATCAACATGCTAATGTTCTACAGTCCTTCACATTATCCGGAAATCCTTCTTATGCCGTATTTGATATAATTTTTATTGTAATGTTCAGAAGATATCACATGATTCTGTTTATTATTTGTTTTTATCCTCTGATTGACTGTTTTCATAAAATACATCTGACATTTCCGTCCTTACGTAAAGCTATCTCTGTAATCCTCTGCGAGCTAACGACAGAGTCTGTAACCGAGCTGAATGCTCAAAATGATGACATACGGTCGCAAAAGATATAAAAAGCATACGTTCTTGGACTCTTCGAAAGACGGTCGATATTTACAGAAATGAGTGTTCTTTACAGCACATCGATCAACCCAAGGGAAAAAACAAAACAAGACACGAGAATAAGTGGATTACCCGAACGATCTCAAATCCATCATTTATCTCTCTGTAAAGATATCGTAAAGATATAAAAATTAACTAGTTATCATGAAGCATTCTAAAGATGGGGCCAGACGGTGAAGAAATAAAACTTGTCTGCTCGGATGTCTTCTCCCGCCGGTTAACTCACCTGGTATGCCGCCTGATATTCCGTCCGGATAAGGATCAATTTTTCATCGTCCGTTAGTCTCCCCGTCAGCCGCCCCCACACCTTGCCGAAATCGCACTCTTTGCAGTACTTGGCCAGGCCTGCTACGACAGCCACGGCTCCCAAAGTCACACCAGAAACGACCAGAGCGACGGCTATGACCGGCATTGCGCTCTAAGTCTGAAATTGAGACAACATAAAATGGTTCCGCTTAATAACGTTTGCTTAGCTCTCATCACTCATGGGCATAATAAATATGTAAAATTGAAAGGCTATATGCGCAAACTACTATCCTTTTCTTGACTCTTTTCTAAAAAATTGTCTTCAAATGAATAAATTGTTTGTCTCGAGGAATGACAAGTCTATTAACTATGAAGGATGGAAAACGGGTTCATAGTCATACTACGTAATACTACAAACACTCCAGATACAACTAGATGGATTTACTTATACAAATAAGCAATTCAACAATTATCTACCTCCTGTTCGTAATTTCATCTTCCTTTTGACGGTACTTTTACCGAGTGCGAATTTGTCAAGGTTTCTCATAGATACATTGTATCACAGAGTTTAGAAAAAAAGAAGCAGTCATGACAGTTTAGTGCAAAGGATTTTTTTCTTTTTTTTTTTTCGTTCTTTGCAAGAGTCATTGGTTGACTTGCACTAAGAATGGCTTTCAAAGTCTCTACAACATAATTAAAGTCAAGCAAAAAAAAAAGAAAATAAATAAAAGAGAAGAAAAAAACCTAAGGTGGGAAGGAGGTCAAAAGCAACAGAGCGGTGCACCGCTCTGATGCATCCTGCAAAAAGATTGCCGCCAGAGAGCACTCGTCTTGATATGAATAAATGCGCATAATCGGAAGAACGGACAGATGAGAACATCCGAGGTCTATTTGTAAGACATGACACGTGACTGGCCAGACGAATTGGCAGGTACACCTCTTTGAAGAGACATTCGGGTTTGTTCAGGCACAGAGATCTAGACTCGTTGGTCTTCAGGAACACGTGATTGAACTCGCTGGAGTTTCAAACGTTAAAGGTAGGGAATCCCATTTGCATGCCTTAAATGAAGAGTTGTGTAAACACAGTGGTATGTTGAAGAGAGTATCATTTTAGAAACTCCCATAAAGTATTGAAAGTGGAAGGTAACATTTAGTACATTTTTATTGACCGTTAGATTTTGAATTATTTTTTTTTTTCGGGGCTCACCGTAAATTCCAGTACATTACTAGGCTACCTTTGCAGACCCATGCACTGCATGTGTGTCCATCATGTATATTTTGTGAAGAAAGTTCATCAAAACTTACAAACATTTCTATGTACATTCTTGCCACACACTCTATATGTTATTACATCAGCTCTTATACTTTTAGATTTGTGTTTATAGATAAAAAAATACAGAAGACTGCAACAAAAAGGTTTTATTGTGGCTGACACACAGAACTACTGAGTAGTTGAGTTTTGTGCATTATTCACATTGTAGATAACTGTTGACTTCCAAATTTCTAAGCAGTGGCATAAACAAGTCCCCTGAGGTTCATATTTAATGTTTTGCTGCCTTTTGGGAGTTCTGTAAAAGGTGTCCCCTACCTTTAAAATCGTGTAGGGCCTACGTGATGCCCATCACACCTGAATGCAATTACACATGACCAAAAATAAAAACCCCAAAACCACCAACAACAAACAGAATAGATCTTTCCTGATGACGTAACTGATGCCCTAAATTGATCTAATCTATGTAAGGTCACATGACGTAATTGGATCATGTTGGTGGCAGTGGGTGCGCCTTACGCAGTTGTGGAAGCATTCTTCGGCCGTCAAGCAGTGAAATCGGAACGGAAAGAAACGGACAAGGTATACAACATGAGCAATATGAAATGAAATCCTTCTTGTGGAGTACGTTACGAGCACAGCAGTTCACCTGCCATTCTACACCTTCAGAATTCTGCCTTGCCTTGGACACACAGTACATGTTTTAAGGATTTGACTGGAAGAAAACTGAAATGATCAAATTAATTAAGGAAATTTTTGCGTCGATTTTTTTTTTCCACCTCATTGACAAATTACTCTACATCGACATAGTTAAGCACCGAATCTAGTCGGTAGGAACCTATTGATCATCTACTACTATCTGTTACAAAAATTTTTAAAAGATATTTTCGATGTAGGGCAATTTGTCAATCAAAATGTTATTGCTGGCACGTAGGCGTGTTTTTTATGAAGGTAAGTGGACTGACGTGAACCATTAAGTCTACAACTGAAGCAAAGAAACACGGAGAGAGAGAGAGAAAAAAAAATATGTGAGGTTGACTGATAATCATGGTACACTATATCGTAGACAGGATTCATTGAAACATACGAAATTTCACTTCAAGTAAAAGGCGTTTTTCATCATTACTACCACAGCCATAGTAGGCATTATCCACGAAGAAACTTTTCTCCTTATTTTGCAAATGAAAATATGAAAAAGTCTGTATACGCGCGCGCGCACACACACACACACACACGCACACAAAAGCACACACACCCACACACATAAGCAAGTTAAAAGGTTCTAATCAGCACACTTTTAACGTATACTAGGATATAGTTGAAAAGTGAGATGAGAGACCTCCCTGGCGATTGTGCTGCAGACTGAAATCATGTGGAGTTTCATAATCCAAAACTTTTTGAGATTTGTCCGACTTGAACGAAATATTCACTCACTTTATTTGACTTTGGTCCCTACTCTCTACAAGACCCCGTTTACAGTGCGAGGCTCGGCCGCGGCTCGGCCGCGGCCGAGTCCAGCCTCGCTTCAGTGTAAACGCGCAAAAGGCCAAATGCGAGGCCAAAATTGGCCTCGCATTTGGCCTCGCTCTGGAGGTGGTCTCGGCCGCGGCCGAGCCGCGGCCGAGCCCGGCCTTTTCTCAGTGTAAACGCAAACTGGGCCAAATGCGCGGCCAATTGCGCGGCCAATTTTAGTCTGGCTTCCAAACCCTCTGCCTGTATCTTTCGCTATTCAGGATATTAACCCCCTCAACGTCGAAAACCAGTATAGTTTAAGGTGGTTTTGTCCTGCAAAGGATTCTTTCCTTCGGCAAAGGCCTTTGCCCGAACGGCGACTTCGTCGCCACGGTATTCATTTGGCAAAGGGTCTGAAAACCAGACTATACCAAATTGCATTTGTTTACAAGCAGAGCGCCACTACGACAAAATATTGAAAGGTTTGAATCAAAAGCGCGGCCGAGCCCAGCAGTGTAAACGGACAAAATTGCGAGGCTCGGACCCCGTTTACAGTGCGAGGCCGGGCTCGGCCGCGGCTCGGCCGTGGCCGAGACCGGCCTCAATTGCGCGGCCGAGCCTCGCAATTTTGTCCGTTTACACTGCTGGGCTCGGCCGCGCTTTTGATTCGAACCTTTCAATATTTTGTCGTATTGGCGCTCTGCTTGTAAACAAACGTAATTTGGTATTGTCTGGTTTTCAGACCCTTTGCCTACTGAATTCCGTGGCGACGAAGTCGCCGTTCGGGCAAAGGCCTTTGCCGAAGGAAAGAATCCTTTGCAGGACAAAACCACCTTAAACTATACTAGTTTTCGACGTTGAGGGGGTTAATATCCTGAACAGCGAAAGATACAGGCAGAGGGTTTGGAAGCCAGACTAAAACTGGCCGCGCGATTGGCCGCGCATTTGGCCCAGTTTGCGTTTACACCAAGAAAAGGCCGGGCTCGGCCGCGGCTCGGCCGCGGCCGAGACCACCTCCAGAGCGAGGCCAAATGCGAGGCCAATTTTGGCCTCGCATTTGGCCTTTTGCGCGTTTACACTGAAGCGGGGCTGGACTCGGCCGCGGCCGAGCCGCGGCCGAGCCTCGCACTGTAAACGGGGTCTCGGCCGCGCAATTGAGGCCGGTCTCGGCCACGGCCGAGCCGCGGCCGAGCCCGGCCCCGCACTGTAAACGGGGTCCAAGTCAGAACGTACAATGAGTGGTGTTGCCCTGTGATTTGATGGGTTTGTCGAGGGCACGGATTGTTGTGAATTGATAGCGCCCTCATGGCACGGTGTATAGCTTTCGTGTATTTAGAATTAGGGCTTTTGCTATAATAGGGTTTCCGCACTGAAGAGACATTTAAAATCACTAGTAGATGTAGGTGAGTACTATCGACTTAAGTGATTCTATTTTCTAATGGACGCCACGCGACTTGGTTGGAGAGCTCGTATAGTACCATTCTATTCTGTCATGAATCCAATCGGTATAGTGATGATGATGAAATTTGACAGAACTACCCTACACGTAATTGCTCTAGCCCAATAATGCATAATTGAGAGAAACCATGGCAACGTGAAACACCGGGCGAACGTGACCAGCGTATTGAAGCTGGGTTACTGGGCGCACCCTCCGGTGTTCGTCTAATTAGATCTTGCTCCATTAATTTCTAATGACTGAAGTGATAACACGTGAATATCGCTACCATCTCACAAAACAGACAAATTCAGTGCTTGATTGTTTGAGAGTTTCCAGGGGCTTCAAATTACATTCCGCCTCTTTGCATATCAAGGCACTACACACGTTGCTACTAATACGATGAAAGGTTCTACCATGTAGCGTTGTAATCTACTATCGGATAAATTCGATTTGAGCTTAAATAATTCGATCTTATCCTGTTAATTTTTAATATTGATGCTACAGCCACTGATTATCACATCTCTTGGTTTATTATGTGGCTGTGCTCTCGAATATTCAAAAGATTGACAATGTTTTTGTTTTTCTTTTCTTTTCTTTTGTACAATACTCAAAGGTATAGAATATCTGGACAAGCCAACCATTACACGCCATGACCAGCTTCACAATGTCATGGTGATTTTAGGTGTACCTTGTGTCTGTCTACATATCTTTCTGCTCAAAAGACGTTCGCCGATGCATTGGATAGTCACTTTGTGTCATATCAGAGCAATTGACTGATTCTCTGTCACATTAATCACGCAGACACAACAAACCGTAAGGTTCAGTTCTCAATAACCCTTTGAGTGACAGGGACTTTGGACAGCGTGTACAATGCTATGGAGGTTTCTACGCCAATCTACACTCAAAGCGCTCAAAGGGTTAAGTTGTCTAGCGTCTGTAGAGCATGTGTTGTTACAGGGACATCGAATACTCTCCCAAGAGTTTAGCTGTTCGCCAAGCCTGACGCCATCTCTCGATATAGTGTGAAACCAAGTTCAAGGTTGATAGATCGATATCAATGTACTCTTGTACGTGTGACGTAAAAAAAGACAGACGATGGATGTGTGTAATCTTGAGGTCGACGTGAACTTAATGCGACAAGACCGATCTACAAACTGTTATTAACACGATACCTCTACGCCTCCACCTCTCCCAGCAATACGCTTTAACATACATAAAGGTAGTGTTGAGCACTCTATATGCAGAACCTTGTAGTGATAGTAAACCCGGTTACAGACCGTGTTTTGAAAAGTGCAGATACATTACGACTGATTTATCTTACCTTCCAACCCATAAATAACATTTTAAATGGAGCCAACAGCATGTGGCAATACCTCACTCTTAACGAGTGGCCCGCAAATCCTGTGCTACAATGGTGTCATATGTGGCACAGAGTAAAGGTACCACTATACAAATGGGTGCCGTTCGTTATTCCGAAGGTTCGTTATTCCGAAGGTTCGTTAATCCGAAAATGAAATAGGGTTCGTTATTCCGAAGGTTCGTCAATCCGAAATGAAATAGGGTCCGTAACGAACCTTCGGAATAACGAGCTTTGTTTCATTTTCGGATCAACGAACCTTCGGAATAACGAACCTTCGGCACTTTCGGATTAATGAACCTTCGGAATAACAAACCTTATCACATTTTCGGATTAACGAACCTTCGGAATAACGAACCTTCGGAATAACGAACCTTCGGAATAACGAACCTTCGGACTAAAGAACCTTCGGAATAACGAACCTTCGGAATAACGAATTGTAACCATACAAATTGCGTGCATTGAAAGGGGAGACAGATTATGGACAGAACATGTGTCCAAACAAAGTAAGTGAGACATCTTCTCTTAATCCCCTCTGCTATTACCAGCCCTTCATACAGTCTACAAACGTATCCTGATAATCAAATGTTTCACTGTTGTTGTGTAGTATAGTTTAAAGGGACTGTACAGTACTGGTTGAGGTGGGGATTCATGTTTTGAACATTCTTAAGTGAGATAATGAGAAACCTCTTGTGAAATATGAAAGAGCATGTAATTTTAAGAAGGATTCAACGTGTATTTGATGAAAATTGGTTCTCAAATGGCTGAGATATCCAAAAAAGTGATAATATTAAAAGGCGACATGCCACAACTTTATTAGGATCTCTTTGTTTCACCTTGTTTTTGGATATCTCAGCCATTTCAAAACCGATTTTCATCAAATAAACTTTTGATACCCCTTAGAATCGCATGCTCTTTGACATCTCATAGAGTGGTTTCTGAATATCTCGCAAAACGTAAAAAGCTAAATCCTCACCTCGACCAGAACTGTACACACTCTTTAAGCAGTATATAGACACAAGGCAATTGCAGTTAACTATAAGCACTGTAAAATTGCACATCCTACAAACTAGAAAACACTGCAAAATATTGGCAAGAGAGAGAATCGCTTGCAAGTGTCTTCCCATCCGTGCATACAAGTCAAGATAGGTGTAATCCAGACTTCTTCTTTTTTTTTTCTTGTATTTACGATGTTTCAATTTAACTTTCCGTCATTTTTTTTTCCAGAGGGACCCACATTCTACAAGCTCTGTCTTTTTAGTGGGTCTCTCCATGTTTCGCACTTTAAGCAAGATTATACATGTACTTAATTTCGACCACTTCTGTTTCATTTTTACTACAATGTATAATTACTATAAGGTCCTCAATTATTGTACAGTCTTTTCATTATTTGCACTGATTGCATTAATTACATTGATGCATAACAATTGGGATAGGTTTTCAGATTTCCTGCGTTTAGCGTGGGTTTAAAATATGCAAGATCATTTAGAAATGTTTCCTCACATTAATGTTACACGCCATTACTGTTTAGGGTTGAATTGTTGAGCATTCGGCCGAAGTGAGTTTGTTGCTGTTGTTTTTTTTTATTATATTCACTAGAAGAGGAAGAAAATAGCGTAGCATGGTCGAAATGACGGCGTGACAGGATGCGTCAGTCCGCATGATTCGCTTATCTAATTGGTGATGGAGTAGCGGCAGACAGCCATGAATGTCACTGGTTTCTCTTGGAGAGAAGAATATTACCCCGCTGTCTCGCTTCATCTTCATAAAACCCACCTGAGTTATCTCTCTTCCCAGAGATCATACAGCCGTAACTCTTGTTCAAATGGTGTGAGGTCCCCGTGAGTTTAGTAATATCATGGGTTATGATCGCTGCGACCCAAAGTGTGGGGGAGGTGATGGTTTTGGCGCAGTTTACTGTTGTGCTAACTGTCAAAGACAACACCCCCTCTTACTTATGAGGCCTGTAAGGCTCTCCATAGCTTCATTTCAGACAGTGGTGTCTAACATTTGTAATCTCGCGTGGTGCAATATGTTTTGTTTTGTTTTGTTTTGTTGTTTTTGTCCGCCCAGCGTTGTAACGCGGAACGATCATTCATATTTATCATGTAACTAGCTGGATCTCGATTACTCCTACAAGCACCATCGTCGCTTTAGGATCAAAATCACGGATTCGATGTTGTATATTCTCCGGAACTGCAAATGTTGAATTTAAGGTGACCAAGATGCTACGACGTGTTCAGGTCAGCCGTCCTTTTCAGCTAGACCCAGTCGATTCATTCTCCGCACCCTGGAATGACTTTGTTATGAGGGATAGTATGCCTGTCTGTGCCTGTGGCGTATATTAGTGACGTATCGTCTTATACCAGATAAATGTCAATGTACTGTCAGCCCCTGCCTGAGGTTACAATAATTAGTATCTTATGAAGCGCCTCTAAACGTATTATTTACAACAGGGCGAACAACTGACGAGGCGTTTTACAAGGTTTGTACAGTAGACCTTTGCGATTGATATCGATCATGACCTGTAATTCGCCGCTTTTATCCAGACGTTTCACTCGGGACTAAGAGAATGAAAACTTCGAAACTTCTATGGCGCGTCATTTTACTGGTTCCATGACAACAACAACAACAACATCCATTGCCATTAACACCTTTAGGTATAAATGGCTAAAGAGAATAAGAGGAAAGTAAGATCAACCGGTGATGATAAAGCGAAATAAGGGGAATAAAAGAATATTGAGTAAACACACCAGACAAGCATGATCATCATGTAATGATTCTGGCGTGATACTGTCGGGATGGAACAAAGTGAACAATGCGTACTATGTCACATGAGGCATGTTTTGGCATTGAAGGATGAATTCTTTCTTTTTAAATACGGTACCGGCCGTATGATGACCAAATTTAAAGCCATTTCATGTCCAGTAAGACAGCATCGCTTTATATCATATCTGTAAAATGTTGACAAATTCGCTCATAATAACATTAAACCTTCTTGAGCCCCACAAATATGAGTATGGATGGGACTACTGGCAATGATAATGAACTTGACTTGCTGCCAAGAAGATATATCAATGCTGCAGTGTATGATATTTTGCCCATGACAATGGCACGAAGCGATAATCGCGACAATCGTTGGCTAATTGAAGATGGGTAATTGATGGCCTAACAAGATTATCGCTGGAATCAATGGTTCGTTGCTGATTTAATCATTCATAGAAGACGAAGGCTCGCACAGGTGTGCAAGTTATCTCTGGCTATAGTGAAATATCGTCCGTGTTTGATAACTACACGTTTGTTGTTGTTGTTGCTGTTTTTTTGCTCAACTGAAATTAAAAATATATCTACATATTGTGTTAGCGGCTTATAGTATGTTTCGGAATTGTATAGTGCTTTTTCAGGATGAAGTTATCTTTATACATTGCGTACATGTAATGTTGTTATGAAATTCATAAAATTAGCCGAAACTTTTCCTGAAGATTTGCGGTTTGAAGATATCTTATAACACATCCGTCCTTTCCTCCTCCGGGAAAAATCGCTGTGCTTTTAAAGTCCAACCCAGGTCTCAAATATTCAAAAATAATCAATCCCCACCAACTTTTGATACAATCCTATACCTATATATCCTATGCTGGAGTTATCTCATCTTCATCTTCAGGAAGAAAAATTCCTTTGTTATTAAAAAAAAAAGATCCACCGCAGTGGACATTTAGATTTGTTTTAGAAATCATTTCAAGCAAAATATAAGATGATTACTGAAAAAAAACTAAACGCTTCCTTTTTGTCCATTCCCAGGTTGATCACAGGAGCGCTGTTTCTAATACCAATGTTCACTGATCACCGATGAACAAAGACATCTCCCAGGTCCTTTTAGGAATGCGGACGCCATTTCCGTTGCATCAGAAACAGCTGAGACATAGCCTATATAATTAGTTGCATATCCCTCAAGGGAACTCCCAAGGCCGATAGCAATATGAAATTACAACGGTTTTATAACGGCTCAATTATTGGTCGTGATTCCCTATAGACTTTTATGTTAGCCCACAGGTATGAATGATCCGTCTGACGAATGGGCGTAGAGTGTTTTGTCAACCATCAAAGGCCGAAATTAAAGGAACTATTATCCTAGAGATGCAGTTATCTTAAATGAATGCGCGTCAGAGCACCTGCGGCAAGAGTTTTTGACGAGCTTCAAGAATGGCGAGTCTCGTGGTAAAGAGGTGACTGTGCTCAGGACCTAACGACAACAGCTCCAGGGTTCGATTCTACTATACTTCTAGTACTTCTTTGGACGAGATAATTCCCTTTCTGGTCCACATAGAAAGATGGATGGGCCTACGGGGCAAGAGCTCTAATGGTGTACGATATGACCCTCGGACAGAGAAGAGAAGTTACACTGATGAGGTATTAAGAGTTCATCGTCAGGACTGTCGAGACCTTTCACACGGAAGTCATTCCATGACGTCATGTGGGCCTACTCGGTCACGTGACAGTGTCGTAGGAAGCTGGGGGAGATATGAAACTTTTTCATATTGATCCAATTTTATTAGAGTAGGATGGTGGGTGACTGCTTGTTTGTCTGCAGGATCCAGTAAAAAAACGCTATATGATAACCCTAGAGGGAAAGGCAACACAAAAACAAAATAAAGGTTATAGACATCCAGTTGGAGGACAATCGAATCCCAAATAAAAACATGTTGGTAGTTAGCAAGGGGCATAACCCTGTCCTTGAAAATGTTTTTCATCTTTATGGCAGTCAGCTCAATAAGCACAACAGTCACTGACATGACGAATTGATTGCTTATAAAGGAGAGATGCAATGGTTAGGGATTACATGTTGCACAGAGAAATTGCTGGAAGGTTACTCTGTAAATATCTAACACGGGAGAATACTACTTACTGATCTTACCAGGGAGGTGCTAGAGAAGGAGAGACAACTACTGCTCTCCTTTGAAGTCATGCGCGGCGCCGCCGAGAAGTTATGCGTTCAACTACAGGTGTTACCCATGTGCTTTGACAAAAGAGAGCATCAATAATCGGGACTAGCGCTCTCACATCTAGAAATACTTGCCCCTACTGCAATTCGCTCTCTCTTTCAATGTGATGGCAACAATGAATTTGTGTAACTTGAAATGGAGCAGCGAACCAAAATGCAGTGTAAAACTAACAATTTTAACAGCAAATAGTTTAAAAGCACGCTGGAATACGCTTTAGCGGAGTACTGTATTTGAAAGATCAAAATATCCCAGATTAAAAGATTAAAAAACTAACATGCACAAATATGCGCATTATTATACAAATGATGCACAGGATAGAGTGCATTAGTGTAGGCGTAGTGCACTCGAGGGTATTTACAATTGTGAAACATGCACGAGGCGAAGCCGAGTGCATGTTGCACTACATTGTAAATACCCGAGAGTGAGCTACGCCTACACTAACGCCACGAAATAATCCTGTGCATCATTTGTTTTATAAAATGGGTCGAAAATTCGAAAACTAACATCATTTTTCAGCGTTTTTCACGTACCTTTGTGGGTCAAGACGTCCGAAGATGTTCGCGTCCCAAACTTTTACGCACGTCGCACTCGCGGAAGTCCCGCACATACAGTATAAGTATAATGGGGGGTTGGGTTTCCGGACACCCGCATGAAAACTTACTTATTTTACATAGAATATGCACCCTTTACCCTAAAGACTTGATATAGACTCCTCATATAGGCCTACTAGACAACATACTCTGAAAACGGCGTGAGAATTAACCTGCTAAATCGTTGGATTTGCTCTTCAAAGTGACTCCATGTACGCGTCCGGTCCCATAACGCTTGGTCTACTGTACTGTACAAAGTGTACGTATATGTATAGTATAGTACAGTATACGTACGTACGCCACATATGTTATGCACAAGGGAAGACAGGCCGGCCGGCCGGCAGCCCGAACTAGAAGTTGTTTACAGGATTGACAGCGCGTACGCGTATGCATGCAATTCATCAAAGGAGCCGCCGCGCGCACAGACGATCGGCAATCTACCATAGGATTACAGGCAGTGCAATAGTACTGAAGTAAAGGAAGGAGGTGTGTCTCATTTCAGAGCTTCCTATTGGCTACATTCTTGAACCCATTTTATAAAGAAAAATATTAGGTTTTAACCCGTTCCGCATGGGAACCTGGTGGCCTGTGTATTAAGTCTATGGGCATTTCAGAATTCAGAATGGAATGGGTTAAGAGGGCCTAATTTTCATTTCATTTTGATTTGCGCATTACGAAGAAACTAGAAATACATGTTTATGATATTGAATTCTTTCCTAAACTATTCTAAATCAATTCGAGTATACATTTCTATTTCATTTAAAATTTTACGGTGAAATAGAACTTGTAATTCAACGAAAGGTGAAATGCGTTCTTCGTCTCCCAACTTCGTCTTGCACACCACAGCGGCGCCGAGCATGACTTCAAAGCGTAATGGAATGCTAGACATCCCATTGTAACGCCTTGAACCCAAACATGCGTTTGCATGAATTACGAAGAGTTGCCACTCCATCTCTGTAACACCTCCCTGATCTTACTGATAAAAGTGACCAGGGAGGTGAGCCTCACCTCCCTGCAGTGACGTAGCAGTAAAAGGATGCATGTGCACGGCGACTTTCACCGTCCTCTCCTTTCTTCTCTTCTCTCTCTCTACCTCCCACTCTATCTCTTTCTTACCTGCTATATATCTATATCTCGTGATTATACAACCTACAGTGTGCATATTATTCTTGTCATTCAAAAACATGTACACACTTTTCCAGCTTTGTATTGCATTTCCGTTTTTTGAAGAGATCCATGGTAGAACTACACGTAGAATGTAAGTCGACCTTGCGCAAGTATGGCGCAGGTGGAAATTTGAGCAAGAACAAAGCAGGTGACAAAAGTTCCAAGGACTATACCTCTTGCTAAGAAGTCAGTCAAAGTGAATATGCTCATTAAACAGCGCAACATGATAATGCCTGTTCTAGAAATGTCAATCGCTGTATACCCATCGTTTGGTCTGACCTTGTATGTGCGTGTGTGCGTGTGTGTGTGTGTGTTTAAGGAGATTGTTCGCGTTAAGGGAAAAACGATATCATTTTTCTTTTCAATACTCCTGAAAAATGATTAGTTTGCCCAGATATAAAAAAAAGAGTATGTCGATTTTGATAGAGAAAATAAGGAATTCATTCTCATCTATTGAAATGCAGACATCGAAAGCAAAATCATCAGGATTGTCGTCTTATTACCTAATCGAGTGTGTATGTGTGTGTGTGGATGTGTGTAATAGAAAACACCTAATGGGCTCCCGCGTCGTAATATTAATGATTTAGCCCATGTCATCTCCACTCTGTGAGGTTGAAATCCTTTAGAATTTGTTAGACGAATCTAGACCATTCTGATGCAAAGAACTCTTGACATTTACCGCTGAATCCAAAGCAGGCTGTAACATAGCGGCGTGTCTTCTATATGCGTCCTCATTAGCTGGCGTGAAATCGCTTGCAGACATTACGTCATGCTAATCGAATCGACAAAATTTGCCTGTGGTACTTATTTCCCCAATTTGCTTTCGCACTCCACACTGGTTAAGCAATTTACGTGGTTGGTGAAAGTTTCATTGAAAAAGCATGTAAGCAAAGATACGTTATCATTTTCGTGCTCAAAGGTAAGTTGCTACTGGTGTAATAAGACATCCTAAATAACGAATGAGTTAACAAGCGCGGAGCCTCTAGGCAATGCGAGAAAATTGCTGAATAGCCCGGGGACTCAACGCGCTCTTTAGCAACGCTTACCTCTCGGTATTGTGTCCTTAATTAAGTTTCTCGGTTTACATGAATTCTGGATGAATTTGGAAGATGGGATGGAGAGAGAGAGAGAGAGAGATAGATAGACTGAGAGTGGGGAGGGAAAGGAGAGATGAATAACGATGAAGGTAAGGAAGAGTGATAAAGGAAGAAAAAACAAAGAATAGAGTCCGTATGTGATGACACATTCAAAATTTTATGTAGGCAGTTTTCACCCATAATAGATATAGCCTGTATTCTTTATGTATACAGTATACTTCTTAACCAGGTTTACATTCATGCAATGTGTTCACGCATTTTTTATGTTTTTTTTTATATAGAGTATACCACTCAAGACCAAATTCATGGAAGGGCAACTTCTCAAGAGACGTGAATCGATGAGCGGATAAAAGGACGAGGTTAATATTAGAGGAGATGTATACAACGAAAGATGGAAAAAGAAGAATGGACCTGTATAAGGTGAAAGATTCTGAGCATGAATAAAGAACGATATATCGGAGAACAGACATCTCTCAGGGGCCAAATTCGGTCTAGTTTTTATCTTCTGACATGTCTGAGTTAAAATGTATTATCTCTAGCGATGATAAATTCTTGTTTTACACCGTTTCTGTTTTGTTACATTCATCCAGTACAGCTAGAGTAAAAGACATCTATATGTATTTTGTGCAGGGGAGGAGGAATTAGGGAAATTATTTCTTAAACCGTATAATTTCTTGTGCCAGATTTCCAAAGTTGTCGGCGGATAGATGAACAGAGTAGGTCCGAGACGAGAAAAGAACAGGGCATGGCGGCGAAATAGTTTTGTCCTCAAACAACGTATAGACGTACAGCTATAGGGGTTTCCATAAACAGTAGGCATATACAGTACTTGCATAACGTACACAGATTAACAATAGTAAATGGCAAGGATATTGAGTCACACACCGCGCTTGCCCACCAAATCTCAGGCAGAGGTTCTGGAAACAGCGGCGATGTTGTGATAACGAGCTACTTTTAGATCCCACGGAACTGAAGATCGTGTCATGACAACACGATGTAAGGATGCCCCTGCCTCAGGACAGGAGGCAAATGAGTGGAGAGTCGCTGGGAATTGATTAGACACACATCACCCACACAGGTTTGAGGATGGATCGTCTTCTCAGTCATCTCACTCCATTCTATGATATCCCTCCCAAAGCCATTCAATCTTCTTTTATATCAACAAATTTCAATGTCATTGATACATGTATAAGAAATTTCCTTTTATATCAACAAATTTCAATGTCATTGATACATGTAAAAGAAATTTCGTTTTTGAAAAAGAGTGTGACTTCTCATCTCCACGAGTAAAAAAAGAAAAAGAGTGGTTAAAACGAACCCCCGTCAAAATTGAGAGTAAGTTACAATGTAAAAGCGTTTTTTGTCTTTGTTATTGGCACTTGAAGGTAAATATTCCATTCTGTCTTTTTTCACCCAGCAGAGATCCCTTCACCCCACGTCATTTTTTTTTTTAAAGATGGTTGGTTGATCTCAGAAAATGTGTCATGAATTATTATCTAAACTGTGCGATCTGATGGGTAGCTTTGAAATATTATAAGCATCTTGCAATTTTCGAAGATCTGTTTTCTGTAAAGTCGTTTCGTGGCCAAAGACCTTAAACAGAACGGAATAGCTTAGAGGCCGTTATTTCAAGTTCAAGTTCAAGTTCAACTTTGTTTCCATTTCCATTGAATAAACAAAGAAAATAATATACAATACATTAACGGAACATACATCGTATTTGTGACAATTTCAAAGAAAACGTACATGTGATCACGATTACCAACAGGAATTCCTTTTCTAAAGTATATACAAATACATAATACCAAGACTAGAATTGAAATGGAGGGTCCCACTAAAAAGAAAAGCTTGTAGGGTATGGGACCCTCGGAAAATACATACACAAAATCAAAGAAACCAAGGTCAACTGACATTAAATTAACTTAGGAAGGGAAAAAAGAAAAAAAGGGGAAAAAGAAAAAAACAGGGGAAAATGAGACTATGGTACAACACACGCCATCGTGGACACAAGCACACTGGTCTTCGTGATGTAAGTGCAATGATAAAACGCTCCCTGGATTGATATTTCGAAGTGCTTGGCCTCTTGTATTGTCAGAAATATTTGATATTCTTCTAAAAAAACATAACCGATTAATTTGAGCAAAATCTGAACTCATATATACGACTTGTGGAATCTACAGGTGTATTCTTTGTGGAGAAAGCGAGGGTTTTACAAGAAGATAATTTTCTGTCCTGTTTTCCCCCTTCCTGCCGCCTTCTAGAAAATGTACTTCGTGACATCCGCTTATCATATTTAACACCATTTCACATTCTTCCATCCTTTTCCTTTATCATTACCTGGAAATTTACACCAAAGAGAGAGAGAGAGAGAGAGAGAGAGAGAGAGAGAGAGAGAAGGAGAGAGGGGAGAGGGGGGGGGGTGTGAGTGAGTGGGAGGGAGAGAGTGAAGTTGGGAAGAGATAGATGCCTAGGGTACATGAGTACGAGTGGTAGTGGTTTGTTTGACGAATCAGCCGGGGCATAAAAGCGATTGTTCCACTTCCATTCCAGGTATTACACTCGAACCATCGATCTTCATCGCAGAGATTGCGTGGAATGAGATTGACATAAAAACCAAAGCTAAACCTGAACACCTCCTTGGAAGACCAAATTTAGCCAGGGAAGTGGGAAAGATAAAGAAATAGATATAAGGGAGAGAGAGCGGGAAGTATAGAGTGTGTATGTATGTTATGGCCCACATGTATGTGTGTGTGTGCGTGTGTGTGTGTGTGTGTGTGTGTGTGTGAGTGTGTGTGTGCTTGTTGTTGTTGTTGCTTATTTTTGCATTGGGGCTGAAGTGATGCCTAGTAGCAACGTGTGAGCTGAATAAGAATGAGAGCTCGTATTGAGAGAATGACATTGAAATCATGGGCCAGCAAAAAGCCCCACAAAATGAAACAGACAAAACATGACAGTTTCGTCCTTTTGAGGAGAAATAATTTGAGGATTTTTTTTATTTTTTCATATGTTGCACAACACACATTAAAAACAGAAACCATCTGTGCCTACACGCACAGCAATTTCTGTTGGGCCATTATAGCGCGTCTACCATTTTTATTGTCTATTTTACCCCCCCCCCCCCCTTTCTCTTTAACACCACTTCCTTTCAAACACCAATAGCTCTTCGATTCAAATTTGTTCGGTTTATGTCTCTCGCTTCCGCACTTCAATTCCTCTCGTACGAGCAAAGAGAGTAAACACAAAAGCACACAGACAGACAGACGGACAGACACAGACACTCACACACACACACACACGCACACACACAGGAACTCACTTCCCAAAACCTAGTTTATTTTACTGTCGAGAATGACAAAGAAAAGACTACAGTGAAGATCGAAGAATTCCTATTTCCCTCCATTATGTACTCTTGTCTAGACGACAGAACCCGACGATGTTTGCACGCGGTACATCACTGTCACAATCGACGTCCGTACATTAGAATGGTAGGCTACTCACGAGTCACTGCTTATTAAAGTAAGTTGAGACTCCCCTCCGACCCTCCCCCCCCCCTCCTCCTGCTCCTGCTCCAGGCAGTGCTGTTAGCCGCCTTCCTGATCACAAGTCGACCACGTTTTATGAATCATGAGAGAAGCTGATACCCTCGCTGTGTGATAACACGGTTTCGTCCATCCTAAAATATGCTAAAACCATGAGCCCCAAATTTCCAGTGGTATTACAATGTACCGCACAAAATATTCATCAGCCAGATATCAGCTCAGTAGCATGTCGGCCCCTGGCAATGCTGCATCTTTTTATTGAGACCCGAGCCATTCCATTTCAATGCTCCCATACGGTAGATTATGTTTTTGTGGGTTTTTTTTTCTAAACCCTGTCATACCATCTGGTCGGATGAAGACAGATTGATGAAGTTTCCACTATTCTAATAGAAATGTCACGCTTTGCTGAGTTATTGGCTGTCAGTGGGATATCAATTTCGTGGACATCGTGTGCTTTCTATTTTCTCTCCAATCAGACAATTTATCACGTTTGTCCCATAGCATTAATCCATACGAAAAATTAACTTTAAATCTTCTTTCGTCATGTTAGTCATTGAGGAGAACCACTGCGCCAATATGGTCCAATATGCTACCTATGATTAAAAAAAAAAATACAATACAGAATAAGTTAGTTGCGTATCAGTGTCAAATCACACGAAGTGATTAGTTCGAACTTCTGCTTGGTTTTACCATAAGAAATAGGTAAATAAATAGACAAATAACTGACGTAAATGCTGTTTGTTTGTTTGTTTGTTCATTTCCATCTGAGAAGATGGCTGGATAGCCCATATTCAGCTACGTTTAGCTGGTCTTCCATGGGGTCCAGTTGGATGTGAGTTGCGGGACCACTTCACCGGGTTAAACACCCTGCTCTTTGCGATGAATGAATGAAGCGGGATCTTTGGGACGGTATGCTTACACACAACATTGCTCAGTCCAGACTCGGGTCCGAACCCAGGCCGCGTGATCGTGAGGCAGACGCGCTACCGACTGAGCCAACTCACCGCTGTCAGGCATGCCTGGGGGATTACCCAGTGTCTTTTATGTAAATATAACAAATATTCGTTTTACTGTCATCATCACCAATGCTACATGTTCTGATTTATTGAGTGGGTAAACTATTGGCGTATCATTATACTGAACGACTGTATATTAAAAAGGTTTGCAGGAAACTAAGTTGGTTGAGATGGTCAATGTAGAACAAAGAGTTATTGCTACCATTAACTCTACGAGTTGGTATTACACAAACTGTAATCGACCATTAAAGGGAAGATAAACCCCAAGAGCAATGTGGATTTAGTGAAAGCAGCAACATTAGTGGAACACATCAGTGAAAGTTTGAGGAAAATCGGACAATCGATTCAAAAGTTATGAATTTTTAAGTTTTGGTCTTGGAACCGCTGGATGAGGAGACTACTAGAGGATATGACGTATGAGTGGACAACAATTCAAAGAAAATATAAAGGAAATTCAACAAAAATTCACTTTTCTAGAATCATGAAAGAGCAATGGACCAACCTCTTTCAGAAAGCAGGGGGAATAATTGCTACCCTTAACATATGTCAATATCAAGTTGATGGAATTTGTAATTTTCATGAAAAATGGATTTTTGTAGAATTTTCTTTATATTTTCTTGGTATTATTGTCCACTCATACGTCATAACCTCTAGTAGTCTCCTCATCCAGCGGTTCCAACACCAAAACTTTAAAAATTCATAACTTTTGCATCGATTGTCCGATTTTCTTCAAACTTTCACTGATGTGTTCTACTAATGTTGCTGCTTTCACTCAATCCACATTGCTCTTGGGGTTTATCTTCCCTTTAAGTTTGTTCAGTGCGCAGCTTACGAGTGACCTTTTTAAGTGCAGTGATCGGGCATGCATTCCCATCCTTCGTAATTCTTAAAATAACCACAGGTGGCGTTTCGAAGTAAACAGCCTGGAAAGATATATTTGCGTACTAGGAACATCAAGTAAACAATCATTTGGAAGCCTCTGGACTTTTCAAAGCTTCCGGTCTTGAAGATAATATGCTGAACTATTTAACAAAGTAATAGCGACAACAGACAAATATACATATACTTTGTATATATATATATATATATATATATGCACTTCTTTTTATATAAAGCGAGGAAAGCAAAGTAGCGATAGGAAATTTACGAAGGAGCTTTTGCGCACGACTGTCACGTAGACATTCTTCACAAACGTTTCTCCCTCGGGCATTGACTACGCTCGTTCAGGGCTGGAATGAACGGAGACGACAACGGAAAAATGTATATTTCAAGAGGAATGTGATTCCGGCAAATATCTTATTCTAAGTGCTGTACGTGGCGTTAGACACACTACGACACGTTTTCCCACATCATACAGTTTGAATGGAGTCTAGTCCCAAGGTGTACGTGGCGATAGGCAGACGACGACACATTTCCCACGTCATGCAATTTGAATGGAATGTGGTCCCTCTGTGCAGGTGTTGAGAAATCAGCACGCACGGACAAGACCTAGAGCTCTGTGACTTGCACACTGAGGTGAGAATCTTGATTTAATCGTATCCTTCAATTTCCGTAAGCAATCCTCATCGTAAAAGAGAGAGAGAGAGAGAGAGAGAAAAAAAAAAAAACCGGTTTGGACTTCACCAGACACAAAGGAGCAGGCAAAAGGTGCTCGACTCGGAGTACGTATTTTTTTTATATTTCGCTGTTACGATTCTTGTTCGCCATCTTCACATTTCATCACAGATGCTCGACATTCCAGTACCCCTTTAAATAATTCATGGGACATACAATATCCACCACTTGTCTATCGCTTGCTTCACGGCCGACTTCATTTCCGGTTGCCATGGATACGTCCCTTCTGGTGACGGATACGTCTGAGATCCGGTTAAAAAAAAAAATGATGTTCAGATTTGGTAGGTAAAGGGGAAAATATGTATAAATGTCAAAGGTTCAAGCAGAGGGCGACTTGGAATTTAGTGTTTCTAGAGCACTCGGCATGCTGTTTCAGATGACAAAGTTTTGACAAGGAGATGAGGCACATGTCAAACTGTCATTGAACAGAAGGCAAAAACGTCATTCCTCGGAAGTAATTAATAGCTCTTATCCTTCACGCTACAACGGTTGGAAATTTTCGCTCTACTGACCTCGCCTCTCACAACAGCATGCTCAGGTCGCTTCGATAGATCTCCTGAAGTGAACACTACTGAGTCATATCTGATACATATGGTCATATTTGTCTAAACCCATTGTTTACAGAACAGGGTGTGTTAGTGTTAAGCCTTTGGCAATCTTGAAGTTAAAGAGTTGTAGATCAAGTTAACGATAGAAATATTTATATAGAATGCCGCTAACTTTAATAATTCTTTACGCCGTAGAACCAGCTACCCCTAAGCTAAAGTAATTAACAACTATCCAAGGTAGATGTGAACAGACCTACCCAAAACTCAGTTCAGTCTTATCTGGGCATCACTTGATCTGTGTTTCCTTTGGTCCTGACGAGTTCACACTATGTCAACATATCTGGCAATATCCCTTGCGTCGTATCCAACCTTGATTCTTGTATGAAACAAAAAGTACCACTGGACAATTTTCTGAGAAAACTGGTTTCATGAGTTTGAACAGTCCTTTTCTTTTTCTTTTGTTTTCTTCTGTCCATGACTAATATTTACAAGAACTGGTCAAAACACTGACATGGATGACTGGAGAGCAAATCATAACAGCTCTCTATGTCATCTTTAATATGAAAAAACAATAATCACATTTCTATCCACATGAACTTCAGGATGTGTCAACAATACGTCTAGATGAAGCCTACCCGAGTCTGTCACAAGATCCTTGCGTGTAATCAGCCTTCATCCACAATTTAATTTGATCTCAGCGGACAATCGAAATGAAATAACTTAGTTAAAAGGAAGGTGAGAGTTTATAATTCTATCGAAGGGCACTGAGGTTAGCTTCGCTGCCTCTATCATGAATGCATGACTCAAGGATAAAGGAGAAATGAACATGATATGGAGTTATAATCTGTCTACCCTCGATTCATCTCCCGTCCATTTACTCCCACCTTCCCCCCCCCCTCCACCATCCCCTGCCCTATTTCTTTTTTTTTCTTTTCTAAATGCTAGTCAAGTACAACAAAACGCGCTCCACAGTCCCAGATTCTTCACTCCCACCAGTTGAATTGCATCATCACCCGCACTTTTCCTTTTGTTTCACATCATCGCATCTTTGAAGTGGTTGTCATGACGACCGTAAGGGGAGCCTGAATCGGAAATCGATGTGTCGCTGGCCTCGAGGAGAAGTAGTCTTTTTCCAGTCGGCTTCGGTTTAAAAAAAAGGAAAAAGATCCGACCAAAATCGAAGTTAGCAAGTGATACAATGCTTTTTATAACTAAGAGAACTTTCAAGTTTCAGACACTTTCATTGGATTTGGTAACAGTGGGGTTAATCTGTGAGAGAGCAATGTGATAATTGTTATTTTATCAAGCACAATAGTCTGCGGTGTTTTGAATCAATAGTGAATTAATGTGGACATTCAACAAAGCATAGCTAATAAAAACAGCGTCTTTAGCGCTTGTGTATACAATTTCCAACGACAGCAAGATTGATAGCCCTGTAGCATCGAGTTCCACTCAGTTGCGTGTCTGTAAGGAAGAGTAGAGATTGTTAAAGGTGTGATATATTTAGCTCTGAGGAAAGAAAAATTAAGAAGATAGAACAATTGCTTTAGAAGAAGTCATGAATATTTCAACATTCTATTACGAAGGGAGATTTGCAATAAATGTCAGGAATGCATACATGAATCCATTCCAGCCTACCTACAGACGAGCAAAGTCACTTTCCGGACATTAAATCTCTGAAACGCTGCGAACTCCTCGCATAATGTTCTCATAATTAAGTATCCCATCTCAATAACGGTACTCCAGAGAGTCCCTGAAGCTCAAGATCTGAGCACTTCTGCGACGCAGTTTATGGGAATATGGGTATCACTTCCATACTCCTCGACTATGTTTCACTGCGAGCCTACTGGAGACTTTCGCACGTTTGGTCGACGAGTGATTCGGAGGCGGGACCCCATGATATGGCAATCAATTTTGGCGGCCTCAATTTCCTTTAGTGGCAAGGTGTGCGTGACAAGTGAATCACTGAGTAAATAACCCTGACGGTGGGGGCGGGCTGGTGCGTGCGAGGCAGTGCGTGTATCTTATCTCGAAATACTTCTTGTACATCTGAAAAACAACGGGCAGACAATTAGAAATGTACACTTTCTAATGATTAAGCAACGGCGGGGCCAGGGGAGTAGTATACAAGTCACATAGTTAACTCAGACGCGGTGTTCTGCTTGGGTTTCTTTTCTTTTTGTTTCTTTCTTTCTCGTAACTGGTTATGATTTTCATCACGTTGACCTTAGACAGTTTATGTTGTTCAAATCTTTTTAATATAGATTTCTTTTTTTTTTTTGCCTGACTTGGTGTGATATATATGTTGTTGCTTTCTGTGTAAAATGACTAAAAGAGTCATAATCATGATGTTTTAATTTTCTCATCCAAGCTATGACTCATACACCCAGGGTTTGTTTTTATTGCCCAACTCCGCAAGATGTTCAAGTTGATTTCAAGAGAGACAATGTGTATCAAACAAACAAAAGAATTATGATACATCAAACCCGACCCAAGAAAGAAAATCATACAAACAAAAGAATATATGATACATCAAAACTCGACCCTAAAATAAAAGAAGCAAGGAGTTTTAAAAGTTTGGTAATCGCGCTTTCATGATTAAGAGTAAAACGGGTTACAACATAATGCAAAGTAGAAGAGGTGATGACATCATTTTTTCCATCCGTCTCTCATCAACTATTCAACGTACAAATCTTAAGCAGATTTCTTTTTTTTTCTAACATGAACCTAAAAGAAAAAGTTTACATCTTTGAAGTAGATTATGCTTTGTAAAAAAAAAATAAAAATAGCGTAAAATAGCAACGATGACCTAAAGTATTCACGTGGTATTCCATAGTATAATCATGATAGAATAATTTACCTTGATCTCTTTCACTTTGATAGCTAAACCGGACATTCATTATCAATGAGTCTACACAAGGTCGATGGTGATTTTACAAATGAGAGTCCACTCATCAAACTTAGAGTGACATTGCGCTGCACATTTATTATTCAAGAGGCAAAACGTTTACTGCATGTTGGACTAGGCAACGGACTCGTATCGACTGTCGATGAACGTTGACATTATCTGATTTGGAAAAATATCAAAACATTATGATTACCTACCACAGACTGTTAACCAATATATTTAATGAAAAAAAAAACAACAACAAATAATGACACCAAGCTTCGTTTATTTTCAAGCAGTAGTATAATCCTCTGTATCTATGTAAATTTAAGTCGGAGAAAATGATGCTTCTAAGTTACAGAAATGACTTGATGTTGAAGTTAGATTGCGAAACATCTTTATAGAATGTTACGAAGATACAAGGGCGATCCCCAAGCTATACACAGAGATTTAGCAGGAGTTAACTGTAAGTTTTGGCTTTTTGATACCAAAACCAAGAGGAGAGCTTCTCAAATGTTTATAGTACATCCTATTTTAATGCAATTAGCCGTTCTTAAAACTTGTCAGGACAAATGGAGCCGATACTCGTACGCATGAACAGTATCTAAAGATTGTGTGTTGAGATACCGGAGTGTTGTGAATAAAGAGTTCAGTTCGGAGGTGCCTTTGAATAATTAAAGGAAGGTCGTGATAAATTGGCTACTGCGAAAGGATAAATCAACGAATAACGTTCTATGACAACAAAAGTGAACGCAACACTACCAGCCGAACGCAGAAAATGAACATTTCCTCCCAAATTTAATCTAGCCCTTATTAGCTGCTCATATACTTCGCCAACCATTTGTCAATTAGTCGACAGACTGTGTGCAGAGCCCGTATCGTCATGATTCCAGCTATAGAAGTCTCAGCATGGCATGGGGTTGGACGAGGTGAGGGGGGTTTGTTCCTGGGGACTGCATTAATTATTATCCCGTCAGTGGTTTTGACTGGTAAAAAACAGCTTTGGGTGTTATTGCACTCTCAAGGTGAGCGGGTGCGGTGAAGAGCAGTGGCTGGGAGTGTCGGCGAGGCGAAGCATGACAAACATAGGACAGACGTGCGCATTTCCGTTTAAGGACAAGCTGTCATCTTTTGTATTTGAACTTAATGACGTGAAAGTAAAAATACCAACCTTTTGCTTCTTTAGAAAAATCTTACAGCTCCTGACGTTAGAAATAAGAGTAGCATTTTTTAGTTTGTTCAGTTTGTTGCTATGGGATAACATCCGTCAAGTTGTATTATAAGTTTCAGGGAGAATGCACTTAGATACTGAATTAGGTCCATTTACTCAACAGCAACACCATCACAATCATAAGAAGAGAAGATAAATGGTGGACCCTGCTGAAGACTGCCGAATTCAAGTCATTTTTCTGTGAAGCGCTGTGATACATATTTACTCATCGTAAGAGCGCTATAAAAGTGTCCATTGTATTGTATTATATTGTATTGTATTGTATTGTATTGTATTGTATTGTATTGTATTGTATTGTATTGTATTGTACTGCATTGTATTGGGTTGGATTGGATTGGATTGGATTGGATTTCAGACCGACAGGGCTCAACAAGTCATGTTGATAAAGAGATGTATTGTAGACTCTACTAGTACTCAAGGGACGATATGTGTTCTGCTGTATTGCCAATTTGGCCGATTCGCCTAGGGAACATTGTTGGTTTTGTTCGGGTCTTGAGTAAGCACGTCCTAGATGAGACGCAACGATTCGTATCCCGTTTGCTGGCTAAACCTCAAACCTATCTCATAACATCAATGTCTAATAAACCGACTTCTGGGAGAGCGACGAGCCACGATATCCGGTGGGACTCCTTCTCCGCCGAGCGTCCAGCCATTGTTTGTCTTCGTCTGGTTCTCCGCTGGACCCTCGGTGTTTGAACAGCCACTTGAATGCGGGAATTCAGCGAGGAAGGCATGAGGTGAGCGTACAATCGGATGACATCCTCGCTAGAGATGGGGTTGCCTAGCAACGTCGATTGCCGATGCCCCGGGAAAAAAGGATTCATGCGCGGGCTTAGCCTTGCACCAGACTTTCAATTCTTTTAAGCGGGTTAAAAGAGTACAGCATATAGACGCAATCTCCTGTGTTCTTGATCAGCATAATCTTCGTTTAGGGAACATTATTCTGCTAGCAATTCGCTTCCTTCGCTACATAAATGTGTATTACATGTAGCAAGCCCATGTGTGCTTGAGCTCACTATGAGGTCGTGTCGCTACACCTTTACTTATTTTCTATATTTTCTCTCTAAGCTGTGGTGTAGTATACTACAGTATCTGTTGAACTTCGGATGTCAGGGGATCTTAAAAAAAAACAGAATTATAATTCTCTACTGCTTGTCATTTTTTTAAATCAAAGTCCCTATAAAAATTCTAGTTAATATTCACAAAAGGACTATCCCTTTCTTTGTAAATGTAAAGAGCATGCTATTTACAGCAGATGACAGCAAATCCCGCCATATCCAATTTACAAGGGGCATTCTCTCTCTTATTGTTTCACCCTCTCAGGACTATCATTCAAATTGTGTATGAACGAGTTGGCAAAGTTGAAGGGATGGTACAGTTTCGGTTGAGATGGGGATTGAGGTTTCTACTTTTTTTTTGTTATGATTTTTTTTTTTAGATAATGAGAAACTTCTTATGAAATATTGAATAGCATTCTAAGAGGAATTCAAAGTTTATTAATTAATGAAAATCAGTTTTGAAATGGCCGAGATATCCAAAACAAAGCGATCTTAAATTACAGGTGGGACCCAGCTTTTATTAGGAGCAATTTGTTTTACTTTATTTGTATATCTCAGCCATTTCAAAACTAATTTTCATCAAATAAACTTTGAACTCCTCTAAAAATTGTGCGCTCTTTAACATTTTATAAAGTGGTTTCTAAGTATCTTGCAAAAAGTTAAAAGCTGAATTCTAACCTCAACCAATACTACCATCCCTTTAATGGAAGGTTAACAGTACCAAGCCAAGCATTCTACATCCATCAAATTCCGTTTCATTTCATTACATAATCTATACTAGCTGTACTCGAGCATTCTTCACTTTACTAAAGGGGCTATCTTTGCAGAGCCTGCACGATATGCGCGTGCGTAGATAGAAACCTACCCACGGCTAAGATTTTATTTAACAACATAAAAGTCAAAATCGATGATATTGCACATCCTTAACGTAATCATATCGATTATGCATCATTTTTGAACGCACACTATTCACACCGATTCCAAAATCTCATTTCATTTTTTTTTCCATATTTTAGGTGAAATATCTCATTAGAGAAAGGGATCAATGCGCGGAAATGAAGCTCGAAAACTTCTTTAAATGCCGCTAGAAGTTGTACTTTCACGACTGTCAGAATCTCTGCTGGAAGCCGTGAGCAAAGTGCAGACAAGAAAAGACAGTGCTCTGTCGGGCGTTGTGAGCATCCTTCACTGAACATCAAGATGGCACGTGCAAGGGAATACAGCTAGGATGAGAACTTGCACCCACACTTAACGCCTTTCGTCTGAATGCATCGACACAAACGCACTTAGCTTGTTTCTAGTCGATTGAAAATTAACCTCAAGTCGATTAAGTCAGGTGTATTAGGAATTCCACACACACGTTGCCCCTAGCTTTTAGATGTGGATGCATCGCCTAGAACAAAGATCTAGACAAAAATGTTTTAAACAGTCGAAGCGAAATGTGACAAGGCACCAGTAGAGACTGCACTGGATAACTTTGTGTGCACTCGCGCCGCACTCTAATGAACGCGAGCTTTTTGTTTCTTGTTGTTGTTGTTGTTGTTGTTGTTGTTGTTTTGGTCTTCTTCCTAAAGGGTTGATCCCTGAGTAGGGGGTATCTGCACGCTGAAGAAAGACGGTCAAGTATGCGAGCATTGGGGGTTCTTCGCCTCTGACGATTTTACGGCTCGATGCAGATTACTTACGACACATTAATGTGCACAGCTAAATTGCCATGACTTCTGTATGATTGCAGCGTCTTACCCCCCCCCCCCCCCCACCACCACCACCAGATTGTGCTCAGATAGTTCAAACTGAACACCTGTCTCCTCAGCAGTAACCCACGGTTGGGCCCCCTAGCGGTGACGATTCAACAGTTTGCGAAATCAAGAATTGGGGAACGGGCTGGCAATAACAGATGATGATGGCGCACTGAATATACATAAAACATGACACAAAAAACAAGTTTTAGTGAAGTGTTCACTTCTCCGTGAGCCTGACAGTGCAGTGCTTTGTTTGAAAGTGTATCCAACAAATTTCTTGTCATAATCAATTTACTTCAAAGTTTGCTTATTTATGGACGTGAATATAAAGTTCGTCATTCACCTTTTGGTGCACTTTCCCGTTTAAAATTTGTTTTGTTTTCAATCCGCTGCCGTCCACTGACTACTAGTATATGGCCGATTCAATATGACATAATCTCATCATCCGCGCTCTTGGTTCAAGGAAATTGGGCGAAAATGAAACCAACGTCGGCTCGGGTGAGGAAGCTCTATTGATTTGATTCTACGTGGCAGCCGAGCAGATATTAGCCGGCAAACGATCCAACTGGCCGAAAAGACCCGCCATTATCACTTGCTCGCCGCCACTCCAGCACAAACCTTTAAAACGTAATGTAAGCAAATTTATAGGTAGGTCATACCGTATAAGTGGCTGATGCAAAACAGTCAAACATATTAGGTGAATGATCATAGTGTGTGAAAAAATACACGCAGTTGTTTCCTCGTTAAACCAGTCCATATCATGTCGAAGCTAATGGTAATGCATATAATGATGGAGTATCGCTGTTCTAGGCCAAGGTTATTATGGTGATAATCACGTTTTTCTATGGTGCATGTCCATGAGGAATCATTTGTCATATACC
Source organism: Diadema setosum (assembly GCA_033980235.1). Taxonomy (NCBI): domain Eukaryota; kingdom Metazoa; phylum Echinodermata; class Echinoidea; order Diadematoida; family Diadematidae; genus Diadema; species Diadema setosum. The sequence continues at coordinate 2,557,283 of CM067061.1, read as the reverse complement.
ATCATTTTCGTGATGCAGAGCACAATGTATCGTACCGATATCAAATAGCCTGCACACACAATCACCTACAAGTGCTTCTTTCCACCTATTTCCCACCTTATCCGACTGTCCATTTCATGATGGATTTTCAGATTTACTTTGGTTTTTTTTTTAAGTAGACTGAAAAACACAAAGAGAGTGTGGGGGGGGGGGGAGATCAAAGTATGCTCCACGAAGAAAACGAAATTCAAAATTTCCAACATTGTGAACTGAACCAAAGTGAGATTATGATATTAATATTACAGTGAAAATTTATGATGGCCCATCTCTACCAGTCTCGTTCTCACGGCACCACATTAAAAATACAAAGCTCAATAAATAGCAATAGTGAATGGGTTAGTCAAATACCGGTTAGTGATTGGCTAAGCACAGTCACTTGATGGAAGCACATTCGTTATGTTCGCCCATGGGCAGAACATTTTTGTAATGTTCTCCCATGGGAAAACATTTTCACGTAACAAATGACAGAAGGCCTATAGGACCGCGCTCGCACAGTGAATTTTGCTCTGCGCGAGCGTTGTGCTGGTGGTTGACGTTGACGTATTTGACTAACCCATATAATATAACAGATGATGACTTTTGTTGTCGGGAACATGTACCAAACGTTCCACCCTCAGGGTTCGAAATACTATTTCGGGAGGCTATAAGTCCCTCAATAGCATTTAAACCCTTCGGGTGGAACATTCGGTATGTTCCCTCCCCCGCCAGTCATCATCTATGTCATGTTTTATAAGACTCACACTGATTGCTAATTCTTACTCTCATGAAGCCGATTTCATAGCTGTGTGAAATAAAAATGTATTGAATAAATCAATAAAATAATATAAAAGTTATTATTAATTTGCAAAGCAAGCAATACATCGTACTGATTGCAGGGTGACTTGATTTTAGTTCCCCTGTAAAATACGTCATATCTTCTCCTTGCAATCTTTCTCTTCCTCCTTTTCTTCAGATATCTTGATTTCCTCATCCTCCTGATCATTTCGTCATTCTTTTCTTCACCTGCTCATTTTTCTTCTTAATGTCCATCGAACTCTTTCCACCCGTCTTCTTCTCGTTTCTCTTGTCATCCTCCTTCCATCGCTCAATCTACCATTTTCCCTCTCGTTGTTTTCTCCTCTCTCTTTACTGTCATCTCTTCTTTTCCTTATCCTTCCCTTTCTTAGTCCTACCCTTCGTCTTCCCTCAGATACCATCACTTTAATCGTGCACCCGAGGCCTGACACAATTTTTAAAGTGTACATACATGCGACATGCAAGTTTAATGACTTCACTGAAAATCGTGTGTTGGACACCGTCCGCTGCCTCAAGGGCTTATCAAACATTTACCACACGTTGCCTAGCAGCATGACAATGACACGAGAAAGTGAGAGAGAGAGAGAGAGATAGATAGAGAGAGAGATAAAGCGAAAGAGATAGGTAGAGAGAGACCCTATACTCTGTTCCCTATAACATGTACACCGTACATCCAACTATATATCATATATTTTTTATGTTACTAATACTGTGTACTTTTTCAGCTTTAATAGTCAATTAATTAGTACGGCATTACATTACCTGTACATTAGTGCGGCTGACGCGATGGCGCCGTAAAAACAAAAAAGTTCTAAACCTGTCTCACTTGCATAGCACGTTTCAAGCTGCTAAACAATGACAAAATGATTGTCAACAATAGCAGAAGAAAGAGTGACAGATACGAGATATGAGATGAACAGTCGAATAAAGTATAATACTTTTCAACCATGGTGATAACTTAAGAAGTAGGCCAGGAAAAAGACCAGGAATTAGGCCAAAGAATTGAAAGGAGAGATCGGAATATAAAAAGAAAGAAAAAAGGAAAAAAAAAGATTAAAAAAAAAAGAAGGGAGCAGGATTTACCCGGACCAGAAGAAGATAACGATTAAGGCATGAGAAGATACAACAAAATCTTTAAGAATCAGCGAACCAGCTATCAAACAGTTGGCCAGTGCTTCGAGGTTCGTCTTTCTCTCTCTCTACTGGAGAGCCAACTTATTAATGATCATTCATTATTTGTGGCACTCGCGAACGTAATCCAACCCGCACAAGCTTGCAATCATTTCGAGCGCGAGGAGGAACGAATACGAAAAGTCACCAAGATCCACACACCTGGGACATACGAGATCTCATCCTTCAATCTGTGCGGGAATATCGCATAAAACTTCGTAGAAGTTTGCGGCCATGGCAGGAAAAAGCCCCCCGAGCACACTTATGATATCAAGCCACCCTGAAAATACGGTCACAACTCGATGAGGAGTTTCATCATTTTATTGACCCAATTCGGTCTCTCGGGCCAGCGGAAATTTTTGATCCTTCAATAACTTGGCATCCTTCGAGAGGTTCTACTCTCTCCTAGCGCAGTTTATCCAAATAGGGATGCGTCTGGAACAATCCTCGCAGTATCTCTCTCACTCCATATTTCACAATGCATCAAGGACCTGTTAGAGTACGAGATGAGTTGGTTTGCTTGGCGTCGGTGAAGGCAAGGGGTTAGATGGAGTCATTGTGCATGGTTTGACGGACGGTCATAGAGTACACAGGGTTCAACTGGTACTCTAATGGTTGCTTGTCTTTAAGCAATACGCTTATAAACATATTGGAATAGTAATCACTTTATATTAGCCCTAAAGGGGTAGGTACTTTTTCGCTTGGGGTTTGTAAGTTTGGGGTTGTTGTTTTTTTCTCCATCGACCACAATCTATTCACAGGGTTTTACTCACAGAGAAATTGCTTCTCTTGATGTTACATGGAATGAAAATTGTGTGAATGTGAATGTGGCATAGACCGACTGGAATATGTGAATTTTCTTTCGCAATAAAAGTCAAGTATGAAAATGTTTTGATATGCATGTGACCACCAATTCATCTAACTTTCATAATCTCGCTTTTGCCTTTGAAGAAGGATAATAACAATATATTACATATAATAATAATGCAAAGTCTTGTGGTTTATATTTGTAAGCCTTGTGCTTTATGGTAATCATACTGAATGCCGAGTCCTGTTTCCGTTTAGAAGCTCGTAGCAGATAAATCTATAATAAACCACGATTTACTTGGAAGCGAAAGTCGCGAAAAGATTATATTGATCCACTAAGTTCCATGCAGAAACAACATTTCTTTGCTTTGATGACGTGATTTCGATTTATTCACCGTTAGTACTTCGCAGCTATCAATGAAAACCTTTCATTCTTTTGCGCATTTACCCTTTGTTTAAATCGCTAAATCTATGAATGATCCTTTAATTAATCGGCAACATACTTTTGCAGATTAAAGAGAATGTTTCTGTCTCAAATTGTCAAATTTCTGTGAGTTTCTTCCCCCTGACATTTTGCTGACTCAATAAATACAACCAGTACCATCTATTTTTTTTTTGTATAACATAGGATACGCAGTAAAGTCTGAGGCATTTCGTGAAGCATTTAATGAGTGTACAGATATATTTCCTGTCAATTGTTATAAGCTACTGAAATCCTTGCATGTGATTGGCTGAGAGCAAAACGCTTCATGAAATGCCTCCCTGAGCTGCCAACTTAGTGAGGACAAGATACTGATTCTTATTTCTGCAGAATTACCCCCATACAGGCTTTGATGGAACAAGGCAGAGAGAGGTCGTGTTGAACCGTTTCAGACTGTTCGGTGTTGTTTGCTGTGGATAGGAAATCCACTCACGCTGTTGGGGGAAACAGAAATGGCATATCTGTCACGCTTCACACTCATCCTTTCTGCTCTGTCGCAGATTGGGGGCTTAGCGAAGAAGCAGGTATAAGGGATTTTTGCCTTGTAAATCCCATCGTAGCATGGCAACAGGATTGTACCGTTTTATCCTCCACGAGACAAGGTGGGATCTGATTGCGAAAACATTCAGAGTATATTTTTGAACAACAATCGGCTATAAACCAATGTGCATATCAAGTTACAAAGGTTTTTCTCTTCGCCGGAGAAAATGGATTTCACGATATTTGTGCTATGTCTGAAAACAAAGTGTAGATTTGATTTAAGGTGAAGTGCTCGTAGATCGATACAAGGGCAATAAGAGGAGGTAAAGGGTAAGAAGAGAATCAGAAAACGTGCGTATTCCATGCTTCCGTGATTCCTGTCGGATGTTTGGAGTAAAGATTGATATTGACTCACTGGATACCCTTCAATCAGAATAACTTTTTTCATTAGCCAGCAAACATCCACAAGGTGTTTGGATGTGCTTCCTCATATTTCAATTAATTGTCCTGTTTTCATACAATATGAGCCCCGTTTAGCCTTTCTTACAGCATCCCTTCTTTCACATCTTCTCTAGATTACGTCATTACCACCCTTTCGTCAAATCATATTAATAATAAAAATCAAGTATATCATGCAAAAACTATAGGATTTCTAAACAAGTCTGTCCATATACTTACGTTACACAAACACTCACACATACGCACACACACGCACATGAACACACATACACCACACACACACACAGGCGGAGAATGATTCCCCAAACCAGGTTCACACAAATCCATTCCACGTGTTTGTAGTTCCACGCCTTGTATTGAGCGTGTGGCCTAGGAAGCTCACACTTGCTGCTTCGCTGCCTTACACACCATTTCTGACAAGCCATCACGTAAAGTACCCCGACACTCACAGAAAGTGGTATGTCCTCTTTACAGAAAAGGAATACAGACTAATATCTTTCAGCATGCTCATCTGAACAATCCCAAAGTTATATTTCCCATGCTCTGCTTCTTTCCTTCCAGTATAACATCTTCTCTGTCTCGATATCTCTACCAATTGCCTTGTAAAAGTCTGTCAGTCCGTCCGTCCGTCCAAGACGTTTCACTTGGTTCCCCGTGTAAATCACTCGCGCTCCGTTTCCCCGGGACGCTTCAGTGCATCCCTCTAGCACGGTGTCTTCTCTCTCACCTCTAGGGAGCTTGGCTGAACGCCGGATCGCCGCTTCCTCGGAAACAAGCTAATTACAACTCCAGACAGGGAGTTACATGGCGAAGAGATATGGAGACAAAGAAAAAAAAAGAAAGAAAGAAGGAAAGAGAAGAGAGAGAATAAACCCAGCCTTCACACACACACACACACACACACACACATACACACACACACTCATTATTCACATGCATAGATGCGCTCATAAATACCGACCCTTACAAAAGGATGTAAGCATCACAGCAACTAAGTATAACAACTTTCGATCCTGACTGTACGATAATCTATGCAACCATAATCACTGTAACCACAGTGACAAAATTCTTCAGTAAACACTAATCGAAATTGTCGTCATGTTTTACACTTAGCGTTGTGCGGTAAAGGGACTTTACCAACACATAATACTTACCAACACAAAATATTTTGCTTATCTGTTTCCTTTCATCGCACATGAAGAATTCAACGTCTCATCAAACCTTTATGACATGTATATTAACTCGATAGAATAAAGATAATAACAAAAAAAAAATGTTTGTGTGAGAATGAATTATCACGGCACGTGTGTAGAACGTAAAGAGTTATGTATTTCTAATTCCAGTGAATTATCTTGAAAATAAGGCTAGATTGTTTGAAAACTGTCTTGATGTATACAAAAGTGTTCATAACTTCAGTTTTGTAATTGAATTGAGGCAGAGAGAACATAATGAAAAGTAAACGATTTTTGCGAGGCAGCATCAGCATTCAGAACAAAACATTGAGCATTGACCTTAAACAATTGTTCCAATGGTTTATTCTAACGCATCTAATTTATTTCAAATTCTCAAGATACTGTCAGGGGTTCTGCTGAGACAGTGTAGCCAAGGGTATGTCGCATGATCGCAGACATCAGCAGTCGTCGCAGGATTTCTTTCTGGGACCTCTAGGGATAAGGAAGAAATTAAAATGGCGCCTGATGCCGAAATGATGAAAGACACCGGTGTGGAAGGACCAGGCGGTAATCATGGCTGGGAAGCTTCAATGAGCATGGTGATCCTTACCTCTGGAATAATCATAAAATTCGAGAATAGCTGGATAGGACTATAATAGCCAAATGATATAATATTGCTGTATTTCATCTCTTTTAGGAATTTAACATTAGTGCTTTTGAGTGCTCTTTGTTCTGTGATAAAATCATTTTCACCTAAATTTCGCTTTACGCAACGTTCTGTACACACACACACACACACACACACACACATACACACACACACACACACACACACATATATATACACACTGTATATTATAACTACACACACATACACAACTAATGCTTTGACATATTTGACATTGAAATGTTTACATAATTTTGTTTGGTCAGCTTGGAAGAAAATTCTTTAATCAAAGTCTGATGTTGACCTTTAGGGGACATCAGTATTTTGCGACAGTCTGACGCGGTGTTTTCAAGATAAGGTCTAAGGCTACACCTGTTTCAACAACATGTGATCATGCATGGTGATCACGTGCAGAATAGAATGACAGTACTTCCAAATGGTGGCAATGGCTCCCAAGATGTAGGGTTGGCAAACAAACAAACAACTCAGGTGCAGGAGTCGGGGATGACATATGGATTCGAGGATGGAAATTTGGCGGAAAACATCGTTGTTGGAAATCACTCCGCACATGGTACCGGAGAATGTTTCGTACTCTCAGGAGAAATATGAAAAATGAACGAAACGATGGGTATTCTTTGAGGAAAATCCACACACTGAAATGAATAAACATACTGAGAGTATTGTAAATGGTACCCATGGGTATACATCTTTCTACTATCGCGATTTTATTGGTACAGTGCACTCCCGTTAGAACAAACACGGTTATGACGTTGATATATAATTCCGGTTACAACGAAGTAAAAATTCACGCCGCAACATTATCCGTTCTATGTTTTTTTTTTTCTTGATTGTTTGTATGCTCGGTTAAAACGAAATATTGATATAACGAAAGAAAACTGCCGATCCCGAGAACTTCGTTGTAACGGGAGTCCACTGTAATTATTACTTTTTCAAATTGATGAAATCTTTGCGTCGAGTTGTTTTTAGTTGTTATGAAAACAACTCGACGCAAGAATTTCATCAATTTTAATAGTTAAGCAGCAGTACCCGTTGCTTGCTTTACGGATTAGAACCAGCACTAACTGTCGGGTAGATACGAGTGGATACTAGTAAATCATGTAGATACGACGCCTGTCCGGTGATCATCAGGAGGTCCATGGTTCGAATCCTGCTCCAGTATGTATGCCTATGAATTCTTTTGTTATAGCTACTACTAAAACACTGACTCACTTACGTTATTGTAGGGCAATATCAGCGAAAATTATTACTTTTTGTTTCTTGGTAATGAATGAGCTTTTCGTTGCTTGTTGATAATATGGAAACAAAAACAATGTATCCATAATAGATTCATCAAGGTGATCAGCGTCTACCTTTTCTATCCGAGAAAGAATGTGTAGCTGATTAGAACACAGAATCATTAGTAACCAAGCAAGGACTCGGCAATCAATTTCGCGTTAATGATCAAGATTCTCCAATTTGTCGACAAGACAGGGATGTTAGTATGTATAATTATGATAACATTATGCGAATGAATGGCTTAAACTATAGTTTCAAGAGATAGATGCAGGGTTAGAATTTGTAGAACACGACTCTTCATTATTGACTTCTATTAGTATAAGGCCTATACAACATTTTGTAGAATTGTTTCTCTTTGCGAAATCAATGTTTTTGTCATCGTTATGTATGTGACTCAAATATTACTAAGAATGAAACCGTTGTGGATAGAATATCAATAACGCTTGAGGAAATACAGTGCACTGTCTCCCATTATGACAAAATCCTCGGGACTGGCGGTTTTCTGTCGTTATAACGAAATTTCATTATAACCAGATAGTATATTATATTGAAATTCTTAACAAGTCTGCAATGCGATCTATAAGAACTAGCTATGATGATGATGATGACGATGATGAAGATAATAATAATAACAATAATAATAGAAATAATAATAATAATAATAATAATAATAATTATTATTATTATTATTATCATTATTATTATTATTATTATACAATCATAATCATTATAATTATTATTATTATTATTATTATTATTATTATTATTGATATTTGTTATTATTATCATCATCATTATTATGAGTAGTCGTATTTAGATATATAGATGGTAATTTCGGGACCTGAATTTTGATTTCGATGTAAAGAGAATTTCGTTTTTACCGTGTTTGTTATAACGGGAGTACACGGCAAAAGTGAGTCAAATCAAAATGTTAACACTCATCGTTCAGAATCCTTGGATATATACAAATGGCCTCCCCAGTTTATCTCAATGTTCACCTTACTGATAGACCATAATTATGCATTCTATCAAGCTACGATGTGCCATCTATATCCTTTCTGTCCTCGTGAAATTGCATTTTTCATTTAATTAGATTGAAAGGTCTTCTCCTAATCAACTAGAGTGATTTATAATTATTCAAAATGCAGGGAATTCCTACCAAGATGGCTCGTGATAGCATCTTTTCCTGAGAGTAATTTTTTCAGTGTTACCATGATAATGACTATGTTCCACGTCATAAGGGGGATGGGGATAGGCTTATATACACATACATTGAGTGTACACAAAAGTTCTAACGACGGAACAGAAAATTGTAGACAATTAATTTTTGATATGACGAATAGACACTTTACGGCTATTCAAAGTCTACAGTAGACGAACAGCTGAATTTTGATTAGCATACAGATTGCCATAATCATTTATCATTGTTTATAGTTTCCAAAAGACTCTTGTGAAAATGACGATTTGCTTTTTTCTTCCCATCTAAGTGGTTTTATATGCTTTGTTTTTGTGTGTTTTTTTTTTCCTCAAAGTAGCCTACTAGATGTGGGACTAATATGCACACCGTATAAGTAACTCCGATCTCAATTGGGTGTGGGTTGAGTTGTTTATTTTTCTTTAACGTTCATGTAATTATTCAAGTTCTTTATGTATTCAGACATGATAAATCTATGGCCAGTTATCATATATAGACCTGAATCACGAATTAATTCAAAAGCAACGATTTTGTTTTTACATATATATATATATATATATATATATATATATATATATAAATTTATCTCTGAAACTATTTTTCATGCATTTCTAGAATGATTGACTACGTGTTATACAATCTTGTAAACATTATGATAATCTCCGATACCTCGCGTTTAAAACAAATCACTTAGTGTTCTCAAATGACGCGAATTTCTGTTGCCTTAAAGTGTAGCATTCCGCTTTTTTGCACACTTTGCGTCAGGTTCAATTTCACACATGTCCGATGGAAACAAATGAAGCGTCTTCGAACAGTCATCACTGCTCAAGTTAAAAAAACCCACCAACAACAGAAACTTCACTATCATAGCTAATACATTGCTTACTGGTACGAGGTGAACACGTTGCGTTGCAGGCATTGAATGAAAAGAAAAGTGTTCCTCATCTGCCCAGATACATTCTTAGATGTGATCAACAGTTGGATACAATGTAGCAAGCTCTATATGGGTGCAAATCAATATCTACGTTCACAAAAGTTGACATATTCATGGCAATGTAGCCACCACTTAGGATGAGGATCAATTATCATCATTACATTTCTAGCGCAGGTGGTTTTAGAGCCGATAGAGAAAGCGGGACCCTTCGAGACAGTACGAAAGACCTCGCCGTATATGCGATGTAATCCGCCATCACCTCGCTTGATTGATAACAAATATCTACCCACTAAAAACAGTGAGTATCGGAACCTCTTTCTGTACTTTCTCTCTCTCACACCTCTGTCTCTTTCACAGCTGTCATTCCCTGTCTTCTCCATCTCTCAACAGCCAGTACTCTCTCTTTCTACATCGATGAAGTGCAATTTCATCCCATTTGATGTCGATTCTATTCTTACTATTGATACTATAGAAACAGGGGAAAATATGCGCTGCATTTCCCATCTAAACGCCCGATTTGCAAAAAGAGACAAACAGATTCTTTGTCTGTAGTAGATTCTCGCTGCTTTTTACACAAGGTCATGATGAAAAGGACGGCTTACCTGTGTAGTGCGATTGGCACCTTCTATTTTTATGTGAAAGAAAGAAAAAGTTCAATTATTGCCAATACATGTACTGAGATTTTACTGTCATTTTAAAATTCATGATCACACAAGATGATCAAATTCTAGTTTTGTACCACATTTTATTATTCTTTTGTTATTCATTTCTTACAAAATGATGCAATAATGATTGTGTGATGTATACTTTGTATTTTATTTCGAATTCTTTGGATGAATGGAAATTTGATGTCAGTTGAACCCGAAACCGAAACTGAAATTATTTTTGCACTATTGCAGTGATACAATTCTCGTCAATTGTAGTTTTGTAAACTATGTATAAATGTATTGTAGTAGTGTAACGTAAGTGAGGGGACCGCACTAAACAAGTTCGCTTTTAAGCAGCCCCTCAATTTTCATTTCCATCAAGTCCTTAATGAAACAATATTTATGTTACATGAATATACTAACATTTTGACCTTTGTATATCACCTATGTATATTGTTTGGATATGAAACAAGTAAAACATGAATGAATGAATGAATGAATAAATGAATAAAAAAAAATTGAATACTCAACTCACTTGCATCAAACCAAAATTTACTTTGTTTCTTAGGTGATCAATTTTCAACGCTTTGACACTGTGCTGCACACAAGGTAAATAAGAACATTTCTGTGTTAAATAGTTTAGGTGCCATTTTCTAGCACAAAAGCGGTATAGCAATAGCAATTCTAACTTTGACATTTCTCTCTGTCAGCGATCAAGTCGTATCAAGAATGAAGACTGGCTGTCACTAGAGATACATGAGCTCTATTATGAAATTTGCTTGAAAATCAGAAAATACTGAAACCATCAATATAATGCCTTATGATGTTGATTTAGTATTCATTAAGGAGATGTTAGATTAATTCAGTTCTTCAAGTAAAAAAAAAAAAAAACAGCAAAATTGGTACGAAAATGTAACTTTAATTAACTTTGCAAAGTGAACAATAAAATGATATGCTCCTGAGAGCCAGGAACGCAAATGTGTCAGCGCCTTGATATACAGGAGTCAATTAGAATACCCTGATCCCTCTGCTTTGAAAAAAAAAAAGAACGGAAGAAACCGACGGAGGTCTACTGGTCAAGCACAAGTTCCTGGGCCCCGTTTCATAAAAGATGTTAGGATGTCAACTCTTGCTGGAATGACAACTTCCCATAGCAACAGCCGAGCAGGAAGCTGCATTCTTATCGTTACCATGACAATTGCCATTCCAGCAAGAGTTGCTCTCATATCAACTTTTTTATGAAATAGGGCCCTGGTCTCAACCAGTGGATGCTGATAGTAGTAAAACAACCTGATGACTGACGAAGCAACACACCGAGTCACTGACAGTTGGTCAAGTTAGTTTAACAGCTTAATATTTATTATCAATCCCTACTTAATAATGTTTTATGTTAGATCTCTTTCGACAGGAACACACGATAGGAACACAACAGAAAATGACCTCAGAAGAATATCCTTGTCTGCGTAATGAAATGGCAACATGTCCATTTCGCATTTCGTATTGAAGTAATATTGTATTTTAATTTGAAGGAATAACACTGAATTCTAAGATACAACAGACTTACTCTAAAGTATAATACACTAATTCGATATATCAACATCAGTATTTTGGATGTCTTCACTCTAAGTGCTTAATTTCAGAAGCTTACCTTGTCAGTATTGTGATATTCCAAAGAGCAATGCGCTTTCCGCCGAAGACTTGGGACAGGCAGGCGAACTTCACGCGAGCACGTCGTCTATTTGGATGGGCAACCAGCGGCAGCATTCGCTTCCTTGCCTCCTTGGTTGCAGTGCGACGGCACAAAAATCGATCCTGCACTGTAAAAATATCCTCCGAAATTCCCGCATTGAATTCCACAAGTGGTAACAATCAAATCTTACACTCCGAAGATAATGGATTGTTCCAAATTTTGAGGTTCGGCACGAGAAGAAAATGCGGAAATGGACACAGGAGTCCACCGACTTCTCTGCGCCCCGGACTTACACAAATTCGCATTTCCCCGCGAGAATATCGTTTGCAGGTTCAGAACGAACGATTACGATGCACGGAGCTATCGCGATACAGCGCGCATCAGTCGCCATGGGGGGGGGGGGGGGGGGGGGGGAGGGGGGAGGGGTTGTATGGGTGGAGGATTTGCCACGTTACAGGGAAACCGGCAACTTCGGTTTACTGCAAGCTCATCTCCGCCTTGACTCACCCACTAAAAAAGACATGGTACCGGGTCCTATGCATTCCTGTGTATTCAAATGCCATTTAATGGTTCTGGCTTAAAGCCTCGAGCAAATTAATGGTTACTTATTTCATGTGCTTCTATTATATATTTTCATATTCATACTTTCCTTTGCATATTTTACATACTTTGGTATCACGCTGAACAGACATCAGGCTAGCCTATGGCCTGGTTTGCCATTTCTTTTGATATAAAGACAAAAAATAAAATAAATCTGAACTGAACTGAACCGAACAAGAAAACGAACAAAATAATAATGAACAAACAAAAATCTATCTTAAACAGTATTTATGACCAATTTAATGACCAAACCATACAGGCAGTCTTTGATTATCACGACATATTTTCATTACCAAATTAGGAAGCCGGTTTTTTTTTTTTTTTTCAAATCTTGAACTGGGGATATAAATATCTCAATGAGGTAAAAAAAAAATGTTTGGATCATTACAAACTACTTCAATTTGAATTCTTAAACTCTCCCAGATATTCCGGGTTTTTTGCTCTTTAGTGGTAATTATGGAAATCTTGCGCAAGTTCCGCCTAAAGCATTATATTAGATGGAGTGTTAGGTACCTTGTAAATCCCATATATTATTTAAGCATGATAATGATATTATTATTATTATTAGAAGTAGTAGTGGTAGTAGTAGCAGCAGCAGAAGTAGTAGTAGTAGTAGTAGTAATAGTAGTAGTAGTAGCTAGTAGTAGTAGTAGTAGTAGTAGTAGTAGTAGCTAGTAGTAGTAGTAGTAGTAGTAGTAGTAGTAGTAGCTAGTAGTAGTAGTAGTAGTAGTAGTAGTAGTAGTAGTAGTAGGAGAAGTAGTAGTGACTTTTCAGGGGTAGATCTCACTGAATCAACATTTTCGTTTGGTTTTACACCATTGTTACGTTCAAGCAATCTGCCTGATACAAAAAAAAAAAAAAAAAAAAATCGGTTCTGTTTTCTCATAAACTTTCTCTCGAAGAATTTAATCATATGTATGATAGATAACGGGATAATGCGTGCGTTAGAGAAATCAAGTTGAAATGAATCGACCGCTGAATCGTTGCCCGAAGTCGATAATCGGACAATAGTAAATTTATCTGGCGCCATCTCCGGCCAATCGCCACACAGGGTCATCACGGCTTTTGTTAGTAAATTTTCTCAGTATCGTCGTTGTATTTCATCGTATATCACATACAGTGTAAATTGATTCACAATAATGTCTTCAAATCTTAGGGCGAGCTGCTTAGTAACCATGTGTCTTCGGGAACCTGTTAAATTCTGTATAAAACCAACGGGGGGTGTCAGAATTACGAATGACCGGATAAAAGAATCTATATCGCACGTTCTCTTTCTCAGAATAACTGCAAATACACTCATCAATACCTCGCCTGCGATTGAAACACACTTTATGCTCTCTCTCTCTCTCTCTCTCTCTCTCTCTCTCTCATATATATATAGGCCTCTATATATGGACAGATAGCTGTCTAGTTACTTGGACGACGAGATAAATTAGTGTAGTGTATGGCCTGGAATATTGGAATACATGCACCGAAATACGTATCATTGATAAAGTCAAGGGTATTACACTTTTGACGCTTTTAACATTTGAACTCAAGGTACAATAGAAATGAAAAATTGAATACTATCATGGGCTTTTATTTCAGATTTTGCTTTGGACTTTATTTCTTGTGTGATTTGGTCAATAATTTCGACAAATGACGTGAAATCATACATTACAGCTCAGGATAAATGTGTCAGTAATAGGCAAAAGAAAAAAAGAAGAAGAAATGATATGATTCTCTATTACATGCAACCATGGAGCTGTAGCTCCATGATGCAACCAATACAGATAATCGAAATATCCATGACAACAGAAAGAAACCATGTAGACTTTATGAACAACATAATATTGACGGAACGTTTAGTTGAAATGCTGACGTCATCAAAATTGTGTAACAAAGGAAACAGGACTACCTTCCAAAACAGAGCAGATGAACGTAAGCTACTGGCCATCTTGAAATTACCCAGCATTCATTGAGTCAATCAGTCATACCTGTTGATTGATTTAGGTTGCTCACAAAATTGATGGCTTTGCAACTTTCCTGACATAGGGTACATGTGACCTTATGTATCATCATACGACAAAATATACGAAGAAATCATAATCGTTGATCTAATGAATTTATTACCAGCAGTGATTTGATTGATTTTCAACAATGATGTGGAATTGTAAATGTAGTTTGTTTATTCAAACATGAGAAATGTTGTATTCGTGCTCGATCACGAAATCAATGTCGGTCGTTCCTTAGCAGAGAACCATGAGTCACTAATCTACTCGATATAGAGGAGTTTGTTAGGTGAGCCAGACTGTACATCTGCAAGCCTGTTGTTGGTAGCATCAGAAAGAATAGCTTCCCGGACTTCCGATGGGCTCATACCAGGATTGTTGCCCAGTAGTACGGCAGCCACTCCTGGGGTAAGAAGAATATGAATGCACACATTTTGTTGTGTATTGGTATATGAGCAATATAATTAACTTTTAACTTAACCGTTCTCCTTCAAAATATACCCGCTTGCTCCATCGAGAAGCATGCACACCTTTTCGAACGTGTAGTGTTGTTTAAACAAAAACTCTATATATTGCAACAGATTGACATATTGCCTTATATCAACGTAAATAAGTGCAATCAGTTGCAATAAAAACAATTTACTCGACGCGTGAATTTCATCAATTTGAAGAACTCTAAAGGTATTCATTCCCAACTTTATGATTTTCAATATGGTTTCATAATTTATTATTGAAGATACCATTGCACATGAGTATATACTCATAATATTCATACTTAGTAGCACTAACGAGTACTAGACGTTTACAGAGCAATAGTGTTGACAAGGTTCTCTTAAAGAACCATACAATAAGAGAGAGAGAGAGAGAGGGAGAGAGAGAGAAAAGAAAGAAATAAAGAGAGAGAGAGAAAAAAAAAGAGAAAGAAATAAAGAGAGAGAGAGAGAAAAAAAAGAGAAAGAAATAAAGAGAGAGAGAGAGAGAGAGTATAACCTAGAGTAAGAGAGGGAGAGGGGGAAGATTATAACTATTATGTTTGGTTATGTTTCTGTCTTTTTACCCACCTGCAACGTGTGGACAGGCCATGCTTGTACCACTCCAAGCATCAGTGGCAGTGTCGCTAGTTTGAATTGAACTGACGATGTTTACACCAGGTGCGAAGATGTCAACACAACTACCATAATTGGAAAAGTATGCACGAGTGTCGGTGTTATCGGTGGCTCCAACAGTAATGGCCTGGAATATAAGGGGACAAAATGATGATAAAGAATGATTTTACCATCTCATGAAGTTCTCAGAATCAAACACTGTTGAAATGTCCTTCAGGGAACTAAAAAATGTAACCTTGGTGAAAGGGCTTTCAAGTAGGCTGCTCTGAAAGTATTATTATCGACTAACCCCTTCTGTTTGTAAGGCAAGGAGCTATCCGTTGAGGACGAGTCCCGAGTATATACTTGGGCAGGTGTCTATGGGAAATGAGTGTTGTAGCAAAATCAAACCGTCCTCAACGGGTTAAGACCAGGTTCATATCTGAAAAATTGCACACTTAGTTTCAATTATATATGTCACTACTATTTCGTAAAGCACAGTACATTATATTATTGTCATAGTAGCTGCACATCTGCAGATGTTCTTTATTATTACCATTACTTGTATTATCATCATAACTATTATTATTATTATTATTATCATTATCATTATTATTATTATTAGTAGTAGTAGAAGCAGAAGTAGTATTACCATCATTACCATCGTCATTGTTTTTATGATAAAATCTTAAACAAAGCATTCAGGCTTTGAAGGGACATAAGTTAAGGCTAACGTATCATAAGACATGTATGAGATAGAGCATTGAAATTTGAGTAACCTGGGAAATAAAGAAATCATCCCACATGGAGTTCTTTAAAAAATCATATCATCTCTGACGTACCTTTGTATTTGCACAAATCATTTATTTATCATTGTCCTTCATTACTATAATTTCTCGGATAAGACATAAAAGCCGCAAATGTGGGGAATTTGATGTGTGTGACACGAGCACCCTCATCAGCTACACCAAATTATTTTTTAACAAGATTGTAGGGTCTTTTTTTTTAGACAAATTTTACTTTAGTATCTTTTGTACGTAAAAGTGATGGACTGAGGCTGGTTCATTTTTTATTTTTCCATTCCAACAGAATGTGTGAGATGGAGATCTATAGTTTAGAAGTCCGTACACTAACGAGCGACAGAATAAATGAGACGCGCTTACAGCTTCAGCACGTGCAGGCGAGTACGAGCACGCATCGGCGTCAGAGTTTCCGGCAGCCGCCACGGGGACGATTCCGGCCTCCGCAGCCCCGGCCACTGCTTTATCAACCGCCCTACGGCGGAACAATCCGAAGGACATTGACATGACCGCTGGTAAGGTGGCAATACTGGCAGTGTAGTCAATAGCTGGAGGCGGGAAATATGAAAATAATTAGACGGGATTTCTGAAAAAGTTCTCCTCTAATTAGCTTGTATCAAAAAAAATTTCACCGGAGTGCTTTAACCAACTTTTCATGAACAGGAGAATTCAAGAAACGTTCATAGCGGTCTCAGAATAATGCGGCACACAGGGGGTCTTACATCAAGCCCACATAGAGAAGAGTTAGGTTTATCAGTAATTTGATGCTAGAGTTTGGTAATGAGCAGGTGGAACAAAGTGATTTATATCTTTTTCCCCTTTCACGCCTTTTGCAGAACTTCATAACTTCTCACAACCTCTTCCTTTGATAGATCTGAATGTGTTAAGTAGCGAACCAGGTATTAAGAATAATAACGTTCTTGTGCCTTGTCTCTATCAACCAAGCAAAGGTTTGTCTTTAAAGCATTGACCGGAAGAGTATTTTGTGGACAAATCTTGGTATCATTGCAAAGGCATATCATAAAGAATGCTCGACCATCGATGTGATTATACGGTGTGGCGTCCAAGCTTGTTTTTCAGGTGACAGCGATCACAACAACATTGCAAATAAGATGTTGAGCAAAATTTCAAAGTAACGCCTTCATGTTTTCTTCTACCTCAAAGGATAAAAGATATCTAAAAAAAAATGTCAACTAGAAAATGCTCCATGGTATCTTTGTCGGTCTGTTCTTATTAGTCTGTAAATTTTTTGTGTTCACTTTGTGTAAGACCTATATTTGAGACGGTTTGCGGAAGTAGAGGCTGTGAACAAAATATTTTCGCGTAAATTGTACAGTTATGCAATGTCATACTAGTATATTTCAGTGACGTTTTGCATTTTTTTCTGTTATGAATTTCATATGCTTCGCACTGACATATAACAATCTCATGGTACAATATGATCCATAAAGAAGGAGAATGGAGAAGTTCAGGAAGAAAAGTGATTTTAGTCTCATCAGACTGTAAGCACTGAAAGTTTCATCTTTGTTTCATAAACATGAAGAGAATACCCAACTTCCAGTTTCAGTTTTATTTTGTTTGTTCACTTTTACAAATATAAAGAAATACACACGAAATTAATACACAATTAAAATGTCAAAATCAGAGACTCGTAATCTTACTTGTATAGTATAACATAGACATACAGGTACACAACAATGAAATGTGAACAATTATATATTTTGAGGTACAATGTGGAGGAGACCGTCATTAACAAACAATGTGCTTGACTGGGACGACAGCATGAGATGACATTAGATTCATAAGAAAAATCAGAGTTCTAATTGGAACTGAGGGAGATTGACCCCCCCCCCCCCAAAAAAAAAAAAAATCATTTCAACCTATAATTTGATTACATGTGCAGTGGATGGAACAAATTACGTTAAATATTGAATCAACACAAGACGAGTAGGCCTACGAAGGAGACAGAAAAGAGGATACTTGAAGCAGAGAGGAGGGAGAAAACAGATTAAACAACCCTTGAAGGATTGGAGCCATCTTCTAATCATATGCAAAAAAAAAAAAGAAAATAAAATGTTACCTAGGAATTCTTATCATGTTGAGCATTTGAGCTGGAGTGAAAAAAAAAATGAGCAACAGTAATAAACATATTACTGAAATTTATAGTAGATGAACGAGTCGGATTATTTTGAAACCAACAAGTATACGATGGTTGCTCAAAGTATTTACAGCAAGTTAAACAGCTATTTTAGTAGGGCCTACCTTTTAGCACTTTCTGTTTTTGCAGCATAAAATTCTGGCGCGATGTTAATACATCGTATCCCAGGAACGGGTGGACACATGTAGTGTTTATGTAGCTATAGGGCTCTCGGACAGAACGAGTTAAAGGGACTGTTCTTGACACCCTGTATAATTATACACTTAGGCCCTAAATATTCGGCTAATAATGCTCCCTGGTGTCACTGTTAAAGGGACTGTACAGTACTGGTTTAGGTAGGGATTCATGTTTTGAATATTCCTAAGTGAGATACTGAGAAACCTTTCATGAAATATGAAAGAGCATGTAATTTTAAGAAGGATTCAACGTTTATTTGATGAAAATTATTTGATGAAAAAAATTGCTGAGATATCCAAAAAAGTGATAATAATAAAAGACTACAGGCCACACCTTTTATTAGGATCTCTTTGTTTCACCTTGTTTTTGGATATCTTAGCCTTTTCAAAACAGATTTTCATCAAATAAACTTTTGATACACCTTAGAATCGCAGTCTCTTTGACACATCATAGAGTGGTTCCTGAATATCTAGCAAAATGTTAAAAGCTAAATCCTCACCTCGACCAGAACTGTACACACCCTTTAAAGTCTCTGTGGACTTGTGTTCAGTGTTTCTTAAAATTTGGACTCTGTATGTTTTCAGGCCCCTTTGGATCCTTTTGGATTAATGATGGTAAGGAAATGCCTATATGTGGTCATTGTGATGTTCTTACAGATCCGATCACTAAAAACATTTACTCTTGACAGTTTGAGTGAAAGGGGTGAATAACATTAATTGAATGTTACATGAAAAGGGATATCGTATGAACATGTAAATTAATGATATATTGTGTTCAAATGAATGGCTACCAAAAGAGGATATTGTGTCAACAGCATGAATCGAAATGATTCAATACGCCGAGTGGTTAAAGTTCTCCTCACCTGCCACCATATCTGCGGCTGACCCACGGCCCTCGCAATCGAACAAACGAACGGAGACTATGTTCGCGTTTCGCGCGATCCCATGTATACCGCCCGCAGCGGTACCGGCACAATGAGTTCCGTGTCCGTGACAGTCCTCTCCCTGCCGTCGGTAAAAAGAAAACAAAAATGACTTTGAATTCATCTTTATCCTATAGTGGCTTATTTTATGGTAGCTTATTCTGGTCAAACAGAATTGGTAGGCCTACACTGTAGACCCAAAAGATGAGTAGTGTGCCTTTGGTGTACATGACATATTGTGCAAAACAATAATTCTGCCCTTTAAACATAAAGAGAGCACATTATACGGGCCTTACCTTAGCCACAAATAAAATTCCATCTCAAAATAATTTGAATTAAACACCCATTTTACATTGAAAATGCGACTGAAAAGTATGTACTTTCACCATGTTGGTACAATTTCTCTGAATCAAGGGGCGGCTCATTTTATTTTGAAGGCCTACAACTGGCTACAATCAATTCTGTTCAAATTCACAAAATTCTTCCGTTGAGTTAATTTTATTGCAACTGATTAAACGAATTGCCCTACATCGACGTAAAAAATGACAAAAAGAAAAGAAACCTCGACGGAAGAATTTCATAAATATGAATGATTGCCCAGTCCCCGCTGTGGTCGTAGGTTCGAATCCTGCCCGACTATGTATGCCCATAATTTCATTTGTCATGGCGACTACTTAAACATTGATCAATTCAGTGCCTATTAACGTCGATGTAGGGCAATATATTAAACAGTTGTATTAACTTTATATGTTTCATATACATATTTTCACAAATAAATGTCATGGTTTTCTAGAAATCTACATGCTAAAGATGACTAGGCAACGAATATTTTCTGGAATTTCTGAAAGCGGACAGAAACCCATTAAAAAGAGGGTTTTATTAGTAGTAAGCAAGGAGATTTGACGGACGTCTGGAATTACGACGCGTCATCAGAGTTAACAACTTCATCAATATTACTGTTATATCCCGAAAAAGGCATGTTTTATGAAGCCAAGTATGGTCGTTACAAACATTCTATTTCCAATATTACAGATGTGCATGAGAGGAAGAAAAAGAAATGACTGGAAAGAAGACGGAGAGGTATACAAGAGCCAAAGGTATTTACGTTCCGGCCGTCTCCTACAAAGTCAGCATCAGCTTTAACTGCCCTCCCGTTTTGGCCAAACTCAACGTGAGTATCTCTGATGCCTGTGTCCAATACGTAGACTGTTACACCGGTCCCGTCGCCTGAAAATAAACGGTAATGGATAAAAGAGTTTCTAACCTTTTAACTCTGGCTGATTCAAAAAAAGAATCAAACACAATTACGTAGGAACGATGGAGCATCCGTAGAGTTATACTTTGCACTACCAGAGTATAGAATAAAATTATATTCTATAAGCTCTCTCTGTGATAACTCATACAAATGAAGATTATGAATTTTTCGGTGTTTATTACATTTTATCAAGCAGCCGAGGCGTTTTGCAAATGAGCCAGTGAAATGAATTGTTATTGTTCTCTTGTATGAGTGCGTCCGACTATATTTGGTTTGTTGTTGTTGTTGTTGTTGTTGTTGTTGTGTGTGTGTGTGTGTGTGTGTGTCTATGTGTGTTCATTTGCTCTTGTGCATAATGTGTATGTTTGCATGAGATTTTCATAATAACGTTTGCAGCTCTTCAAGTGCTTTTAATGAAAAAAAAATGTTTGGACTGTGTGACTGCCTTCCAAGCCATATACCATCGATATCAAATGTGTTGTCGTAAGGCAGGTCGCGCTGGTCAATGCGATCCAGTCCCCAAGATGACACATCGTCGATCGTGACGATGGCATCGCTGTCGACGTACTTCACTCCTGGCATTCGTTTCACCTGTCGAAAAAAAAAATACTTAAATGCATAACGTAACTGATTATTTTCTGACAATTAAAAAATCTTAAAGGTGGAATTATAACAAAAATAATGTGAGATGTTTTCCTGTAGGTTTACTTTGATGGAAATGAAATGAGATGAAACTCTTTCCCATTTCATTCTTAATGTTACTTATCTATTTTTTAAAGTATAAATCTCATTCGAAAGAAAAACACTGAACAGTGTGGAAGTTTGTTTGTCTGTTTGTTTTCAGGTAATGATTTTGGGAGAACGACACTTTCACCATTTCACTTCAAGAACTTTAATTTTTAACCCCAGACAGGAAAAAGATAAAGAACACACACAATGGAAAATGCAAGGACTTTGGGTAAATTAGGTCAAATTTTAGATATCCCTTTTTGATTATTTTCGAGCCGAGCTGTTTGAAAATGCTATTCTGTATCGCAAAAGCATGTTGACTCTCACTGGAATCGCATGGTGCCAGCACTTTGTTTTAATAATTATGACAAATGAATACTTGACCGGGAATTACTTTTTTTTTCGTAATGAAAACGGGTCTATTAAGAATTAAGTTCATGCGCTTTGTCTCTTTCTACAGCTCACCAGTTTGAGGGACTTTTCGTCCAGAGTAACCGCCATCCCCTTCAAGGCTGTGTAGTATCTGCGAGCTACATCAAACTTTCCACCAATTGAGAAGCTTTCCAGTTCAAGACTCCTCACGAGGTCATCGACGACTACGTTGTCCTGTTCGCAAAAGGGTTAAAAGATTCCACACTCAAAGAGTTTCATGATGTCCATTTTGAGAAAGTTTTATAGTTTTAATAGGGAAGGAGTAGACGTTAAATTCAACATATTCCTTTTGCTATATTTCAGTTCTGAAATCTAGCTTGCACTCATATAAGCTATGGATACAATGTCGATTAATGATTTATTATGCAACCTTTTTAGTAGCCAGTAACAACCTTTGATTTTAAGGGCAAGCGTAAATCATTTATTTCAGTAACTCGGTCTATCAACACAACATCAACAGACATCTTCATTTTAATCTACAGCTATATATATATATATATATATATATATATATATATATGATGATAATATTATCATTTATAAACATTAGTGTCCAAAATATTGAGAAAAATATGCTCTCAAATTTATGAACTTTGCTATGCTATATCATGCTTAATTCCAACATTTTGCATTTTGCATTTTTGGTTGTTTAGACATAATTTCTTCGTCGAGTGTGTGTTTTATCCATCCCCCCCCCCCCTCCGGAAAGAAAATCATCACCTGTAGCTAAATACAATACAACTTCTTGTTTCCAGGAATGGAAAAAAAATAGAGCAAATAATAGTTATTATGATAACTGAACCAGCCAGAATTGTGATTAATCTCATAATGACATAAAGACATATGCTACTATGTTTGATGGTGAATATGGCTGAACCAGTACCTCGAAGACGACAATGTAGCGGTCCTTGATTGCTGCAGTAAGCCTGTCAGCTGGCAACCCATTGGTCACAGTGACCACCAATAGGAAAGTCAGGATCAGGGAATGCATGATCACGTGATGTTATCACTTTCCTATACATGGGAGTCATATAACAAAACATGGCAAAACTTATTATGTATACAGTGGCGGATCCAGGCGGGGGCGCACCGGGCCCGTGCCCCCCTTAATTTTTTTTTTAAAAACAAAAGAAATAAAAGAGAAAAAATGGGGGCATACGTCCCCCTTTAATTTTGTTAAGCCCCCCCTTTACGGAATTCCTGGATCCGCCCCTGGTATATAATACTTATAAAGTTGCCAAACATTATCTTCCGATTTCGGGTATATTTGAATTCTCATATTCGGCTTTCATTGATATGAATATTGTGTCCAACTATATTTTCAAAATCGCAGTGCAACAACAGCAAAAACGCTGGCCCCCAGATGAACATAGTTTTCAGGAAATGGCTGTGCAAGTATCGGTGCAGTCAAATAACATGAGAGGGAGAGTATTCAATTACAGCATGATTGATCTAATTTACGGAATCAACACGTTTCATTAAAAAAAAAAACCTAGGAATGTTACATATCTCAAAAGGTATTTTCAAAGTGGGACATTCTAACAAGAGGCAGATAAAATATTGATTAAAGAACTATTTTTGACTTTTAACAAATCTCAGGTCTTGTAACCTAGTCAAATTGACTTTTTCTCAAAAACTTTGCGACTTTATTAGCGTATCGATGGTATGTACATAAACACATATAACATCATACATAAAGCTCGTGAGAGCACCCATTACGAAGGGGCTTCTGTGAATTGGGTTCAACAACGTTGATTTGCTGCTTCGAAAAAGGATTAGAAAAGGAGTGCCGTCATATCGAGATAAATCACAAAATGAACTTCATGACGAAATGCGATGTCATCCGTGGATGACAATTCGGAATGAAATGGAAATATTGACTGCTTTGGCAATCATGTCATGGCTGATGTTTTACCCCAATAGCAGTCACTATTTCTTCACTATCGTAATCTTCACAGGGGGGGGGGGGGGGGACACATCAATCTCCCCTGAATTCTCTCATTACAATGTGTTCCCCGACGTGTGTAGAGTGTCTCGTGCCATATTCGAGACATCATGAATGTCTCATGAGTGTATACATACCTAGCGGAAAAATATTAATGTTTCATGGCAAGAGTGAATACTACTTGATATTAATGTATCTTCACTTTTCCATCCTCGTGCTTTACAAGATCGACTGAACAAAACAAATGAATGGATTCTTTTTAGTTTATTTATCGCTTTGCTATTTTTTTTTAGAGGGAATGGAACTCGACTGCCCAGTACTATGCATTAGATTTACATTAAAAAAAAATCTTAAACGTTTAATCAATAGCTAGCCCGATGAAAATTGAGATATCCAAAATACATTACCACCGTCATTATCCTGAGATCGCTATGTAACAATGCAAATTGTTAACCTTTGCTTGAATGTTTTTTTTTTTTTTTTGGATAACATATAATATATATAATGAATATAAATAGATAAAATAAAAATAAAAACAAAACAAAAGCAACGAAGAGGACCGAAATCACTAATACCAAATTATCATTCATCAATCATAATCATTAATTTTATTTTACACTTTAAAATAGACTCACATAATACATAGAAAGTGGCAATATGTAGGCCTATTACGCATAACTTTAAGTGATAATATTGTGAGGCAGTTTATGTATAGTATAAGGCAGTTCTTCCATAGTGTACTTTACGCCTGGACGACTTCAGCTTTAACATCTTTTAATGGAATACTTAAATGAAAATTACGTGGACTGTATGACACACCTGCCGTAAAAAAAAAGTAAAAACGGGAATAGTGTTAATAATTTCTTCTTTGTGTCGCTTTTAAAGTAAGATTATACATGTTATGTGACACTAACTCTGAAATGATAAGAAAATAAAAGGTAAAGTTATTCTAAGGAATACTGAGGATAAAAATGCCTAATATCTTACATCCATTTCTAGACAAAGTAATATTTGTCAAATTTAATGGAATATTAAACTAATATTTCGAACTGGATTAACATTCGGGTTTGAATTACTACTCAGACAAACGATGCAGTCGAGGAAAATTCAAACATCTTCTTACCTTAAGCTCAGTGAGACCAGATTGTCTTAGATGACACTTCTTCACAAGCAAAGATCCAATTGAACAGTTACTCCTTCGCTGAGCGATGCAAATGTACTGAAAACATATCTTAGGAGCAGTCGTAATTAAGAATTCACCATCAATAATTAATCCCAACCGATGACGTGATTACCAGCAAAGTGATGACACGTGACATGACGTAATGAGAGGGCCTACGTCTGGAGAAAAAAACAACAACAACAACAACAACAACACACGAATGGTATATGCGAAAGTAAATAATGATAACAACTTAGAATTACTACTAAGATTACCAACGTATCTTCCACACGTGAATCAACAAAATGATCCATGTCAAAACAATTTATGCAAATTAAGAGAAAAAAATGAAACCCATGACGTGGATACCAGAAAAGTGATTGCACCAGACATGATGAAATCTGAGGGCATATACATCTTGAGAAATCAAACAAATGTTATGATAGCATGTAATAATGTAATGTAATATAATGTAATGGTAACAACTTGGAATTATCCAACTAGATTACCAACGCGTCAGACAATTAAACGAATGAAAGTACCGGACGCGAGTAGAAGAGGCGGAGCTCCGAACTCAATCAGCAAATGTCGACCAATAGTAATCTGGAAAACCCAATACGTACTTATTTGTTCCTCACTGCACAAGCTTCTTCACAGACAGACCTGGGTTCGATTCCCGTGTTACAAGCTACGGTGGGGAAGAAGACAGGTGTGCGGTTTATTAGCAGAGTGGGTTAGTCATTTCTACAGCGCGCAGGATGGGAGATATGATTTCTTATCAAAATGTAGATAGCATTGTTATTATGCTGCTTGATAAGTATTTCCAGCTCCAATAATTGCGAAAGATATCATCATTGCGTATGCAACGGTGTTTGTTTATGACTTCAAAAACGGAGAAATATGAAACGCAGCCGGTAAAAATCCCATCATTCAATTTTTAACAAAAAAAAAAAAAATTCAAGGCTGCTTTCACATAGAAGTATACTATTCGGGTATTCGGGCTCGTTTTTCGAGGGCACGCGAATAGCTTGAATCGAACGATAGGATTTCCTCACACCGGTTCACATAAGAGGGCACTATTCGAAAGTACCGAATACCTGCGAAAAGTATAGGAAAGTGGGAATCGAGCTTGTTCGATTTTCTTGCAGCGTATACCATCTCTCGTTTATGAAATAATGACACTTTTGGTCTGGATTTGCCCGTTAGCAAATATAAGCATGTAGACCGAAATTCTGATGCAGTTTAGAAATTGTTAATAAGCTTCGCTGCGATGTAGGAGGAAGAAATCCTCACTACATGGGATGGTGAGTTGACGGTGCGGGTGGTGGTGTATTCGGTGCTCGAATAGCGAATAGCGAATAGCGAATACCGAATACTTCTATGTGAAAGCAGCCTAAACAGGAAAAAAATCGTTCAGCCTACAATGGATAGAAGTGCATTATGTCCCAAACGGAGGTCTCCTTGGTTCATGTTAACATCACCTTCACAAGTTGAGATCTTCTTATACCAGTAATTAATAAGCTACTTCGCAGTTGCACTTTGAGCATGAGCAGAAAAAAAGGCCATTTGGACCAACAGGCATGTTGGTTTTTAAATTCATTGGGAAAAGCATCTGTGATGTATTTTTATGTAATGATTATTCTGCAATCCTTATAAATGCTGCTTGCCAGCACATCCATCTGACAGCAAAAGTGGTATTTGGCAATATCAATTGAAAGAGGTTGTTAATACATTCAATGCCAGAAAATGAAATAGATACTTTCCCAAGTGTTTTATTGACGGATCATTGTGGTCATCTGGTCTATGCAAGTTCATTTTTTTGTTTGAGCAGGATTGATGAATAACATACATCGTTACGTAAAGCTTATGCATTATGTCGCTCTGAAAACGAGTGAAGTGTCCCTAACCAACTGAGAAAAAACAAAGGTCATTCGGACCAATGTGCCCATGAGCTAACTCCGAACTGGCTTATTCCAAATCATCCAGTAGGCTGAGTGTACATATGAAGAGTTTGTTCGCAAAAACCGATAAGTCCATATTTGCCAAATGGAGATATTTGCGATTAAAGGTCAAGAAAAATAAAGAAAATAATAAGAAATATTTTGCTTCTTGTAACCATAACTTCAAAAATGTACCTTTATATGTACTGACCAATATATCATTTAAAAGATATCATTTTGTACTTTATGACAAAGATCGTACTTCAAAATCTTCAAAAATGGACTTATCGGTTTTTGCAAACAAACTCTTCATATATATATATATATATATATATATATATATATATATATATATGCAGATAATAATGTTATGTTTATTGAATGAAAATTGGTTTTGTGATGGCTGAGATATCCAAAAACAAAAAGGTCCTAATCAAAGTTGGGACCCACCTTTTAATTAGGACGACTTTCTTTTACATTGTTGTTTGATTTCTTAGCCATTTCAAAACCCATCTTCATCAAGTATAAACTTTTAATTCCTTTTAGAATTGTTGACCCAGTCATATTTGGTTTCTCATTTTTATCGCAAAAAGTTAAAAATCTGAATCTCCCACCTCAACCAAAACTTTTCTATTTCTTTAAGGTTGTATCGCTGACAGAAAAACATATGAAGAGAAAGAAAGAGAGAGAGAGAGAGAGGGAGAGAGAGGACGAAAGAAAATGGGAGGAAACAAACAACTGTAGATAGAGTGTCAACCATATGGTGCTCACAAGTCATTTCCAAACAAGAATCTAGACTTCCACAAACAATCTTGAAAGCAGAGCGGGTCAGGAGTTCAGTCAGTTTCGTAAGATGAAGGACCATTCCGTTGCGAACATGATACAGCGATATGACTGCCTGAACGTGACAATGGCACACACACGTACACACTATATCACACACAGCGAGACTATTATACCCACGGCCAGATAACTTCTCGACTTCTGCAGTTCTTATATTGATATCATGATTGTGTATGCATTTTTCCAATTTTGATTTTTGTCACCCCTCTGACTTTTTTGTTGGTATTCTTTGTTTTAGTTACTCTCGTACACATATGGGCTAAAATTGTGTAAATTGACATCAATTTCACAGCAGTTAGGTAACGACTATGTGTAAAAAATGGCATGTACATGTGCTTCTGATGATTTCGTTTAATCTGCAGTACCCTAAGGCAATTTATTGCACATGTAAAATCTTACTAGGTTGTTAGACCTTATAAATTTGGAGGCAGGGAGCTTAATGGCTATAAAAAGCGTTATTGCATATTTACCTCAATTGAAGGATAGGCTAAACATTCTTTTTTTTTTGTATGTGTCTCCTGATATTGGTGCATATTTTGATTAATATATTGCTCTAAAGAATTAACAGAAGGTCCTACACCTACAGACAGCATTGTGTCGCAGTCTTTTTAAAGAAGTATTCCAGACGATTTATATATAATATTACATCATATTGAGCATAAATCGGTAGTGCCATGTATTATTGTGAAATTTATGGCGATTCATTGTGATTTGTTACGAATTTTGAATACATTCGGTCTTATTCCTCATCCAGATCACTACATATTCTGAAACTCTGTATAACAAATAATCCTTATAGTTGTTCAAATGCAAAAGTCTGGAAATCATCCGGAGGTCTCCTTTTAAGAGTATGATATCCATGACAAAGCACAAAGTGTTTTCTTTCAAACCAAGATGAAAATCTGCCATATCCTTCTTGTTAACTACCCATAGATGTCTGTCTGTATTCTTTGTCTGCTCCCACTAGTTTGTTATTGTTTCCTTTTTTTCATAATAATATTATGTTCTCATGTTGGACACCAAGGAAAATTCAAACTGGCAAAAAAAAAATATCTCAATGCTGAACACTTGCAACAGAAGAAAAATAATTAGAATGTTGTGTTTATGATGAGCTTCGATTTCAATTGATGAGTAAATTAAGGTATCTGATTTATAGGGAAATATCAATATTACTACTGCTGCCTGACGCTGTCTTGTTACCTTTTTTCAGTCCGATTGACCCTTTGGTATCATGTTATCATTAAACCAATAAAAGTAACCCACCAGAATCTTTATCGGCAATATGTAGGTAAACATGATTATAATATTTCATACGGAGATGTACGTCTCATATTTTCATCAATCTAGCAACGCATTTCTCAAATCTCTGTAGGCCTACATTACCATGATTACACCATTTCCGGGTTGATTTCTTGTGTAGCACTGTATCTAAAATCACAATAAGATGAGAGCAATCATACATGAAACTAGCGAAGTGAAAAAAAGCTGTCGAAATGGTCGCAAACGACATGATTGATCTTTGGATCCTGGGGATTTTATGCCTCATCCCTCAACTACGCAACTTTTGTTGTGTGGGTATGCTTTTTCCTGTCTTTCTTACGTTTTTTTTTAAGCTTTGTCCGATGTTCATCGGAAACAACAGGCAAAGTTCGATGCCCATGTTTGTGGCTTCGATTCTCCTAATCCAGAGCGATGCTATTCTTGTACGTGACCTCAAGAGGTCAAATTGCCTTGGGAGGCATACTGCCGCTTTGTCATATGACCTTTGACCAAGAACCTGTTCCTACGCAATGAGACGCACTGTACATCTTGAGTAGTACATGTACAACACTTAGCTCTTCGTGGCGTGTTACGGACACTGTGTATACAAACAGCAATTTATTACCATTCCCACGTCGTATTTCAAAGCAGGAAATTACTCTGAGAAGAAATCGGATCTGCTGACTGGTCTGACTGAAGTAAACATTGTAGTGATTGCTACAACGTGTTTGGTGCAAGCGAAGCTTATGCGACCATGACATGAAAGCGGCTTCATCTGACCAAGGAGGTACTAGGCGAGCCTAGTACCTCCTTGATCTGACAGCAATTTCATCTGACAACGTCTGGCCTTCAAGAAGACAAAGTGTGTGCAACACATCAGGTGGTAAGTCCAGAGCAATTATTGTGTCCCTCTTATTTGAAGATAATTAGGTCATTTCGAAAAACTCGCTTACAATGTAAAGGCCCGGTCCCACTGCACTTACGGATGCAAAGAGGATGTAAAGCGTACAAAAAATCTTGCCATCCGTTGGAAAACGCTACGAATCCGCTGTGTACCCATCGCATACGTGTTTCATCCGCTCTATCCATCGAGCATCCGGCCACTGTGATTTCATCCGCTCAAAAAGTTTTAAGCTGCTTAAAACTTTTAGAACGGATGAACTTTCAGCTGTGTACGATGTAAATCCGCGACATACGAGCAACAAACGTTGTATGTCCGTGCGGCATCCCTTAAACGTCCGCTGCATCCTCTCTGCATCCTCTGGGCATCCTCGCAACTCACATCCGCTGCAGCTAAAAACGGAAAGAGGGAGGAAAGATATGGTACGTGGAACGTCTTTTCATCGTTAATAGCACGTTAATAGAAAGGATGTAAGCGTATGCATCTCGTCTATAAAGCATTTCGAAAGCATCCCCTCTGCATCCGCTCTGCGTCCGCTCTGCATCCACTCTGCATCCGCTTTTTCTGCTATGCGTCCGTTTCGCAATTATCTCCGGTAACCCCTTCGGAGCTGTCATCCCCTTCCATCCGCTTTCATCCGCTAGGCTTCCGATGAACATCCGTTTAACATCCCCGCTACATACTACCCACGTCCGTTCTATTTCCGTTCTGTTACCGCCAATTTTCGCCAATTTTGTCAATTTCTGGAGCGGATGAAAGCGGATGAAGCCATCCCCGAAATTTTTCTCGTCCGCTGTGTCCTTTCTGCATACGCTTTGTGTCCGTCGACCAGTGGGACCGGGCCTTAAAGAAATGCTTTGAATACCGAAGACAGGGTGCTAGATAATTTTGAATTCTAATGCAACTGCTCACAGGCGATTATGGCAATGTCTAGTATACAATGTACATTTAGTATGCACTCTGTTTCGGAATTGGCTGAGATTTCCTCTGTTTTCTGAGTATTACAGCCTATGGAAAGTATACTAGGAATTCTATATTTAAAATAGTAGAGAGAAATTAATTAAAAGACAGAAGAAAGACCATTCACAGGATAACGTATTATATGTATCATATTATATACATATGCCCTGACTTATTTGTCTATTTATTTATTTATTTATTTTATCTTATTTTATCTATTTTTTTTTTTGGGGGGGGGGGCAATTACAACGTGTGATATAGCTTAGATTATTTAGGTACTGGACTGTATAATATTTAGAGAATTACAAGTCTCTAATACCGTTTTTGTCAGTACCCTTAGAACCACATCCTACAATATACTTCCATAAAAAGCTACTGGTGCAACGACACTTTCGTAAAGAACTATGCAGATCTCATTTTTTTTTATCTCACTGATGTTATTAGTTTGGTTTTTTTTTTCGTTTTGTTTTTGTTTTAATTTTTTTTTTACTGGAATTTCCATTTCCTGTGGATGAATGTGACCTGAAGCTGCAGCTTCAAAACGAAGATACGGACACTAATATCATGCCATTTTGATTACTCAACATGAATAAAAATTTATGATATGTAAAACGTATATTCATTTCATAATATCTTAACTTAATTCCAAGTATCTTCTCTTGCAGACTTTTGTTTCCAAAGAGTTCTAAAACCAAATACACATATAAGTGCAAACACAAATGTATTATGTGTGTGTGCATATATATGTTATCATCAGTATCATTATGTCATTGTCATCATGATTTTTATTGTGTTTGTCAGTCAAAATCCTCAGTATATATTGTATACCTTCATATTCTAACAAGATATGGAGAGAAGCAGAATTTCATCAGAATCTTGTAAACATTGACCACAGTACAGTGAACTCTGTATGATTATTATGTTCATATCATGATTAAACGTCAACGGTTGCATTGACCTCACGTGACGTCATTGCTTTTTTTTTTCCACGAGTGCATACCCTATGCGAAATAAGTGCCAATTGGTACATGTGTAACTAATGCAATGAATACCTGTTACATAGGACTAGTGAATCAAAAAAAGTGGACGATCTGCCGTGCACCATTGTGGACTATGTACTCTCCAAATGCATTGATAGCCCTCTTAATCATCTTTTACCGAACTGGATGTAGAATTAGACTGGCATAAAACTGCACAAGGGTTATATTTTTGATGCACGCTAGTATAGAATATACACTTGAAATAATCTTGTTTATATATATATATAAATATATGTATATATATATATATATATATATATATATATATGTTTGTGTGTGTGTGTGTGTGTGCATGGATTGGAGATTTCGAGCTGTGCAGCTCATACATTAATTCGAAACGTCAAGTTTATTGAATGATGAAGAAAAAATGTTGTCTGTATCTTTGTGCACTAATTGTTTTGCTTGTATTCTAGTGTTAGAATACACTGTTATACTGTTCATCGCCGCCACTGTTAAAGGGAAGGTAAACCCAAAGAGCAATGTGGATTGAGTGGAAGCAGCAACATTAGTAGAACGCATCAGTGAAAGTTTGAAGAAAATCGGACAATCGATGCAAAAGTTATGAATTTTTAAAGTTTTGGTGTTGGAACCGCTGGATGAGGAGACTATTAGAGGATATGACGTATGAGTGATCAACAATACAAAGAAAATATAAAGGAAATTCAACAAAAATTCACTTTTCTAGAATTATGAAAGAGCAATGGATCAACCGCTTTCAGAAAGCAGGGGGAATAATTGCTACCCTTAGCATATGTCAATATCAAGTTGATGGAATTTGTAATTTTCATGGAAACTTGATTTTTGTAGAATTTTCTTTATATTTTCTTGGTATTGTTGTCCACTCATACGTCATAACCTCTAGCAGTCTCCTCATCCAGCGGTTCCAACACCAAAACTTTAAAAATTCATAACTTTTGCATCGATTGTCCGATTTTCTTCAAACTTTCACTGATGTGTTCTACTAATGTTGCTGCTTTCACTCAATCCACATTGCCCTTGGGGTTTATCTTCCCTTTAATTCTCTTGCCACATTGTGATTTACTCCTTTTTTTTTCAAACCTGTTTCTGCATTCTCGTAGGACGCATACACTTAATTCGAGACAACTTTGCGTGAAGTTGATCGCCATGTTTCGAGAGCCTTCAAGAGATAAATGGACGAGAAAAGTTACGTAATGTACGGTTCGGAGCCCTACCTACGAGATGCGGGCTTGGTTTCAGCGGGGACAAGTGAAAGAGACACATCCTTGCACCTCTACAGACGGAACAGCTGCCAGCAGGGCCGGCTAGAGCAGGACCTCCGGAGGATACGGCAGCAGGAGGAGCGATCGCTGCGTAAGACCAACCGAGAAATCATCGACCTGAATCTAGAACAAAAGCAGCGCAAGGAAACACTGAGGCGGGAGAGACGCCGGTCCGAGTGCCTCGGTCTGCCTCCTCCTCTCACTCCATCGGACGTCTTGCACTCCAAGGGAGAGCATCTTCTTTCCCGGAGACATAGTTCAACCGGCAGTAATCCAGATATGGTGACTAGCTCTTCCGGGTTAAAACGTGCGCAAGTTCGACGAGCATCCATCAGCACGCCTTCCACGCTACCCGACCTGACCGGACGCGACTCCCATTCAAGGTTTAAGGACCGTCCGAAGTCACAATCAGCTGAGCGTTTACCTAACCCAGCCCACATGGACTCTACTTCCAGCATTCAAGAAACCTGTTTAGACTTCCGGCCCCAAAAGGAAGTCTTGCGTCTGAGGAAACACTCTGAGAGTTCCGTCAAATCGACTCACCAGCTTGGTGTCGCTGACAGGACGGGCAAGCCCCCGATCCCCACCAGCTCGTTCCGTTCGTCGCTCGCCGACTCCGAGAAGAAAACGAGGAGATCGTCTCAAGTTTTCGATAGATTGAGCCTCGAAGCCAGAATTTCCGGCTTACCTGCCGATAAATTCTTAAAAGTCATTCGAAACAGGACAAAATCATTGGATGCAGGCACTGGGGTGAAAACACTCAACTCTGATGCAGCAGGCAGTTTGTAGCTCCTCGCATATAGTGTACAAAGACAAAGTCCATGACTTACGTCTATTTTTATGTGCGTGAAAGGTCCAAATGCTGCTAACGAAAGTTTCTACGAAGCAATTGCTGCAAATTTGAAGGAACATCATTATCTGATCTTGGAAAAATATAATCTTACAACAAGGTATCATGTTTGAGTCATTTGACAATCTTGCGCTCTTTACCAAATTGTTTCTCTCTCCTATTGGTGTGTTTCTACCAGAAATATGAATTAGGATAAAGAAGGACGACAGAATACGTATTGTTAGATTCGACCGTCCAGATAGTTGTAGTAATGATATCAAGCAAACCAGAAAAAAAAATACTCTACAGAAGTTTACTCTGACAACTGACAATTCAATGACGTCATTTCCTTTGAGCATTTGCTTTAGGTATTGAACCATTTTACAACTAGAACAACAACAGTAATTAAATAAACAGAAACCTACTGTGTACACACTCACCACCGCAACTTGTTCACAAACCCACACACTCTCACACACTTTAGCACTCACTTGAAATTCTCAACAAGTCTATGCAACTTAATTGTCAAACAACGACCTCTCATGCTTTTACCGTCTTATTCTGTTCCCCATATACATTTTACATGAGACCAGTTTGTCTTGCCTTTTGACATTCAGCCTGAAATCCATTGTCCTCCTCACCCTCCATTGGCTTTCCGAAGGAAGAATAGCAGGAGGGGTGCGAAATAAACTCCCTATTCTTTGGCAAAGTTCCCCAATTCGAATGCAAACACTCCCTGTGCTAGATAGGAGTATGCAGGAGAAGCGCGGAATGTCATTTGTCACACCATTTCCTTACTGCCAACCTCAAATTTAAAGTTTATTTAGAACTTTATTGGATAAATTAAGTTGAAAACAAGTAAAATGACTAGTAAAGTATGTAGCATCTATGGTTTCATCATAGCTTCCCTCCCGTTACTTTGTGAATGCATGAAAATTGTCATTGAAATGTTTATGAACTTTGAAATATGAATCTAAAGTCTTTGAATATTTTGCAAGGTTAAATTCATAAGTTAAATAGGAGTGCAATTGCAAAGTAATTAATCATTGTAAGAACAACAAAAACATTTCATTGTATGGAAAAATTTCTAACACGTTAACCGCAGCTGGTGCACTTATGCTTTATAAAGGCCTAGTCTAGCTGCTGTCGGGTCCGAGATCGTGCGCTTTTTGACTGTCATCAGATGAGCGTGATTTTGCCCTTTTTCTGCATGATAATTTGCCCCATAAATTTCGAATGAGACAAATTATACTTCATAAAAGACAGAGGCTGAATGAAACTTGCACCTGAAGAAGTAATAGAGCATCGACGGTGTGTTACCTGGCAATAGAATGAGTTCTACTTTTGTGTGTGTGTGTCCAGACTCAATGGAGATTTTTTTTTTAATGATTTTTTTTTAAACGTACTCTATTTGTACGGCACACACATCTGTAAAGTTCATTACCATGATTATGCTCTTGTAGTTTGATGCCACCGTATACAGTAACGTGGGATATTTCCGATCACTCAGAAAGTTTTCTCATCCTCCAGTGTGTCCATATTGGGCGGCAAGACCGACATAATCGCCGTCAGTAGCGAGGTCAAAGTTCAAATCGATAACCAAAATTTTGTAGTCAGAGAATTGACCGCAATACCTGGGAAGTCTAAAGGGATGTGACGCATAGCCATGTCATCAAAAAGGTATTACACTGATTTTCAATTCTAGGCTGAATAACCGGTTAATACTCATAGCATCAACAATGACGTCATCCATCGTCACAATAGCAAAAAATGGTCTGTGATTTCCCCGAATATACGATTATATCGCTTTCTTTCTCTACAACAGTTACGGCAGGATAATCAGTATTGAAAATTGGAATCTCTGAACCCGAGAAATCAATCAAATATATTAAAATAAATCTGCACGCGTGGTGATGAGCGTTATCGTTCATCCGTGGGTGTCTGAATTCAAACAGCGGAGGTCTTAGGTATGTAATTTGGAGTAAAAAGGACTATATGCATGGAATGAATAGAATTTCTATTTTCTTATTTCTGTACTCGATCATATTGTTATTTGATGTCTTCCTTCTTGAGATGTTTCTCTGCGTACTTAAATACTTTCTTTTTTT
Organism: Diadema setosum; assembly: GCA_033980235.1. NCBI lineage: Eukaryota > Metazoa > Echinodermata > Echinoidea > Diadematoida > Diadematidae > Diadema > Diadema setosum. The sequence goes on along the minus strand of CM067061.1, from coordinate 2,521,073 downwards.
ATGCTCTGAATTTATATCATCAGGGTTTCTCACAAATCGTTTATGTCTATGATTTATTGGTTGAAGAAAAATTAGTAAATCAGTTTGATTCTTCTTAGTTCACAATTTTCTATTTTTATCACAAATCTCTCGCACGGTATTGCCATTCTTTGCGATGAAGTTGTATTTGCTCATTTTGCTGTACTACAATCGACAATGTATACCTACAACAGAGATGATGTAAGCCTTCATGTCTGTCATACAAAGTATGGTAAAATAATATTAAAAAACACTCCTGTCAAGAAAATATACTTAGACTTAGTCGTACTTTGTTCATGGAAAGTAGTATTTCGGCCTTGTGTGTGTATGTGTGTGTGTGTGTGTGTGTGTGTGTGTGTTAGTTTCGGTTTCTTTGCGTTGCGTTAAGATCATGGCCTGAAGAGGATAAGGTATACCTCATGGCGAATAGAAAGGATAGACTTTATTCCACATGAGTGTCACCAGTTTGAACAGGCTTGAAAAATAAAGAGAAAAAAATGTACTTCTCTCTTTGTATATTCCCGGGCAAAGAGACCATCATCACTATATTAGTTGTCTATTATTGTACCTCTATATGCATTATATATATATATATATATATATATATATATATATATATATATATATATATATATATATATATATATAGACATAAACTGTCAAGAGAAAAACGGTTAGCGAATATTTTCCAACAAGATACTTTTTATTGCCGAATTTTTGGGGCCTCCCACTTCTTCAGGGCTTTGAAAAAGGAGTAGGCCATCGAAAATTTGGCAAAAAAAAAAAAATTACCTTGTTATAGCAAAAGTGGTAGTAACCGTTTTTCTCTTGACATCAATGCCAATGCGTGAATAAGTCAACGTAATATACATAATTATATAGCAATAGCTTGAATAAAACTGACAGAAATGCACCGTGTTGGAGACTTTTACTCTAAAAACTGACTATGATGATTCTCTGCGCAAATCTAGAAGAAAAAAAAAGTTTTAGATCCAGTGAAGTTTTTTAGTGGTAAGACCGTCTTCCTATATGACCTCTGGGAAAAATGTGAGCACCCCGGCCTTGCATAATAACTAAGGTTGAACAAAGTAGTTCCCCTTGACATGAAAAACGGAAACATTAACACGTGTGTCTAAGGGGAATCATTGACAGGTGTCAGACCTTCAACGTACGAGCTGTCCAAAAGATGTCATCCCTGATTCTTCTAGATTTGATCCACTTCCAGGAGAGTCCTTTTGGATGGCTGAAGTCTGAGATGAAACCTTAAAGAGAAACAACCTAACTACCCATGAAACATTTCATCTATTTAACATCTATTTATCCATCTTTCTCTCTGCATTTCTTTCTAATCACTGACAGCTATGTACTTTACGAGGACATGAAGCGGGTGAAAGCCAAAGTTTCCTGTCTACACTTTTGTAAAACCTCTCACTGAGATGAGTGCTTAGGGAAAGGTATTTGTGTTACCTTTATTTTATTTTGTGGCAGCAATTGACACTTTAGGGTGACATAATAAAAGAGCAACACTTTCACGACTTCATGATCTTTTCGTCTTGTGTAACGGATGCTAATGTTTATTTCTGTGAACGCTTGAAAAGGGAAGCCGTACTCTTTCAGGTTTTTGTTTTTATTTTTGTTTTATTAGAGAGAAGGGGGCTAAACACGATGTCCATGTTAAACAGGTAGTCTCACTATTTTCAGAGTCAAAGTGCTTGGCAATATCAATCGCTATCTTCTGTGAAAGAAACAGCTGATCGTTATGAGTGATCTAAGGTGACCATCGTACAACTTCAGGACAAAAGATATTACGTAATAATAATTCGTGTAGACATCAGCCATATCGGTTTGTCAGATTGTCTGTCTGTCTTTCTGTCTGTCTCTTCTTCTCCCTTTCTGTCTATCTGTCTGTCTGTCTCTTACTCACTTCACCTCACGTAATGATACGGCTGCTTTGAGGTTAGTGGGAATGACTCATCAAATATACTATCCAGCCAATTGATGACTTTCCGCAGCTTCCTCTTTTCTAACCAAAGCGCAGTTGTCACTGCAAATCGATATGAAAGATTACATCAGAGCAGAGTAGAATTATATATTTCACTAGTTTAAGAATAAAAAACACATAACAAAAATTATCTAACATGTAAACGTTGTAGAGAAAACAAATCATTTTACCATGCTAAGCGTTTTGCAGTTTGCACCTCGCCCTGCGACATCCGGGACACAGATGATGCCTTCCTTAAATCAACGCAAGTGTTACGAGTACATAAACAGGCGAAGTTGTTGAATAAGTTTTCGGCTTCCTAAATCTTGGGTCACATGACTTATCTCTGTGGCTAGAATACGTGCCAGAGGAATGTAGCCATAAGCCAAGTGCTCTACTTCGTATAGGATGCAAGGCTTGAAGGCTGCCAATGTGTACTTTCTATTTTTTCCATGGGGTTGTTTTTGTTGTTTTTTGGGTGGCAAGGAACGTTTTTGGTGAAAATAATAACCTTCCGCTGTGCGTTTATGAAGTTATATGTCCTTTCGTAATATTTAAGCGTGGATTGAATGTAACGGATTACTTTGTATACCTTTACCTAAATGCATACATCCTGTAATTTCCTACCACAGTCAATCGGGAAAAGTGCAGCAGACCCTTATCGTTGAAACACTTTACGCGTCGGTCCATACAACGATGTTTTCCATGCTTTAGTAAGTAATTATGATAATTTAGATATGACGTTCGTATAAACGACAATTACTTTTTTGTGCATATTATCTACGCAATTTTTAGTTGCTAGTGAATTGCTATGATAAGGTAAGAATTTTTAAAATCAAGTCATATAGAATTAATCAACGTTATATGAGATAATGGACAATGGGGGGGGGGGGCTGCTAAAAAGCTTATCTTGTGTATTGCAGTTTCCTGCAAACGCAGAATTAATAACTGGGAAAGGTAGGGGGAGGGAGGGACGAAAACTTTAAAAGAAATACACTTTGTTTTATCTGTCAGATGAATGACAATCAAAACAAATTATGCATCTAATGACTGTTATTACCGATCAAACTTTGGCAAACACCCATAACCACCAATCCCATAACACTGCACAGTTTAATGAGTATTCGTTTGCCACACCTAGATTGTATAATACAGCTGGTGTACATGTCGACAGAATTAACCCATTAAGCCAACGTTATGAAAGCGCACTCTTTTTTTAATTCGAGAAATACTTGATTCAATTTGATTGCGTGTGTCACATTTTTAAACAAAAGGGTCGGTGTACTCGCGCAAATCATAACATAGGAAATATATTCAGCGATCATGAATCGAAAGTCTTCTTTTATTTCCCTGATACAGGTTGACTCATTTCCGTGCACTTTCAGAAGAAAGGATCTATTCTTAATGTAGCTTCAACTGTTTCAGTCGCACCAAATTTGAACACACCAATTTTCATGCCACATGAATGTAAAGGCCCGAACATCTATAAACAGTTTCGGGAAAGCCCGAATGATCAGATGATAGCGTGTGAGCTGAAAGTGTGTAATGACTGTTATGGGGATTGCCATATAAGGAAGTCATGAATGTGGGACGGTGTCAAACCATGATTGGCCTTTCATAAGGTAGATCTGAAAGTTCTAAAAGTTTGGGCATATAATTTGCGTGGGTGATATGTGAGGTGAAAAGATCTGAATGCTTCTCTTCAGCTTGGATGTCTTTTATATCTGACTTTCTTATCACGTAACTTGGATTCTGAAAATAAGATATTCTGAGAATCAAAAGACACAAGTGACATCGTTGGATATAATCCATTCTTTTGTGTTTTAAGGGTTTTTCCGGGTGCTTTTCGTTATTCCGAAGGTTCGCTATTCCGAAGGTTCATTATTCCGAAGGGTCGTTAATCCGAAACATGCAAATTTCCTATACCTAGTGGTTCGTTAATCCGAAAATGAAAAAGGGTTCGTTAATCCGAAAATTTGTGGCGTTATTCCGAAGGTTCGTTACTCCGAAGATTGGTTAATCCGAAAATGGAATTCGGAACAATGAACCTTCGGAATAACGAATCTTAGGAATAAAGAGCCTTCGGAATAACGAACCTTCGGAATAACGAGCTGTAACCATTGTTTCCATTCATTTAAGTAGATTTTTTTTTTTTAAGTGTGTAATTGATTATCATCATGAAACTGCCTACATTGACTTAAGTAATTTACAAACTATTGATTGCAATGTTCTGGCGAACGACGACGACAACAACAACAACAACAACACACGCACACAAACACAACAACAACAACAACAACAAATTCCAACCCACATAAAACATCTTGGAGATTTCTGCTTCAGTTGCTACAATCTGTGTCCTGCAACTCGTATCCCAGACAGAGCTTACTTCATGATCTAATTGGATATCAATTATTGTAATTTTAAAACATGTTAGCCTAAGGGCGTTTAATGACACATAGAATCAAACAGAATTGACAAACAATTATTGATAAGTAGCAAGTGACAACTGCTTGTGTGAAAAATAAGTTTCATTCTGAAAGACGTATACCAGTTAGCAAATTATGTAATACATTGCACTCTCAGATTTTTTTTTTTTTTTTTTTTTTTTTTTTACTGTTATTCCCATACATGGTATGCCATGGCTGACACAACATGTCCCTTTGGCTGTTATTGCATTAGCGCAATTTTTTATACCAATGTTTATAACATTTACTGCAATTTCAGTCACACTTCTTTACTTCGTGCATATTAAACGTTGCACTCAATACGACAAATTCCCGCCAGTTGAGTGATCCTTTTGGCTCGTTGCTGTGAAGGGATGAATTTTTGCTCAAAGGATTATTGGTGTAAATCGATGATTTTACTGCTACTTCCCGTTAATTGGGGCAGCGGTATAATACAAGGACTAATCAAGTGCTAGGATATACTCTAGTATGTATTTTCGGCTGCAAATGTAATAATTATACTTGAAATTGACCACAAGTTCGTCGTTGGGAAAGGCAGCAACAACATTTTTTTTTTTTTTTTTGTAAGAGCAATGTAGATCGGAAAAAAAAAACCCCAGAGAAGTTGAAGTCGTTAGAAAAGATATGGTTTCTTGTAGCATTGTGTAGAAAATCAAAAAGAGAAAGATGTAAAAATGTGACCCTGCATCGTAAAACCAACATGTCATTACATTATATCCCTAATGTCAACTGTTTTCCCAATAAGTCACACACACACACACACACACACACGCACACACACGCACGATACACACACACACACACACTATTCCTTCTATCTTAACCCTAATGAGCCCAAACTATTTTGACCCCTCGCAGGCCCAAAGGGGGGGGGGGGAGGCACATTGTGCCCCCATATAACTTTTTTATCATTTCATGTACCATCTTCATATTTGGCACATGGGTAGAGTAACTCATACTCTACATGACGGTACATTTGAATGTTCTCAAGGTCACCCATGGAGGGCGCTATTTACAAAATATAAAGAAATACATAGGAAATATGATAAAAACATGATTTTTCTGTATAATTTCTTTATCCCCATTATATATGTCTTATTATAGACCAATCATTTTCATATTTGCCTCAAATGATAAGCAAGCAAAATCTTATTATTTGTTATGGTTTGAATTTCTCAAGGTCACCACATGAGGGCGCTATTCATATCAACATAAAGAAATACATTATGAGACCCGAGATGAAATGTTTGGGACGGGTACATGTATAGTTATGACATTTCAAATTTGCATAATAGTGGAATTTTGAGATTGCAAATTGATAATATGATAAACTAATGATATCAGAGGCATAACTTGGGTGAAGGAATCAAAATAATACAAAATAGAAGGGAAATCTTTAGAAAATATTATTGTTTTCAATCATCTCTATTACATCTATTGTTTTATGCCTTTGTAACATAAAAACAAAGGAAATAATAAGAACAATTTTCCAGGACCATAATTACTTCAACTTTTGCTCCTTCAACAAATTTTAGCCAAGAAACACCCATTTCATACACTGTAATGCTGTAAAATTAAATGGGAACAGAAAAAAGATGCAAAATCTGACTGACATGGTTGTCAGTTTATGGTTGCCATGGCAACCAGCAACATCAAATATAGCTAAATTATATATCAAAATGTTCGCAATAAGATTTTAGGAAAAGTCACCAAATTTGGTTGAAATCGGACTAAGGGCGAAGGAGTGGCAAATGAAAATCTGGTAGGGGGCACAATGTGCCCCCCCCCCCCCTTGAGCTTTATAGGGTTAAACAGCACGCATCAGCACAGAATTTACGAAGAGCTGGAGGAAAGGGATTATGACTGTAAATAATGACCACCGAGTGTTGTGACGTACAAAGTCACCTGTAAGCTGGTCACAAGTATTGACCATGCGTTATCGTGTTTGTTGGTGTGTATGTTTGGAGCTCATGTGTAGGTGTCTGTCCGCTTACAAGTGCATTACTGCATTCATTTCATGGAATATGTATGACATGTCCTATTACACAGCGAATTCTTAAGATTACATAAAAGCGTTTAATCACGTGTCACCTTGTCTTGGAAATCATTCCATCAGTTCACATAACTTTTCAACGCGGTTAAGGTCAAGGTACGAATCCCTGCTATTGTTTAATTTCCCGATCCAAATTCTTTGATTGTGTTTTTGTGGTTGTGCGTCAGTTTCCTGCAATGGTGGCTGGTAGACGATGACACTTCCTAGCTGCATACATAGTAGAAGGACCCGGAACAAGTGATTCCATATCATGAAAGATATCAATAGGCCTACCTAATAAGGATTGATGTTGACCGTCCACACTTACAAAACCAAAACATTTTCTGTTAATGGGATAAAACAAAAATAGTTAGAGTGCTTCGCTTTATGGTGAGTGAACATCAAGACAAATTATACTCTGATTCATTCAAAATCAACATACAGTCAAACCTGCCTTAGCGGCCACCTGTCTATAGCGGCCATCAGCCGTATGCGAACCACTACCCCCCCCCCCCCCCCCTAGAAAACCAATATCAAAGACCCTGTCCAGTGCGACCACCTGTCTAGAACGGCCACTTTTTCCCGTCTCCCTTGGGTGGCCGCTATAGACAGGTTTGACTGTAACAGAAATATGGTTAACGTGATATTCATGTATATATGCTATGTTGAGATGTTGCGTAGATTGCAGGTGTTTTTTGTTTTTTGTTTTTTGCTAATCTTTCTTCATTCGGTTAAATCAAATAATCATTACAAAAGGTGTTGGGGTTGCTCGAATATATACATATGTCAAGGTAATCACATTTTGAAAGATTTGATAAATAGCTGAAGATACACACCACCAGTAAACGGGGTGGTCAAGGACAGAATGCTCACCCAAATGGTTTATTTTCAGTTTGTGTGTATTCAGCTACAGACAAACAAGGAAAACTGTGACTATTGTTGTTTTCACGATTCACCAACTCTTCATTTTTGTATAATGCAGAAATTTCAAATATAATTATGCAAGGTTTAACTCATGAGCTGATACACTCTAATGTGAGGGGAGAATAGAGCCAGTGAACCACAGTGAATACACAAGAATTAAGTGCAAGGATGAGGTAAGTAGGCAAGCGTTGTGTGTCTAATCAATCATAAACATACTTTATCTCAGAGAAAGGAAAAAGTTCAGTCAAATGTACAAATGTGACGAAACATGAGGTATACTTACACAAAGAAAATCTATCATGATGATAGCAATAACCAAAACCGCTGGTGCCAGGTTTCTGATGATTATGAAATGACAATGTGTAATGATATTTATAAGAATCCTAAAGATTGTAATAAAGAAATAAAATTTATCACTGATGTACTCACAATCATGACAAGGTTTGTGATATCGATACCGATCATCATACCATCACAAGTTGGATGCCCCATTTTGTATCCCATATTAGGTGGAATCTTACATTATTAGTATTACTTTAACTGTTTGTAGCTGTCTGTCAAATCGTTTTACTTATGCTATGTATCATGTAGAGTGACATTTATTTGTATCTGAATATATATATATGTAAATAATTTTTTTTTTGTGGAAAAATGAATTATATCCGATCAGAGCGTTGCTTAAGGTAAAATCTTTGAATAAGACATGGCAAGCAAATGCAATGAACAAAATCTATTTGAGAAAAAAAAAAACAAGTTGGATGTCCCTGTAAACTCACATTCGTTCTTTTCCAAAGAGGCATGACTCAAATGACACGCATAGACAACCTTGGCTTTTTACTTTGAAGCCAAATTACTTGGATGCTCGCCGAGAGAAGTACAGTACTATTACCACAACGCCCAACAACAGCTTGATCAGCTGTTGATAATTTATGCTGTGATAACTGTGAAAGCAACTCACAATAATTATACCTCTTTCGTCAGTACGCAGTCCGTCCCTATTGAACATATTACATATTTTCATTTTGCTTATTTGTTCTTAGATACTCACCCATGAAATCTTAAGAGGGAGAGAGAGAGAGAGAGAGATACAGAGAGAGAAGCAGAGCGGGGGGGGGGGGGTTAAAACGGCAACGCGCGAGTCAGCATATAGCAGGAAATCGGCGTGTTACTTTCGTTGTTAGGAAGTGTTGGCGTATTTTTATATTGCTCGAGTCGGAGTTTCCTAAACTATTGCGTGGGCTGTGAAGCATTACTCATATCAAGGGGGGAGCTCTGGCTGCACTATAAAATGACAGGTCATGTTAGTCCAAAGCCAGTAACTCTGAAATTGATGGTGTTGGATCGCTGCTCTCGGGAAAAATTCGTGAGCTTAAGGATCACTTCTCTTTTAATTCGTTTCTGCGTCAACTGAGTTCATCTCTGGAAAAGAAATTGCACTATAATCTCTCGCGTTGTGCGTTTTCTCAGCGAAAAAGGACTACACTTTTAACCTAACTGTTTATCATTTCACTGGTGGAGAGAGATAGTAACCATGGAAACGCATTTATTGCTCATCTCCATCTTCCTAACATGGACGGTCAGAGTGCATTCCTTTGGACTAAACGAGGCCCTGGTAAGATTTCTTATATATTCATTAATGTGCTATTATAATCATAGACTGATGGTAACCATACAAACGCATGAACGGCTCTCATTTCATATTCATAACATAGTTGGTTGGCATTTACATGTTTCTCTTACGACGCTTTTGTTCAAACGATTTTCAAGTCTATTCAATTCAATTCAGTTCAATTCAATTCAATTCAATTCAATTCAACTCAATTCAATTCAATTCAATTCAATTCAAATTATTCAATTTTACATAGGGCGTCTATTCTATAATCTTAATCATCTTGTTTGTCGTCTGCTTTGCTTTCTTTCCGATCAGAATTATCTGCAAAAGTACCACTACTTTCCAGACAACGATTTGTCGAGCGGTCGGCTCCGGAGTCAGAATTCTCTCAATGATGCGATTCGGCGATTCCAGCGAGTAAATGGGCTGAACGTAACAGGTAAGGCACAGCTTCCGTAAATTGATTATAGCTAAAATCAGATTGACAGATAGTTTGAAGTTTCATCAAAATCGGACACACAGGAGGAGAAGAAAGATTATGGAATGTTAAAAGATTCCATGTATCAAAGTCATCGCTGATTGGTTGTTGCAAAATCGAAACAATGTAATGGAAAAGGATCTCCTGTCCAAAAAAAAAAATGATATTAAGATTTTCAATATTCTCTGGAGAAGTGTAAGATGATGGTATCATCTCTTCTCCTAATTCGAGTATTACTGATACATGCAAGAAACATAACAGATGTTGCATTTAGTGAATTTCTTCTACGATTTTGTATCATTAAACCACTACTATTCTATTCGTGTAATTTCACTCTTTTCACTAAAGCCAGCTTCGGTGTGGAATGGTACTTTTATCTCACAAATAAACTGGTACACGTAGGTCCCTACATGTATGCAAGGACCATGATTAGGGCATCGAGCCAGCTAATGGGTCATTATCTCACACCATTCTTAAAGAATCCATTACGATAAGACCAAAATGCTATGAGTACTGTGGTTCATCACACACTCTATATGACAGAGCTGGGAAAATGCTGAAAATGACTGCATGTGATAGAGAATAGTTTGCTCAAAGGATGCTTAACAACAGAATCAAAATTATGTTTTTAGAGGTGAAAATCTCTCCTTGCTCTTAAAGAAATTATATTACATTGTACTTTCGTGTTTCTGTTTGACATGTGTACTACCTAGGAGACACAGGATTATCTAGTACATTGTACCGCCTTGGTAAAGTAGAGTTGCCCAATCAGCTGATTACATTCTGCCCGTATAATGACCCTGTGCTATGTGCGATACAACACACTAAATGTGAAATTTGCTGGCTGCATTGCTGACTGAATCAGGGTCATATTAAACAAGAATTACTTTTATATACATGGGCATAATTCGTAAATGTCTGCTTCTACAAGGTGATATTCAATTTAAATCAATATTTTTCAAGTTTTCTTCAAGCAATAACATATAAACTGCATTGTAGGTATTTTAACAGGGTTTTATCAACGTAAAGCAAAATCACTGCGCGAGAAAGTGAAAGTGGTGTTGGAAACCGGAAGTAGTAAAACAACGGGGTAAAACTATCACAATAAACAGTGACAAAGGGCGTGTGACATGAGAGAATCTTTATACTTATGATACACACTTCATGTAATGTTAATCACATGTGACATTATTATTCAGTGACTAGTGACCATAACATTATAAGTTGTCTTGTATTGTTATGACTTACAATATGATGATAATGCATCGTTGAGAATCGAAAGTTAGACTCTACAAGAGCGTCTTTATTCACACTGATACTGCAACTAAAACTGGCTTTTCCTTGTATCCAGCTACTTAAGCCTTCAATCCTTACTCACTCATGTGATTTCAATTCCAAAGAATAGAAAAAAAAAATATCTCTTTCATTTTCCAGGCATAGCTTACTCCTCTCACATGTTAAAATTAGTCTTCATTAAAACCAAAATTCAAACAGAAGGGCAGAAGTGTCTTTAAATTGAAAATTAACGAGGGAAATCATTAGATTAAGTTGGTTGTATCATATTAGTAACAGAAAGTCACACCAGTGTGAGGTAATTTCATCACATGCAGATTAGATGAGATGATGTCTTTTATTCCTTATGTCTTTCCTTGTTGAAAATGAAATCGAAAGACATAAAATTGCATCGTCAATTTGCATCGAACTATTGCTTTATTGCAACAGCGTTGCAAGTAATATTTCTTTTAGATTTTAAAGGGATCGTATAGTTTTGGTTGAGACCTAATTTCAGGTTTCTAACATTTTTTGGTGAGATAATGAGAAACCTTTTATGAAATATGAAAGAGCATGTAATTCCTTGAGGAATTCAACGTTTATTTGATGAAAATTGGTTTTAAAATGGCTGAGATATCCAAAAAAGGGCAATTCTAATAAAGTGTGGGACCCACACTTTATTACGATCGCTTTGTTTTACTTTGTTTTTGGATGTTTCAGTCATTCCAAACCCGATTTTCATCAAAGAAAATTTGAATTCTTCTTAGAATGGTAAGCTCTGTACTATATTATCATAAGTGTTTTCTTGGTATCTCGCAAAAATTTAAAAGACCAATTTTCATCTCCACCAATACTGTACCATCCCTTTAATGGGTTGTCATGGTTGCAGCTGTTTAACCGTCGACCGAAAGACAAAGTGTTATTATTATTATTTTTTATTATTTTGATGATACTGAGAACAAACTAGTGTGAGAGATCTATAGATGACACCATTACATTATCTAAGTTTTATGAACGTCGTTGGGATCAGTACCACTGTTTAAAGAAATTATTGCGAGGGATCAGAATTTCACATTGCTATTTTATGTGCCCAATTTTCAATTAAACTTCTATCATGTTCAATATATATGAGCTGTATTGTCAACTGCAGCGGAGGCTATTTAAAAAAAAAGAAAAAGATATAATGTGAAAATGTGCTATATGCTATAGTTATAGACGGCTCAAACGATTGCACATCGGTAGTTATTAGTTTAAAAGAAATCGAGGCCGAAGTGTCTCCGAAGAGGGGTCTGACAAATTTCGGAAGCTCTCCTGCACGGTTACCGTATAAAAGTCCGCTTGGTAGACTTTAGTCCTATTGTTATCACTGTACAAGGTCACCCAAGACAAATTATAAAATAGACCGAATGTGAAGTAATGAGAAAAAATTCAAACAATGCGTTTGTAATGCCTGTCATATACGAAATCATTATTTTTGGTTGGTCGAAGCATCAAGAGTATAGTATCTGATTATGAAACTTAGATGACTAGGACAGTCAAAGAAATTACTCAAGGAAATAATTTGCAAGAACACATTACCAAAGTCTTTTCGTCCGTTACCCAGAAATTTTCTGCTGTGTTGAAAATGTCATTTTATATGTTATTTTCTTAAGATTATTGAAAAGTAAGGATGTCGTTCTTTTGTTATTGCTTTTTACTGAAATGATTGAGAGAAAAAAAAAGAAGAAGAAGAAAAAGACAAAATCAAAATATTGAAAAAAAGCCTCTGTCAAAAAGTCAAGAGCTTTATGGTTCGGACATCTAAGAAATTTGAATGAAAAACTTGCTTTTAGACGGCTTCCCAAGAATTTGATAGATTGATATAATCATAGAGCCGCTGTGGGTTTGTGGATTAGACCACAAATTGTCAATCCTGGTTCCCTGATTCCAGTTCTTGAAAAAGCATTGGTTTTGATCTGAGTCAATTGAATGTACTTCTTCTTATTTCATATGTCTTTCTTGCATTCGGAGGGGTCGTAAAACCATGAATCACATTATAGCAGCTGGTGTAGTGGGCATATTTCAGCTGGGACAAAACAAACAAACAAAAAGAGACACTGCATGTCAATGTCATGTCTATTTCAAAAAGGCCTGGCCACCCCAGACGTGTTGGAGCTGATGCAGATGCCTCGATGTGGGCTGCCGGACAACACGGGCACACAGAGCTTTAACCGAGCCAGACGATACACCAAGTCTGACGTCGCCTGGCACAAAACCGACCTGACATGGCGAATGGTCAACTACACGCCTGACCTCAGCCGTGGCACCGTTGAAAACATCATGGAAAGTGCACTACAGGTAACTATCTTTAATTAAACAACATTGATACATAAAGCTGCGGGCTCTCATTACATTATACACCGAATGACATAATCGGAAGGTATACTTTTGCAGTCAATTCAATTCAATTCAATTCAATTTAATATGGTTTATTGTGCAAGTATTAAAAAAAAAAAACAATCCAGCAGCTCGAAGGCTGATACGGTTGCTTTACATTAGAATCATTAAAAAGAAATAAAATGACATTGATAGGATAAGCATGCGTGAAATATGTTTTAAAAAAATGAATTAAAAAAAAATAATAATAATACATAATAATACACATCAGACCGGGGCATCAGAAAATGGGATAGGTGAGAGTATTGCACAACAGGTAAAGAGATACAGTATGTACTTGTATAGAGAATAACAAATATGGCAAGATGGAGACGAGCGGGCAAGAAGGTAAAATGTTAAAGTGGGTGAAAAATTTCAATGCACCGAAGCATGAGAACTACAAATAAAGATTGCGATATCGACACAACATCAAGCGGAAATACATATTAGTTATCATACAAAATCCGTAAATTATTTATTTAAAAAAAAAGGATAGAAAAGGAAAATATATTCAAATAGTGGAAAAAAGGAGACGAAATTTTGATATAAAATTAAAAAGGAAAACCTAAAAATTATTGCCGGTTGACATATCAAAATTTCAATACCATTCAAAACGTGAGGATGTGTTTCCCATGGCTAATGAAAGGGGAAAATAACCGATTAAGGTGGCATAAAATATGACAGATGACATCACAAACGCATACAGAATCATACCATAAGGCAACAAAAAAGTAAAAAAACAACAACAACAACAAATACTTCATATTATATCATATCACACATACAAATGTCTTCCCTTGACCACGTTAACTTTAGAAACATCCAACTATTTCAGTCCTGTCACCAATACTCTCGAAGCTATTCAATCTTAATGATGCCACTTGAACCAAATGGTTATGAATAGGTTTCTATACAGGGCTAAAACAATGATGTCCAATTGTGAACATACGTGTGGGTTATTTGACCTCCAAACACGTGATGTGAGTGAAAGCAACAAGAGAATTTCCACTTGGATTATAACTGTCTTCTAGATATAGGCCTACTCCGATAGAGCATCGTCATCATGTACGTCCTTCTTGTCATATCAAAACTAGATTACTCACACACCTATTTAAACTGTTGACGGTGCATTGCTGCTGTCATGACACGGAGGAAAAGTTTATTATAGTCTACAGTTTCCCGCTTTGGGTTGGAACATTTTGACTGAATATAGGAACCTCGAGTGATGATGATAATATCACTGTTGTCTTTTCTTTATGTTTGTTATGTTCGTCATAATCTATCTGTATCCATGAGAATAACACATTTGCTCAGTAGTCAGTCACTACGGCAGATGACGCTGAAGCCGGACCTCTGTTTCATTTTCTGATAAAATGCGTGAACTCTTTGACCGTATAATTACCTGTTGATGGATCTAAACCGTTTGTCCGTGATAATAATGTGTACGTGCCGGTACAAAACTATGTAATCAGCTGAAACCAAAGAGTGCGACAATGACTCTACCGGAAGCACATCCTGGAACATTGTGTAAAATGTGTAATGAAAATGACAGCCATTGGTGTAGTTAAATAAATTTCAGCAATTAATTAAATTTTCTTACCATGATAATCACGCTTTCTCGAGTCAGTGGTTAATATTCTTTATAATGACGGGAATTGTAAATCTTTGTGATGTTGTGATGATTTAACGATGCAAGAAGTCTCAAACTACTTTATTGAAGTGCCACCTTTGAAAAAAAAAATAAATTGTATAGGATTAAGGAATAAGAGGAAGAGAATGAAAAAGCCGTTTAATTGATAAGGTACGTGGTGTTGAGAAGAATAGTACCGTCTCACTTTATGTTCGACATTATGTACAGCAGGGATTGGTGTTCGCAAAGATGCAACGTTTGAAACTGTACTTTACATTAACTTTTTTAATGTGGTACCGATTATCGTTGAAATGTCAAAGGTCACGTGTGACTAAACTTCAACAATTCACAATATCCATCACAGCAGCGTGTCTCCCTTTTATGGCTCCTGCATAATGATATTTTCTCTCTCTTCAAATATCTTATCTTCTCTGAACTGTAATTGTTGGTACGTGTGCAAATTTGATTAAGGATAACGAGTTTTTTCGTATCAGTCTAATAACCGTGCCGGTGGTCTCAAATATTGGATTCAAAGCAGACTTCGATGCATGAATTATACGACTTTACGTGTCATAGCTTCAGATCAACTCATTCTTTGCGTCTTGCTATGAGGTGTTTTCAATCTGTTGTTGTTGTTTTAAGTTTAAGGCTTTCAATAACCGTCGGTACGTAAATAACAAAGTAACTTCGCCAGTCTTGTTCGGGAGAACATTCCATTCCATAAGAGACTGAAGTCTCGAATATGAAACCACTTTGTTGTTGGTGGTCAAAATATTGTGTTTAAATATACATGCGCAATACGTACATTATTGGTCCAAAGGGAATGTTTACACAGAACAGAACATAGTAAACCTCCGTCAACACGAATTTGATTCGGGGTTGAGCTAATGCTTTAACAAAGAAAGCACTTAATTGCACATCACTTATTTGCCATCGAATAATAATAATAAAAATACTAATAAAAATCTAAAATATGCCCTGTCGATACTCAGCCAGTTCAGAGGCTAAGATGATATAAGCTTTAATTGACACACTGTATATCTTAAAGGCGTGATTTTAACATTCCACTAGAACAATGAAAACTAACAAGGAGGAAAAGACACTTCTTTCTCGCTGGACCTGTAGCAAGTCATACGCTAATATTGCGTGGCAGACTTCTTTATACGGACTCTTAAACAACACAAAAGTTGTAAAGTTTCTCTTCATTTGAAATAATTGGAATAATTTCTGATTGATCAGATTTTTGTCTAATTCCGTGGTATCGTTTGGTTCATCAGACCTGGGCGGACGTGTCCCAACTGACCTTCAGGCAGGTGAGGTCCGGTCAAGCGGACATTGAGATCAGCTTTGCGCATGGCGATCATCGCGATGGAAACCCGTTCGACGGATCAGGAGGCGTCCTGGCGCATGCGTACTTCCCAACTCCAGATCGCTCGTACAGTATTGCAGGAGACGCACATTTTGATGAGGCTGAGGCATATACGGACAGGACCACTCGAGGTAAGATGGTGATCTTGTTCGCTCTCTCTGTAGATATAACACTTACCCACCTGATTCACATTAAATCTCACAATATGCTACTGCACCAAAGTCCAGACACTACAGAATGAACTCCAGTGATAGTCGCAACACTCCCTAACACAGTTGTAAGAGTACGACTGTGTTTGTGACAAACACTCATATACACACACACCACACACACACACACACACACACACACACACACACACAAACAAGCAAATATAAACAAACACACGACGCCTTGATTATTATCTTCTCATTTATAGCAAATCAAGAATGAAGCACACGCGTCATTCCTATATTTTTGACATAGATAATACTATGTTTAGATTTATTTCGGCCAAAGTGCACGCCAATTTAGGTAAGAATACAATTACCATAATATCTTACGGTAAAATGTTCTTGTTTGCTTACAGCGGCGATATGACAACTTAAACCATTTTTTTTTTTTGGTAAGACTGATTCGAACAAAATACTAAGCTTTTTGAATGTACTTACTTAATCCGTCATAAGACAAAACATATTATTATGGTATGCATTTTGAAGAAAAATATACATAACTTCACTGAGTAGTCTTAAATCAATCTGTTGAGTCTGGAATGGGCCGGCCATCTTTTCAAGCAATGCTTACAATGGCGGCCCTCTGCAAAATCGCTTCCTAACTACAATTGTTATTGTAATCCCTGCTGCACAGACATACATACTGTATATTATATCATTAATTTCCTTTTATATCGTTGTTTATGCAAGTCAAACGACTCTGTTTTAAATTAACTTTGTAAGTTTCCCACATGTTCATGATTATGTAACCTATGTATATTGATTTGCAGAAAATAAAGTATCTATCAAATCAAAATATATCTACTACTGAGTACACTCTAAAAGCAGATATATTGTTGCTAGATATGTGTTTTGCCCCCATGCTGAACCTGAAATCGAGGTATTTTGATGATCATGTTTTCTCTCACACTTCCAAACGGGAAACCGGATGGTTAGGTTGCGTAGCCATACCAGGCTTGGAGCAGGAAACTGGTGGCTATGGCAACGGGATGCGCGAACTAGTTTAGATTCTGATCATTTTGTTGTTTACTCTCCTTATCCCGCATAATCCAGGAACCAACCTCTTCCAGGTCGCCGTGCACGAATTCGGCCACAGTCTCGGGCTTGGTCACTCGAACTCGCCCGATGCTATCATGGCCGCCATCTACCGAGGCTACGTACCTAATGCACGACTGCACAATGACGACATTGCGGGTATTCAAGCCCTCTATGGTGAGTTCACGCACAGTGAACTACAGTTAAGACTCTTACGACGACCTGAAAATTGAAGAGAATGTCGTACATACCTAACACGATTTGATTAAAAGAGTCTACAAAGTGAAAAAAAAATGAACATAGTTGAAAAACCGCACATACCCTGGGGACATAGTTTCATTTTCACTACAACTCATTGCTTATAAATTGTCATTTAGATACAAAAGCTTTCAGACAACTTGGCACAGCATGAAAAAGTTTGGATACCACATGCAAACACAAAGTTTCTAGATCTTCGCAAGGTAAGCGACATCATGTACTTTAAAAAAGGAACTTGTATCAGCAAGTATTATGCACTAAACTCTACACTTTGGACTGAGACAGGTTGAAAACATAAAACTTATGAGGACATAAAAATTATCCCCCCAAAAAACAACTTTAAAACTTGAAGAGTCATTGGAATTTCATTGATTCGCTTGATTATAGATATGAATCCTTAAATCATAGCTTAATGAAGGTATTTTGTTTGGAGGGTTGACGTTATGACATCATAGCTTTCTCGACTTGCATCAATTTATTTTTCATGAAGGCTAAAAAGACTTCTAATATAGTTATCTGGTCTTTCGAACTTTCCAGAATGTCAGAATTATGTCATATGTTCATGTTTCCGCTGTTTATGACGTACCATCACGTCTTTTTGTACACAGGGGCAAACTCTGGTAGACCGGAAGTCGAAGGGACTGAGGGGCCAAAGGTCACCTCTGACTGCATTGCCAATTTTGTTGCTGGAGCACAGACTGCCAGTCAAGGCTCATATCTCTTCAATAGTAAGTTTTCTTTTCAGTAGCAAAAACTAACGATGAAAACGATATTCTATGTGATTTTCTAAATAATATTTATCACATTTTGTCTTGATTCTATTAATCGAATGAGGCCTGAAATTATAAAAAAAAAAGTTTCTAAAATAAGCAGGTGATGGCTAAACGTCACTCTACATGGAAAAGTGAAAAAAAGATCATCTATCCAGTATGTCATGAGCATGAAAGGACACCTAGGTACATTTTAGTACGCACCGAAGATAACATTTCGTTTTGTTTTGACACTAACTAAGAGTGTACAATGTCGTGGAACCAGTACATAAATCAGTGCTTCTACTTTATCATTGTTATGTTATTATGCTACTTGTTATGCTTATTATGATTATGATGATTTATAATGATGATAATCATTATTATTATTATCTTATACTTTCTATTTATTTATTTATTCATTTACTTCTTCTACCATACGTACATAATTTCAATATACTTGTGATTTAATTGTTATCACTATCATCATTATCGAGTTGAGCAAGATACATATATCAATAATGCAGCATCTTCTTCTATGGAATCAAATCGATGAATAAACTATAATACAGTAACACTGAAGAAGAAAAGTCTTTGCATTAGGATTCAAAGTTGTAACAGGTAACTTTTCAGGCTGCTGGAGAGCATTGATTCCATTCCATTGTATCAATATCTTTAATTATAATATTAGAACTATGAATGCAACTTGAAGGAGTGGTATAGTATATTGGTTGAGGTGAAGATTCAGCTTTGAACTTTTTGTGAGATACATGTACTTAGAAATCACTTTATGAAATGTTAACGAGCAAAGCATTCTAAGAGGAATTCAAAGTTTACTTTGTGAAAATCAGTTTCGAAATGGCCGAGATATCTTAAAAAAAAGTAAAACAAAGCAATCATAATATAAGATGGGTCCCACCTTTTCGATATTTCAGCCATTTCAATACCAATTTTCATAAAATAAACTTTGAACTCCAGAAGAAGTTTCTGATTGTAGCATGTATAATTAACTTGGTATTTTCTTCCTCTTTCGTTCCCAGCTACCCACGCCTTCAAGATGACACTGAGTGGACTGGCGGGAAGTCCCGTACCGATCGGCTCCCTCTTCCGCAGACTGCCGAACAATCTGGATGCAGCTTTCTTTTACGAGAGGACAGGCAAGACATATTTCTTTAAGGTGAGGAACACCGCTACTCTACCAACCAGACAGCTGAATATATATATATATATATATATATATATATATATATATATATGTGATGAAAAAGACGTCAGTGAAAACCTATCACGGCTCCCCGATACCCCCTTCATAGCGGCGTACGTCATACAAATTTGCTCTTCTTGTTCAATTTTGTTGCACAAATTTTACCAGGAACAATCGTAAATAAGAACAAAACAACGTCTTTGAAATGGCTACGGGGGAGGGGGATATTCATATCGTTGACTACATTAGAAAACGTAAAGTAATAATTATGCTTTCATTAAACCTTTCAATCAACATCAGTCACTATCAGTAAATTTTTCAATATCTATCATTTTCTTTTTTTTATCTTTTTAACAGGGATCAAACTACTGGCGGTTTTCGGACTTCCAATTGGATCGTGGATATCCACGAAACATTCAGTCCGGATTTGGTCCTGACGTTCCTAGCGATCTCGACGCTGCTTTCGTGTGGAGTGGAAATGGAATGACGTACTTTGTCAAAGGTGAGAGAAAAATAGGATAAAATGAAGCAAAAACAAATTAATATCACACAGCTTTGTGCAGGGTTACTGTAAAATTCAAGTTTAGGTGCGTAATTAAAGGATGGAGTTCAGGGGTGATAAGCAAGGTTCATTCGAAAAAAGGGGTTATACTGGGTTACATTGAAGACAAGGATAGATCAATTTCAGATCATATCCTATATTGTCACAAAACAGTTAAACCCCAATTAGGTTCTCGATACATTGGTGGTCCCTGGTGTGCTGCTGACAACCCATTGAGCATCTATCAGTTCTTTGTACTGATGCTCTCACAGAATGGCTAAACCCAAGATAACATTTTGTTATGAAAAGGTTGGAATAGGTTTCATCGAAAATTAAAAGCTTGATCTTGGACATGAACCTTGGACAGTCGTCACAATCTCACTTTTTCCCCTATCATCCCATGCATATCTTGGGCAGTGTCCTTATTCTTACACATTGTTTTTTTTTCTCTCTCTCTTTTTTTTTTCAGGCAACCAGTATTACCGATTCAACTTCCGAACTGCCTCTGTGGATCCCGACTACCCGAGACCCCTATCCGTGTGGAACGGCATCGGTACGAAAGTTGACGCCGCTTTCCAGTTCCACAACAAGGCCACGTACTTCTTCACTGGCGGCGAGTATCGCCGGTTCGACGACAATCAGTTCACCGTTGACAACACCTATCCAAGGCGGTCGACGTTGTGGCTGAAATGCGAAGAAATGCAGGTCAGGATGTCCCCGGATCCGACCGCTGCGAATAACAAGATGATGCCGACTACCACGGATAGTTCGGATGCGACTACGGACGCCATAAGTGCGTTGGCCCTGCTATTTTCAATTGCACTGAGCTTGTCACAGCTCTAACTGCATTCCAAGGCACACTTTGTACTGAATAAGTATCCGAACTAAGCTGTGGATGTAGGACGTCGTTTCTTTTCCTTGTGAACATTACCAATAAGTGTCTGAAATGAAATAGTGTCTTGTGAATAAGACAATGGAGGCGGACGGTGCTATGGATTTCAAAATATTTATTCCTGCTCCCCGTTTTTTGATGTGATAGTGGTATAATCAATTTATGTGTCAGATACCTACTAGTATCTAATTTCGCACAGAAATTTGCAAGCAATTATTTTCAGTTGCAATCAGAATGCCCCCAAAAAAGTAACTCACATAACTGCAAACATTGTCCCTGATCTAGGTGCATTTGTTATTTGAAAATTACTGGTAGGACTCAGGCCAGACATTAAATCCTTAATTTCAAGGCAGTCACTGCTACTTTTTGAGTACCGTGTCGATGTAGAATAGAGGGTTATCAACTGCAGTAAAGATCCACCACCACCACCACCACAACAACAAAAACAACAACACGCGAAGAGAGAATGCTTCACTGGGAACTTAAAGGCATAATTTACCATTTGCAGATGAAAGCAATAGTGCTATGAAATAGTTCTAAAATGTGAGTTAGGGATAGAAACAACCACTGTCAAAATTTGAATCCGTATAATCGATGTTAAGTGTTGTTAAATACACAAAATGTGAACAATAGTTATAATAAAAAAATTTCCAGACTAAACCGTATACAGTTACGGTTTATTGAGAAAAACCCTGATATCTCCTTATATTCTAGGTTTTATTGCAAATATTTCATTATGGTAGGATGTTTTATGATGCAACAGACCTACACATATGCATCAAATATGATATCTTGAAAATTTTTGAAATCACTGCTCCCAAAGGTAAACTGGACCTTTAATCAGTTTGACATCAATGTGACCGCGGGACAACAATATATTACCTCTTTCTTAGGACGCCTGGAAGTGACAATGATATTACATAGAGATAATCATGATATAGGACATTCTGAGAGCCTTTGAAACACATTCACTAATCATAAACACGTTACTGCTATCATGTGAATTAGTATTCCCCTTCGCTCTCGAGAGCTTTTCAGCGAAAGTTTTACCAATTGTTCCCCTTAATTAGAAATTCGATTGCATTTCTAAGAACGCAAAAGATGAAGGATTGTATAGATTCGAGTATTTAAGATGTATATTTGTAGTCTTATTCTTTGATCAATTGACAATGACGTGATAATGTGGCATATTTTGGGGGCGCCTGGCGGAAGGCGATAAGGTATCCTAACTTGGTGTGTTCTGTATATAATGTTGTGTGATCCAAGTATGTGCCCATGCCTTTCTGTGTGAATTCGTAGATAAAGTACAAACCTCTGAAGCCATGGCACTTTACTAAACGAGTACTGTACATTTATACATGTTTATACTATATTTTTCCAAATGAGCTTGAATAAAGAAAAAATATCATTATTACCCATATGAATGAGTGTGTTGCCTTGACTTTGAGTGGATCAAATTTGAATTACACTTGCTGATAATGCTGTGAGGGGACAAAAACTGAGTCGCTGTTCTCGTTGGAAGTGATTGTTGTTCAAATGTTCTTCTTGAATATGAATTCACGATGAATCTAAAAATGACTAACTAGAAGGTAAATTGTCAACGTCTATACTCAGGAATGATAATGCCTCTTTGATGGAATGGCAGACTACGTGCTAGATCTGACATATCCATGGTCACTGTCGACGGGGATGATGATGAGGGAGTTGATGACAACGACGAATGGAGACGATGCCGGAAATGATCGAAGAAGAAAAAAAGTACAGCTGCAGGAAACGGACCGAAGAAAGGTTTACCAATAACGTGTGCTTGACATCATAGCGTTGAGCCAAAGATGGCGCTATCCAAGAGTTCTCTCTCTCTCTCTCTCCATCTATCAGTCACTCACTCAATCCATTCATCTATCTATCTGTCTGGTTATCTATCTGTCTATCTACCTATCTGTCTGTCTGTCTGTCTGTCTGTCTATCTATATATCTGTCTATCTATCTATCTATCTATCTATCTATCTATCTATCTATCTATCTATCTACCTGTCTGTCTCTGCTTCTGTCAGACCGTTTCTCTATATCGTGCACAAACACACGCACACACATACATACACACATACACACACACACACATACACGCACACACACACACACACACACACTTTATCCTGTGTTGTCCCGACTACTCAATAGTCTTCCACTTAGAGATTCTCATTCTATTTCTACTTGTTCAAGTATGTTATCATCTATCCATCTATCTCTCTCTACCTGTCTATTTACTTGTCTGTTTGTCTATCTATCTATCTATCTATCTATCTATCTATCTATCTATCTATCTATCTATCTATCTATCTATCTATCTACCTGTCTGTCTATCTATCTATCTATCTATCTATCTACCTGTCTGTCTATTCATCTTTCTCGCGCGCACACACTCACCATTCTACCGACCATTAAAACCGACTTCTATCGGTTGTCATCAGAAGGTATAATGGGAGACATTTTTAGTATCAAAGAGAGGCTTCTTTTCGGGGACCATGTGCTCGATGTCCATGCATTCCAATCAGTATAGTGACAGAGAACAAACACACATTGGAACATTTTGTAAATGATAGAACAAGAAACGACAAAGTCCAAATAGAATAGAAAAAAAAAATCTATAGGATCTTTATTTTAAAAATTGTTTTGGGAAGAATCTTGTGAATTGTGCAGACTTTGAACAAGTGATCATCAGTGACCACTATCGAAATATGAAATGTGGGCAGCAACATACAAAATACCAAAGAATTAAAGTATCCCAGAATAGTAGCGTCTCTCGGACACTCCTATCTAAGATCAGTATTCATATCTAAATCACACAACAATCACACTCGCGTTGCATATGAATAGAATCTAATTTCTAAAATAAGTACTTATCTCTAACAAACCACAAAAATGTGTACCATAAAAAAAGGTGTATCAAATTTGTATTTAACAGAAATGTATAAAATCAAGCGGGAAAAAGATAACAAGAATTACGGGGTCCAAAGTTATAAAGTTACACTCGCAAGCATTATATAGGGTATAAAAACATAGCACCAATCATAACTTATATCTTAAATACAGTAGTGCAGCTACGAAGCTTAAAATGGACAAGGCACATACCATTATTTACAATAGACTGTACATGACAGAGAAATAAGAAACACTGACAAATCGTGTGTTGTTACTACCCTGTGGTACTTTCTTTACACGATTCTAGCTCTGAATGACTCCACAATTCAAGCTAGGAATGGACTACACAAAGATAATAACCTCTATCAGCGTCTACGACTTATGATGACTACAAGATCGTTCGATTGTAAACCCTAAGAAATATGGCAAGATACAAGGTTGGCGATCTTAGTGCATCTAGTAAATCCCAATTCTGTAGCCATTGGAAGCTCGCCATTTCTTGAACGTAAAATCATTATGGATCTGAATCCTCAAGTTGAAGCTATATGAAAATACAAATTTATTGGTTGTCAATGTAGACATACGCGTAAATGGCAACATAAAAACTTGGAGACTTTTCTACCTAGATACTTTGTAATATCTGTAGATACTGTACTAACAGCACTTATTACCTACACCTCATTTTTTGTGTGTGCTAGCTGTTGCCATAGTGACTGAAAATATTGCAACTTGCGACAATATCAAACCACTTTATGAAACGAGCCCCTAATTCTTTTCATCCCAGCCAAACAAGACATTAAAAATACAAGCACCTAAAATCAACCGTCTAACCAGGTGTCACGGGTATACATGCGACTGAACTGACAAACATAGTCCAATAAAAAAAAATTTCGTTGCTGTTGACGGTTTTATGGGTACCTTTTCGCAGACCGTTCTTCCCTCGATTCAAGACCATGTAACAATCTAACAGTTTAATGCTATTCTTCAACACGAGTATGAGATAACAATTTTGTCAGACCTTCACTTTATCAGTGATGTTCTTACATTTCTCATCTAGATATGCTAATAACTACGAAGGACGTCAATCACAGAAGTGATTATCACGTGCACAGTTCTCACAGTTGGTCTCGTGGTTAGGCACGCTGGTTTATATTGTTGCGCCATCAGTCTGTAGTAGTGTCAGTATCGATCAAGTATCGGTCACTTGATAAATTCTATGCGACTGCCGTGCCCCCAGCAGAATATCGTTGTTACAATTGAGTCAGGAATTTAGTACTATAAAACTACACTTTGATATGGCAGTGTCTTCAGTAGAGAGCTGGTGGTATCGAGTCAGTATTAGCTTCATGAACACCAGTCTGGCAATGACTTCGACGTGATGAATTGAGTTAATTGAGTCATGGTATCTTCTGTATCATTTCTTCTGGCGGAGTTCACTTATGGTGCCTCTGAAAATGAGGTAGGATAGAGATATTCATTCAGACATCCATTCGAATTTTATTTTATTTTATTGTTCCACATCTCAAACACAAATAACATGATACAATCGATTGAACATAAGACTAGACATAGCGTCGTAATTCAAAAAGAAGACAAGAGAAAAACAATTTATACAAACATGAAAATCTTAACGTGGGGGACTTACTAAAAAGCATAACACGATAGCATAAAACGATAATCATTATTCATTTATCATTTATTATTTTATTTGAATTACAGGTCAGGGACCTCACGTGATTTCACGCTTCCCTCAAAGGTATGTTCTTGCAGATGATGGTATCATATATTCCAAAGACTCAAAATTGAAATCATAAATTTTAAGAGGGTAAAGAGACATCTCAAAGAGTGAGTTTTTATATCCTGCTAAAATGAAGGTGTAAGACACATGATCACCCATCACCCTACCTCTATCTACTGTTCTTCCTCTTCCTCATCCATGTCCTCCTCCTCCATCTCCTCAACGGGCTGCTGGGCCTCCCCTTCGGTCTGGGCGTTCTCCTCTGTCTCCTCTGGTGGAAGCTCGTCGTATACCTTGGGATGTGGTAGGAGGGTTAAGAGCAGAATTGGTGTGATTGAGTGGGGTACACATAGGTGCAGGAAGGAATTGGGTGTGGTGGGGTGGATGCAGATGCAATGGAGTTTAGTGGGATGAGAGAAATATAGGGTGTAGTGGGGTGGGGTGCAATGGGGTGTAGTGGGGTGGGGTGCAATGGGGTGTAGGGTGAAGGTGCATAGTGGGGCAAGGGTGAAATGGGGTGTATGTGGGTTTAAGAAGATAGGTTGAGTAAAGATAGAATGTATTGGGATGAGGGATGTTTGGTGTGATTGAGTGAGGAAGATCGTGTGACTTAGATTGCGATGTTTTTGTAAGTTTGCTTTCACCAATAATAGAGTGACGTGAGGTAGGGTGAGAGGCTACGAAGGCAAATTTTGATTTTTATCAGTATAAATTATGATGCAAATAATTTTCTTAACCGTATTTCGTTCGTCTGTTAGAGCTGAAATTATTGATTAAACTAGGCACTTTTTAAATTCAAGTATATGTGTTTATTTTTGTTCTAAACATAGTATTCAAGTTGAATCATCTTTCGCATTAAAGTAGGTTTGCTTTTGTGAACCATGATACTTTCTCTTTTCCCTTCCACAGTACAATGTTTATCTCATAGAAAACAATTTTCATTACAGCGCCATCTATTGGTCATGGATGAGGATCTTTGTCCAATTACCTGCTACTGACTATGACTGACAGTACCACAACAACTGTATAGTCTACTGTAATGCCATACATGCAATTAGCCACCTTCCGGTATCAGAATAGAATTTCAGTAAGCTTTTGAATTCTACATCATGTCCAATATCACACTAACAACTATATCTGCATCAAAACGTCATAAATAAGAAGCCCGAGAGATTTCAGAGAATTGAAGATGAGAATATTACTTTGTTGTTCTAGGACACAAATCCACTCTATTACCTGACATATTGTTACCTTAGTTTCTTTCATACATGTCTATGTGCCAGAGGATAACAATATGACTGAAATGACAACTTGACATTGCTGACTGAAGCATCGGAAAAATATCACCAACGGTGATGGCATGTTTTGTTGACTGACAGACAAACAGACTCGCCTTCGCTCATGTTCTCTGGAAGGAGTATCTCACCTTGAGACAGTCTACCCACTCCTGAGCACTGATCTTTTTCGCTATCTTGTCGCCCTTGGCGCAGCGGGTGAAGAACGGCGCGGCGCAGTGCTCGAGTGGCATCAGTGCGTAGCGAAATCTGAGCAACTCTCGCTTGTCAAGCTGGTCGTCGTTGTTCTCATCCATCTGGTCAAACTTCCACTGCGTGGTCGTAGATCACGGGGTTGAGAAGACGGGCATACAATAGAAGAGCGGGAGAGACAAAAACGAGTAGAAACAGTTAAAACAGGACGGTAATACAGCATGCATGCCAATGTTTTCTGATTATCACGGTGCCCCTAACATTAGTATTCAAATTTGCATAAGCGTCCAAACGAAATTACCACAGTGTTGATGCAAAATAGGCAGAATATAAATCTCTGAGCAAAATGAAGCAGTGGTCACTTCACAAATAATATATGCAAGTACAGTTTGTATCTTAGCTGAATCCAACGGGGCAAAGAATACACGGAAACCGTTCGTGACCACGTAGTTACCAACCACTGCAATATTCTTCAATCTAAAATGTATCGGCTTGAACGAGATGGTGATCTTTGACTTTAATATGGACTTGTATTCGAAGACGCCAACCAAGAAGTAGAGGACATCTCACCATGGCAACGTTTTCCCTGACCTCTGGCCCGAGATCAATGATGTGCTGGTTGGGGTCGATCCTTCCCATCTCCTCCTCCGACTTGAGGTGCATGAACCATTCCAGAAGGCGGTAGGGGAACTGGGAGTACTCTTGCTTCGTGCACGGTTGTTGGGATGCTGCCACCAGAACAAAGAGGAATTCAATTGTACGTGGTAATGACTTTATATACAGATGACATTGGGTAAAACGCGCTAACAGAGCCAACCGTCAAAAGACAATGATTCCAGGCTACTTGTAAAATTTTCTGCCAATTTAACAATTTCTGACTGAGAATAATGCACGCTATTTTGAAAACAGATCGAATTAAGTTCTACATTGGTGCAAACAAAACACACTGATATCTAGAATAACTACTACTCTTTATTTCTTGAACGGTAGAGGCCTACTTTTCATATGCCACTGACTGTCTAAGGCTTCACATAACCTGTTACTAATGATCCATATTCAGAACGAAATGTCACATTGTCAAATGTTTGTGAGAAAAGTTTTTTTTTTCTGAAATGGTATCATGTCAAATTTCAGAGAGCGAACGAAACATTGAAAACCATCAAGGTCAATTACTGAAAAAAAGTTTTGATAACAACAACAACAACAACAACAGTAACAACAACAAAAAATAATAACGGCAAACTCACCGACACAGGGCTTCTCAAATGCGAGGCGAATGACTTTCTTCTTCTTGCACTGAAACCTGTGGAACTCGCAGATGTTGTCGTATTGCTTGCCGAAGACACTGCACACAGGTTTTTCGGGATATCCCGCGCAGCTTTCGGGACATCGACACTCAGCTGTGGGCACGCCCTCCTTCATGACCACCTGACACCATGAACCACGTGGCTTCTTGCAGCTCATACTCTCACATAGCTCAGCTGCATGCACGGAAGATCGTGAAAACAATAGAATTATGATACACTAAAGAACATTCAAGTATCAGATTAAAATGATATACAATTGTAATTCGTTTATAGTCGCCCTATATACGAGTGAGTTGAAAGTACAAAATACAAAGGACAACGAAACAAAAATCAATACTTATTCTAAACGTTTACGACACCCTTGCATCAAAGGTCGTGGAATCGAAGGTATTCAGTACACTCCCGTTATAACGAACATGGTTATAACGAAATTCCGGTTATAACGAAGAAAGAAATCTGCCGGTTCCAAGGGCTTCGTTATAACGGAGTCGACTGTATACAAATCCTTTGAAGTGTATTATTTCTATAGACTATGCTATAATAATATACAGCACAAGTCGAGATGGCGCTTTCTTCAGTGGATTGAAGACAGTTTTGCAGTCAGCCTAACCCATTGTTCTGTGGTCTATAGAATCGTAGACTGCCCGCTACGGAAATTTACAAGTGCCACCGAGAAAACGAGATCATTCCTCACAACCTCGCATCTCATAACATCTCACTTCTCAGACCTGCGACCAGAGACGAGAGCTCACTACCCGCCTTCTTCCTTCTTCGGACAGGCTGAAGACGAGATCTCATATCTCATATCTTTTGTCTCCTCGGATCCAAGAAGTCTAGGAGACATTATTTCGGATATAGTGTGCTCTATCCATCGTGGCATCTTTAAAGGGGGTTCTATCACTATTATTGCCCTATGTAGCATTGAAAGTTATCCATAATTATACATACCTAGGTCGCGAGGGACATGGTGGGTAAAGACATCTTGCCCAAGGGCGGAAGCACTTTATTCAAGAGTTTTATCCACTTTCCAACAGCGCCCTCTCGCAGTCTCGTCTTCTCGGACACGACGAGGTCGAAAAGTCTGAGATTTGCCTCTACTTCGCGATAGCACTTTTAAGCTTCCCTACTTCACTTCTTTGGTCTCTCAAAGAATTCTCGCAGAGAACACACCCTCGAATTCACGCTACAAATTGGACACTTTGTGACGAGTGAAATCGACTCGGCTGCTCGCAATTTTGGTCAGAAATACTGCAACACAGTTTTATTTGTTTGTTTTTGTTTCCCTTATAGAAGTTATAGGCCAATATTCACCAAAATTCCGCCGACCAAATGTTTATTTTGGGACGAGCCGCTAGGTGATGGATGGTTGTCCCCAAGTGAGACACCCGCATCACCAGCAACTGCGGGAGGATGACTCTGAAAAGAGGGACGCAGTGAAAAGGGTCACAGAGAGGTGATTTCTTTGTGTTCTCTGAGAGCGCCTACTAACATTCATGGGGCGCGCTGCGTGTGGTGGGGTGCAGAGTTCTACATGTAGACTAGCTTCCTAGTGATCTCAGTAGTGAGCCTAGGATTGGTTATTCTATATTCCCCATGCCTTCTCTGATTGTTGTAAACTCCCATTTCTTTTCGCTCTGTTGTCCAACCGTTACACAGAAAACTTGCGTATAAAATAGTCAGAAGTCAACACCAAGAGGATAGGGGTATAGGTTTATCACACCGAAATATTCACGGTCAACCTGAACAATGTCATAATGCAAGTGATCAATTGAAAAACAAAGAGGATGTGAAAAACATACATTGTTGTGGGATGGCAAAATATGAATCCCACACATCATATAATTTTCCAAAAGGTTATGATTACAACTTATTTTCGCAATTTACATTGTATATGAAGTAATTTATGGTATATATTTGTCTTACGAACAATGTTTGCCTTTTTTTACAATATTGAAAGATAGCAAAACTTATCAACGATTTTGTGCAAATAAAAGACCCTCCTTGTTATCATAGATTTAGTATATGTAAGTTCAAATCATGAACTTTCATTGATGATCACAAAATCAATGCGCTCTTGTGATCAATTCTTTACAGTGACGATGTGTAAATACATGATCACAGAAGAAAATAACACATAAGGCAAGCTGTTTTTTTTTCCACGAACTAGCAATGATATCAAAGATGTTTTTCCCCTCCAGGCGAAGAGAAAGTCAGCTTTGATAACGCTGATAGTTTGGGCTTCGAGTTGGGAGGTTTAGGGCTAAGCTGGTGTCAGGGGACACAATTAGTTCTGTCATACCACTGGGGGCAGCTTGCTTATAGAAGATATTTCTGCCAAGATGCAATGGCGACTATAGTGAGAATCACAATCTCGGAAAACAGACGATGTGGAAATGGTGGATATCCACCTTTGAGATGTTTTTTTTTTTCCACCTCCCTGGTGTCTAGAGTGGGTTACAAAAATGACAGTGAATAACCTTTGCTGCAACCCTTTCCAGTTTTACACGCATCCAGACTAAGAAGCTTCGTTTTTCATCAACATTCCCATATGCGAAGGATTTCTATACATTTCATACGCCAGATTGTTGTGATACTATCATAGCAGATATTCTTTGGTTTATAGTCCTTGTAACAAGGTATGGTGCCGTGTAATGATGGACAAAGGGCCCCAAAGGTTTTGTAATGTGGGGAAGAAGCTGAGGGATCCAGGGGCCCGGGGAATAACTGATCCCGGTGGGATCCACGGGCAGAGCTGGGTCGCAGGGATGAGGGGGGGGGGGGGGTAACATGGGGTTTATAACTTTGCTATCGTTCTTACCAATAAAATACATCGGGCAAAGTCAACTAGAATGGTTTTCCATGATGATTACTCTTACCTTCTCACATTTTTAATCTCATTAAACAAACAAAAGTTTCAATAACTGCTGTATGATGATTTCTTTTTGTCAGTCAAAATTCTTTGATTTCATCTCGCCTAAACTTCGGTCTTCCTTTTTTGTATGTTTGTTTGTTTGTTTGTTCTTTGAAGGGACCGCCTTTCCCGACATCGGTCTGCACCTATGTTTTTCACAATCTGTTTCCAAAACCTATGCACCTACAAAAGGTTTTCTCACCACTCACTGTTCAATTGCAACAATGCTCAATCCTACAGGTGTTTTTTTTTTTTTCTGCTATAACAGGAAACCAAGTAACAACATGATGCACGAGTGCTCGTGGAGAATGTGTAGACCCCATTATAACACGGACGAAGCAGACGTAGATCTCCTCGCGTCTGTCGGAGAAAAGTGTAAGATGTCTCCACTTTCACAGGTTATTGATGTTGATGATCGAGAGAGTAAAGGTCGTGAAATCTAATTTAAAATCTAGTTATGATTCTCACTCTTCAAAGGGCGTGTCACCTGAGCTGGTATTGTCAGACCCATGGTGCCACAGTCACGCCTTGATATTGGGGTTAGTGGCCATCCAAGGGTGGAAGAAAACGCGACGCACCCTCACAAGCACCTCTCACTGTGAGATTCTTGGCAACCTGTTCCTCCACTTCTCTTTTCACATATACATGCGATGTGCTAACCCCCGTTCCGAATAACATTAGGGGATTTCGAGTAGAAATTGGATCATGTCTGGTTTGAGATTTTCCCAAGGTAAACATTTTTTTTTTAATTCCATGGCTTGAATTCACAGGCCCGTAGGGTGATAATACTTAACAAAGATATCAGAAGACGGTTCTAACATTGAGAAACCTTCATCGAAAACTTTGCATCTCTCATTACCGAAGGAAAAGAAAATTTTACCAAGACTTTGAATCCTATGACAATGTTTCGTTTCTTACAAGAGAGAGCTGCTACAAATCATACGGAATCTTATCTTTACTGAAATACAATTTCGGTGTCATGTATATCTATCTACATTACTGTACGTACTTGTGTTCCTGAAGAGAAGAAGAAGGAAATCGACTCGTTAACTTAAGGAACCCTGGCAGAGCAATTCTCAATTTTGAAAAAGAAATAGACTAGAAAGGCACTTGGCTTGATTTTTTTTTTTTGTATGACACAAATTTCCAGTATCTAAACGAAAACATTCATAGACGATTTGTTTTCTTTTTGTTTTTTAGCGTCGCTCTTCTCGCGTTGTAACGTAAGAGAAATTTTTCGTTTTTATACAACTCCTACATAATAAGAAATCTGTAAACACAACGACTTTCTTGCACTCTGTTGTTGACTGAGGTGGATTTCACTTTCAACTACATTATATATTCTTTCGAAACAGTAGCAAATAGGGCAGTATTAAGTATTCTTGACTATGAGTGATGCCTGGAATGTACTAAGCCATCTCAAATACGCCGCGCTAATGTTCCGTGAAAATCAGTCATATTAGCCTCATCAGATTGAAAAGCCACGATGAAATACGATACTCTTTGATTCCTGATATTACCCTCTTTCCTTCTTTTCGATGTACTGTTTGACTCTCTCTCTTTTACGCATAACATATATCATAGGCGACCGAACAGTGGGGTAAAAGGTCAAGTTTGGGTGATACTCTGACCTGATTTCAGAGACGAGTCCTACATCTGTTTCACGTCTGTCCCTTCAACACAGACCATAATGTTGGTCCAGCGGATCAACAGGATTTAATATCCCTTTGACTAACGAGTAGTAGGCCTACGTCTTATAAACTATTCCATTTGAAATGAGATTTGCAAATGAACGCTAGCCACTGACTACTGAAAAAGAACTGTCTGTATTTATTTCCCTTTTCACACTATACTCCTAAACATTCCACTACATGATGACACAGTTTGAAAATACCAACAACCAGCAGGTCAAAATACTGGTCCAGTTTTCTTTACCTAGTCAAGAAATGTGTAGGGCCTACATTCTTTCTCCTTGTCATCTCTCAATGTCGTCATCGTTATAGAGAAAGTAGAGGGGTAGGCAGGGGGAGACAGAGTGTATGTTCATGTGTGTGTGTGTGTGTGTGTGTGTGTATGTGTGAGTGTGCGATAATTGGAGAAAGAGAGTGTGGTGGTGAAAGAGAGATAAAGACATAGATTATTCGTCCTAAAAAGAGAGAAGGGAGAATGATAAAGAGCGAGAATAGATGCTTAGGAATAGGAGTGTAAGAGATGGATTGGGGGGGGGGGGGCATGTTTATAGCCACCACCGTGTAGGGTTGTGAAGGAGGTCTCCCTTCCATTTTGCAAAATTTTCATGTTCCCTTCATTTCCAAATTCACATAAATTCCGAGGTATACTCACCATACTGTTCAGTCAGGGTATCTTGAGACAGAACCTGACAAGAAAAACAAGAAGAAAAATAAAAGAAACACATGTGACATAGGTAAAATCAAGTGCAGTAGTCTTTTATTGCTGTTATTTTGTTTTGTATTCTTTATTTCTTATTCGACAGGATGAATTCTTACGAGGAACTTTTCTGGAATGTTTACGACTACAGCGAGAATGACATTGATTTATGTCCCCATCAATCAGAAATCAGTGTAATGATAGTTTGATCTCCAACGACACTAAACATTATAGGGACTGAATCACTGCAAACGATGAGAATGTAAGCCCCTTTGTAGGGTACGAATAAGAATGTGTCGATAAGCTAGCTGGTACATGACTCCCCTCCCCCCCCCCCCCCCAAAAAAAAAGAGAACACAATACTGCACCAACAAGCGAAGAGTTGGTCGTAAAACGGATATAACCGCGGAGATTTTTTTTTTTCCATCATTAGGGCAAAATACAACCTTCCCAGTGATACCTCACTTATTACATACACATTTATAAACAAGGAATATGAAATTGTGAGGTTATGACTAACATAAGCCATACTTTCTTAAAATCTGCGTTTTTTTTAAACAGCTCTTATCCTAAATATCTCAAATTAACAAGAATGTAGTTAATTCTCTTTGCAATCAAACACTCAATGTTTAACGATAGCAAATTCCTGATTTTAATTGTATCAAATTTTCAATACATGGTTGGCGTTTGGGAGGAACAAAGACGGTAGACATGGTAGAGATCGGTGATTAGTTTGTAACATGATCAACACATTATTGGTGTTCATATGGGTATATCAGCAGAATGATGATTGCATCTTTGCAAGGTGGTATCAATTAAAAAGCTGTCGTCCACTTTGATCAATGGGAATGATACTCAGCTGGGAGACAGACAAGACAGGAAATTGACAAAGGTATCCAGCCGCAGTCTATATACAGCAGACATCTGGAATGATGGGTTTACTTCTCGGCCTAGAGATGAGTTTTGTCTGACATTCGATGACCTCGATGGATAGTTAGTTTTCTCCAAAATAGTTACACTAGACACGACCAATTTCCTTTAGTTATTCTGTGATTTAAATAAAAAAAAAAAAACTTTGCCAAAAAAGAAAATAGCGATGTGAGAAACTTTTATGAAGTTTGGGATTCTTAGTTGTGAATTAACAAACTCATTCAGGATATTTTTCTTTATTGAAGAGTCAAACAGACCTTTTCATAAGGCACATTCACAAATCAAATTATATGCACTAATTAGAGAAAGAAGACTTTATCCATGAACTGTAAAGCCATCATAACACACATAGCAGCCAAAGGGAGAGGGGGTACAACCGTTCAGTCGTACTTATATATATATATATATATATATATATAATTATATATATATATATATATATATATATATATATATATATATATATATTTTTTTTTTTTTTTATTACGATCTGATTGTATAGATAGGTAACACGGTTGAAGAATACACACTCATTTCATTTCTTCTTATAGCTGGAATCAACCTCTAAAAGCAGTTCTCTCAAGAGATAATATAACAATGTTGAGAGTTCTTGTGAGAAAAGTATTCCATTTTTCATATGAATTTTTGGACACTTTGTATCCTACAGTGTCCTAAGCCGCTGTTGCTTATCACAGCAAAGACATATACCGTGGGTAAATCTAATCCAATTTTTCATATTAGCTCGTGGTCAGTGTTCGCGGTTTTGGGCGTTGGTTGCAAACTTAAACAGCCTCTCCTAAAATCTCAGGTGGCGGGAATCGCCAGTAGGACGCAGGCGACAGTAGCTTTTGGGACAGATGGTTGTATTTTCCTCTCCCGCCATGGTCAGCTTCATCCGTCTGGCTCTACAGGGGACCAAGCTATGACCCATCTGTCCAGGAAGGAAGCAACGAAACGCAATCACGACAGAGTCTATTTCCTTCCCATTCCCGAAACGAAAATAGCAGGCAGGGAACAAAAACGTGTCGTATTTGTTCTATAAGTCGAGGGCTCTCGATCTTTGATGCGGATCATGTGTCAATTTTCAGTCCACTCTGCGAAATATCGTGAATGTTCACTAGCAAAGACAGAAATACCAAAAAATAAACTGTATACAGGGCTCGATTTCAGTACGAGGATCCCCGCCAGATTTCGTCCAAAATAAAAATGTAGCTGAATAACACTGCCCTCGCTAGTCACTGCTAGTTGCTTGCATTGACATTTACAGGCCACCAGCCTGATATTTGGTCATGTATTATGCCGAAAGAAAGTAAATAATGCATATATCCGTCATATCAACGTGTCGTCAAAGCTGCGTTCTTAATTATGTCAACCACATTAAGCTAAGCGTCAAGTATTTGTTTCGCCCGAGTTTAATTAAGTCTTCCTTCACGACCTTGGAGCCTATCGGAAACATTCGTTTTGGTTATAAGGCATTTTGATAGCTCGCCATACTATGTGTGCTAAATATAGGAACAAAACACACGAAAGATAATGTCTCTTCGTGCATGGGATATGAGTACATTAACTAGTTTTACCCGTGGCCTGAAATTACGGGGGGGTGATTGGTGTCTTAACACGCTTTGCAGAGGGACTTGGAGTAGGAGTATTTGTTACCTGTATACCTAAATTGTTTGTTTGTTTGTTTGTTATTTGTTTTGCTTATGAGGCACAAGAGGAATCACGTTTCCCGCCCATCTATTTGCAAGCCATGACTCCTGACAGTGTTCAAGATGGTGCGTTATCGCAACAGGCTATAAAATCTGCCCATGAAGATAGAAATATTAACCATTTCATAAATTTCATTTGTCGCTCTTCTTGTTGCTATTTCTGTTGATCTTTGATGTTATTGGCAGCCCTCCAAACTTGCGGCCCCTGTATTCGAAATGAAATTACGTACAGTCAATCATCTGGCCCTTTAGGACTATCCAAAATGTGATCTTATATCATGTGACAGTGGGGTCTAACCTGCTAT
Source organism: Diadema setosum (assembly GCA_033980235.1). Classification (NCBI taxonomy): domain Eukaryota; kingdom Metazoa; phylum Echinodermata; class Echinoidea; order Diadematoida; family Diadematidae; genus Diadema; species Diadema setosum. The sequence goes on along the minus strand of CM067061.1, from coordinate 2,484,286 downwards.
CTCAAGGTAAGGACTGAAAAGTAAAAATTGATTTCAATCAGTTATATGAAGTATAAATTCAGTTGGAAAGCAGCTAGGTGTCACTATTTGCAATTCATTTGGCTTGCTTTCAAATTTTGCCATGTCAGATCGAGTCAAGTCGATTCGAGTGGCACTGTTTCCTTCGGAAGTTCTGATTTGCAATACAAGGTATAGCTGACAAAAGTTTGTTTTATTAAAGCACTGCATGGATTAGTTCGTGCATTGCATTCTTGAGCGATTATGACTGGATTGCGACTGTAAAGAAGACTCCCATGATTTTAGAAGACCTGTTCTATTGTTAGTTATTTTTAACAGTACTTGCAACAGTAACTCATACAACAGGTAAATCAAGACTAACGCATGGACTCAAGCAGGATTACTTATGTCACTTGGAAGAATAAAGAGAAGTTAGCATGATTAAGAATAAACTGTAATGAAAGTCAGGTTAAAGTGAAATTCCACGCCTAGGTTCGATCAACAAGGATTAATAGATAAGAGTCAAACAAAAAGCAATGAAGGGTTTCATAAAAACCAAGCATTTACTTGGAAAGGAATGGAATTTCAAAGTTTTACCTGTTTTCATATATGAATGGATACAGAGTGAGATTAGTAGCTAACACATCATAAAACATATTGTAGACCTATCTTTATATAGCGTGTATAGGATGATGATTTCATATAGTTTCACGATTAAAACCCACCGAGATTTTATGCACTTTAATCAAAATTGCCCCTTTTTCGACTTAAATAAAAGAAAAAGTAATAGACCAGAAACATAACTTTTTGTTGATTTTTCACGCGCACAAATGGGATATAAAAAATATGTAACATTTTCTTCATCACTTTTTTACTTCTTTTTTTGTTCATCTGATTATACTCTATGATCAAAATCAAGTTAAGTCCTTTGGAGTTGCACTTTAACGAAGGGTTTGGTGGAAAAACAGTGGTGCTGCAATAAAAAAGGAAGTGTTCGTTGTGTATGTCTGTGGGTGTTTCTTTTTTGTTTTAGTTTTTAGTTTTCCTATAGAGATGTAGTGTTTTGTCAGATCTATTATCTTCTTCCGTATACAGGCGTTGACAGACTGGGAAGCTCTTGTTGGAAGAAACAACAAAATATTAGGATAGTCCTCCTCATGAGCTTACATGTCGGAAAAGACCCAGGCGTGTTTATATCATCACTGCACGAAGTTCGCCATGATTTGTGTATCGCTGTTTACTGATGTCATGGCATTGTCATGTTCTATACTTAGTGTATAGTGTACACATGACTGTGTAACTTGTTGCCATGTTGCAGTGCCGCCAAGAATGACGACGCAAATAAACCAATGAGTAGGGTTACCCTGGATAAAGGATGCTTAAAGGAAACAGATGAATAGGTAAATGGATAAATAAACAAACCTGTTAAAGGGATGGAATAGCTTTGTTTCAGACTTGGCTTCAGGGTCTAACTTTTATAGATGAGATGGTGAAAAATATGAAATATGAAAGAGCACGTAATTTCTAAGAGAAATTTATCGTTTATTTGATAAAAATTGGTTTTGAAATGGCTAAGATATCCAAAAAAGAGCGATTCTAATATGGTGTGGGACCCATACTTTATTACGATCGCTTTGTTTTACTTTGTTTTTGGATGTTTCAGTCATTCCAAACCCGATTTTCATCAAACAAACTTTGAATTCCTCTTAAAATGGTATGATCTGTACTATATCATAAGTGTTTTCTTGGTATCTCGCAACAAGTTTAAAGCCCAATTCTCATCTCTACTAATACTGTACTATCCCTTTAAGTTTCGGTTTTGCATAGTAATCACACCGCTAAACTGTTCTGAATCGTTGATTACGCCATTCCTTTTCAAACTCTATAGTTAGAAATCACCAGCTCGCAATTTAAAAATCATATATAGTACCGGCATTGATTTTAGATCTCGGAAACTATGATAAAAGGGGGTAAGGGACAAAAATCGGAAAAAGCTTCTTCTTTTTTCGGACCAAATTCTGTAATACTATACTTTTCTATAATACGTGTTCGTCATCAGACGCCTGTCATGTGACACTACAGAGAGGTAACTGTGGTTATGGATGGCCCATTATTATCTGGTGCTTTCCCCTGCTTTCTCCACATGTTTTCTGGCTCCTAGTGCGTTTCGCGTTTCGCTGTGCATCAAAGGAGATTCATGAGACAGGTGATGGGAAATGACAGATGATTTTAGCGCGTTTCGAAAAGAATAGGAGTGGGTAAATTACAGGCGTCTGTCCGAGCACACATGGCTGCAAGGTAGACAACTCTACATGAACTCGACAGACATGGTGAGGTTTCGGGGACAGCGTGTTATCAATACGTCATATTGGATCATCTCCTCTATTTGGGCGATGTTTATTTTGGTGTCTGGTCTTGGAATACTTCCGCTTTCTAAATCCTGTGATTATGAGAATATAAAACAGCAGACTTAGAGGGGCAACAGTTTAAAACTCCTCTTTCGAAAACGAATAAAGCTTACTGAAACCATGGACCTATAGGTCCATGCTGAAACTGAAACTGAAACTGAATTGTTGAAAGAAAGTAAAATGCCGGCAGCATCACTTCAGAGAGACCTTCTGCTTTTGTTTGTTTGTTTGTTTGTTTCCTTCTGAGAAGAAGGCTGGATAGCCCATATTCAGTTATGCTAAGCTAGTCTTCCCGGTCAAGATGACAAAAATAAAAAGAGAATAGTTGGATTTTGTTAGAATTAAACCCCAAAAGTAATCCTTCATCAATAAAGAGTAGAATGTCTTCCGAAAGTCAGGTTTATTAGCCCATTTCTGTTTCAACCTGATGAGCAATTGGGTCAGAGCCCCTTAAAGCCCTGCGTCTGTCCATCAGTGTACTCGTACGCTGAATACTAGTAATCGTACAAATCTTCAGGACATTGCTCGATATTGCTGATTAATTATGACAACAACCAAATTTACCTTCTTGGCATCTAAATGACTTAAACCTTGGGTGGGTAATCCCTACAGCAGCTGAGTATACTATAGTAGTCACATTGTACTCTCTTTTTTTACCCTTTAATCAAAAAACTCGATAAAAGAATGAACGTGCTATAAGTGTAAGGGTGACTGCGTAGGAACATCTCCGACGAGAAAACATGCGACCATGCAGTTCAGTGTTTGGTCTCACCCCCCCCCCCCCCCCCCGGGGGGCATGATGCGTCAGAAAAGTTGAGAGATCTGAAGAAAAATAACATAAAATGAGCAAGGAAGACGAAGAAAAGAAGCCTGCTTTTGGTAAGAATGTGAGAATCCTGCTTTTTAAACAGTGCTTCTCTTGTTCATCTTGTGATGGAGATGTATCGGACTCAAGTTAAAGTCTGACGGATGAGGGCGGTATGTGTGAGTGGGTGTATCCAACTCTTGACCTATGACCTCTGTGTGTTGAACTTCAGCACAGAGCACTTATGATTACTAATATGTCGGTACTCTACTTCAGCTGCGAGCGCGGCGTGCAGAATGAATCCCCACCTCAGGGATGAATTCATTCATTCCCACCTCAGTCGTTCATGTATCTGTCGGGAAGATAAATATGCCAACCCCTTTTCTCTCTCTCTCGCTCTCTCTCTTTTTTTTTTTTTCAGGTAATTTTGTCAATAACTGTACCAATTTTATTACAGGACCATGTTTGCAGTGCATAACTCAACTTACGGAGATTTGAGGTAAGAAGGGCATCACAGCTGCAAGTAGGTGATGACTTGTCCCAAGTACTGTATGTGTACAGATAGTATGGGGCAGCGCCATTTTTTGCTGACCTCTTTCAGGTACTCACAGTTTAATATTTGCATTCACAAGCAGTGAGGATAGGGAAAGTATAAAGTTACTATAAATGCAGCAGCTTAACCCATTGAGGACAAGCCGCGAGCATACTTGGGCAACTGTCTATGGGAAATGCATGCTATAGCAAAATCAGCCCGTCCTCAATGGGTTAACCGTCACAACAGTCAGAGCATGTTATATACTACGTGTTACCAAACCTTTAATGCTGGCCCTTATGAGATCACTGTTTTTACTTGTATTTTTACGTTTCTCTTTTGATTTTTGTCCTTTTTTGTGAGACAGGCATATTATGGTCTTGTTCACATTAATCTTTTCAGTGTTATCACCATTCGAGAAGAGGTCTGCCATCACAATTACCCAATCCCTTAGCTGTCATGCCAGTCAGGTACCCATCTAGGCGTATAGGAGAGGGGAATATCTTGTCCAAGGATGTATACTTGGGAATAAGGCTCGAACCCATCACCTTAGATCCAAGAGCCTTATGAGCTATACCACTGTGCTCCCACACTTGCTTCAACCACTCTACTCGGTTTTTGTTTTGTTTTTTTTTTCTGTTCTTTACGATGAATGGCAAAGCCATTTATTACAATTAAACGCTGCAACTATTCGCCGGGCATCCGGTGTTTGGAAGGCGAAAAGAAACACGCGTCCTCTACGTCTCGTGATACACACGCGATTTTTACGAAGAACTGATCAGTTTTGCTGTCTCGACGCACCGCCTATAATTATTTGCGGAACAATTGATTAAAGAATTTCACACGTGTTACTATACAGCTCCTGTTTAACTGCTGTGTCAATATGTCAGTTTCGCCTGCCAAGATTTGATTATCGAAGAAAGAGAGAGAGAAAAAAAATCCTACGTTACTATGAAGCAACAAAGACTTTAATTGGAATAAAAAAAACAAAAACTAGAGCAAAAGTAACACTAAGAAAATGAAACGAACAGCAAACGTCTTTTGTTTTCTGGGTAACATTTTAGTCACTCCATCTTTCGTGCTAAATCGAGAGCGGAATTATGGTAGGCTTACACTCAAGTTTTCTATTTAGTACACGTTTGAACCTGCGATAACCTTTGCAAGACATGTATCGCAAAGTTTACGACACTGGTAGAAGGCGTGGTAACATCTTCAGCCATTGTTTATTCTGGCCCATCGGATGTTTGGTTGCCGAGCTGAGCAGGAATGTTCTTAGACTAGGCTGAATGGCTTTTTAGTATGTCCTCCTAGTAAATCTTCTGAGATAAGAGACATATCGACAGAGAATAACATATTAAACTGAAAAGTTAGGTTATTAGATCTTCCAGGATTCTGTCATGCACACTAAAAACTAGCGGTACAATTGGGGTAGGCGTTTCCGCCTGCGTACCCGTATCGGGCTTGAGAGCAAGTAAGTTCGTCTAGGGGTACTCGTCGGTACGCGAACGGGCAGGCATCCTTGAGGGTAGGTGTTACTACTTGTCGGTACCGTGAATAGTCTTGACACAAAGACCAATTATGCATGTACATGTTACATTACATCTTGGTAGTGGATACAACGGTTATGTCAAAGTACACATTTTGCATATTTCGGTATACCTAAAACTTGCAAGTACCGTGTTTTAAGACAAAGTGTCAATACACCTGCAATCTTGGAAAATTTTTTTTCGGGGCTTTACGGTTGTTAAAATCACGTTCTGATAACGAGAATACCTACCGCCAAACTAGTTGACCAATAAGCGAAAAGAAGGAAATCAACTCCTGCGATTATCAAAAATCAGCGTTATTTTCTGAATGATATACTCAATTAATTAATGTAATTGCATAAAAAATTGTTTAAAATGTTTACAAAATAATCGTTTATGATATATTTACTTAAAAATTTACGTATGATTATTTTAGTTATTCTTTTTTTCCTCATCTGTACAACTCGCTAAGTTGGCCACTCATTCAAATATCTGGAGCGGCGACGACGTATACGTGTCGCCGAGCGGTAGGTTTTCACGCAGGATGATCGCGTTGCATACAGCTTACACGTAACCGAATGTAACCGAGCAACAAAATGTGCCGATCATCAAGCTAACTAGCGAGATTAAACATTTATTATCGCGCTTCAGCTGGTAAAAAACGTGCAACTGCAAGGATCTTCAATTCAAGCACGCAGTCGACAGAAGGCCATTAACTGATGAATGCACAACTTCGACACTGGACCAGACGTGTTGTCCACTTCTCGTAATGTCACGGTGAGTGAGTGCATGATCATGACGGATCACAACGGACTTACAAAGAGTCTGTCTGAGGATCTAAAGACATTGTTAGCTAGAATGTTCATTGTATATATAGTGTCTAGACCAATAACAGTTCTAAGGTCTGTTTGTCGAAATGTTGTCTACAGTCCAAACAATAACATTACAGCCAAACTATACAGTACAGTGGTGCAGTGTTACTGTTAACTGCGACCAGCTGCCCCATACGCATAGCGTACACACTGCACTGTACTGAATAATAGTAATGCTAACTGCGACCAGCCCCAACGCGAAAATAAATGTGTACATGGAGCGCCCAGGGGTTAGGGTCGTGCAGTGGCAGTAGAGCTCTAGTCTATGTCACTGTATGATGATGGTGCACAAGTTATACCAAGCAAGATACATCTTCATGATTAAAACATGGGCACCAAAACATGTTCCATGTGCGAGTCAAAAAATACTCATGAATTGCAGCATCCTGTCTCCCAACAGAAGGCTTTTTAAAATTTATTCTTCTAATGGCTGGTTTGAGTGGAAGGGGAGCATCTTGAAAGGCAGCAATGGTTTGTGCTGTTACTGGGCTGCTTTAGATGGTAAGGTTAGACAGTTGCATCCCTCTACGGATAGAGTTCCTTGTAACCCTCATAAAATTACGTTTCGATAGCCCAGTGTGTGACATCCAACATAGACCACAGACTACAGGATACCTTTGGTTTACACGTCATACACATACAACGCGTGGCCGTTTGAATTTAATTTATCATTGAAAAGGCGGATCCAGAGGGGGGTGCACCCGGGCGCCTGCTCCCTCTTTATTAGATTGAACCAAAACAAAGAAATAATAAGTTAAATATGGGGGGGGGGGGAGCCTGCATCTCCCATTTGATTTTGTAAAGACCCCTCTCCTTTACGGAATTCCTGTACCCACCCCTGATTTAATCAAGTGAACCACACTGAATCAAGTGAATTGCACTGTCTTAACAAGTTAGTGTGTCACCTTATCTTATCATTTTCCCATGGCCGATTGAGTTAAAACTTTTATAGTAGGGTCTATAGATTCTGTTGTAATCGGAATTAATAAGCCAGATGGACACAAGGCAGACCAAGACTAAGTGATGTCTAGTCAACTACATAGACTGGGTAGATCTCTAATACAATGTATTAATAATCTAACTTCTAAGATATACAGAGTCTGATGACTGGATGGTATATCGATTGTAATTGAAATATAAATCCAAATGCTGACTGTGCCAAGAGTGTAAAGATCTTCCATTCAATGAAATTTCATTCTGCGTATGCATTGATAGGCCTTCATTCCCATGGATACAGTCAACACAATTGTAACATTGCATGTAAAAGGGAATATAAGTTCATTGACTTAAAAGCTGATACTGTCCTAAAAATCATAGAGTGTACTCATAATGTCTCCCCATCCCTAGCCCAACCAGACGTCTTTGTGAAGCATGCCTGTTGCGACTTCTGTACAGTGACAGGGCTGTGTATAGTTGCCAATATTCACTGTAGTTTTAGATGTTCTTTTTAAGGATTTATGATGGCCTTTTTGAAAAGACAGTGTAGAACATCCCAGTCTAGCTGTGTTGCTACTGCTATTTATATTACGTCATCAATACTCGAGACACTCGGGAGTTTACCCATTCCAGTAAAATTTATTAACCTATTGTTGATGTCACTTGCAATATTCATCAGTGTATTCCTACCTTCACAAACTTTTATTCTCATTGGAAGCAGGTGTGACCCAAACATTTTCCCTTTCTGAATTTACAAGGCAATAAATACTTACCACGGTACAAGAAACTGATGTAAGACCTGAAACCTCACATTAGTGCTACCAATTACACATTTCTTTTTTTTTTTATTGTTATTTAGACAAGCAGCTCCTAATGCAGTTGTTTCACTACCAAGCTGTGGATTACTTCATGTCACTTGTGAATGGATGTGACAAAGGAGAGGAATGCATCTCTTCTAACCATCTGGAAGTCAGTGCTTATCAAGCATACTTGGTAATGGTAAGTCTTTTAATGACACATAAGTACTGTAGTTAAAACGGGAAAGAACCATGCAGAGCACAATACTACATGATGTACACGTAGTTACATGACTTCAGCCCTGGGTCATACTATCATTTGGTAAATTGTGACTTGTAACACCAGAAGATGCATGTCCATTTTTGGGTAGGGCCTACTACTGATTGTGTGGCAGTGACATGATGGCCCCATGACTGCTGGATGTAGCATCAGTTAACAAGTGGCAAGATACGTGTTATGTGCGGTCCATGACAGGCTGTGAACTACTGTTATTCTTACAAGACCTTTGCAGAAAGAATGACTTTGCAAGTATCGTAAACTATGGTTTTCCTATTACAGTGCACTCCCGTTATAACGACACGGTTATAACGAAAATCCGATTATAACGAAGTAAAAATTTGGGCTGCAATCTCATCCACTCTATGTATATTGTTTCTTTGTTCAGTTATAACAAAATTCCGATATAAAGAAAGAAAACTGCCGGTCCCGAGGACTTTGTTATTAACGGGAGTCCACTGTATATGTAGGATGTATATGACATGATGGTAATTCCTATGAATTATCAATCAGATAAAGTGACCAATTCCTTTATCTCAAATAAGGTAAACTGTCCCCTTTTTTCCTGTTTTCTTTTTTTTTCTGTCCATAGATTCACACTTAGGTTCTCTTCACCCTTACAATACTCTGAAGCTGCAAGGACTCTCATCAAAAGGGCACCCATCATGGAAGACCTTGGCTGTAATACCACAGGTTTGTGTAAAGTGAAATATGATTAGAAAGGGAATGAGTCCATATTTGATTGGATATTTTGTCACAAAATAAGAAGAGTTTTTGGTACATTCCAAATGTTTTGTGGAAAGTAAATGTTTATAGAGTTGTAAGTTAATTATTTGCCCCCCCCCCCAAAAAAAAAGAAAAAAAAAAGAAAGGTTGATACTAGATAGATATTATTGAAGCAAATTTGATAAGTTTTGCAATTATGCTGCTTCTTCTTTTTTTTTTCACATCAACCTCAAGAGGTGATGGTTACTTTGAGCATAGATAATACATGTAGTAATATTTTCAATGTAAACCAGGGTTTGAAACTAACTGATAATATAATGTTTTTGAATGTTACACTTTTGATGGCACTAGATAAAATGTGAAGAAAAGTTTGTTTGTTGTTATTAACAAATTTGTTGTAAATTCATTTCTCACTATTTGTCCAGGAACCTGCGGGACCAAATCCAAATCCATTTCACCTCCTGAATGTCGACGTCGAGGTAATGACGTTGTTTTGAGGAACTGTGCGTACTTTCATGTTCTCCAGTACATCCCAAGCCTGAATCGCAAAACGCGTCTGCCAAGGATTTCATTGCCACCTATATTCAGAACATGAGTGATGTCATCGCTTAGTGCAACCACTCGCCAGCCTGTTGGAGGAAAGGGAACCATGACGTCATAGCAGTACGTAGTGAACGACGTGCACTGAAAATCAAAATGGGCGATATCATCCCAGATGTGACAAACGGACTGTAGCAATCTGGAACCACTCTTGTACAAGAAACGTGGCTGTGTCCACACAATCAGAAAGTCCCTATTAGTAATATGTGGGATTCCTTTTGCACCAGATGGCCTTCTCGTGGAGGTGGAAGGAACAGTTCTCTGCACCTGCACCAACATTTCTGCAGGGATTGCTTCAACTTTGGCTGTGTAGTGCACATTTGGGCTGGAATAGCCCAACACGAAGAGCGCACCAATATTTCATCCAAACCTCTCTCACAAGATTAGGATATTCCAAGTAATTACCATTCAAGGTACAAAGATTGATCAACTTAAATATCCCATATATTCAGGTCGATTCTGGAAATTGCTTTGAATATTTCCAGCATCTCGTTCTTAAGATAGGAAAGTTGATTAATGTTATATCCCAATTAATTCACGGTGGTTTTACTTCTTCTGGCCCATTGATAGGACAGAAACCTTTTACCTCAGCTGAATTTAGGCAACAAATTCTCATTTAGAGCTTTAATGTCGCATGTGTGTTAACTTGAAGTTATAAGAATATCCTTCAATACGGTTCTTGTTTTGCTGCTTACAGTGATTGTACGTCTCTGGACTCTTAACACTGTATGGTTAAAATGTGATTTCCATCATAGTTATGAGCAAGGAAATCTTTTAATATGTTGCTTGAATTCATTGCAAATCATAGTTTGCCTTGCCCGTTTGAGGTACTCATGTACACATGCACCAGATGCAGTATCAATTGAAAAATTTGACAATTATGTGTTTGTAGTGTACATATTCTTTGCAGGCAGAGCCTACTAACTTGATGCAGGAATATTGGCAACTGAAGCAGTTCACTAAAAATGATACTAATCCTGAGTGCTTACCATACAAAATTATAGGTTGACTGCAGTGTATGTGTTACAGCCAAAGGAGAGGCAAGAATTTCTAAAGGTTCAGATGTTAATGGAAAATTGAATCACTCTTGAGGTTTTTACATTGATAGTAACAGGGTGAGGATTTGGTTACTTTGGGTTCTACACCTGCCCTCTCTTTACTTATATTGAAGTTAGATCTCCAAGCTCACACAAAAGCAAAACACAAACTTCCACATAGCTTCTATGTACAATAGGATCTTACATGTTTCCCAGTAATCTACATCAAATACACGAGCATGAGCTTTACTTTCATGAAGATTCCTGTAATTGCCACTGCTGTTTCTAAATCTATATTTTCTTATTTATAATGAATATGAAGTGCAACCAACCTTGCTTTAGTTGACCTTGCGTGGATCTAGCGATATTCAGCTACATTGTAAGTTATTCATTTCCCTGAGAGCATTCATTACATTTCAGCAGTGTGTTATAGTATGTTCGAACAGATTGATATACATAGTACCTGTGGTGTGCATGACATGGCTGCACACTAACCCATTTTTTTTTTTTTTTTTTTTACTGGCCATACCCATCTGTTTGACCAGTAGGTAACCCAGTTTGTCCATTTTTACTGGTCCATTCCTGAAAAATTACTGGTCCAACGGTGATTGAGTCCTGGACTGTTTTACCAGTGCCAGTGGGCGGTGTTGTGCATAGTGAGATTACCTCAACAGATGGGAGTACTCTAAGGAGATTGCCATTAGATTTAGCCTGATGGTCAAAACTAATTTATGTGATCCTCGTCCAAAAGTTACTCTTCAGTGGTGAACTGATAGAGAAGACCATGTTAACCCATTGAGGACGTTTTGAGTTTGATACAACATGCATTTCCCAAAGACATTTGCCTAAGTATTCTCAGGACTTTTCAGCGGATTCACACATCTTCCTTTTTTTTTTTTTTTTTTTTTTGGGGGGGGGGGGGGTCATGACTTCTCTCCAGTTGGATGTAAAGCTGTATTTATGCAGCGTGCAAAACAAGCACTCACTACATGGATTTGATGCATTATGATATGACCAGTGTGCTTTTACATGATGAAGATAATTTCTTTCACTAAATGCACAGGTGTATAAAATTGTGTTCTATAGGAAGAAATATCGTACTTTGAAATATAATTGATGGTGCAAACAGTGCGATAATAATACATGTACATACAGTATGTCTACTACCACCATCCAATTCATATCTATGGCCTACCCATTTCTCAATGGTGCATAATCTTTTTACTTTTTCAGAGATACAAATGTGTTTCTTGTGTGAAGAGCAAGGGGTATCACTTTGGCTGAATCAAAACTCACTGTACATTTTGTTATAATGCATCAAGTTGAACGTAGTTTTCTTCGTGACAGAGTAAGAGGAATTTTGATGAGCAAAGGTAGACATTTACAGTGTATTGACAGCAGGTATCTGTTACTGCGAAGAAGTGGATATACACATGGGACATAAAATTGGTTCATGTGCATTATGAACTCAAAGAACTTTCTTCAATCCCCAAATACCTCCTTTCTTAGACTATAAGACTCTCTCTTAGCTATTATCCAATTAAAATTAGTTCAAGGAAAGTAAACACTCAACACATTTGTGACATTTGTCATTTTACTATTTTGCCACTTATGTGAAACTGTCGTCACTCATCCAGACGTAACATAGACCTATTGGGAGAAGCATGCATTATGGTGGATACATACCACTTACCATAGCAACATTTCTAGTTTTATTCCATATCTCTTGAAATTCAAAGGTAAAGGATTAAAAAGGCCATTTCAAAATTCAAAAACAAAACCCTTCTTAATTCAGAGCAGTTCTGATATACTTATTTCATTTTGCCATTTTGATGCCAAATTTCGTTCCATATTTACCTATTAGTGCTACAGTGTTTTTCTGTCACAGATTTACCTGTGATTTGAAGATTATGAACAGCTGTTTCTATAAGTTAAGTAACTGAAGTGATTTACCAACAAATTAAATCAAGTAATATTTCGTTTAATATGATAATGTAGGATGTTCAATGTGTGGACAAGTGAAAGATGTCCTTCAAGCCAGATTTATGATTGATGAGAAATTATGGAAATGTGAATTTTGAGCATGTACATGGATTTCATGGCTGAGTAATCTTAGTATTTGAGTGTATATTATGACATATTTCTTTGTTGTGCAATTGTATGTATTCCTGTAGGCATCTACACTGTTGTACATTGTGCCAAAGATAAACAGTCTCAACTACATGTACTGCATAAGCTGTTCGTCTTTGCGTACATATATATTTTTGTGAATGAGAAGGTCACAGGTATTGTCACAAGATTTTGTTTTCGTAAATTGACACTGAGACCCTCTTAAATGCACTAAATATTATACCCTAGTATAGCGCTTGGTGAGAATTTTGCTTGTCAAATTTGCAAACCAAAAATGATTCACAAATTCAAAAAATGGCAACATATTGGTACAGTGCACGACTACATCATGTACATGTATTATTTTTTCATGCAACAACCTTATTCGTATGTATAGTCCTCTGTGTTTGTAGTGCAATATCAACACGTGGATGCTTTTGCTTTGTTATTAGTTTCCAGGAAATAAAGCGTATAATTTGTATATATCAAGGAAAAACACCTTAGCATGTCTTATACATACAGTTCGAGTTGTATGCTGTAAACTTACTCTCATAGATTGCATGCCTGTGTTTGTGGGCGTGTTTGTGTGCGTGTGTGTGTACGTGTTTGTGTGTGTGTCATATTGTTTACTTAGACAGTCACATACACACTAAAAAAAGGAGTGCAAATATGTACCGGTAAGGGTACAGATGCTTGTCGCTATACAAGGAACCCTAGAGGTACTCATCTGTACCCTATGCAGGGGTACTCATCTGTACCCCATACAGGGGTACACAATCTGTACCCTAGAGGTACATATAAGTACCCAAGGCAGGGGTACTTACATGTACCCCTGTATGGGGTACATATAAGTACCGCTAGGGTTCCTTGTATAGCGACAAGCATCTGTACCTCTAGGGGTACATATTTGCTCTCCTATTTTTTAGTGTGTGGTATATTATACAACGTTTATTACATCGCCCACGTGTGCAAAGTCCAACGCTATTTCATTTCCCGCGTAAATCCTATCCACAGACAATAAAAGCTACGTAAGATATCCTATCCTATCTTGGACCATGAATCGAAATGATCCTCTCATTCACTCCAATTCCTCACAGAAAATATGAAATTGTATCCTTGACATGGTGGCGTATACTAACGAATTGGAGATGGATTTTCAGTTCGATTGCAGTCATTGATAACAGCCCTGCTCTAGTGAACGTCGTAGGTGGTCTGGAAAAGGTGATCTTTTCAGTCCTTGATAGACAACAATGACAGCTAAACATTAAAGGTCGGTTAGAATTGACTTCGTATTTTTCATTTTATTTGTATATATGAAAACTATTCAAAGAACCTAGAAAGTAATTATAAAACCCTTTAAAATATCAATTCATGTTTTGCACTGCAATACAGAGATATCGTGCAAACCACACACACACACACAAAAAAAAATGGAATAGATTATCATAATAACGTATCATTCCTCAGGAAGAAATAGAAATTTTGAAGAAAAAAAACAACAACAACACAACTGCCTATATAGTTAGGTTGTTTTGGACATGAGGTAAAGGGAAAAAAAGAACAAACGCTTCACGATTCATATCGTTTGTGCATCATCGATTAATTACGTGCCCTGTGGGCATTTTTTTTTAAAATTTAAATCAAGTCCAGCTGACCGGAAGTATTTAGCTATAATATTCAATCAGTCCAACTTGTAATAGGGTATACTGACTGCGTGAGATCGGCAATCAAGGGAAAGGTAAACATTCATGCTGAGAGAATCAGAAATAAGGCCATGGGCCAATAAGGGAGGGCGTTATTAGTTGTCCTAATAAAATAAGAATATAAAACCAAGACACAAATACCTGACCTCGGTGGGAAATAATGTTTGGGCGTATGCCCCGGATGTTCCAATCAACCTTCGGGCTTATCATAACTCAAATCATGGAATGTGTCATGCTTACTGTAGCCACGAGTGAACATCATCCCATAAAAAGTTAACATAAGAGATCATTTTCCTTGATGTTCCAGCCATCAAATACGAAATAAAAGAATTAAACCCCTGAAATGGCATAAAAATGACCCCATAATTATGCAATCTTCGGCAAACATCGAGCGCTAAATTCTTCTATAGTAATTAACAAAATGAAATCAGCGCTATCTTACATTGAAATAAGGAAGTATTAACAGTTTGTGTGTAAAATGGCAATCACTGGTTAACTCATGTGACTTACCATTTTGAATGAAAAAATGACAAAAGAACAAATTCCGTTTACTTGTTTACAAAGACTCGGGTGTCAAGCCAGTGATCTTACCTGTGGCAAAGGGGTGAGGTGTTTGTATGAATTAGATTAGCAACAACGTAATCCGTAGATTAAGATCAGAGTGTTCTTGATTTTGTCACAGGTTTACCAATATCTAATGAAACATCGTTCTTATTACATTGTCTCATTGAATTTTGTTCAGCTTGAACTTCAGCTGCAGCTTTGATTCTGCTATGGTTGTACTGATTGTGGTCCCGTCTTGGGGACTTTGTAGACACTTTGATAAATCTTGTACATTAACTCGCGACTTTTGTCGGAAATTCTAGAGACGGGGATTTGTCGTTTTGTCCCCCGCACTGTTATTTTCGTTGTCTATCGTTTTAGTATAGAAGTTAGAAATGGGCATACCAAGTGATGAACTTTCACACGAAGTGGTATTTGTGTAGGAAGAACCTCAGTGCATAATACAAACCCTGCGTTGCATGTCGTGTCCCTTTGGGTCTCCAGTGTGACGTAGCCAGTAACAGAAGGGATGATTATAAACCCTTGTTTGTGTCTAACAGTGGATCATTCGTGTCATTGATAGTGAGATAAGGACGACTTTAATGCTGAAATTCCAAAGAATGATCTTTTCCCCTGGTTATCATCTGCACTGAAGACGTGATGCTGTGTGCATCTCGCCACCTAACGAACTCTCTACCATTCTGCTCTAAGTTTTATCTATCTTCCTGTCTCTCTGTGTTTCCCAGACCTCAATTCATTGTCTAGACGATCTCCGCATCCACCACTCTCACTTTGCTCCCCCGAGACAGGAACCAAGCAGGAACCAACCAACGAGGATGCCAACTTCAGTGAGCGGGACGTTCCCTCTCCTCCCTCCGTTTAAAGGCACAACAGTACTTGAGTGTAGCGCGGAAAGCTATTTCAATTCAAGTAGTACAGTTGCCTTCAAGAATACATCTCCGGGACTCACATCTCACAACGAAAACTGCCTTCTTTCAACTTCTATGTCATCATCATTGGCATTATTCTCATTTCAGAAATCATTAATTTAGTATAATTCTGTTTGGAATTTCAAATAGGCAATAGTCACAAATGATACTAATTCTTGACAAGAGAGAAAGGTACATTCTGATAGAGTACACCTTGTAAAACACCAAAAGGACTATATAAAATTTATCTGATGTCGACCGTTAACGACATAGAGAAAGACCATGCAAGCTATCTTCTTTTATGCTCTCCTCAAATACTATGATCCGACTATAATGACAATGTAGTGGTAATTCTCAAAACGACGATAAAGCGCTATAAGCACGCATAGGTAAAGCGCAATAGTAGAAATCGAACCACATGTAAATATTTGTTAAATACATTGTACATTGTATTATTTGGTGCATTTCCTTGATGCTTTGATTTGATAATAATACATCATGTAGACTTTAAGAAACTATCTCCATGAACTGATACCAGCGATGCCACCAAACTTTATCCTAGATACCACCCCAGTCATTCTCGTTTTTCACCCCTGAGACTGATCTCAGCACGAATGCAACTTTCGCTCCGTGGTTTCCTCCTCTCTCGTGAACTTAAAGTGCCACCCAGGCAGAAAGAGAACGGAGCCGGTATTTCAGTGACGTAGCGAAGGGAACAAGATAAATTTTTTTATGCACGAATTATTATTATTTTTTTTTTTGTGACGGAGTGTGTTCAAAGTCCATAGGGCTGTGGAAAGTCGGACGGAAAGGGTTTAGTGATAAAGGTCTTTTTTTTTTTAAGGCACTCTTAAGGCCCTGGCAATATTGATAAGATCTCTCTTTGAAGTTGTTTTTCTTATCGTCTGTTTCTACGTCATCTCACAAAGCCATTAGTAGCAACAAAATATATTAGTTCTGACATCATTGTATCGATCGATTTGTTGTTGTTGTTGTTGTCGTTGTTACTAGCTATCACTGCCATCACAGGCATTACTATACATCTTAATCTATGGGGCTCACCATCTCAAACGAAGAGAAATTCTTCAAATGCCGAACTGTCTAACGGTTACAGTTCGTTATTCCGAAAGTTTGATTTTCCGAAAATGAAATGAAGTTCATTATTCCAAATTCTCGTTATTCCAAGAATGAGGGAAAAAGAGGTTCGTCACCCCGAAGGTGACGAAATGAGGTTCGTACTTCCGTGGGTTCATACTACGCTCCTTATTTTCATTTTCGGATTAACGAACCTTATTTCATTTTCAGACTAAAGAACTTTCGGAAGAACGAAACTTATTTCATTTTCGGATTATCGAACCTTCGCGATGACGAACGTCTACCCTGTCCGACAGCCAAATCTATTGAATGTTACAAGTACCAAGTAGAATCCAGAGATATAATCACAGGGTTAAGATAAAGGACGGAAAAAGTAAATTCTGCATGGATACCACCAAACCAAGACCATTTTTGCTCCTGAGGATTGTTATGGTGAGTCGGTATACCAACGGTGGTTCAACCCATCGGTGATCAAGTTCTGACGCCGGGTAACAGGGTCTGCTGCAGCAGTCCCAATGGATGGGGTATTGTCTTCACCCCGAGGAGTAGGCTTGATGGCGGCCTTGTGACCCAGCATATTACGATTGGGAGTCACACGCTACTCTCTTTACCATAGATTGTGATCATAATAGATGCGTGTAAGAGTGTGTGGGTTGCATCAACCATTCTGGACTACCCCCTCAAAAATGACAATGTTTATTTATTGACGCTGATATACACCAGACGACAAAGATAAAGCTGGATGTAGACTCAGACAATAGGAAATTATTCTCATCTTTGTGAAACAGGTATTCTTCTCAGTCCACATAAAAAAAAAAATGATTAATACAAAACAAAACATATGAAATCACTAGCCTCGACAGCAGATAATTATCATTAAGTGAATCTGGGGGTACAGGGTGTCATAGGAATGTTTCTATTCTTGAAGAAGACCTTTTTAGTGTTTATTCGTATCATTTGTTGGTGAACATGACTGAAGTATAGATTATTCGAATAGCAAGCTCGGAAGGAGCTCTGAAATGTGGCCGCCAAACTGACACTTTCAAGGAAGCGAAATCTCAGAGAATCGGTTGGGCCGATCGAAAAAAAAAATGAATATAGGATAGGCAAATTTGGTGCATCAAAGGAGGTATAGATACCTCCTTCCTTGCTGCATTATTTTCGATATGCTCACTCGCAATCAGTGCCCATCATGCTTACTGTGTGCTTGGCTTGGCGGTTAAAAAAAAAAGAGAAGTGTAAATCGACTCGCAAAATGATATACAATTGACATCCACGAAAAAAGGTAACTCCAGCATACTTGGTTTTCTTTTGTTCAGAAACCCAACTCGATCAAAGTAATCTCATTGTAGAGAGGCAATTGAATTTGCGGTGGGTTTTTTTTTTTCAGTTCCGAGTTAACAAAAAAAAAAAAAAAGACAGTGAAAAAGGGAACAGACAAACTTTTGAAGGATTTCAGTTAGCTTTGAAGAATGATTACCCATCAAAGTTATCAACACACAGTCATCATTTCCCCCCCCCCTTTTTTTTTTTTTTTTTTTTTTACGGAAGCCTATTCGACGTATCATCGCTACATCGGGCTTGCTTCTGACTATAAATGTTTGTGTCTGCAATGCAAAGTTCGAAAACCTTTCAAAAAATCCTCCCTCTCAGATACCTCAGCCTAGGGGTGAAAAGCATCAATGCCTTGGAAAGCACCGATTTTGTAAAGATTCTTTCGTTGCCTGTTTGGCGTGACCAACCAGATATTGGGCAGGTCTCTCAGTGCAAGAACTGGCTGCATAAGTATAGTACCCAGCGGTTTGAATGCTGAATCTCACCCATATATTTTTGTACCATGCACAATGCCACAGAGTAAACAGTTTTAGTGTCGAAGGTAAGCATGGGAAGTTGACAAAATGTCATGGTCCACCTTATAAACAAACAAAGGGAGTACCCTGGGATTCAGCTTTCACACACTCCAATATACTGTCCGTTACTAACTTGCACGACACAGACAGAGGAATAAATTCGGGAATTGAATTTTTTTTTTCTAGATTTATATATTTTCATTGACCGCAAGCAACATGTGTATGTAAGTTTAATCTTCACTGGTTCATTTTCTTTTGGCGTGAAAAACACTACTCCCAGGCAGTGCTAGATGGAAGAACGGAGCGTGTCGCATCAGATCAAAGAAAATGAGAAAGACGATCCCCCCCCCAAAAAAAAAAAAAGGAAAAGTGAGGAAGAAGAGATGGAGAAAGAAAATAAGGAAAAGGTGAAGAAGGAGGAGGAGAAGAATCAGAAGAAAATGGAAGAGGAAGCAGGAGAATAAGAGAAAAAAGCCCGAAGAAATAAGATCTTTGTAACTTACACGACAATCACATGCACAGACTGAGGCAATGACTGCTTATACAAAGGGAACTAGGTTAACGATGTTTTTGCCAGATTCCGGGTTCATGCAGATCGTCTGATTTCAGTCTGTGACCTTTGACACCACAAGAATTAATGTCTACCTCATGGTTTATGTCATCTCTACAGTTTCTAAATCAAAGAATTATCTCTTTCTTTTCTACGTATTGCACAATTTATTCTTCCCGTTTGTTAGGTTACGGTGGAAATATTGAAGAGTAACACCGTTTGCTCTTTGAAATTGCTGTTAAGCGTGTTATAGTTTTGTTTATTTTATGTAGCTTTGTGTTTTGTCTTTAAGTTCGTTTTGATTGTTTAGGTTGGCAGAAGATGAAAAGGAGTCGTGAAGCGCGGAGGTAAATCTAAACATCATATCTGTACTGTTATACTGACCAATGGTTGATAAGAATGGTTGGTATCTTTGGCAGACGATATATTGATGGTGGATGGCGGAAGGAAACTGGCGTATCATAGTAGAGAGAAAATTGCTATAGGGAGAAATAACATACCCTTGGAAGTATATTTCAAAACCCCAAATGTAAACACGAGTAACAAGTATAGGCTAGGATTTGAGCTAAAATGTGATACACATCAACAATCTGATGACCTTTCAACTTAAGGCGAGTCACGTGACGTCCTGTGGGCACCTCAAAATAGACGTCTTAGTCACGTAACTGTGACATCACTAAAGAGGAATGTCTGACTTTATTTAATATGCTTGCCTCATGGTTGGAATTAATAAATGCGAACTTTCAGTCACATCTATTCACGACACCCCACGTATCATGAACAAATGTATTTTGGCTACACATGTTGGGGAAAGAAATTGTAAGTTTTGATGAAGAAAGCCGCAAGATCAGCATGAATCGTGGACCAAAATATAAACAAACATACAAAACAGAAACAGAAACAAAAGAAAAACAACGCACTCTATATTTCAGATGATAACTGGGGTAGTGTTCTAACAACTTTCGACTAGTACGGTGAACGATTTTCATATCTCATGGAGACAAACACTTGGACACTACTGTTGGCAATCATAATTGTCTCATTTTCTCAGTGTTGTGCCTTAACTTGCAGTTTCAACTTTTTCGTCCAGTCATTTCGAGATGCATATCCACAATGAATTATCCTCATCCATCCATAATCATAATTCTGATAGGACCAACAATTGGTCTAGTACTTTGTTTGTGCATGGTATCTCCATGGTTTGTGGTTGAATTTGTATTTGCGTGTGTTTGTGCGTATCAAATTATAATTTGTCGCATAACCAGATAACGAGGGAAAAGTTGTCATATGAAGGCGCTGTAGGCCTATTCGCTCACACAAAGGCGGCTCCTTTATATGGTACTTGCGTTGCTATGCTCATAATAATGATACCATACACTACGGACCAAAGCTTGCCTCTGTAATCGCTGTCCGAACCAGCCTTATGCAGTCGCAGTGTTACCATCCATATATCACACTCACCCAGAGAGCCAAACATTCGTGGAATGCCGTCAGTGCGTGGCGTGTTCGTTTCACGGCCATCGGTATGGCGGACGAAGCGCTAGCCAAAGATATCCAGAGTTGTTAAGGGACATGCAACTTTAGACAGCACTGACTGTTCGCGAAACGAGATTTCACGAGTCGTTCGTTTGGAATGTATTGCAGACGATGATAAGAGGAAGGTAAACTCAACGGTCATCACATGAATTGTGAACAATTTGTAGAATAGTTTCTACACAATTTAAACTGTGTGCCATCTTTTTATAGATGTATCATATTTCAGATACCTGCATGCGCACAGTCTATGATTCTAATTTTATACATTTTAATTTCAAAGACGTATAAATGTTATGTCACCATCATTAGTTGTGAAGTGCTTGTAGAGAGGTAACGATAAATGTTAGGCGATATAGGGCCTAATAGAATATGGAATGTCATTCATCTTCAAGACAAAATCATATTGCCACCATGATTTGACAATATATGACAATATCTTTTCACAAGACATCCCTCACTCATAGCCATGTATTGTCTACTCTTGCACCTATTATAGTTATTACTACCCTTTTCATTTGTTCACTGAACGCTTTTTCGAAATAAAGATACACGCACGAATAGCACACTAGACTAGTAGTCCTTGTCTGATAATGTGAAGAAATCGCAGATCCATGTCAAAGTAAAGAGCCTTCGTTGATCAGGTGTATTCACTCATAACCTCTCAAACACACGTCTAAATCAACTGCAGTAGTGCGTGTCTTTTGCTATTTTCACACAGATTCAATCACTATCAAGTTTATAACTTGTCACGTTCTCGCTTCTGCAGTCCGCCGATCTACTTTTGGAATGAAATTTGATTTCGAACCTTTCCATTTCCAAGGTCTGATTTACCAATTACCAGTAGTAAGGAGTGGGCACGATGTATGTGTGTGTGTTGTTGTTGTTGTTTTTTTTTTTCCTTGGGGAGGGGGGGGGGGATGGAGGCGGAGGCGGAGGCGGAGGAGGAGGAGGAGGAGGAGGAGGAGGAGGGAAGGGTCATAACGTGGGCTGTGTTCCATTGATAGACAACGGCGATTGTGTTGATGTGATTCCCTTGGCATAGCATTTTTTAAAGTGACTAAGCGTGAATGCCCTTTCCAGTTATGTACCTCCATCTACGCAGTGCACCAATGTTCATAACATCTTTTTTTTTTACACCATTACACTACAGTAAAAAACAATGCTTGAAGGGAATTTTCGAGAGAGTACTAATCTGGTACATTATCTTTTTCAACTGAATCATGACTACCATAATCATTTCACAAATGTATAAAGCATGTCTTTGCTCATGATACTGCAAATGATACAACACAGAACATTATGTACCGTACTACAACTACCAGCCTTTGCCTTTTTCTAGGATTATGTTGTCTGTGTGTGCGCTGCGTGATCTCTTCATTTATAGAAGTTGGTTGATAGGAAATAAATGATATTCCACTAATAGTGAGAAATCTTACTTGGGGCTTGAGCTGATTAATTTCACAATCGGTGACAGCAGAATATGTCCACACGATATCGCGCATAAAACTTATTGGCGGTCGATGCTTCAACGAGCATTATATTCTATGAAATTTCAATAAAAACTTTCAAATAAAGGCGTAACTTTTGATACCAAACCTATTCTCCAATCACTGATACACGAGAAGATCTTCATTAACGGATTTTTTTTTTCCGGGGGGGGGGGGGGGGGTCATCTTATGTGATGTATCCCAACAAGAAAGCAGATGAGCGGAACAACGCATCAACAGTATATACTGAATAATTGCATTGTATATTGACACCTTTAGACAGTGCTTTCGAAAGCAAGCTAAACATCGCACTGCATTCTGGAGGAATATACTACGCATGTAATCATATTCATAAATTTTGTATTCTATATAAACCAACGCCCCCTGCCTAGGTGATGCCGTATGTGCCGTTTCTAGCAGGCCCCCTACCTCTCGTGGCTGGGGAAACGCATATGTTTCCTGTCTCGGAGGAATGTCGGTCTGTCAAAATGTCCTGGAAACCTACTGGGTTGATCTGAATATAGTACCCGATATGCTTCAACGTGGACTTGACGGGCGATAATCGGTTATGTCACCAAAATTAATATTACACATACATACCTAAGTGCATGATATGAGAACAGAGAAACGCTTATGCCGTTCTCTATATTTTGAGACATCGGGTTCAGCTTTTTTCTCACCGAGTAGTTGATGTGTTTCGAATCGTAGCGAGTTCACAGTGAATAATAAAAAGCACAGCACAATAAAACAAAATAATACGAATTAGCACAAAGAAATGTTTGGTGTTGCTGTAATCAAAATCATAGAATAATATTAGTCTTGCATGGTTTGCATAACAATATTCTTTCTTCATTCCGCGGTACGTCATTAAAGTGACTAACTTTGAGTCCTCAGGGTGACTGTGGAGCGAGTTTATCCTGGTCAACGTTGCAATCTATCTCTTGGACTTGATTTCAGGAGCCAACATCGAAATTTTGGAGCGTTGTTGATGAAGATATTCGTAAAGAACAAATAAAATGACTAAGTTTCTTTGCTTGCTATCACAACCATGCTACACAAGATGGATATGTAAAAGTGTGTATTTCAAAGATTCAAACTATCACAATTTGTTGATTCTTATCATAGAAAAGATGTTTAGACACGGACCACCTTATCGGGGTTCAAGAAGACGGATGGTGAAAAGAGAGCCAAATGATGTTGACTTACCATGGGCAGAAAGAGCCCGATGAGAGCAAACCAGAACATATTCGTCATCTTTCTCTCACAGCGCCTCTCTTGGCTTATCCGAACAAGTAGAGTGCCAATTAAAGCAGACAAGAAGAACGAGGCTGGTATTCCTGTCTCACTTTAGTCCTGGACTAGGCACAGTCCTGGTTCTACAGATTCGAAGCAGAGAACTCAACTCGGCGTCCTCACACGCGCACGGTAGCAGACAGTACTGGGCGGTCGATCTATCGTCGCACAACGACAGTGAGTCCCTGAGCAGAAAAGTTGTTCCGTCCCGCGGAGTCTCCTCAAAGGAAACGCAGGACTTTACACAGTGACCTTGTCGCCCTCTACGTCCAGACGAGCGGTTGCTGGCGACAGACGCTATTGGTTGGATATATCCGTCGATAATTGAAACCAGAATTGACCGATGGACAATAGATTATGTAAAATAGAAAATGGAGCATCTTTATGATTCAGTTAAGTCTACCTTTATCCTTCTGTTTGACTTATACCTACATTCATTGAGTTTATGATGCCGTTAAAAGGAAATGAAACCCTAATGTTATACTTAGGTGGATTGAGTAAATGCAGTAATGATTAGTAGAACCTTGGAGGGATATGCCTCAATCAGCGGGGTTTGAGGAAAACCGAACAATCAGTTCAAAAGTTATGAAAAAGTAAAGTTTTGGTACCGTCATCTGTGGTTAAGAAGACTACAACAATTCGGGATGTCACGGTAGAGAAAAAGATGTAAGTAAAAATTCAATCTTTTATTGAACATTACACATTTTCTTCCACCTTTTACTGATATAAATACGTTGAGGGTAAATTATTCCACCTGCTTTCTCAAAGAGGTGAGCCAGTTATTCTTGCATTATGCTTTGAAAAAAAAAAAAAAAAGTTGAATTCTCATTACATTTTTTCTTTCATGTGCTGTCCTATACAGTGACATCACAAATCCCTGTAGTCCTTCTATCAATCGATGACAATGCCGCAATTTCAAAAACTTTTGAACGGATTGCCGATTCTGATTCTACAACTTTTATTAGCGCATTCACTCAATCCGTGCACGTGTGCATTTGGTTTTCATTCCCCTTCAAGGCTGTAATGAACCACACTTTACATCACATGGTAAAATAAGCATTGCATAAGCATGATGGAGCAAAAGCAACAAGATCGCAAAAAAATCATGAGGTATGATTGAGTAAGTTGGGGCCAAATCATGATTTGGTGGTCTTGTGGCAGCTTTAAGGAGCAGTTTTGTTCTTGTGACTGATATTACTTGTATCGTTAATCTAAAGAAAAATCCAATGCTAATTTCTAATCTCCTCAACTACCGTACGTTACTATCAATCTCGAAGAGATAACACCGATTTTTTTTTTTTTTTTTTTTTTTTGGGGGGGGGGGCTAAAATTAAGAATAGTTGTTTGTTAAAAATTGCTGTAGAACTATTATCTTTTTTAACACTATAAAGAAAATCCACGACGATCACGGTCACTTAAAGGGATGGTACAGTATTGGTGGAGATGAGAATTGGGCTTTTAACTTTTTGCGAGATACCAAGAAAACACTTGTGAAATAGTACAGAGCATTCCGTTTTAAGAGGAATTTAAAGTTTATTTGATGAAAATCTGGTTTGGAATGACTGAAACATCCAAAAACAAAGTAAAACAAAGCGATCATAATAAAATGTGGCTCCCACACTTTATCAGAATCGCTCTGTTTTGGACATCTCAGCCATTTCGAAACCAATTTTCATCAAACAAACGTTGAATTCCTCATGGAATTACATGCTCTTTCATGTTTCATAAGAGGTTTCTCATTATCTCACCAAAAATGGTAGAAACCTGAAATTAGGTCTCAACCAAAACTATACCATCCCTTTAACCATGAAATCTATTGCGAGGTTCCAAAGTAATACAGAGTTCTGATGTTTGTTCACTGACGAACTTTCCAACTACCCTGACGTTCACGATGTATTGTAATAAGTCTCAATTTTACTTAAAACGTCATAACGAGAGCATGGGTGCATGCGAGATGCTCTAATGCATGCGAATTGTCATCTTAAAAAGGGATTTCCGATGATGAGAATAGTCCTGATGGACTATTCTCAGATCTTTGTACTGCAGTGATTGGCTATAAATCAATGCCCATATGACAATTTAAAAGAGACTAATAACAATAAATGAATTCTTCTTCCCCACACAGCCTTGCTCTTTCATTTAAAAAAAATGCTATGAGAGATAGATAGATAGATAGATAGATAGATAGATAGATAGATAGATAGATAGATAGATAGACAGATAGCGACAGACAGACAGACGGACAGAGAGGTAGAGAGAAAAAAGGGTAGAAAGATAAATTATCTAGATAATTAGACAGACAGAGGGATAGAAAGATAGACAGACCTACAGATGGATAGATAGATACGCTGTAGATAGGTAGATAGATATACTACATAGATAGATAGATAGATAGATAGATAGAGACAGAGAGAGAGAGAGAGATAGATAGATAGATAGATAGATAGATAGATAGATAGATAGATAGATAGATAGATAGATAGATAGATACATTGCAGATAGATAGATGAATACTAGTAGATGGATGGGTAGATAGATAGACAGATAGATGGGTAGGCAAATACGGTGCAGAGGTTTATAGGAGAATACACCCACCCACATACGTGTAACCTCCACAATAGTCGTATAGGCCCTATAGGCCTACATCACAAACAATGGTAACGAAATTCTAAACTGCTACTCAAATTGATTTCATTGACAGATACATCTCTCTCTTCTAAAGGGGCCAAAGGTCACACGTGCAAACCATAATGTTCAAGGGAGATGGTAGTCTCTGTAATATTATCACTGGGTTTGTTTGGACTGTGAACAGCAGGAATCTCTTCCTTCCCGGACATAATACAGGCATCTAGATGACTTGAAGCTGATTGTTAACGGTGTTTTCATTGTTATTTGCTATGTTGTCTATCTGTCGTTTTATTTACACAACTGTCTATACCTATATACTGTGAGAGATGCATTTTTTTTTTTATTGTCATCCTCTATACGAATGCATTTGTAAGATCGCAACTGGTGATCGACTTCTAGTAGAGGGTGATGTATCTCTGCAGATTGTAGCCCATTTTCATCCCTCTGAATTCTTATTCTCTTGACTAATACATATCTATCTAATCAAACTATTCATCTGCCCGTGTGTATAGATGTAGGCAATGTTCGATGAGTGTGTGCATAGCTATTTATCTTCGTTCTGGGCCTACGCGTACAGAACAGTGCGACCGACTCATTGCCACACAGTGCTCTGCTGTAACAGCTTATTGCGCTGGACAGCTTTCGTGTACAGAGCTACAGTTTGGTATTAAGTAAAATAACTTTTTAAAAGTAAATTACCGCTGCTTTCCTATAATCTATGTACCTCTAAAATCCCTTTTCATTGAATCTTAATAGAACATGAACAAATATCAATCATTCCTTTTCAGAAAAAAGTGAGCTTGAACTGCAAAACTCACGTTGCTATCCCATTTTCATGCTGATGTGGTTTCAAATCAGGAACGTGATTTCGTCGTGCTCGAGCCCCACTCTTCCGATTCTTTCAAGGACATGAGAAAGGATGATTTGGATGAGGTCAACTCTCTGGAAATTCTAGTCAACTATACTATGATATACTATACACTACAACAATCATACCATGTTTATTGACAGGGTTAAAAATGATAAGCTACATGTACATAACAAAACACTCATGAGGTTGAGTGCTTCCTATGTGCATTCGGTCAGAGGGTTTGTTCCTCCGTTCAAGGTTCACGATAAGCGGTCTCCACTTTGTGAAGCTTGAATGATTCTTGAAATCATGCCATTAACTCGAACAGTTTAAAATGGTTGCTTTAACAATTAAAATGCATTATACAAACTGAAAATTCTCTACATCTGTAGAGAATACTGTAGCGGCCTAGTACACTGCACATGTACCTTGTACTTGACAGCTTTAGTGTGGTTCGTTCACTTAATTCGTTTGTGATGCGTCTTGAACCTGGGGGCTACCTGATTGTTTGCACATGTGTTTCCATGGATACGTGTACAGCGATGTTTGACCTCAAAACATTGTGGAGCGCTGGCAAAGCGTTGACCCAAGGGACCATGGATATTCCTCCACGCGATGAGAAAGCATCGATAGCGGAAACAGGATATGTTGTGCAATGACGACACACAAGAGGGCGCTATACAATAGCGGAAGCTCTTCATGTGACAGCGTGCACTGAACATAATTTATTAGGGATGTGCCCACACACTGTAATACCAATGCCAAAAAGTAGTTAAGTATTGGTACTACATGTACTGTAGTTTAAAGTTTGATGGCAACCCGTTTTTCCCACAGTTCTTGCTGCAAAAATTATTTTGTCTACACTGAACAGAACACTTAAACTTGTTTGATATTGTGACATATTTGTGTGGAAGAATATACAACCTACCACTACACAGAATAAATTTGCATAATTGTGATTGGTTCCCGAGTTTGTTCTCTATCAATGCACAGAAATGTTACCCTGTAATATCCCTATTTGGTATGTAGTCATTTGAATGCTTGATTTCCCACTGATAGTGATGAGTGTGTCCAAAAGGTTAGAAAAGGATTCATAATTTTTCTATCAATAATAATTATGACATTAATTATTATGATACTTGAAATCCAGTTGCTGGAGCAATCCAGTATGGGGGATCAAGTATCAATACCCCCTCCCATCCCCCCCCAATACACACATGTTCATACAGTGTACATACATACTCCATACACATTTTGAAGCATACACACACACATTCACACATTCAGGCATACCCACATACCTATACATTGCACATTCAACATCTTTACAACCTTTTATTTTAATCTGATATTTTTATTATTATTTATTTTAATCTGATATATATATAACATAAAATTATATGTTATGTAACTTGTGCAGTATCATTGAAGACCTGATTGTTCTCTTTTTGATGATGACCATACTTAGAAAAACAGAACTTTGAAAATGGTGTTCATCTGCTTGTGCATTCAAACTCTTCACTAGAACTCAGCAGTTCTCCTCTAAACACAATTACTCATCAAGTGACTAGAATATGCTTCTATCCTTCGCCAAATTGCTTTCACTTTCAAACTTGTTCCATATTTGCGATTGATAACACAAGTTTGATGTTTCCTTGGCCATCTGTTTTATCCCAGTAATATTGTACACAAAGGCTCAATGATATAATCTTCATATTTCTCCTGAGGTAAAATGTAGGTTTGCATGTTTGTGTGAATTATGTGAAAAGAATTTGCATTGCGGTGAACTACAAACCAAACCAATAGTAGATTTCTCTCTGTCACTTTACCCTGGGGGCACAAATAAAACAGCCTTCTCACAAGATGTAGGGAGGTACTTTGTACAAGTTGTACAGATAAGCACTGAAACACAGGTCATTTTCACTTCTCGCTGATAATTATCATCATTGTTTAATGAGCTGTCATGTCAATCACGTCATTCAAAAAATTACAATTTATGCCAACAGAGGACATCATGACATTGAAACATAATTTGACATGTACACGTACACAGAAAATATCCCACTTCACACAATGCATGATGTAGTCACTACTATGACCTTTAACCTTTCATTTGCTACCAATCATATTGAGGTTGAACACTGGAAGCATGATGACAGAAGTTGTGATAACAATCTTTACTTCATCAACATGTCTGCCGGAAAGTTTGAGGAAGAAAATGAAATCATGCATCATTTGGAAGTGAAAATGTCTACTATCAAAACATGATGAGGAACTTTCCAAACTACATTGTAGTTACAAGTGTAGTAATTTTGTACTGGTGTCTTGGTTTTGCTTTGTTTCTTTCTGTGCATCTGTAATCACGGGCGGGGGGGGGGGGGGGGGGGGTGGGGGGGGTGGGGGGGATAGCGCAGACCAACACATCATTATTCCCCTTATTACTCTAGAAAATAAATTATCAAGAGTTTGTGTAGGCTTAAACTGCGTTTTTTCTATTGCAGTTTTGGCTTGATAATGAACCAAAAATTACTATAACGATCAGGTTGACACTATAATGGGGCATGTGTCAGAAAGTGCTAAACTGTCAGTCAGTCGTACAAGCTACACCAACTCGGGGAATTACCTTCGAGGGAGAGGGATACATTTATAACTTTGAGGAGTCACTTGGAAAGATCATCTCCCATCAAAAGACATGATTAGGTAAACACATTATTTTTCATATACAAATTGAAAGACATCTTAGCATTCTTACAGACCATTATCAAATTACATGATATCATGTTGGAAAAAAATGAACATACACAAGGATGGTTTAAAAGACATAACACATTCTACAGAAATCTGAATAACCCTTCTATTTTCCCTCATAACTGGTCTTTACACTGCTATATATTGAACATATCTAAATGAAGGATCTACTGCCCACTTCTTCATGCGTTTTTCAACAGGTATTTAAAAAAAAAGTCCTCTCAAACAAAAAAGATGGAATTAAAAAAATTCTTATCTGTCTTTGAGTCTTTTGTACAATATTGAAATGTGTTTCACATCACATAGTATGTTGGGTCATAATACTGGGGAATAATCACCTGATTTTAAGTAAACAATGACAACTATGAATTACGATATCATTAACTTTATCATTAATTTCAACAATAGGCCAAATAACACTTTCCTGAATTACCCGTACAATGTAGTCTGGACTGTATTAAGGGCAGGTACAGCAATATGGCACAAGCAAATGAGAAGAACACAAGAGTTATGATAATACAGGACTGGTGGCATAGTTAGTGTTTGGTTTAATATAATGTTGTTTGTAAACTAAGTACATTCATGAATTGTTGTTGCAGCATTGTGGTGAAGGAAAAAAAGTCACATATACACGACACGTTAGACTAAGTGACATTCAAAGGACATGTTACTAAGATATGCATGACATTAACACAACTGAGTTTTGCAAGCTGTCTCTGTATAGATGTAGTCATCAGTAGGCCTATCTTATGACAAATTTATCAACTTCTGCGGCTCTCATTACTGCCAAGATGATTTGAGACCAGGGAATATCCACAAATCTATGGATCTAATCTTTGGAATGAGCTGAGACATTTACTGACTATTCAGGAATCATTTTTTTTTTTTTTAAGATATCATTTCAAAAGATGGTACACTTCCCAATCAAGCAGAATGTTTGTTTCAGCACCATACTAGAGATCAAGATATTTATGAAATGATTCTATTTGCAACAATCTAATCACCGTAATCCTTGAAAATGTTTAAAGTGTGAAGACATACTGGCAAACTACCTCCTGTTTCTATGAACACACAATGTTTTCTAATCTCATTCTCAACCTCTATAACTTAAAAATACAATATCTTACAATAAATATCTTCATTACATAACAACATGGGGAAGTAGATTAAAGTTACATCTGTAGAATACAGGAGCTATGTACAGATTCTTATTCAATGGTACATTCTTCAGACATGATGTATATGATACAAAACAAAGTCAATATTCACAAAACATAATATGAAAGCTCTTCAACCTAATGTTGTCACCACACTACTGCTCTTTCCTTTTAGACAAACCAACGAACATCACAACTGTTTTCTGCTAGCTGCTCACTCTCTTAAGGTGCGTGGCAACACCTCATAAGTACTGACGTCTGTTCCACAATTGATATTCACACCAGCTCAATGCATAAGAGTACAAGTATCCATCTAGTAACTGTTTCAACATCAGCATCAACTGTCTAAAAATGTACAGCAAGCGGGCTCTGAAGTACTTTGATGCTGATCTCTCATAGAAGACTGCAGATTTTTCATGAGCACTCCTACATATAAATAGGTTATTCATAAATTAATCATGATTATTCCTTTGGCTGCATCAACTTCATTTATGTACATGACATCTCTTTACATGCATGTTTCTTCATCGTACATACAGCTAGATTAAACTTGTGTTCACCATCTGAATAAAACATTTTGCTGAAAAGAGCCACAAGAAAGCACCGCAGTCATGTAACTGGCCAAATGCACACGTGCCACAATTCACATTTCCTTTTTTTGTATTCCACCCAAAGTGGTCTATTCCAAAAATGTTAAATGTAGCAGTCTATCAATTCTTTGGTCAGAATGGATTGTAGCAAGGCCTTTTCTGTCTATGGCACTACTCTTTTCAATTATATTCCTAAGAGTGCCCCTCAATTTTGACCTATGGGATTTCATTTGATATGGGAATATGATACATAATGAACAAACGATGAAAGGGAAAATTGGTAAAACAGAGTTATGAGTTTAAAAAGTTAAAAAAAGACCCCCAAATCTACCAGGAAAAAAAAAAGAGATGAGTAAGATGTAAATCAAGCTTCTCTAAATATAACACAGGACAATATCATCTGTAGTATGTATACCACACATATCATCAGTTTGGAAGAAAAAGGCATTCACTCTTTAACAGGCCTTTCATTGTGTTTACATATTTCTGTCTGTTGATGATAATATGCTCTTTCCCAAGATTCCTAAACACCGAATGGGAAGAAGTTTACTCCAATGGAGACTTTGCTACCACACCAGTGGAACATCTAACATAGGTGACTCTAAGTACTTATATCACTTCTGCTGCAATCCCAATGATCATAGTGTCAACTTCTTCTCACATGACGAAGCACTGATGCAACATTACAAAATTTCTGAATTACGGTCCTGGAATAGAATACATACCATGGTAGAGAACTTACGTTGAATAAGTACATATTTCTAACTTTACAACATTATATTTGGTGTAGTAAATACCAAAGAATTTGGCAATTCATAACAGAATACAGTACAATTTGACACAGTCAATCATAGAATTAAAAGATGTGTATGGCATTGTTCTAGTTCTGTTATCCAGCAAGGTTGAAGAACAATTACAAGACTATTAAATTTTCAATGGAATCTCAGCATCATTAAGGCAAATATTGTAAGGGCAGTTAAATACTACACAGAGAGCAAGATAAAATGTGGGATAAAATGGTCACCTCTGGTCCTGTTTCAGTTTCTCATACTGTTCCGATGACCTCATAACTCTTCACTCGGCTTAGTCTCTTGCTCCTAGAGCTATGACCTGACTTTTCTGATGATGTTGAATTCCCATCCTTGTCATCACTTTCACTGCGCCGTCTTTCCTTCAGGGACTTGACGGTCAGGTCTGAGCTGCTTGATTGGTCACTTGTGCTGGACAGTGGACGCCGCCGCTGTGGATCTGTTGGACTGACTTTGGCCATGGCCGTGTTGTTGTAACCTCGCCGAGGGATGGGTCTGACCAGGACTGGGATACTGCTGCTGCTACTGGAGTGAGACTTGATGGTCAGCGAGTCTGGGGAAACTTGCTTGGAGGGAAAACCGTTGGAGTTGAAGCCGTTGTTGACAGATGACCTTGGTGAGTTGAAACCACTGTCACCTGTTGAGCTTGATAGACTCTCCATTCTCTGGTGGGCTGGTGGTTGACCCTGGGGTAACGAAGGGCAACTACCATTGATGGCACCACTGGGACTTATTGGGTGACTTACGATGGATGGAGGATCACCATGGTCTGTGTATTCAGTGGTACTCATTGAAATGAATGACTCCCGATCAAAGCTCCTGTTGAGTTCTCCATTACCCCCTCTGTTACAGTGGTCCAGGATTTCGGGATAGCTCTGCATGCCAGAGGACCTGTTCTTATCATTCTCCTCACGCTTTGAGTGGACTTTCAGTTTCTGGTCAGCCTTCTCATTCTGCATCTCTTCTTCTAATAGTTTGTCTATTTCTTCGTCTTTGTAGAAGGTCTCATGACTTGAGTGTGGTCTCTTCTGAAGCAAGTCATGTTTCCTCATGACAACCTTCTCAAGCTGGGTGCTGTCTCCCATCCTGTCTGACTCTGGCTGCAGTCTGTTGTTCTCTAAGCTCTCCGACACCTGGTTGTTGGAGCTGTGCAGTGAGGAGTGGTGTGGTGCTGACTTGACCACCATCTTGCCATTGTCCTGGAATGCGAGGCAGATCTTGCGGCTAGTAGCTACCAGCTGCCTCTCATGCTCAGGAGGCTGCACCATCTGGGCATCACTAAGATCCTCTTCAGAGGAACATCTTCGCACTGAATGACTTCTTCGCTTCTCGTACTGCTCAACTGCACTGCGTTCATAGGGATGCACGCGTGAATCCTCCTCTGCCTGTCTCTGGCTTGACACATTCGCTGTTGATCCATTGGGCTCTACCCTTTGACTCGCAAACAATCTTCCCTGTCTTCTCTCCCTCAAGAGGTCAGCATGTCTCTGCTTCAGCAACCTCTTCTCCACAGCTGCAACTCGCCTCCTGGGATTCATCTCCAATTCTGAGTCACTTCCAGCCAGGGAACTTTCACTGGTGAGACCCTGGTATGGCTTGGGATTGTGAGGTTGAGATCTGTCCATGGAGTTGAAGTAATGTTTAATTTTGTCCCCCTTGTCATCTTTTACTGCCTTCTGTGGACTCTTTGATAGTAACGGTTTTTGTTCTGCTACAGCCTTAGTCCTGTGCTTACCATCGTACATCTTTGTGGGTCGGAGGAACTCCGCTTCACTCTCAGGCATGGACTCCTGCCCATCCTGGTACTTCTGCTGAAGAGCTTTAGCAGTCTGGGTAAGGCGTCCATGATCAAGGGCATAGTGGTGTGATGCTTTCACATTATTCATATCTGCTGGCAAACTCTTCCTCTTTGTCTTAGGGCTCACTGTATGTTTTGGCATTGATGGCGCAGCTTCAAGAGTCTTTGATTTCTCCCTTTCTTCTCGGTTTTTATCATCATCCTTCTGTGTCTTGTTTCCCAGCTTCTCAGGAGTCTTTTTCATCCAGTGGTTGTAGTTAAAGAATGGGTCATGAATGTCTGATGGAGGAAACTGTGCAGAAAATGTTTGAAGAGGAGCTGCGTAATTGTTGTTTTGCATTTGCTTTGGCTTCTTCTGCACAGCTTTGCCAAGCAGTCGTCCAAGGCAAGATGGCTTTGCCTCGGAGTCTGATGTCAGGTAACCTTGGTCATAGTAGGAGATGTCGCTTGGTAGCCGCATGGAGCTGGTTCTGTCAAAATTGGACCTCTTCTGAGGACTGCGCTTCTCTCTCATTGACATGCTGCGCTGGAAGGCAGCGCGGCCTTCAGGAATACTGTCTAAAGCTGGATTGGCTGGGTAGGACATTGGCCTTGAGGAAGCGCTGCACTCTGCTCGGACCTTGATACCCATGTTTTCATTCACCTTCTCTGGGAAGGTGTGTCTTGTCAGCACACCGTCCTTGTACATCAAGTATTCCTTGGCTGGTTTCACCTTCTCCTTCTTTTTAGCAGTGGCAAAAGTTGCAACACTCTCGGCGTCGGTGGTGTCAGGCGGCACCTCGTCACCCTTGGTGATGTAATAGCCGAGGCCGTTGTGGAGGATCTTGCCCTCATTCATGAGATGAGTCAGAGACTTGTGGATGATCTCTGGGCTGGGCACAGGCATCTTGTCATAGCACTCAGAGAGCTTCTTGCGTACTGTTTCCTGCGTGGCAACGAGCTTGCGTCTGTTCATCTCAGATATGAGCAGACAGAGAACCTCTGTCAGTGGGATGAACTGGGCTTGCTGGATGGGCCATAGCTCCACACTGGGAACATCACCTGCAAGGAAATAAAAAGATATACACTGGAGTAAATCCTAAGTGTAACAGACTTGAACTGGTGTTCACACTGTACAGCCCAATGTAGGCATATATTGTGAGTAGAGCAATGACTATTGTCGAAATAATCTGAAGTGGCACATAGTGTCCAATTGCACTCTGGTCAAATGTTCTCATCATACCCATTGATAAGAGATCAATTAATATCTGGAACTAAGTTGATTCTCAAGAAAATGCAAATAAATAGGAAAGTTATGACATAATATGCAAAAAAAAAAAAAAAAATAGGGCTCTCTCTGATTTCACTTACAGTAAATGGCACTAAAAAGGCCTGATTTTCACAATAGTATTTTCATCATTTAAACAATACTCATTACAATTACACTGTAAAATTGACACTGCATGAAATATCATTAAAATCTTGTAAAAACAGGAGAAATGAGAATTAAACCACTAACAAAATGTGAAGAGAGAGCAAATTTAGATGGATGGGTATAACTGACACATGTCAAATGAGGTCCATAAAAGAGCGCCATCTGAGTTGACAAGCCATATAGTGTCCCACACTGTTTTGTCTGGCAGAGACATAAAGGCACCACTGCATGGGGCTGGGACACCACGACAGAGCAGGCAGAACAAAACAACAATAATACATCAATTGATGATGTCAACACTATCAAAAGGAACCTTGCAAATTGTTCACTTCTCTTTGTTAGATACTCAGACTGTTTATTTCTTCTTGTGCTCTTTTTTTTCATCCCTCCTCAATATAAAAAGTACAGCCCCCTAACCAGTTTTTGCTGGAGATTTGACAAGGTGATGCAACATTCCTCAAAACATGTTTACCTTTACGTAAATCATGACTTCTGAGGGCAAACAGACTGGTTTTCACTCGCTGTGCTTTCTTGGATTTGCAATTACCTCAGACAAACACGACATGGAGAACAATCACTGCACACTTTATTTTGATAGGTCGATAAGGGAATCCATTCTACTATTTGTCTCAGAAATACAGATTACCACAAGATACAAGGCCTTTTCTTCCCTGCAAAACACACAAAACATGTCATTCAACTCAGTAAACTCACACTGTGTTAAAAAAAACCCTGAGTTTGTGGACAAAGAGACAATTTTATATCATCATAATGAGAAAGAAAGCCTCTGCAAAATAGAGGTAAGAATACCATGAACTGAACCAACAGTTAAAACTTGTTAAATCATGCTAACAAAAGCAGGAAATCATGACTGTGGCAACCATCTGTTCAACTTCACATTCTGAGCTCACTGCCCTTTTATGCAACCATGCTGTGAATCTATGCAATCACAATGAACACTTAAAAAGAGAAGAAAAAAAAAAGGAGTTCCTATTCCGTCATGGTACATTAACTTCTGGTGAATGATGCCGACTATAAAGTCTCCTTTTTCTCACAAAGGCGGCAGATTGTCCATCATACATTGACCTTTGGCAGTTAAATCTGAACTTGTGTAATAATTCAGTTTTGACAGAGTCAAAAAATGAACTTTGATGGAGTGTTCACTGTCCTATTCCCAACACAGGAGGAGAAAGCCAGCACTGACAGGTCTACAAATGTGAGGAAAGAAATCTTTGTTCATATTCTGGTGTATATGAGGACACTGATGTCTACTCCCTTTCATATCAATTAATATGAAGTGGTCTATTTCAGCTTTATCTCCAATATCAAAAAGGCATTCTCACATGATACACACTCTGATGAAATGGAAAAGTTGAATGAAAGAATGTTTGATATTTTGCTTTTTTTTTTCTGTTCTTTAAAGTAGAAGGGTATAGTAGATTAGATATTCCAACATTGCACAAATACCAGAACAAGTTCATCAGATGCTTGTATTCTATCCACTGAGAGTATGGATTATGGCACAATGTCTGCAGCACTATATATTTCACTAATTTTCAGTGACTAGGAATTTGAAGTACACTGTTGAATCAAATTGTACTGATTCTGCCTTAATCAAATGAAACATGTTTGAATGAGGACTATTACTCCCTCAAGATAGTTTGTCATAGCAATTACTTTGAAATAACTTCTTGGAAACAGAAAATATGAACAGATTTATAATAATCTTATCACACAATTGCTGGAATATATCTTTGCAGGATTAGTGCTATTTCTGGCTCAACCAAGGTAGCATGCTGCTACACTGACATGTCACATCCTCTCCTATACACCCAGAGTGCTCAAAGCAAACATTCTCATCTGTCACTGCTTTATTTTTCTCTTTTTTACTTTACCTTTCATTCCCCAATTTCATGCAAGTTCATACAAGTTCATACTCTTCATCTTTTGTTTTCCATAAGTTAACTGAAAAAAGCCTACAACTGACCAATTTCCAAAGTTTGCCATAATTTTGTTCCCCTATAGTATAGGTCCTACCTGTTCGACTGATTATTCACTGCTATTCATATCAGGACAGTATGATTTTATTTCATTTTATTTTATTTTTTGAGCTTGGAAGAGTTATTCTAGAAGGGATCCAATCTCAATAAATTTAGACTCCTTCATTCATGTCATATTTGTCATGTTTCACTATAAGAGCAAGATGCAGGCAGCAAGATATTCAAGTGAAAACTGCAACTTCAAATGCAGATGAATAAGATACACAAGCACACATACATACAGAAACACACACATCCACAAAAAAAGACAAACAAATATGTAACCAAACACATACAGCTGTACACACACACACACACACACACAGAATACATACACAGTGTTGCTATGCTACATATGCATAAATACCTTGGGAGTAATTCAGAAATCTCAAAGCATCCATAATAGCTTATCGGAGGCATTGATCTACTGCAAGTTATTAGGCATCATTTATTTCTCAAATGACCCATGTCGGCTTTCATCATCGTATCCCCCTTTCTGATCTATTTACCAAACACTCCCCCACACACACTCATTCAAATTCAACTGCAGCAGCTGCAGACGCACAATCTGACCACACTTAGGCATGGTTTATTCAAGAACTGCTTGTCGATCTACCTGCACTGCTGAGGATTGAGTAGAATTTCAATCACCTACACCATTTCAACAAGAGTGAAAAATTATGAGATGAGATCTCCCATGATCTACTCATAATCATGACTTGTTAACAGAATTAAAAAAAAAAAAAAATCTACCCCCAGTTTCTGGATACACTGTAGGTAGTTTGCATAGTTTAGTATCTCTGTGATACACTGTAAGTAGTTTGCAAAGTTTAGTATCTCTGTAAGATGTATGTTACTCAATAAGTGCAGGACCGAAATCTGACAGCAAGCAATACATTTGACTTAGTTCACATTTAATCATAATGACTCAGAAGTGAATATATGACCGTATGACAAGTCCAGCTCTCAAACAAACAGGTTCATAATCTTGTTTGTAATATCATGCATATTCACCTATAAACCCTTTCTGTGTTTCACCAGACATAGCTAGTGATTAGATGATGTCATGCACAAGACAAGAAATATGTACAACAGTAAGAAGGGGTTCCTTTAAAGGGAAGATAAACCCCAAGAGCAATGTGGATTGAGTGGAAGCAGCAACATTAGTAGAACACATCAGTGAAAGTTTGAAGAAAATCGGACAATCGATGCAAAAGTTATGAATTTTTAAAGTTTTGGTGTTGGAACCGGTGGACGAGGAGACTACTAGAGGTTATGACGTATGAGTGGACAACAATACCAAGAAAATATAAAGAAAATTCTACAAAAATCCATATTTCATGAAAATTACAAATTCCATCAACTTGATATTGACATATGTTAGGGGTAGCAATTATTCCCCCTGCTTTCTGAAAGAGGTTGGTCCATTGCTCTTTCATAATTCTAGAAAAGTGAATTTTTGTTGAATATCCTTTATATTTTCTTTGTATTGTTGTCCACTCATACGTCATATCCTCTAGTAGTCACCTCATCCAGCGGTTTCAACACCAAAACTTTAAAAATTCATAACTTTTGCATCGATTGTCCGATTTTCCTCAAACTTTCACTGATGTGTTCTACTAATGTTGCTGCTTTCACTCAATCCACATTGCTTTTTGGGTTTACCTTCCCTTTAAGACCTTTCCATAACTTGGCTTTTTGCTCCATTCCGTTCACCAAAACAGAATGAAAAGAAGACAATTTGTTGCAAACAAGTCTAGCCGCACAGTCCGTTTCATTTCTTTCTTTGTCAGAATTCTGGGTCTCCCGTGAATGGATGCAGAACGGATGTCTCTGGGCTACACAGGGAATTACGAAGAAATGTTCACCGCCCTTTTTTTCTCTTTCTTTCCCGGCATTCTTTAATTTGTTTACCAAAATTCAAACACAGGGCCTAATCTGGGAGGCTGGTGAAATGGGCTGGATTTGGGGTCTCATGAGTAAACATATTTCCTCACTAAAGGTATTTTTGTTTGCCGCACCGCTAATGGTATGATGAAGGTTCATTCATTCTCCTAATCATCCCTAATATAATACATAATACCAGATAACATCTTGGCGCTCCTAGCTCTGTGCTATGCAAGGACAGAAGTTTCTAGGACTTCACTTTTTCCCCTGGGGGGGGGGGGTTATGGGTTACAGAAAAGGGCTATCAGATCAGGCACTGCATTTCTGTTGTACAGTGTATACTATTAGCCTCACACAGTGCCATGCAATGGAAAATGAGTGCACTAACCATTTTTATCCTCCCTAGTATTTGCTTCAGATAGTTTTTCTTCTCAAGGAAACTAATTTCTGGCAAATCCTGCCTTGGCCTATGAACACTATTTCTCCAGGCTTATCAAGATGGTCTGGTGAGATGGATTAACAATACACATGAATCAAGGCTTCCACCATTTCAAAATCAAAAGCAGGGGATTACAAAGACCTACCACAAGGTAGTACAATGCTGCATGCATTTCAACAGGTAATAATAGATCCAAAATCCAAGATATTTTTCTATACTTGTGTCAGGACGTCACGAAATATATAATTTTTGGGAAGCCCACTGCAGAATCAGGGATACTTGGCTAGCTAGATAAAAGTAAATGGGGAATATTAGCACAAATGAGAAACAGTTTTTTCCAAGCATCATGCCTGTCTTGTTTCCATAGATACCACACTGCACATCTCTCTTCTGCCAACATACAAGTCAACCTTCTACAAAATTTCTTATCACGTGGTAAGTTTCAGTGCCCACAGCTTTCAATTTGTAGTTCATGTTGGTTTGTCAGTAGTATTCTCATTGTAACCTTTGTCACTGA
The DNA here is from genome assembly GCA_033980235.1 of Diadema setosum. Taxonomy (NCBI): domain Eukaryota; kingdom Metazoa; phylum Echinodermata; class Echinoidea; order Diadematoida; family Diadematidae; genus Diadema; species Diadema setosum. Next base: position 2,443,802 of record CM067061.1, on the reverse strand, counting down.
AAATATCATGAAGGGAGAAAAACTTGATGGGCATCAGAAATACAGATTGCAGATATATATCTCATAAGTCAGTCTATCTTTATGTTTGTCAAAGTTCCTACATTAATAGTAAGATGCCTCCATTAAAAGAAGAATTACCCTCCCCCCTTTCTCCCAGTAAAAATTACACAAAGAGAAAAGATTGAATTTGCTCGATGTTCTTCAAGCACATGATGTAAATTCTGCATTTTGATGAATCTCCAGTAATTCAGGCAATGCAACGACACACAAGCATAATTTCGACACTACTCTCTTTCCAATTATGGCCGCTCAAACGTCATCCACAGGCTGGACGACAAAAGCAAATCACAGGTGGTCAGTGTTACTGTGCAGAACAGAAAGGCTGGACACACAAGGGCGACAAAGGAAGACGGAGGAAGAGAAAAGGAAAGAGGCAGACATGCAAACAAGCAGGCGCACGGAGAGACAAAGAAAGAGCTAAGAAAAGAGATTCCTCATCAAAAGAGCACCTTGACATGGGCGTCGATTATTCCATCAACCATACAGTAAATTGCTATTTTTCTTTCTCTGTCGGCTCCTGAGCCTCGTGGCGCTGCCATGGAGCTCAGACGAAGTGGAAGTAACTGGAGTAGATCAGCAAATCAATAATTGTTGCCGCTCTATGAGAATGGCACAGTTGCAAGAAGGCGATATGGAGAGACAAAGAGCACTTCCTATTGTAACACCAACGTAGATGCTGGACCTAAAAGCAGTATCAATTACTTGTTATTGTCTTGTATCGACGTGTTTTGGGATTATCTTCACTTACACCTGGAAGGAGAGCCACTTAAATTTGTCTACATTGGAAAACTGAAGACTGGCTTCACATTTTACAACTCCAGATGGATATCTACCCTCGGTAAAAAGAGAGTGGAAAAAAATACATGCCATGTATGTACACGCTTAAATGCTCTGTTTTGCTTGAAGGTCTAATAATTACATGACAATTACAATAGTGCCAGAGTTTAAACCATCTACGTCTTTGCTGAATGCAGAGGGTAATCCACTAGACTGCAATACCTCACTCTGATATACCATACATATGCCTGACTAATCAATGAGTTGGAGTTACTTGTCCTCTACATTACATTACAGAGAAAAAGAGACGACAGTACAGCGACATCTGAGGGGCATTTTTTCTGGTGATATAAAAATGCAGGAAGGGCCTCAAGAAAGCGCCCATAAGTATGGGGATACTCTTCAATATATTGCGTGCATCACTTTTAAAGGGAAGATAAACCCCAAGAGCAATGTGGATTGAGTGAAAGCAGCAACATTAGTAGAACACATCAGTGAAAGTTTGAGGAAAATCGGAAAATCGATGCGAAAGTTATGAATTTTTAAAGTTTTGGTGTTGGAACCGCTGGATGAGGAGACTACTAGAGGATATGACGTATGAGTGGACAACAATACAAAGAAAATATAAAGGAAATTAAACAAAAATTCACTTTTCTAGAATCATGAAAGAGCAATGGACCAACCTCTTTCAGAAAGCAGGGGGAATAATTGCTACCCTTAACATATGTCAATATCAAGTTGATGGAATTTGTAATTTTCATGAATAATTGATTTTTGTAGAATTTTCTTTATATTTTCTTGGTATTGTTGTCCACTCATACGTCATAACCTCTAGTAGTCTCCTCATCCAGCGGTTCCAACACCAAAACTTTAAAAATTCATAACTTTTGCATCGATTGTCCGATTTTCTTCAAACTTTCACTGATGTGTTCTACTAATGTTGCTGTTTTCACTCAATCTACATTGCTCTTGGGGTTTATCTTCCCTTTAATCAATGGGACTTAGTTTGCGGTCAGAGAGAAGCTAGGTGAACAAAAGGTGTGTGTGGCGGTAAGAGACTGAAGTAGCTTAGGCCAAGCTAACACCACCCAGGTGTCCGTGATGAAAACACCTCCTGGTGTAAGTTTTGTCTTTTCTGCGTCTCCATGACTGTGAGGCAGAAATAAAGTTAGCCGGGAGAATTAGACACCAATGAAATTTCATGAAGAGTGGAGACCTTCAACCTGACAAAGTCAAAATTAGAGCTCATATCAGAGCTGTGAAAATGCCATCACAAATGGCGACAAAATTGGTATAGACTTACACAAAGGCGGAGGGTTGAATTACATTATGACATATCTCTCACACCTCTTGTGACGCCTGAACATAATACGTCTGGACAAAAAAGAAAAAAAGAAAAAAAGAAGGTAATGAAACTCTCTCACGTGCTGTGGGAGCATTATATTACCAACAAATGGAGCCAACTGAATCATAAACAGGCACAAATTCTACTGAACTTCTACTGAGAGGTGATAGCACACTATCACTCTACAGATATAGATGGATATGACCATAAAACATAGATACAACCATGAAACCTTGAATAATCCCTTTAGGGTTCTGCAAGAGATCGTCAAACACATGATATACCAAAGGTCAATGACCTGTAGTGATCCCATATTGTGGATACAAGCTCTTTGTAGCATTAAATAGGGGTAAAGAAAAGACAAGGGAAGTGGCAGTGATGTGACACAAAATGCATTCATGTCTGACCACAGCTTACCAACTTTTACGTGATCCTTCTTTCATCATTTCTAGTCTAGAGAAAACAAAACAGAGAATGGATAATGCAAATGATGACAAAACAGGATTTAAATCTTATGCTGTGAGATTGCTGAATGGTTGTTGACGGTGCTTTAAAGTCAATGACACCACCTCCTGTTTGGTTTGTATACAAAATCCTTGTGTGACTACATTTCAAATAAAAAACAAGTCATATTTATACACTGTATATGTATGTATTCTACTTGTCAAAAACAGCCACTTTTTGTATCTATTTTTGTGTGTTGCCATATCCTTCACCCCTTCCTCAAGGAAAACTGCGGTCACCACGATCAGCGGTCTGAGTGGTCAATCGCCTGGCTATTGTAAAGCAAAAGATCGCTTTGATCAAGTGCCCATTGTCCACTATTGATCGGGTGAGGCCTGCTGGACCGGTTGCCCATTCTGCGAGACACTGGAGGAGTGTCTCTCCCCATTGTTTATATCTCTCTGAAGGGTAGGGAGAGATGTCTTTCCTCCTGCAATAACCCATTTCAACCATACTCTTCCCTGCTTTATATCCCTCATTAAGCTGTGCAGCTGGTAATATGAATTATCAATTGGAATGTACCCCCGAGGAGACGAGAATATGATGTGAAAATAGCAATAACAAAAGAGATGGATCAACCAAAAAGTTTGGTAGAATTTGACGAGTACAACACATTTGATAGAATGCTTTCATATGAATGTACAATCATGCTTGACACCCTTTATCACAGCATACAGGGGGCAACCTCCTACACTACATGTACACTGAATGCATGGCGATAACACTGAATGCATATTATATGAGTATAAAAATAATGTACCTGATTAAGTCTTTACAGAAGTGAAATTTCTGCAAGAGTTAAACATACAATTTGTATGTCACTGATTCTTTGCTCATTGTGGCTCAAGGTATTGTACACTGACTACACAACTTAGATGCACCTAAGATATAATGTCCTTCAAGTTCTAATTTTGGAGGGATCTACCATCTCATGCATGTGACAAGGCTTTGTGATGGAGTGTTCAATGTAACACATGAGGTGTGAAACAAGCCTCTAAGGTGACCTCAAAATGTGTTGATTGGCAAACTTGTGACCAATTAATGCTGAGATTTAAGAGGCATACGGAAATGAGATACTCCATGTGTGAGACAATCACTGACATCCTTTCACACAGCAAAGAGCAACTCATATCACCTTTAGTGACTCTAAGTAGAATAGTATTTCATCCCCCAGCTCCCCATCTTATCAGCCAAGTCTAACTCCCCCTCCAGCCTCCCCCCCCAAAAAAAAAAAAAAAATACACAGAGGACTCTTAGAGTGACTTTGACGTCAATGTGAGATTCATGTTAAAGATGTAATAAAGATTTTTTTTTTTAATAACAGAAATCTCATTATTTAGTTATTCAATGATGTCAGGCTAAAATGTTGACAGAACTAGGTCACAAATTTGATGTGATAACATCTTGTGAGATTGCTCCTGGGAAATCATCAAGACAGCCACGTGCCTGGAGGACAGGAGAAAGATATGTGGCTGTATGTCATGTTGTCATGCCAACTCATGATTCATCATATGTAAACATCTTAAATCTTCCATCCTCGCACCAACGAATATTGCAAAAATCACATCCATCATAGATCATAAGGTTAGAGGGAACTGTTCACAAGTCATCAAGAAAATGCCTTTGTCCTCAGGAAATATTTCAAAAGAGTCATAGAATTTTAAAAAGTAACACTAATGAAGAAAAATCATATTTGACTCAGTTTGAATTCATTTGATTGTGTGTTCCTGAAGGTGTTTATTTGTTGTTTTGTTGCCCAGTAAGAATGACCAGGCACTGTTATCAAAGGAAATAAAAAGGAGTGTCTCATGCAGAAATGCATATATACAAGAGAACACATGATGTTGATAAAACAAACAGTAAACACATCTCTTGGGAGAGGATGGGTTAATGGTAGCACCAACAGACAACACTTGCAAAATATTATAGCAGTTCTGAAGAACAATTAATGATTATCTCATTGTAACATAATCATAAGTGTAAAACATTGTTCCATATGTTGTATCCATGGTTTCATCTTTAAGTTATCTACCAAATTTGAGTTGAATGGATAATTCATTGAAGATGGATGGAAACTTAGGCATTTAAGAGCATAATGTGATATTACATGTCTTTCGTTCTTACTGATCATGAACAAAGTTAAAGATAGAGTACAATATGATGTATCATTTTCATACTAATATATCACCTTGATATAGTTTTGGACAGAACTTGCAACAGAGAAATCAGGACACTATGATGAGGAATGGATCGGTCATATTAAGGTTTTCAAGTCACGTTCACCCATGCTCTGATTATCCCAGTAATGCATATTTTAGGATTAACTTTCAAAACTTGGGTACAATCAGTGGGGTGGGAGGAGAGAACATTCCGGGCCATCATTGGTAGGCAGCATGCGCAGCAACACAGGGGAAACATTCCATGGTCTTTCTTGGATGCACTTAAACCCTACATCATACAATTTTAATCTGGATGTATTCAGGCAGCAGCCATGATATGCCTGGAAGAAAATCATCACCTGGTAGTTTCTGAAATATCACCTGTTCTATCTTCATCAAACAAAATTGGCCTCTAGAAGAAATTTGATTTCAACCATTGAGATTCGAGCAAAGTTGAGAAAAAGAAAAGTTTCAAATTAGTATTCCTTTTCCCCCCTCTACTTCCCACCTGTCCTCGGAGAAAGAAGAGGCTGGAGGGCAAAAGAGGCACTCTCGCCCCTCTAAGGAGCTCCTAACAGGTGTCTGATGGAGCCCCTCTCCCAAGGCCTCCTGGTTAAGATTCACCTGAGCTGCTCACCTGCCTCATCACTTTCTCTCTCCAAGCTAAGGGCATATGACCCTGTTTTCACTTGATGCTTTTGGAACAGTTCAAAACGCTGATAACTACAGATAGAGAATAAAATTTCATTTTCTTTTTCCCCTGAAGAAACTGTAGATAACATTTGCCTTCACACAAATTTCCTTCTTGAAGGCACTGATGCATCAGATTTGGGTACTCATGGTACGACTAATGAAGTCCACTGTCCAAATGGCTGAAGTTTGGTACTACGTTCTTTTACGACTGTAAGATAAAACTGAGAAGTCTTTAATTTGCTCACCATACACTAATACAGCATTCAGTCAATATTTACAGCTCATCAGTAGGAAAACATGTTTGACTTTGTTTTGATTGTAATCATGCATCAACCAATTACACAGATGATCTGCCCCAAAATGTTCTACAATATTGCACAGTATGCAAGCAAAAAGTCAAAGGTTCTGGAAATGTTTTTTTTTTTTTTTACACAGTTTGTAAATCTCAGCATGAGATCAAGGGGTACAAAAATTATTGTACATGTGAAATATAGCAAATCATGAAGCCAATGCCAGGAGGTCCCCATTTTATTTGGAGCACAGTAGGTTCATCTCTACAGAATAAAAGCGTGTTGGGCGGAAGTTTGTGTGAGGAACGGCACCCAGTGGAAAGTGCTCCCTGAGGCTTAGGTTGCTCTCGACAGCATCACTCAGGTGTGGCATACATTACACCACTCAAGGGGGCAGTGGCCTCCCACATCACTCCATTGACAATCCTCCAGTTGGAAACATGAAAACTGCATGAATGTGGTCAAGTGCCATCCTTTCTCTTTATCACACAAAAAACCAGGGCACAGGTGAGGCCAAAACATGGGTGGGTATGTACTTAAAAGGTTGGGGGGGGGGTGGTTGTGCAGGTTTTACATTGTTGGAGTTTCTTAAAGATTTAATACTTTGGAAGGTAATTCTCCATCTTTTCAGACAGACTGACAAATTTTTCACTGTTTTAGTGAGAGGGTCTGTTGTTTCAGTAGAACCTTTGGTAACAAGAGATCATGTAAAATATATATATTTTCCATCATCAGTTAATTTTTCAGTGGCTATCATGATAAGATTTTATAACAAATCTTACATCACTGCAACAACAAATCAGTGGTACAAGATTCTTTGATACCTGCATGATTTCTGTTGTATGATAGAGATATCTTGAGATGATATTTGACATGACTGAAATGAGATGCCTGCTAGATTTCAACTGATAGTAATGAGAGGTTGAGCTTCGCAGAACTGTGGTACTCCTCTGAAATATTTGTGAATGCTAATGCAGTGAATTGTAATTTTGAACAACAAGGTGATTTCAGTTCCACATCTCTCGGTGGTCTCTGAGTGAGGTAGGTAGGTTGAAACGTTAAAAAAAAATACAGACGGACAAGAATAAAGTTTCCTTTCAACCTGCTCTCCCCATTTGTCCCCCTCGATTTAAATTCACCTGTGTTCTAGAGTTTCCTGTGGGTGCGAGTCTCCTGACAGCTTTCAAGTAAAGGTAGTGTATGAATAATCAGTCCAGCTAATCATAGGGGCCAGCTAGAGATGCTGCAGGTTTCTACTGTACCTTACTCCTCCTCTCCTGCTCCACGTCTGCCTCTGTCTCTTCTTTCTGTTCTTCTTCTTTTTCTATTTTTTTTTTTTTTTGAAGAGAGGTGGGTGGGCTCACTCTTACCTCTCCACAGCTAAAACTTTCTAAACATAAGTAGCTGTGCCAACAGATTGAGCAACTATGATAGATGGATATAAGATTGTATCACTATATCTGAAGTTGGAATAGACTTTTCCCCCTTGTAAAATGAATGGATTGAGCATGGAATACAACTCATATGAGAAATAAATTCTGATATTGCCTGCTTTCCCCCTTCATATATTACATTCTTTGCAATAGACCAGTTCTGAGTATTCAACACCCAGTGCAAGAGCAGGTAAGAGAGAAAAATTGACATAATGAAACATAGAGTGACAATGAGCAGTGTCATGGACAGCACCTGATTAGTTTCTTTATGTTGCAGTCAAAGTACATTTTTAAACATTCAAAGGAGCTTGATGGCATAAAAGAAAGATGAATTTTGTGTAAGTGGGTAATAAATATCTAGCTTCATAACTGCTTTCTTTGAATGGTTAAAAATTCTGAGTCACTTGTTCCATCACTAACTGCAAACAGGTCTATTGCATCATGACAGATCCATACAGAATGGGAACTGCAAAGTACTTTCTTCTTGGATTAGCAATATTAGAACAATCCAGGTTTGAAAATAAAAATGGCACCAGGTACATGAAGAGTGTAAATAGCTCTGTTGAGAATAATCTCTGGGAAATTTCCATTAGCTAATGAGTTGTTGAGTCCATCATTAATGCATATCTGGGACACATGCATCACCTGTTATCAATTCACATCTTGGTCATCACGTTTTTTCATTCATCTCTCACATCTCTCTCTTATGACTTTGTATGTTGCACGTCATAAACAGAGCCAAGAAGATTTACGATGCCTGCTCCACAAATTACAGTCGGGAGATAATGGCCACTACGGCTAGACTCTGTAAATTGCTGGTCGAGGTGCGAAATCTGAATGCAAGAATGCGGCGAGTATCGGCACGTTGGCTTCCACATGCCACAATCCATGCAAAGTTGTCTGTCACTCCACATTCCCATTCTTACCCTGTGCTGACTCTGAATTAGTTAAAAGTCTTCCTCTTCTTCAAAGAGTCAGAGAGCACTTCAATAAAGTGACCTGGCTGTCATCTACTGGAGTGTTTTCCTTGGAATGTGGGTCACATCTGCCTTTTCCCCAATCCTTGTGTATCTTCTCTGTAATGTCTAATAAAGATTGACTCGTGCCAGTTTTCAAACCTTTCGTTATTCTTCGGTTTGGTCTTCCACTCTGTGAGTTTATTTTTTTCAATTCTGATTATAGAGAGGATGCAATTTTACTACAAGCAGGCTCCTGAAAATAAGCGAATAGCTTTGAAAACTCTTCTTTTGTGGTCATCATTCATCTTAAAGAAAAATCATATGAAATCAGGTTGCAAAAACAGAGGTATTACATGCATCATATTGCTTGTATGATGACACTTCACAACTGTCTTCTCATAAAGGCATCAGAGGACTGTACATATATCTTTCTCAGTTAGTACTATAACACATATTGCATATGAATTGAAGCTGGTGATTATGCCTCTGTCATTCAGTGTTGTTTTTTTTTTGTGCTATACATTATATACATTCCTCAATAGTCACAGCTTGTTAAAACTATGGCTGCCTTTGACTCACTATGCCTCTGTTGATTCAGACAAACCTTGTCGTATATAGACAAATAATAGCTGGAGAAAGACAAAAGTTGGTAACATCTAGATCAGATTCTTATTACATGCACCATTGATTGATATAATGTATAGCACAAAAAAAAAAAAACACCAAAAAATAAGAGGAAAGATATGCATTGGCTATCTATCATCACTTTCTTGTTACAAAACATTTTGAACACACTCACACAGCATAGCATCTATGAATTTATTTCAAAGACTTGGAATCTCTGACTGGTAGTGGAACAGTCAAGAGTCTTGGCGGCACTGTAAACAAACACCTTAAAACAGGTACTGGTGAAGTGAGGGAATATTCTGTGACATACACCGTAGATCCTGCCTTGACATTGCTCGCTAAAATTAACCTGTTTCATGCTGAATTTTGAAATCCCCATAGACTTAATACACAGGTCACCGGGTTCCCATATGGAACAGGTTGAGTTATATGTTCTTAAAAGGTCAATGACTTCATGATTGCAACATGACTGAGAATATAATATTTGGTACATGTACTTACAATAGATGCAACAGTGATGAAATCAACTCTACAAAGATAATAGTATGTTCTGTAGGGAAGATATATTGTTATAATGAAAGTGGCTGCAAATACATGGATTTATTCTTCTCTCCCTTCAATGCTAATGTAGAGAACATATGATAATATAATACAGTCTATATGAAATAGAATTAATTTGGAAACATATTCTTCTCTCTTGTACAACCAACTTTACATCCAACATCATTCTGACTAATGACACATTCTGGTATACATCATTCCTCCAAAACGACAATATGTTTACATAACATGCTTCATTTCAATTCATTCCCCCCCCCCCCCCCCCATCCCCTTAAAGGATGTGAATTACGAATTGAAAGCTAACTTTATTGCAGGAATCAAAGCAAAAGCAGATGGTACAAGCCCTGATGAATGGAACCACAGCCAGTGACTCAATGTCTGCTATTGGACTGGGATCAACTTGCATTCAGCTCACATGTATACCCATTGCTATTCCCAGCCATTCACTACAAAGATAACCAAATGCCAACACTGACAAAACAATCTTCCGCTTTCTGTACATAACTATATTCTGTATCAGGATAGTAGTTCTTTGAGAAGTGTAGCAGCTACAAAGGTATGGTTCTCTACAGTAGCATGCCAGGTTTCTTTACAAGTTCTTGTTGATTTTGACAAGACTTTAAGAAAGGAACTCCCTCTAGCAGGAAGCGGGGTCTCTCCTTCAAAACAATCTCATGTAATCATTCTAGGCTCACTTTATGCATTTTGCACCCCATGAGAAGATTTCTATCAAAAGGAGTCTTTGGTAATGTTGGTCTGCCCTCCCAGACTGGTAGTGATATCACGCCACCCCAAGATAAGGTTAAAGGGACATTTCATAATTTCACATCATGTAGTACATAAATCAACAACTCCATGTATAGGTTTGTGGAATTTATTGTGGTTCTTGAGCAGAGAAACAATACTTTGAAAAATCTTAAACAAATTACACTGAACAAGGATGATGACATAGGAGGTTCACATATTTCAGAAATGTAGCAGTGTAATTTCATTACAATACCGCTTGCCTTTGAGTTCACCTGTGTATAATCTATGCATGCCTTCTTCTTTTGTTCTGCTTCCTTGAGCCCCAACTCATGCATTCTTATGGTGACTCTGCCATGTCATCATCCTTGTTCATTGCAATTTGCTCTAAATTTTGAAAATATTCTTATTATTCATCCCAATTATCACAAATTCTGAAACACTGTCATCAGTATAACTAATTTATAGTTGTTCAAATATAAAAATCTAAAAACTATCCGGAGGTCTCCTTTAACTCTATTACCCTTTTATAAGCACTGTAGACACCGAACAGGTTGCTAAGGGTTATGAATGAGCTCATGTCTGTGTGTGGATGCATGCGTATGTGTATGTGTGTGTCTGTGTGTGAAAGAGTGTGTGTTGGTGCTTATCTTTACAAGGTCAATGCACTTTTTATGGCAGGTATGGCATCCATAAAGACAACAATAGATGTCATGGTTGCTCACGCCGAAATGCCTCCATTTATTCTGGGTATAGATAATTGCTACACGTTACTGGCTACCTGTACACCCAAAATACAGAACATCAAACATTATGCTCAAAGGCAATATAATATGTTAGCCGAAGTATGTTGGCATGTACAAATTGTAAGTCATACAGCCTTGGAGAGTGGAACAAACTGCTTTCTGGAACAGTGCTAACACAAACACTCTTCTCTGTTTCTCCACATCTCAAACAGCTGCAGTTACTGGCACTTTTGACTTCTATTTTGGGATTTTCAAAAGAGTGCAAACATCCTCTCAGTCAAAACTCTCTGACAGGAGTAAATAAATGTAAAAAATTCTTGTTCATCAAACAGCCTTGTACACCAGACGTGACAATGTGTCTCCACAAGATGCGATCTGCCATCCTTTCTTGATAGTGATTAACCCTTTATGTGCCGATGAATCAAATATGCATAGATTTCATGCAAATACCAACTGGAAAGGAGATTAATGTGGCATGCAGACAGTTATGTATTCCTTCATAAGTTTCATCATTCTTGTTAAAATTCTTTTCATTATTTCCACCAGCTCATTAATCATCTATCCTTCAGCCATTCATTAATCTATCCTGCAATCTGTCATTCCCTATACCTTATTCCACTCCTTATTGCCAGGCTTAATACCACTCCTGTTGGGTCACGTTTTCTTGAGCCACCCTATACTACAATCCTAGAATAAATTTTACTTTCATTCTCGCTTCCACTGTCCCATTCATACAAATCCCTGTGCTTTTGTGGAGCTACTTTGCATTATCCAAACCCTTATTTCTTCTCCTCTCTTCAGTCTGTCTGTCTGTCTCTTTAGTCCAACCTTTACTTCACTTCAATGCATTTACATGACGGCATGCTCAACTCCCAATTACGATTTCCCTGCGTACATTCTAAGGGGAGGGCCAAAAACGTGCCGCTGACTTCCTGGGGAGACAATTAGGAGAGGAGTCCTCGCTGGCGAGTGTCGGTAAGCGGAGGAAGCTGCCACTGATGGGGGCCTGGACATGACCAGAATGCATCCTTGCAATTGCTTGGTATCTCTGGTATCGCATCCTCTCAAAATATTCTGCCACTTTTAAAGGTGCAGTGCAGAAGTCCTGGTTTGATCTTTGTGCTGGTTCTCACAGCATCAGCATCAGCCCTAATGTCTAGCGAATCTGAATCCCTCCTGATCAGACAATAAGATCATCCTTCACTTTGCCTGTGTTCTCCTCATCAGTAGATAAAAGTCACAGTTTTCATAGAGTGTCTGAATTATGCAAAGAATTTGTCATGCTGCATCAAGCCAAAGATCCATTCAAATCTTTACAAGATAGTGTACATGTATATCATGTGTATGTAACCAACTCATATCAACTTAAATCCTTAGTTGTGTTCATCGAAGCTGGGTAGAGAATCCTCATTTTTCCCACAATATGGTATTAACTGTCTATCTTTACTACAAAAAGCTTTAAGGATATATGATGGCTAAGAATGACCATGAAAATGGAGGGTAGACATTTCACATACAATGTTTAAAACATGCCAAGAGATCATCTGCAATAATTCCTTATTGTATGCAGTGAATGTAATTTTGTCATGTTGGTTAGCAGGTGGATGTGTAATTTTGTCACATGGAGGGAGGGATGTACTTTCTCCACTACAATGGAAATAACATGCATCAACATGGGCAATACCATGCAAGTCATAGTGGAGGTGAGCTGATGGCAAACATGATAGACTGATGACACTTTTCTAATGGCCTGCATCATAATGGCCTGAATTCATGAAAGTGGTTTAAATCTAGAGTAAGGACTAAACTAAGTGTGAAATAGGCATACCTTTGACACGGGCGTATTTTATGCACTTTTGTCACTGGACGTCTGTTGGCATACACAATCCGTCAATCGTTATGCAAAAGAAATTTCCATAAACCATGGTTTAAATTTAAACCATCTTCATGAATTTAAGCCAATGTTTCCCCTTAGTTGTCAAATTCTGTAGACACATATCGTCGCTGGGGTGACAAGACCTCGTATCTCAAAAATGTCAAATTTTTTTTTTTTTAGCTTAATGGTCAAATAATGGGTCAAGTGATGTCTTGGCCAAATCCTAACTCTCTTACTCCAAAAATGAAGCCACCATGACATGTCAAAGAGAAGGCTTTCCCATTCACTATAGTGCTTTGGCCGCCATGTTTTTTCGCTCTCCTGAACATTTGACAATTTTGAGATACGAGGTTTTGTCACCCCAGCGACGATATACTCTCTTTAAGTCCTTTCTAATAGATAGTACAGAAATACACAGCAAAAAAAAAAAAATCGAAAGAAGCGATATCTAAGTTCACTGATGTTTTCATTTTTATGGCTCTACTAAAAATGTTTCCATCTGATTCATATGATATAAATACTTACATATAGAGAGCATATCTAGATAGACAGTATATACCCAGAAAAACAAAAACAAAAGTGTGAACTGTACTGTTATAGCCACTTGAACTGAATTGCAGTTTGAATTAACAATAATCATTAAAGCATAGGTTTCGAACTGCTGTGTCAAAATAAACAAAACGTTATTGTATGTAATATGTTGTTACTACAAAAAAACATGTACGAGATAGAGCGTCCTATGGGAGAAAAGCAGACCTATTAATGAGGTTGTTTTCATTGTCGGTAATGGAAAAGATAAAAGGAAAGTGCAGGGTAACATTGTCCTTCAGGAGCGTACATCGCTTTTTCCTCTCCCCCCAGGATGGCATCCTTACAGCGGGCAGCATGCCAACTGATGATGGCAACAAGCCACTTGTGATGTAGCTTCCTATCTCAAACAGCCACATCACTCACTCTCTCACTCTGACCACCATCCATCTAGACTCAACACCAGACCCCTCATCTATCCCCCCTACTGCACTCACATCCCAATAGATCCCACGGATGAATGTACTCACAAGCACACTCACCTTGAATGACAAACCTAAGATGACACTAATGAATCCTTGCCAACGTAAGCACAATCATGTGTTATACAGACAGGCACAGTATTAGGCAATGGATTCTGTGAAAAACATTCTTTCAAGAACAATCTGGGCAGAATGCTTTTCTACATACTCATGAAAGTGCTCTCATTCAGGCAGCTCAAATGCAACTGCCATTTGAAATTCGAATTCACAGGATGACAATGATGATGATGGCTTCTTGTATAGTGATGGTATCCGCCTTTGAAGGGCGCTCATGGTGCTTTACCTAGAATGTCTCAACTTCAACTTCGTAAAACAAGAAATCAAATTACATGACAGAGTAACAATGAGGAAATAAGGCAGAAATGAGAGCTGTATTTCAACATCTACTGTAGATATATGTAGTTGATGCTAATACCGTAATATATCATTTTTTCTTAATTGATAGTTCAGTTCCTCATGACAGAAGGCCTGTGCTATGCAAAAATAAGATTTACTTTAAGAATTATATTTCTGCTTTATTATTTCTTCATACTTGGTCTAACTTAAAAGCTTAAGTCCACATGTTGTTGATGCATCATTGGCTATTGACACTTAACTACTGATATGACAGCATAAACATATGGTAAAACGAAGGAGAAATAAAGTATCTGAAAGTGTGGTTTTGGCAACAGTATCAAAGAACACAAAACGAGCAAAAATTTCCATATAGAGAATTTTCCATATTAACAGTTGCTATCATTTCACATTTTCAAAGTCTTTTTGGATATAGGTGTTTCTCCACAGCAATGAAATAGCTGTGTAAAAGGAGATAAGTAGTGGGAGATTCTGTTTGTTTGTTGTTGCTTTTTCTAAACTTGTGTGCATGTGTGTATGCGTCTGTTTTCCATACACAACATTTGGGCTTCAGTTCTGTCCTCGTATTTCGTGTAATCAGCTTTATCAAATTACTGTTGCTTGTGATTCCCCCAATTCTCTGCTTACTTTTCAGCCATCCGGCTTGAATCTCTCAGCTCCTCTCCAAGTTGGTGGGTTGATAGCTCTTTATGACCCTCTCTCTAAATAAAGTGGGTTAATCAACAGAAGAGCCATCTAATGCACATCATTCCGCATGGGAATTTCACAAGAACCCTTCCCTTTCCTGATCATTTCCTCGCTCATTCCTCAGATAGTGACTCATGGCCATAACTGAAAATAAAATCTACCTGTATGAAAGGCAACCATTGGCTAATTCTGAGAAGATTCTCAAGTGTTCCGCCTGAAGAAAGAGACTACCGGTCACTTTGGCAGAGAGCTGATCTTGAAGGTGACAGGTGGTAGAGACTGATCTCCTTGAGAATGGTTATATTTGTCTCCCGTCTCCAGAGTATCATTTATCAGAAGTCCTTCAAACCACTGGGCATCATCTCAAATTGATTTATCACAGACACCACTTGTGTATACACTCTGTATTCCCCACAACCCAATCAGATGTCCAAATATTTCCCCCTTAATTACTTCCCAGAGGAATAAATCAACCCAACTCATTTCCAGGAAAGCAACCTTATCATATTGACCCGCAGCTGAAATGCACTCCAGCAATTCTAACTTTAAATGGATAACTGTAATTCATTACTGAGATAAATAATATCAAAATTAAACTATTCTTCATAGAATAGATTCTTTACTAAATCCATATCCTTAAATTATCATATCAATAGAAACACGCTTCTGTAACAAGAACTACACAGATCAGACTGCAAACTTGGGATCTAAATCAAATCTTGTACATGAGCATTGCCCATTGCATTAATCTGCAGTGGTCTTATCTTGGATCGTGATATTATGTCTCCTGGTATAAATGGATAACAATATATGCAAATGCACAGCCGCCTTCATGAAAAATATGACACACAGCATGCATATAATATTCTAATGGTGAGATATTAGCGTACCCTTGCATGAGATTTGGATTCTGTGTGTCTAGATTGTCATTTTCAGGGAGGTGGAATTCACACGATTTATTCATAAGATTTCATCTTTGTCTGCTTAATCCATGCAAAGCCAATCAACCCTGAGTCTTGGTGGAGTTTTCTCAAAAGTGACTTAACATGGCTGCTTGCATCCTAATACCATCCCTCTTAACCATGATTAATTGGTCAGAACCTCTCTTCAGATGATGTCATATCTTCATTGAGATCCATGCATTTGTTGACAATCCAGTGCTGCAAGCCGCACCGAGTTATATCCATCACATTTGTCGAGTGACGGATGACTAACGGCACAGAGAGACGAAATTCTTTCCACCAAAATTAGGGATATGTTTCCAACATTCATCTCGGAAATTGACAAGATTGAGATCGAAGGGAAAGAGTTCGTGACACACAAGACAAGATCTGACTCCTCCCCTTTCAATTTCTTTTGCTGAAATGTGATATTGGGGAGCCCCCCCCCCCCCCCCCCATCATGAAGAATGAAGTGTGTACGAATGTCACTGATGAGATATCAATTATTACATGAACACGGTGGGCTGTGGCACAGAATGAGACCAAACTGGAAATAATTCCACAGATATCTTCCTCTCCTCCTCTTCTTAAGGCTCACTCATGCGGGACAGAACCCTCATCCCTTGCCAAAAAATGTCTCCAGCTTGAGAAGCACTGTCTGTGGTAGGAGCAGCACCAGGAAATTGAAATTGATTTTGCTGCCAGAGTTCAGGATGAGTGGCTACATTCCTCAGTCTATTGTAGAAGAACATCTCAAAACCCTGGCTATACTCGGTCCATCAAAACTGCCTATTTTTTTAACCATTACTCAAAGAAACTTGAACATCTTCTATGGGTTAATATGAGCAAGTGCAGAAAGTTCACTGGTCATAAGAATAAACAAGCAAAAGTATTGCTAATCTGCAAACTATCCTTTAAAACTTGTTTAGTATTTATCACCCTTAAGGCAACACCCTTTGGGATCACTTGCTTTTTGTTTTGATGAAAATGTGATTTATAAAACGTATCAGGCTTCGAAAGTACACCTTGTGATAACTAAAAATAAACTTGATGCACATGCCTTATTAAAATACCACTCCTGTGTTAAGTTGAAATGCAGCGTTTAGATGAATTTGATTAAAGCAGGAACAAAACATCAAAAAGGTCAAATGAAAATGTATTCCATTCTCTAAGTTTTTTCCTGCAATGTGTATGGCATATCATAATAATGGCAAAAGGAGCTCACGGAAAAATAATAATCTACTAGCAAACAAAAAGAAAATAAACTTACTTATATTATCTTTGAGAACTTTGAAAGTACTCTGACACCATTTCAGCCAAAAGCCTTTAATAGCATTCCAATGATTTTGATTTTGCTATTTTTCTCTCGCTGCTCTGTAAGACGAGAACTCCATATGAGCTCACGTTTCCTTAACATTATGGAGCTCTTTTGTGGATTATGTTCTGCTATTATGTGTCCATCGTAGCAAATAACTCAATGCATTGTTCCTCTCAATCTGCCTAGAGTCAAATTCTATTTTATAGTAATGACCAGAAAGAAACACAGATCACGTTCCATGGAGCACTGCGGATGAGGAATTCCTAGCTGTGTTGTTTTTCTGTACACAACATTTGTGTTTAATACAGTATGTCAGGACATTTATGTATAAGGAAGTTTGTTTTCTTCTTGTTTTGTTTTTTGATGGAAAGTGGACAGTGTGCCTCATATTTGGGAAATATAATTTTTTTAATGAATATTCCTCAAATAGTTGTTCTGGCCTAAAACGGTACTTCATAATTTGGGTTAATTACTGCAGATTCTGCATTACCTGTCTAGCTTAATTTTACCATAATCTCTCATTGTGCACATGTTTGCAAGCACACACACATATACATACTCTCAATCTCTCTCTTTCTCTCTCTGCTTCTTATCAAGAAATCCTTCTCTAAACTAATTTGATACCATTCCAACTTATCCCCCCCCCCCAGGGGCAATTCAAATTAGTATGTGAGGTCTGTGCCGCAGGAAACTGAAGTGAGAACTACAAAAACATTACTTTTTTTTCATCATCTCTGAAAGTGATGGTATTTACTTCAAGTATTTTTCAAATACAGCCAACTGTATAAATTTCATGCATTTGTCTCAGAGGACAATTTTTCCCTTTTTACAGAACTCTATCTGGTGACTATTGCCTTAAAGAGCCTCTGGATTTCACAGGCGATAGCTGATTGTCAGCATATTCAGCGTACTCCCTCCCATACTCTGACATGGTGTACCCTCGTCACCCCTAGATCCAATCTCCAACAAGTCGACCCCTCACCCACGCCTCCAGCCAGTCTGGCTGAGCGTCGGTAAATACGTTTGAGAGAAAATAGAAAAGTTCTCCCAGCAAAATATGTCTGTCCATCCCGACGGGATATTTGCACATTACAGACACAAACTTCAATTACTGGTATTTGCTCAGGAGCCCTTTACATATTGTCATCCTTAATCTGTTCCTATCTTGTCGGGTGACAGTCGCCGTAAATTCAGCATCCATCTTCATTGCACCCTGGGTTGTGACAGGAAAGAGGGTCTACGTGGACATTACCCAGAATGCCTCAGCTACATCAGTGACAGCTCCTTTGACGTATCCTTACTCAATCCACTGACCCAATTGTCATGTCAATAAAAGTACAATGTATGTCAAATATTTCCATGAAGATATAGAGATGACATACACTGATAAGGTCCAGCAAGCCATCTCTCACTTGCCTGTAGGAGAAATTCATTAGACAACACACTAGATGAAAAAATGTATTTGTGTACCTTCAGAGAAATGCGTTACTATGGATTAATGTCAGCAAGTTTACTTTAAAGACAGGGCAGTGTGGGATTCATGGGTGGCATGATTTATTCGCTGCCCAGTGGGGTACATCTAAAAATACGAATAGCACAGATCAGCGAATATGTGCATCAAAGTGTAAGCTCATCAGTAACAGTCGACTCCATGTGAGATTTTTTTTATATGTGTGTACTTACAATCATCATGCATCCCAGACTACCATGTCTATAAAAAGAACTAACAGTGTAGAATTTCACTGATTTCCAATCAGAGTTTTATACTGTGATATTTTCTTGGGGTTTTCCTGGAGTTGTTCATCTCAATAAGCAATGGAAAATAGTGTGTGTGTGTGTGTGTGTGTGTGTGTGTGTGTGTGTGTAGGTTCTCTCTGAGCTCATCATTGATTTGAGCTCTGTTAACCCTTTAAGGCCCACCAGATTTAATGTCACTGACACTACTCAAACAAGTCATTGATAATAATGACAGGGTTAACATGGGGCTAGAAAATCAACTGATATGCTGCAGTACAGGGCAAGCAGAATACCAACTGGTATTTACTTTTCCTAGGCAAATTTAAATTCCATTCTTGTAATAATGTAAGTATGTTTGAACTCCTTAACTCACACTATTACCTAATCTAATCAAAGCACAAGGCCCACCATAATTAAGTGAGTAAATGAACCATTATTGCTTGATATTCATTGATTGGTTTCAGGCTAATATGAAGACAGCTGATGAACACGCAGCCATGAAGGTGATGGACAACCCCAGTCTTTTTCCCACCTCCCTGAAT
Organism: Diadema setosum; assembly: GCA_033980235.1. Lineage (NCBI taxonomy): Eukaryota > Metazoa > Echinodermata > Echinoidea > Diadematoida > Diadematidae > Diadema > Diadema setosum. Next base: position 2,424,379 of record CM067061.1, on the reverse strand, counting down.
AGGGTAGATCCATAATAACTGACACATTCTCTAGAACAGGCCTCTTTCATTGGCCAAACTCCTAGCTCATGATCACGCCAAAGATACTAAATGTAATTAGCCATATTTGTGTGTATGTGTATGTGTGTGCAAGGGTAAATCTGGCTGTCTGTCTGTTTGTCTCCTATCAGAAAAGTTGTCTCATCAATCTCATCATCACAGTTTGGTTCTGACACCTTCAGACCTGAGCGATTCCTAATATGCCTGATTGCAAAGCTCTGCAATTTTAATGCCGATTGTTTTGTGTGTGTACCGTATACATATTATACATACATAGCCTTCTGCTTGGCGGTACTGATTGCATATTGACCGCTGTTGTAATGACTTCTGTACTAATGGTTGCTGGCTGTACATGTTCACTGATTGCTGAGTAACGAGCGGTCAGTGACCTACAAGGGGCCTGCTTCGTGCACCATAGCCATTCCTAGCATTCAAATGTAGGACTGTATCAGACACTTGTTCATTAGCAGGAAGGTTTTTGTAGAGATGGAGACCTCTGATACCACTGCACTGATTGTGAAATGGAACCGCATCCACTTACTGATTCCTTGGAGGGAGTGGCCATGGTAACAGGAGGAACTGGAACAATGTCTTGATTACATCACATCTATCCTCTCTCCAGTGTAAAACTGTATGTACAGACACTGCTCATGACGGTATCCACTCACAGAGCAGGGTATGGTTTGACTGAAGAGGGCCGATGTATGTCCTATCACAATCTACAGTGTCTGAGTCACAGATATGCAGAATCACATACATGTATCATGACACCCAATGATCTCAGCTTAGAAAGTTCACTTCAAATGCACTGTATCCTCAAACACTTTATCAGCAGACAGTCAGTTTCTCGATAGACCATTGTACACAAAAAATGTAGGGTTCTCTAGACTCTAAGACAGAAATCAATTATTAAGTCTGCCTTCCACTGTAAGCCCCATATTTCATTCAACATAACTTTCTCTCTCTGATGTAATGGCTATTTACTGCAACAAATGAAACACAAAGGAGAGAAAAAGGTGTGGTTGACAAAGAAAGTTCAAGACTAAAAATACAGGCACGTTTCTTTTTTTTTTTATTTTTTTTTTTTTTTTAGTTTATTGGCTTTTTGTTTAATGCCTTATCTCCACTTCTGCATGAATTCCAATGACATACAAGCATGACATGATGTGAAGATACCCATCTATTTGGCTGCACCCATTATGGTTCAGTATTTGAATCATGTGTGAACAGAGCACCCCATGCTATGGGTCTACACTCTCATCTACTTCCGATAACCTCACTGATTGGAAGCGAAAACGGCAATTGCAAAATTGGCCTCATCCTCTGTCTGAAACGACAGGGCGGAAAAAACGTAATCAGTCAGAATCGAGCTCTGCTGCTTGTCTATTAATTTGTCGGGGATCGCCGCGGCTGGTGAGCGGAGGCGGGCAATGATTAGAGATGAGGTAGGAAGAAGGTGGAGATGAGATGGGATGAAGTTTTGGTAGAAAGGATGTGGAACAATATTTGAAAAAATGAGGGATTCTAAGTACAACATGCCAAAACAGGCAGACAAAGAAACAAACAGGAACGAATAGATGAAATAAATGGGGAATTTCCGATACAGACAAACACACAAAAACAAAACAAAAATCAGAGCAATACACATCTATCTGCCCTCGCTGACACATGCTCACAGACAAAAGCATCAATGAAGGAGCCTAGCGACCGAAAGGGAAAATAATCATCAAGATCCCTAGAAGAGGCTGGAGAATGAAGGCTGAATAATGCATGAGCAAGTCAGTACAGTCTCAATCTGAAGTACGTACACATAATCACCAGCCTGTGACTTCAGCAGAATGGGTTCTGTTTTTGTGTTTGTGTTTCTTGGGGGTGGAAGGGCACATGGAAAGGATTTCAGGAAAAAGAAAAAGACAAGAATTGACAACCAGGGAACAGGTGGATCCAGAGACAAGCATCTACAGGTGTAATGGGGAGGGGAACAGGGGGTGGTAGGCTTTAGGATGTAAATGAGATGGAGCCCTTTTGATGCAAGCCTTCTCATATCCACGAGATCACATCCAAAGATGATAACTGGTATCAGCACAGCCTGGATGCAACACATTCAATCACAGTTCAAACCATCTCCATGAGATGGGAAATGTATGAACTCTTAGTATGAGACAAATTGTATGTTCCATCACATGTTTGCTTTGATGCTCACATCTTTCAGTTGACAGACATGAAAATTGTTCTACAACACTACATTTTGCAATCATGTACTGAATGCTTTTATGATTTCAGAGTTATGAGAACACCTCATTGCTCCCAAGGACCTCAAACAGTCTTCGCAAAAGACAACTACATCGTCTGAGGAAAGGAGATTGCTTGATCAGAGCTGGAAACTATCTCAGTGGCATGTGATGGACAAGTTGTTTGGAATAAGTTATCAGCAAAGAGGCATAACATGGTGGGCAGCAGCAATCTACAAGTGATAGGAGGAGAGTAGATTGAGAAGGGACTTTGATAAAATAGATTACACAGGACATCCTTAGGCAATAGCAAATGAGGAAATGAATTCACTATATACCATACTGTGGTATTGTCTTCATCTTTGTATTCGACATATTGCAAAGTACTAATATGGTTGCAACAGGAGGGTTTAATTTGTCATTGTACATAAAACTAAAAAACAACAACAAACAAAGAGGCCTAATGAATACAGAACAAAAAAAAAAAATAAACTACAATTGTATTGGCAAATATTGAATTAAACAGAAACAATAAAATTGACACTCCTTGAAGACGAGTTCCGAGTATACTCGGGCAAGTGTCTATGGGAAATGTGTGTTGTAGCAAAATCAGCCCATCCTCAACAGGTTAACAAGAGCTAAGGATGGACATTCTCTAGAATATTTTATGCAATGAGCAAGTTCCTGCAGGAGGGGCATATAGAAGATATTTAATTTTCAAGGTAAACATGCAAGGGTAGATGGACTACATGGATGAAATCAGCAGACAAAGAGATAAGGGATGAATGTGAGAATGATTATAGAAAAAAAAAAACTTATTCACATTGATTCCTCACATTCATGAGAGGGAGAAGGCAGTGGAAGAACCCTAGATGATTAATGATGCATGATTACAATGGCAAAACGGTGACTCTCTGAATGCAGAGTGGACCCATGTTGACTGGACGGGAGATGCTAACAGATTGTGGCATGAGAAATGGCTGAATTGATGGAGATGAAAATATTGATAAGAATAACAGGCAGGCTATGAAGAATGTTGTGATGGATCAGAATGATAAGTTTCCAAGGGTCCAAAGTATGGAACCCTGAGAATAACTGATGGGAATCTAAAGGGATAATCTTATATGAATATCTGGAAATTTTTGATTGATCACAATTGTGAGATCTACATTGGTCATTAATGTTGAATGATCTATTATCATCCATATAATGATATCATTCCCTCTCACAATTCATACTTGTGAAATATTGTAACAGTGCCTGATAATACAGCTGTGTCAACTTTATTCAATAAGATGTAAATGGATGTCTTTGAGACAGATTTGAAATGTGCTGATAATAAGAATGAAAGTACAGGAAAGTATCATCTTCAAGAACCACAAAATGTACTTTCCCTTTGAATCAACTACTGTTGAAGTCCTTTAAATTTTCTAGCACTTCCATTCCACTCAATCTCACTATTCAGAAATAGAAATGAGGAGATTTTCACCTAAATGCAAGGCAATAATGGCATAAATATCATATTCACAGATCCAAGTTCAATTCAAATCGCTCTCCAGGCTTAAGCTGATTTCATCTAACCCTCAAACCCTGACCCTCTCTATTCCCCTCCCCTCCTTCCCCCATGTCCCACCCTTCCACATCCATCTACCTCTCCATCTTTGTCTACGTGAGGAAATCCATTCTCATGTTTCAGGATGGGGAAGCACATGGTGGGGACAAAGGAGCATGGCAGAGGACAAACATGGCGTGATGTCATCGTTTGGTTTCACACCTCCCTCTATTCATACCTGGCTCCCCTTAGTCCCATCCCTGTGGGGAATTGCCCCACCAGAACCTCACACCCACTGGGGCCTTCTCCTCTTCCAAGGTTTGTCCAGGAGGAGTAGGAAGTACTTAGGGTTCGCCAGCTACCAAGGCCATAGGCACGGTTCAGCCCTTTTGTCAGGAGTTGCTTCAAAGAATGAAGCCCCTTCAAGTTTTGAAACTGCAGTTTTTCATATTTCCTTCTCTTTCCCTCCCACCCTCCCTTTTTTTTCTCTCTCTCTAAAATTCAGGAAATCAAGCACACTTAAAATGTGACCATTTGCAGAGGAAAGGAAACCTCTTTCCTCTTTGGAAGAGTTTATTCTTATTTTTACTTTTTGTTGAGGAACTCTCCTTTGACGGTCTTCTATATGTCACATTCAGCCAAAAGGAAATGGATATAAATCATACAATACGAAATCACTGGGACCGAAATCCCGGTGATCAAATTGCTGATATATTTTCCATCATAACTGAAAAAAAAAAAAATCAATTTGCTTGCATACTTTCTATCATCACTGAAAGAGATCAAATAACCTATATATATTTCATCATGTATGGAAAAAAAAAATAAAAAAAAACCCCAAACAAACTTATATGAGCCAAAGTGGGCCTTCGGTTAAAAAAAAGTTGAGAAGCCTGGCTTAGGCTGTCCTTGGTTTCAATCTTGAGAGATGATTTGGAAGAAAAACCTCAGAGTTTGTATCTAAATGTGATATCAACTCTGTGGATGTCAAGAATCTCATATCTGTACACGGTACCTTAGAATGTACTACATGTATGAGAAGTTGCAACTGATTAACAAATTGCCCTGTATACATAAAAAATAAGCACTTGATTGATCACACTGAATTGATCTGTGTTTTAGCGGTAGCCATGACAAAAGAAATCATGGGCATACACACACAAAACTGATCAATTCAGTGCTTCTAATTATTCATGTCAATGTAGGCCAATTTCTTAATCAGTTGCAATGACACAACTCGACAGAAGAATTTCATGAATTTGAATGTACGTGAGAAGATTATGAGCTATTTGAAAACTCCTCCTGTAATCCTCATAGCAGACGAAGTATCAGCTCTTATACTGTAAATGCAGTAATTTTTGCATATTTAGTGGTACTTACGGCTAGCGCAAATTCTAAAAGTCTTGAAAATATCTTCGCTCTTTTCTGGGCACATTTTGAAAGAGTTGACAATTGAGCAGCGTGAATTCAAGAACTTGTGAATTTGGTTTTGAGCCACTCAGTGCAAAAAAAAAATAATAATCACATAAAAATACTGATGCTTATACAGTTGAACCTCTATTATCCGGCCTCCCTTTATCCGGATCTCTCTATTATCCGGACGCAATCTCGCAGTGATTTTTTTTATTTTTATTTTTTATTACGGGAGGAAAGGGGGATTCCCAACTCCTTGAGAACTCCTACACAAACACACATGAATTACATATTACTTCCAACATTAACATACACCTCTATTTTGGGGTCTGTTACTGAGTGTAACAATGAAAAGGTTGCAGTATACACATTACTACATGTGGTACTACAATGGGCTACATCAGTACATGTGTATGTATATGTACATGTATAAAGCATTGAGTCTCCCGTATCCGGCCAAATCCCTTATCCGGATGAGCCCCGGTCCCGACTTGTCCGGATATGAGAGGTTCAACTGTAGTACTAGGGATATTCTTTTCATTTTTTTGTTTTTGTTTTTTGGTAAGTTATCATTGCAACTATATACTGAATTGGCTGTTATCACTTGGTTCACTCACAAAGGTGTGCTGATGAGAAGATGATTCTTACATACTGTACTTGAAATAGCATCCACGAAGCCAAGCCTTGGAGTAAGGCATTACACGGAGAATTATTATTTATTTATTTATTTATTTTTTTTTTTGGGGGGGGGGATCGCTACCTCAAAAAACACTTTGATAAGAATGAAGCTCTCTTTCACGTTCATCCATCAGCAATTTCATCTAAATAAGAAAGGTTTTGTAATTGAGTAAATTAGGTTAGCTTACGCAAAGAGCATTTTAGTAGCTGATCACTCTATACAGGTGAATAGGTTGCTGCATACAGCCTTACTTAGTTTCAGTACATTTACACCAGAGACAAAAATCTACGCATAAAAAGGCAGAACCGTAACAGACTGGGCAGGTAATCGGTTCAGAAAATCTGATTAACTGTAAGCAGTGAGTAGCTGTATTCAGCATGGAGTTGACTTAAAGGTCTTCCCTCTGAGACCTTGGAGACGTGCAGTTGTTCCTGCTCCACAAACCTTTTATTCTGGGCAGAGATGGTTGTTGAGCTTCAGGTATTGTACATCAAAAGTATCAGTTAGTAAAGATGTCCATTTTGGAGTAAACAAGGGTCACCTGCGGTCATAGCTATGACCAAAATAGCCTCTCTCTCTACAAAACAAAAACAGCGGTCAGAGATACTCGGCTGAAAACCTCTATCCCTTCTGGATTACTGTGCAAAAAATCTCAAAACTAAGACACTGATTGCTACTTTTTGATCACATCCTTTTGGCTTTTACTCTTTAAAGAACATCATACAATACTTGTTTATCACTGGTACAGAAGGTGATATCCAATCCTACCTTAAAGAAACCTTTCTCCTTCCCACCCCCCCCCCAAAAAAAATCAAAGGAATAAATAAGATGAGCAGCCTAATTTTTAATGAGTCCCATTAGCAGAATTGTTTGAATGTTCCATGAGCATTATACCAAATGGTATATCGTTAAACTTGAGTATGATGAAATGTGCAAATTTCATACATATCTAGGGGAAGAAGGAAACATTTTCACGAAAACCTGGCAACCATATTGCTGAATTTTACAGGTAGCTAGTATTGACATACTGATTACTTTTTGTAGATGAATCTTTCATCATAGCTATAACTTACACATGGCCACAGCTTTAATCGAACTGCAAAATTGGACTCACACAATAGCAGTTCTGCAATCATCAAAACACTTTGTAACAAATTGCTGACACTGAGGAATGAATGCAAGAAGACAAATTGGCTCTGCTCCTTCTCACAGTTTATTTCTTCTTGAAATTTGAGCAAACAAAAATGCTGGGGGAGACAGAGAGAGAGAGAGAGACAGCTACAGGTTCCAGTCATACATTTCCTTCCCCCATCACAACGGATGGCATTTGTCTTCCCGGTTTCTCTCCTTCCTCACACCATCACGAAGCAGGAGATGTCTAAAGCAAATAGCAAACCTGAAATTCTTCTTCAAACTCCCATCCCACTCACGTCACCACCACGAGCAAGTCTCTTCCCCTTTTTCTTTCCTTCTCTTTTCCCAGTGCTATACCAATCTCGACCCTCTCCAAAATCAACCATTCCTATTCATTTTCATTTTTTTTAAAAGCAAACACCACCGCCTTCCCTCCCATCCCTCATTTTTTTTTTTTTTACCATTCTCTGCTTCCATTGATTGTTATCTATACTTTGCCTATACCTTCTCACTCACTCTCTCTCTCTCTCCCTCTCCCTCCATCTCTCATAGTCTATTGCACTCATTCTCTCTATCTTTCTCTGTCTATCTTTCCTATTTTCCTTTCTTCCCCATCTCTCTATCTCTTTATTTCTTTCTCTATTGCTCTATCTCAATGTCTTCTGACTGACTCTTTTCCTCAATTTGAATGAACTTCCATTCTTTTCCATTGTATGTGTTGACCTTGCACATATTTTTCTCAAAACTGACATGTTATTCTTGCAGTTTGTACTGATTCCAGACCACTGAGTAATGATTTTTCACACCTAGGTTCAAATATTTATGTTGAAAATGTTTATGCACTGCTAATGGAGGCTAAAATACACACAAGTTGCCATGTTCCACCAAAGGGCAGAAGAATATTACTCCTCAACAAGATTACAAAGTAAAAAGTGTGTTGCAGTCATCAACGTAGTTACTGATGTGCTACTTCAGAAACATAAAATTTGTCACTGTCATTGGTATCATTGTCAGAATTAATATTGCCGGTACAAAGCATGCAGTCAAACACTAAGGCTATAATTGCCATTTTTTCCCGAAATCATGCATAGCACTGTTGTTGAACCATCTATCTGAAGCAAAATGACTGAGTTCATGATATCTTCACTTCTGCCTTAGACAGCAGGCAGAGTTTGCACTGATTTGAGGTGATTCAAATAAAAGATTCATTTTTTTGTATTAAGCTCTAGGCTTTCTTCACTGCTTTAGAGAACTCACGATAATAATTTTGTGTGGAGAGACTTTGCTGTATTTGATGATCATTCTTGGCAGAAAGTTTGAGGTTTACAGCTTCCAAATGCCACATAATCTTAACCAGCAGGTACCGAAACTCCCCATTACATCCATGTACGTGAAACAGGTCTCCCTCGTCGGAAGATTTGATGTATGGTAATCAGCACTGTGTGTAATGCACCTTATTTGTCCAAGCGATCTGAGTTCACCGACGATATTCAAAATGAGCGCATCTATCGTGAATCATCCTTCTGCTTAATTACACAGATTCCATTTGCATTTTCAGTCAATACCCTCCAAAACAGAAGACAGAGTACCTGTGCTTCCTAGTCTGTGTACTAAACAAGCGGTGTTTTACAGATTGAGTAGCTTTTCTTCAATAAAGTGCTGTACATACGTAAGATCTACAAAACATTAAAATGCTTGATCATGAATTGTAATGAGATATGACATCATGAAAGGACTATTCTGTTGTTAAACCCTTTCTGTGTCAGGAACTAATAGACAGTGTGCATAATGCTCTGGGGTTTTCTGTGCCAATCAACATTGCAAGAACACAAAAGGATAAACACTGAGCAAGCAGTGGTTTTTTTTTGTGTGTGATTTTGTATTGAAAGCAACTACCACATAGAATCTACCTACTACCAGATATCTCATTTCACAGATCTTTAGAATGGCTTTTAATGCATCAATTGAAATGCAATTTTTTTTAGTATGTAGAACTTCTATTATTCAAATGGAGAGTACAGATGACGTAAAACCTCTTAGCTCATTCAAGAATATCATCCAAGTTATATTATCTAAAGTATATTACGATAATCAAGATGTAGTAAATGACAATTTCGTCATTATTACACAAAGGCTTAGAGTTTTATTCTAAAACTGAATAATTATTAATTTCCCCACCAAACAAACTATATGTATAGTGTATATATATATATATATAAAGTCAGCGGCTGCAATAATGTTCCATGTAGATGCCATACTTCATACACAAACCCACATGTACAAGCCAAAGTTTATACTACATGTATCATAAGATGTGATTTGGATTGATCCAATGTGTCTGGTGGTTCATTCGGCTTTCAGATGTGATTGTGTCTCTGCTGTGTAGAGTGCCATTAATCCTACTTTCCTGCCTTCAAAATTTCAGGATCAATTCGATGTGATTAACAGGTTGGGACTACAGTGAACTATGTATCTATCTTATCATTTCATGTTGCCCCTCTCTCTCTCCTTTTACTCTTACTCTTTCTTTCTGTATGTCCATCTAAATATCTTTCTCTCTCCCTCTCTTTAGATAATGTTGCATTTTCATAATGATGAGGAATGACTCTTTGTCAGATATTATGCATCAGTTGACTGAGCAAAAAATCAGGACAAAGGAAAAAAAAAAAAGAGAGAATAATTCATTCTACATAGCTTGGCATCCGTGACATGGAAGTTACTACTGTAGATGGCAACTTGCTTGTGGACACAATCACTATGCCCCACACAATTGTTGTTAAACCAGAGTTCTGCAAGAAGGTCTGGAGGTAAAGACTACCAGTTGCCATGGAGACTTTGCATAGAAGATATTTTTGTTTGCACAAGAAGGTGTTGGTACACACCATAGTAGTTCCATTTGCTCGCTGCTCATGCAGATGAAGTTTTCTGCTAACTTGGCTTTGACAGTAACACCTTCAGGTTTACTTGCAGTATGCTCCTTATCATATCTCTCCCTCTCTCTCTCTCCCTCTGTCCTTATGTATGCATAAAGGTAGCTATCCCTTTCAATGTTCATATCCCTTTCTTATGTGTAAAATGCAATATGAAAGATATGCCCATTGGAAGTACAGCTTTGGATCAATTTTCCATAAAGTTTGTATGAATCAGAAGTTGCCGGAAGGATGTTCTTCCCCCCGCCTTGGTAAAGGAGGACGCTCAAATTTGCAGAGCATGACTGGACGTAATAATCCACTCCGGTTGTAGTACATGCTGCGAGCACAATGTCAAACATGAATACATCGCCAGCCCATGGCTTTCCATTCCCGTCACGTTGCACATTACCCTGCCAACCATATCAGACAAGTTTGTTCAGTTATCAGTCTTACGTTGTTCTTTTCAAAAGAGAGAGAAGAGGAGGGAGGGAGATGGAGAAAAAGGGAGAGAGAGGGGGAGAGGAAAGGAAAAGAAAAACAGAAAATCCCGAGAGAGTGTAAAGGGATGTACAAGAGCGACGAACAAAAGCTGCGGATACAATTTCCTTTAAGGTCTCCCCTGCACGGTGATGCTTAATGCTGCCCCATTGAAGTTGGTCCTTCGGTGGCCTAACAGTGATATGAAGACTGATTGCCTTTTGTTTGAGACTCTTTGGATCCCTCTCACTAACTGCAGGGCGATTGCAGTCACAGAACACTACTATCTGGTAGTTCTAATATCTAATATCATTGCCTATCCTGTAATCATCAGCACAAAGGGGAATACTATGCACAAAATCCAGGTAGGCAGTTAGTTTATTTGCTTCATTTTCCATCTGAGAAGATAGCTGTAGATTAACAGTATGGAACAGAGCATATTGTACCTTCCTTCATCACTCAAAAACATCTACATATAAAAATCATACTAATTCTTACAGGAAACCAGTGCTGCTCTTCTAGCCAGACTATGCATTCATGCCTACAATTTACCATTTTATTCAAACGTATTTCCAAGGTCAGACAGAAAAAAATGAATGAGAAGAAACATGGCCTTGTGTCATCCACATATCACCTGAGAAATTATTTACATGGGTAGCATTCTTGAGCTGTTTCTCGTTTTTGCCTGAAACATTACAATGAACTGATAATAATAGGTCACAAGTAGTCAGGAACTTGGCATCTCACCTGAGTTCAGGGTAACTTGGGTACTAGTACATGTATAATGCAAATCTCTTATATTCCTCAATGAATCAACAACATTTGTTCTTTAGTCACAACATCCCCTCCTGTCCCCCCCCCCCCCTCCTCCTTTCCTCCTCTACCTCTCCTTTCACATTTCCTTTACCCTTCTCCTCCACTTCTTCCTATATACTCTTCCCTCTACAATGTACCTCCAAAATCTCCTCTCCTTCCTCCTCCACCTCCTCCCTATCCTCCTCCTCCCTATCCTCCTCCTCTTCCTTCTCTTCATATTTCTTTTACTCCTCCTCTATCTCTTCTTCCTCCTCCTATTCCTCTTCCAGAGCACACAAATCAATTACCGCCCCTCCCACTCCTTGGTTTTCTTCCTTGTCACTCATCCCGTCCCATGTGCATGAACAGGTCGCTCCAAATCCCTTCTTGGATGCAGACGAAACCAGACTCAGACTATTTGGGCAGACATGGAAGGAAAAAAAAAAGTGAATTGAACTCTGGTGGTATCGAGGAGCCACTTTTTATTTAAAGGCCCAACTCCTCTTGGGTCCCAGCTAGAGACCAACTGATCTATCTCATCATCATGTCTGCTTCCACTGGGCACATCTGTCTGCACTCGATCCCACTAAAATTAAGAGTTTACTTGTGCTTGGACCTCGTTATTAGGGTCTGAAAAGGTTCTCACACTGGAGAGGGAGTCAAAGGGAGGAGGTAGTAAAAGGAATAGGCTCCAAAGAGAGGGGAGGGGTGTGTGTACGAAGGGGAGAAGATGAAGACGAAGAAGTAGAAGAAACAGATGAGCTAAGGAAAAGCGAAAGAAAGGCAGTCAAGAAGATAGACAGATACTACTGTTCATGGTCTTGTCATTAAATCCTCTGTTTCATTTACTCAAACAATTGTAGCATGGATACCAATTTGAATTCTTAAATCCTCTTTGGACCATCGCTTGAAAATTGCAATCAACATGTAATGTAGAGTAGCAATGACATAATTAATGAGACAGCCACTGGAGAGATGCTAGGTGTGGTCGGAATCAACCACCGTGACTATACATCTACAAAGTGACTCGACCAGTCAAAGCTCAATTGAGCATCACAGCAGCAGTGACAGACAGTACCAAACATCACATGGCACACTGATTTCACATCTAAATTAGTTTCTCTTTTAAGTCCAGTCCAGTAAGAACTACTGCAAGTTCCAATGAATATGCCTTTCTGTGTTATGTTATAACCATACTCTTTAGAAAATCATACAGGGGGGTCTGCCATGGATCACATGGAGGTGTGTGATGGCGGGGATGGGCATGTCTCTAAGTGATGCATGTTTGTACGCCTTACCACTAGTTTCATACAGCAACAAAGAATTTTACTCTGTTAAGCAGAGTACTGCAAGACTCACCTAAAACCTGAATTTCTGGCATTTCTGAGGGTGTGCTATTTGTGAGGCAAGCAAGAAATCAATTCATTTTCTGAAATCAAGGGAATGAACATGATATATTCACATGGAAATGAAGTGATCAAATGACACATGAAGTTTTTTCCCTGCCTCGATGGGTACGTGCATTCATGGGGATCGACATGTATTTGAGGAAGCAGGGATATCCTTAACATTTGCCTGGTGTAGAGTGTAAGATGTTGTAAAAGTCTGATGTTACCCCTGTCTTTTGTTCATCATTTGCTCGCGAGTCCTCGCGTGATTGTCACTGACACGTGTGCGCTCGTATCTTGCCATGCACCGAAAGGTATCTCTGACACGTTTGGACCGAGCAAACATCCATCTCTGTCGGACGCACACTCTGTCCACCTCCTTCATTACTTTGCTCATCCACTCCCCCTCACTGGGCTCTCATGAATGCATGATAACATGGAAGTTTTCACAACAGCAAACAGGACAGAACTGTGGTCCACGCTTTTCACCAACCTGCATGAACAGCTTACAACAACCATCAGCTGAGAGGCAGAACAGAGTTTAATTCTATGGATTATCCAGAGCATTAATGTCATTCTGTTTCTCAATTTGCAATTTTGTTTCAAAAGCAGTCAATATTACCCCATTTATACTGAGCAAAACACAGATTTTGAAGCCTCCCACAGCAGCCTCGAGGAGCCTTTCAGCTCAGTATAAACACACAGATTTCAGAAAAGGAGACCTGTTCAGATCAGGTTCTGAAACCACCTACAGGGGGTGGTTTCAGAGCAGCCTCGCAGAGCCTCGGTTGCAGTATAAATGCTAGGGGGTTCAAGAAGCCACTTTTTGGCCTAACTGACAGTTATCACTGAAGGTCATCACCGCCTAACGTTCAAACCAGCCGTTGCAACCAACCGCTCCTGATAAATGCCGCACAACTTGCACACTTTCGTGCTCAATCACGCTTGTCGTTATGTAAGAAATTCATAAGCCTGAGCCATGTATCGGAGGAGAACTGCTCAGGCGAAACCAACCTGAGCAGTATAAACAGACGAGAGACCACTTTTTCGAGTGGGCTTTTAAAACCTCCTCAAGGAGGCTCTGAATCCCGCCAGCAGTATCAACGGGTATAGAAATCCTGAATTAAAGGACAAGTTCACCTTCATAAACATTTAAGAATTGAGAGAATGTAGCAATATTAGTAGAACACATCATTGAAAGTTTGAGGAAAATCGGACAATCCGTTCAAAAGTTATGAATTTTTGAAGTTTTTTGTGCATTCCCTCAATTCTTATGTTAATGAAGGTGAACTTGTCCTTTAAAAAAGAAAAAAAAAAGTATTGCCTAACTAGACAACTTTTTCTTCCCTTTCTCCCCTCCTCTCTCTCCATCTTATTCCTAGTCTCCATCTATTAAAAAACTAGAAATGTCGCTTTGGCGACTGGTATGCCTCCGCCATAAATTATACATGATTTTCCCAATAGGTCTAGATAGTACATGTGGACAATGTGTGACTACATTTTCACAAAATTGGCAAAATATTGAAATAACAAATTTCTCACAAATGTGTTGAATGTTCACCTTCCTTGACCTAGGTTTAATTGGATGAATAGGAGAGCATGTATCTAGGGATTTAAGGACTTTAACTTGACTTTGACCCATTCATACATTTAGGCATTGAGTAATTTTCAAGGTACAGGTGTGGAGAATTGGTGTGAATTTCTGAATTGAATAGTAAATTGTTACCATTTTCATCTGGCCCTTGACCCTAAAATTCATAAGATAATCACTTTCAGGTAGAACATGCATAATATGTACTATGTTTCAAGATAACTTGAGCCACTTCCGAGATATGGAGGAAAAAGTTAGTTCAGCACTTTCACTTGATCTTTGACCTTTTGACCTTTGAGGCAAAAAAAAGAAGAAAAAAAAACTTTCCAGAGAATTTCTATTAGGTTACACATGCATACACCAAGTGCAAAAAAAAAAATATAACCCTGCTGGCATTGCATAAATATGAGGGAAATAGTAAAATGTTGAAGTGTTGCACTTGACCTTTGACCCCTGACCTTTGACCCCATGAACCCTACATTCTCTAGATACAATCAATTCCAGTCAGTACATGTATATACTATGTTCCATGAAGATACCTTGAACAATTTTCCAAGGTACGGAGAAAAAAAAGAAGTTTTAATATTTTTACTTGACCTTTTGACCTTTGACCTTTGACCTTTGACCTCATGACCTAAACTTTCACCAGAGATCTTCATTGGGTAATACATGTATACACTAAGTTTCAAGAAAATATCTTCAGGCATTCAATAGATACGGTGGAAATAGTGATATTTTATGTATTTGACCCTGACCTTTTGACCTTTGACCTTTGACCTCATGACCCAAACCTTCACCAGAGAATCTTCATTAGGTAATACATGTATACACTAAGTTTCAAGAAAATATCTTCAGGCATTCCATAGATATGGTGGAAATAGTGAAATTTTATGTATTTGACCCTGACCTTTTGACCTTTGACCTTTGACCTCATGACCCAAACTTTCACCAGAGAATCTTAATTGGGTAATACATGTATACACTAGGTTTCAAGAAAATATCTTCAGGCGTTCAATAGATATGGTGGAAATAGTGAAATTTTATGTATTTGACCATGACCTTTTGACCTTTGACCTTGAGCATGTGCACCCAAAAGTTGATAGGCACAACTTCACCCCCTAATACACATACATGCCAAGTTTCATTAGGATACCTCAACAGGTTTTGATAGTTACCTTGTCCACAAAATTCATTACGGACGGACGGAAGGACGGACGGACGGACGGACGGAAGGACGGACGGACGGAAGGACGGACGGACGGACAACCCGAAAACATAATGCCTCCGGCACCACTTCGTGGCGGAGGCATAAAAAAAATCTCTATTAAACTCTAAATGTTACAAATAAAGTTTGTATCTTCTGATGAGTCAACTTTTTTTCCTCCCTCTATCACAATCTTTTCTCCCTGTTTCCTCCTAGTTTGTCTTTCTTTCTCCATGTCCACATCACTTTTCCATCTCAGTTGGTGAGGTGTTCCTCAGCTTGACGAGCAGCATCATGCATGTGGATGTCACCATGACACCTGATAGGAAAGCATTCACCATCCTGTTTGCCTTTTATCTTTGCCCGTCAATATTGACTTAATCCCACCTGAAACAAAAAAAAAAACGGGGAAACCTTGGCGCTGGTGTCTACGGGCCAACAAATTAACCGCCACGTTTCTTTCTTTCTTTCGCAGGAATCCCATGGAGGGCAAAGGGCAGATAGAGTTGGACACGTAGGGCAAGGAGCATATTTGGCAAGGAGCATGTTTTAAGATCTAAAGGGAGGAAATACCTTGGCATCCAGACTTGAATCACAATTCAAATACTTATGTCTGCTGTTAGGCTTTACGAAAGAGGTATCACACACCTCTTTTGCTTTATCAAATGAGGCAAGTAATATAATATGTGACTGAGAGGATTTTGTTCACTCAGCAGATTGAAAATAATCCATTCTTTCAATGTCTCACTGTAAAAAAAAAAAAAAATCAGGTTTTTTGTCTACCATTGAGATCATACAAAGTCTACCACTGAGAAAAAGCAAGTTTTATTTAATTCAATCTGAAAATGATAATATCATAATGTGCATCAATGTAATAGTTCATACTATCTTTATAAGCACTGAAAAGCACAGTAGGGTTAAACGATAACAGTTACAAGTTAATACTTAAGCTCAACCAGATTTGGCACCTTTGCTTAGTATCCAAAAATTGTACAAAATTGTACAAAAATATCCTTTAACTTCTTTCTTTCTCCCTCCCTTTATCTCTTTCTCGTGAACCGTTCACTTTGAAATCATAAGTTGTATGGTGATGATTCAATAATTTTGACTCACAAAGTTTCAAGTTTCATGAACACCTCAACTACTTTCGAATATACACTGTATGAGGCCACATGGGCAAAAGGAAATGAAATAATTCACTGCAAACGAATTGTAGACTACATCTAAATTCCCTATCATTCCCAGGATGGACATCCAGATGGACATATGGACAGATCTTTATTCTACAGAACAGCTCTATTTGCCAACTTTCCAGTCAACTACAACAGACAAGTTTGCCTTTTGAGATAGGTTTGTTTCATAACTTATTCCCATGATGCATTACAGTGTATGTAGGCTTCTGTGCTTCTTCCGAGCTCATCCAAAGCAATTACAATGTCTGTGCAAGGCAATCACCTGCTTTAGAAAATTGGCCTTCACAAGGTGAATGAGGCATTCATCCCTGGATATTGATCCTAGTGATCAGCTTCCATATTCTTTTCTGACTTTTAGAAATTGAAAATTCATGCTTCATTGCAAGTATATATCCCACAGGGTAGATCCAATCATCTGTTTATTCAACATAATACACAGCTACTGATCCCTCAAAACAAAAAATCCAATCGTCATATAATACATCTTATGAGAATTTTATTTTTTCTTCGTCTTCTTTTTTTTTTTGGGGGGGGGGGAGGTGTGGGTAAAGGTTGGGAAAGAAGGGGTAAAACCAACATCCAGTTCAGACAAAACTAGTTATAATCCTCTTTTCCAATACATTTTCCTAAACTGCCTTCATAATTTTCCCTGTTGATACATAGACGTGTTCACAGTGAGCTATTAAATACTGGTATGTTTAGACTGAAGTATACCCCCACCCACCGCATGGCTCACCTTTAAAAAAAAAAAGGTTGGGAAGGAAGGGGTAAAACCAACATCCAGTTCAGACAAAACTAGTTATAATCCTCTTTTCCAATACATTTTCCTAAACTGCCTTCATAATTTTCCCTGTTGATACATAGACGTGTTCACAGTGAGCTATTAAATATTGGTATGTTTAGACTGAAGTATACCCCCACCCACCGCATGGCTCACCTTTTAGCCTCTTGGGATAAACATGGAGAGGGTCCATTATCAAATGCCAATATTTCTATGCACATAATGAGCTATGTTTATGGGCCATTAGATATTCCCCTCATTACCAATCCTTCCTCGCCATATTCAGACAACCTCCAAACCAGGGCACTGACATAAAGGCACATGCCTAAGGCCAAGGCAAGGATATTTGTTTGGGATATTTGGAGCTCCTAGCTGATATCAATGGTGAGCAATTTGTAACAATTTAAATCAATTTCAAATAAAACTAAAGTGGGTAATCTGTACCATCTTTCCCTCCAAACCACAAGGTAATGAGGGTAAGGGGAACTTGACATAGATAACTGGTTGTGGTTTGCTCCCTACTTTCTTCTCACATCACTGATTTTGTAAAGTTAACAAAATCTTTGGAATTATACTGATGTGGATGTACAAATAATAAGACTTTAAAAAAGAAAAGAAAAAAAGAGATAACCCTGAGTTTCCCATCATCGTCCATTGTAAGGAAACAAAAATCTGCAGCAAGCAGCAATCTGTTGATTTCTATTGTACCTTTCATCTCTATCCTATCCAGTGTAACGTACCAGTATAAAGCAGGTAATTCACATCAAATAATGTTTGACTCTTAAGAAAGGGAGAAGGTAATGACTTCTGTTGCAACCTGTAAGGCATTTGTGGTAGAGGTCTTGTACTGTAGATGTCGTGACAAAGTTTAACTGCACTTTGTGGACAAGCGAGGGAGAAAGAACAGGGGAAAAAAGTCCTGGGGATGAAATCTCCGACCGGAAACTCAAGTCAGAACAGAGGATCAATGACACGAAGTATTGTTTGGTTGTTTGGGGTCAGGAAGTTATGGTGGAGTGAACCCATTTCATGCTTGACTGCCTTCTGGATCGCAGGGATAAGAGAAGTGGGACTAAGCGAATGAGAAGTCTAACCAAAACAGAATGTTGTCGTGAAAACACTCAAAAATGGAAAGTAACTTTGCGTGTTACTGCAAAGAGCCCCGTTTTATACATTCCTTAACCTGTTGAGGACGGTTTGATTTTGCTACAACATGCATTTCCCATAGACGCGTGCCCAAGTAAACTCGGGACTCGTCCTCAGCGGGTTAAAAGAGATGGACTGCCACACAGAAGAGGTAGCCTCATGAGGAACTGGTGGAATTAAAGTAGCATATCAGCATGATTTTGAGATAACTTCGAAACAAGGGAAGTGAAAGTTACAGCATGGAATTTTGTACATAGTTAAACATACTTTTCCTACATGATATGCAAAACATCTACATAACTTTGAGGTAAATGACAGGTACCTGGTATTACACAAGTGACATCACATCCATATGACTTTCTAAACCTTGTTGCTTCTCTGCCATAACTGCCCATAGATTTGATGCACGCTAAAACTAATCCCAATATATACAATGTAAGTAATGCGTAAAGATGACCCTGATGGATAGTTGTGTGATCATGCCTGAACACTATTTGAAAAGGTGCAAAGGAAAATTAAGAGTTCACCTAAACCAGCTATGGCCATAACAAATGAGCTCCAGGAAAATACAATGCTGACTTTTCATTAAAGATTTTCTATTATCTCACTTTATTAATGATAGGCAGTAAAACTTTGATGGAAATTATATGTTCAACTACAGTATAGAGCACAAGAGAAGATGACTTGACTGCTGAACTGTTCAGTAGATTTCACCATTTTCAGCACAACTTATGCTCCTGATCAAATTGCTCATCTTGCTTACTGTACCAAGCACACTGGCTGTTCATGAATGAGCAAGGCACACCAACTCTGGAGGCCCGGATATGAAATATGAAATGGAGACCACCTCATGCCAGTTTTGCGGTAACTGCCACCTTCATCCATCGTCATGGGAACCATTTTGGAAAAAGATGAGGAATGAAGAACGAGATGTGTATCGGCAAATATGTACTGACATAACAAGAGTGTGTAATAAGAGAGAGAGCTGAGAAAGAAATGGCTCCAATTCTTCTTTTAAAGAAGAAAAATCAATTGGGTTGAGACTGGATCACGCCATGCTTGGAGCTCTCTCAGGTACACCTAATCAAATCCCCGTCTTCCCTGGTGGTGGGTGCGAAGAGCGGCGACCACCGACTGAGCCCTATTTAGTGAGTCATCATCCCAGGCTTTGGTTCCTTCCTCAAGGCTGCACACCAATGCCATCCTTAATGAAGAAGTGAGAGAACATCACCTCCTGGTGCCCACTTACAACCAGTTGAATAATCCCTGACCAATTTCTCCTCCTTTCTTTCTTTTTTTTTTGTCTCCTCAAATACTTTCTACAGATGTGTCACATCTACAGTCATACCACTTTCTTCATCTCTGTGGAGTCCACACAAATACCATCAACACTATCATGCCCGATAAAAATATATGTGACCTTCACATTTGGGAAAAATAATACCTAAACTCCTCATCTATTTTCAGGGGAAAAAAAGAATCCTCGCTGGTTACTAGAGTGTGAATAAATATAACTGAATGATAAGGTACTTGGACAATTGAGCAAGTCAGAATCGTGTGCGTTTTTCACATTGTTTGCATTTCAATGGTCAAATTGAAGTCACTTGAGATCAGACTTGATTAAATCAACAAAATGCTTACTGAGTCATCATAACCACTTCCAGGGTAAGTCATCATCAAGGAAAAGTTCAGGGTGAATGACAGAATGCTGAAATGTTGTCCCAATATCTCTTGAGTCTAGCGATTGACAGATTTCTAAATAGTCTTTTGCTGCTCCTTTCTCATGACTGGATGATCCTGATTCTTTGTCCATTATGCTTCTAGCATACATTATCTATAATTGACATCCTTACTGGTGGATAGTTTGCACATCACATGCTCTTCAAGATAATGATGATAATTATGCCAGATCTAGCATTTAGACTTCAACTTCTATCATGAGAAATCCACACATCTCAGGCATGTAAAATCTATTCTGAAGAAGCCTATCAGTTATACGTAATAAAGTTATACTTAAATTGAGCAAAAGCCCAAAGAACTTATCAACTACTGTGATTACAATCCATTGTAATCTTCATCTGAATGAAACATACATGAATGAGACATACCTTCACAGGAACATTTAATGATTTGTACAGACTGCTGTGACTCCATTTGCACTGCAGACTTCCTTCATGTCATTCGATCCCAATCAGCAGTAGTATACACCAACTATTCTACAAAGATATAAATACTCACATTCTAAAACTATTCTGATGGAATTCTGCTTGCAAATAGAGTCTGTTCAATGAAATTCTTTTGTTGTTGTTGTCAAAGAATGCGAGATGATGCACAAGTTTTGACTTTCATGACCCTGTAAGGTGACCATAAGTCCTGATAAATGTATGCATCATTCCATGAATGTCTTGACTACAGACTACAGGCAAATGTCGGCCTGCAATGGCACACAGCTTTCGGTTCTCCTCCGCTGTGGTCGATAGCTGGCTGGATGCAGACCCCTCCCCTTCCTTAGCAACGAGGGCTAATGATGATTGGGTGAAATGAGGCAGCATGAAGATGGATGCAAGGATGGATTAATGATGACAGAGGGACAACTCATTAATGGCCAAAATGGATGGGAGAAAGGAAATGCGAGACAAATGAACAAACATGCAACGTTATCTCAGGGACTAAGATTGTTCAGTTAACTGCCCATCACAGTAATCAAATGTGATTAGCAATTTCAAATTTATGATTTAATGGATTCTTTAACTTATCTCCTAGTTTCCAATGATAAATCATGTGACCACTGTAGTTTTAATCGAACAGGATTGAATGTGATTCATTTTATGAGGTATACTCACACTTGATAAATCATGAAAGAAACTTACTTCTAACATACAGCAGCTTTTAAATTAATAACATAACATGAGAAAAAAAATGTCATGGTGCAAAAAGCCTTTATCAGAGTACATGTAAAATATTAATTATACTATATTCTTGCTGTTATACACCAAATAAACGTAACAGGCAATAAATCTGGAAGAGTCAACCATTATTCCATCCCAAAGCACACCATCAAATATATCTCTTGAAATTCAACAGTTTGATCTTCATGTGTCTAGTTATTTTTCAAAGGACTGAATTTCTATATTATGAACTTAAATTTCTTTCAGAGAACAACAAACTACTCCTGTGACCGACAAAGTCAAAGCTATATTAAATATTTTCTGTAAAAGATGGCATCCAAAGAATCATCAGTAATCAATTCATGGAAAAAGGCTGCTCAAATGGATGTCAATACATGTATAATGAGAAAGAAACAGACCAATCCATTGATTAATGTCCGTGCATACTTGTCTTGACAAGTAACAAATTATCTATAATTCAAATTAAATACCCTGAGTATGCGTTGTAAATGGCGACATACTTATGCAGGATTAAACAAAGTTTGAAGCTGAAGAACGAGATTCTGCTTTCATTTTGAGAATGACACTATCTGTCCATCTGCTGTAAGGATTGATGCACAAGGAATTGATTGGCAGTGATTCCCCAGACCATAATTAGTGTAACAGGTAGCAATTGACAAGAGAAGCTGAGCAAAATCACTTCTTGGAAGGAAAGTCGGAGGCATTCTGATTGGGATGTGCGGACAGGTGAAATATAAATGCACAAACCATTCAGCAGTTTTCTCAATCCACCATCTACAATCAAACTTTAGGCAAGAGCCATTTCCGTACATTCTGACACACTCATCGAGAAACGGTAGATATTTTTCCCCAAATCACATCAGAATCTTGATCTACCCTGCATATGCATTTTCTTACTGACGAAGAAAGCAGTTTAGCTGACAGTAAACTTGTGGATACATATTAATAGAAAGATAATTCTCTTTGGAAAGCAAAGGACTGTATGAGGAATATATTTCTATAACCTTTAACTCCTATTTCATCTGAATGCTCCAGTTTTGTTTTGAAATGAAGGACTAGTGAGAGGATAGAGCAGACACCATCTTAATACAAAGTGTGAAGTATTTTGTGTATTTTTTTGTGTGGAATTAATCTACTCACTGACTAGATTTTTTTTTTTCTGTTTCAGATAACTTTTCATTGACACTTCTCATGTGACTATATGTAGCTTCATGTTTCTTTAATTTCATGTTTTGTTTCGCACACAAACAAGACAGAACAAATGTTATATCATTCATTTTGTTTTGTTTTATATAACATTACAGAGTCAAAACATGTCACTAGAAATAATCCCAAAATAACATGAAAATTTGCATCTGAACAGGACAAGATATGGGGTACTGGCATTAAACACTGATTTATATTTCTTCATTTTCACAATTTCACAAGATATGTAAAATCAAATGATTGGCAGTATGCTTCAAGGTTATCATAAATGAGCCACGGGGAAATTAACAAATGTAGAAAATTGATGAAATCCAACAGGCAGGCATTTTTCTACGCCAAGCACAGCGCTCCTACACACAATTGAAAGTAACCTAAAAAACAGCTGCATGCTCTTACAGCAAACCATAATCAGTGATTAGCTACACCGTAGGCAAGCAAAACAGCACGATGGATATGGACATGTGGATGACATCAACTAATGTGAGCATAAATATTGACAACGTTTCGAAACAATGAAAATCTAACAGCAAAATTATGAATTATGAAACACTTAAAAAAGGGATGCAATGGCATTTGTTAGTGTAGTCTATAGATTTACAATATTTGAGTGGCCATATCTCCACCTGATAGATAAATTCTACCAAGGTATTGTTCTACTGATTACACTACCGTGTAGTATTCATTCCCATAGGGTGCATCTTTTACCCTTCTTTTCTTTCTGTTCAAGTCTTCCAATGCATGCCAAGTCTCTAATCTACTACTGCTGTGAGTGCACTCAGGTTATTGCAAAAGCAAACATTTGAATCATCTTGAGTTATCGCAGTTCGTTTTACCGGTAACGTTCAGTTTTGTTTGCACACGCTCAGCACAAAGAAAAATGGTAAACTGTCGCTATGTGTGCATGTCGTTTCAAAAACAGTGTAGCAGGAGTGTTTGGTACTTAGCACTGCAATGGCTCGCATTGTACCCCTCATGCTTGTTGTTACTAATCAAGATTTCAGAGATGTGCTATTACACACAAACTGTAGTAAACCAAACCAGCAGATTTCAGCATCTTTGCTTCCTTTTGCTGTTGATGGAGTGCTCTGACATTCTCATTTAACAACTCTCAGAGTGTTTTGAAGAACATATTGCTCATGGAAAATGTTGCAACTTTGACGCCCCAAAATTAGCACCTAAAACTGCTATGGTCCATTTCTCTCATTCGTAAATTGCCTGAAAACTGCAGGACATAAACAGTAGTGCAGACCAGGAGACACAATCAATCATGCACCTCGTTTTCTGGGCTTGTCGGTAACGAGCACGCCGTTCAAAGTTGTGATGATGCGAGGTTCACACGTCTGCCAAGAAATGATGGATAAATGAAATACTGCCATACTGATCAGTGCTCTGCCACGGAACATTTGCTCGCTCTCAGTCAACGATTATTACCCATTATGACTTTTCCTCATCAGAAACTGTCTAAATCCTGGCCTTTTCAAAAACTGGCATCTGGACCAAGAAGGGTTCCCTCAGCTTAGAAAAAAAGAAAAGATGAAAAACAAACCAATAAAGACAAACAAAACCAAACAAAGCAGGCAGACATACCTTTATTCTTCTACTCTACAGAGAAATAATGAGGCCTAATGCATAGTTAAAAAAAAAAAAACAATCTCAAGAGCTGGAAAGGATATCTGATACTGCACAAATTCAAAATCTGGCAGTCTGAAAGTGATGATTGGAAAATGTATGAAAGCTGATTATAATTACCATCTATTAGTGGAAAAATGAGCAAAGAAATACTAATAAAATCAATTAAAAAATAATATGATTACCATCGTAACATTTTAAGATTTTGAAGACTATGATGATCATTATTATGAATATTTACCAGCACTGTGTATAGGAGTTAAACAATGACATTGCTTTGAGTACAAAGACAACAAAGACATTGAACTGCCACAATTTCATTATGACAAAAACAAAACTGATTCTCACATCCATATATCCATATTCATATCTATATATACTATGTCTCTGTGCTGAAACTTTTATAACATTTGGGGGTTTTTTCTCCTCAGTTTAAAACACTCTGTGAGGCTGTATATTGGATTTCCTGAAATTACATTCCTCTATGCAATATCAGATTTGTTAAAGAATTCCCATCTTTGTTAAATACTTCAAACCCCCTCCCCCATATTTTTGTTATAAATTGATTTTTAGTAGCAACACTATACTTTGCCTTTGTCCTTACATCACATCTCCAAGGCACATGTACATGTATAACGTCCCTGTGGAACACCTACGCAATATCTCACTGTACTTTTCTCCAAAGTCAATCTATATTTCTCGCACTGGATCGTTCTAACCCAAGCATGGAATGTTTATTTCCCACCGAATGAATGGCCCTGTGGACAGGGAAGCCACTATGTTGACTCAACACAACGCTCCACAAATAGAAGCCGGACCTGTTGCCAAGCGTAACCAAACTCTGGGTGTCATGCTATTGCAATCAAACTTTTGGACTTGGGACTCACATATGATCCCTGGAGATGTAATATCACACAAAAGACACTTTGGCAACAACTGTTCCATGCACCGTAACTAATTGAAAACAATAAAAAAAAAAAAATAGGTGGTTATCACTATGAGAGGAAGTTCTATAGAGTAATGCATCATGCTAAATGATGAATAGCTAATGAACATACATTTTCCAGTTTAATATTCCAAACAAGCTGTTATTTAAAAAAGGTACTGCCGCAATGCCAGCCAAGAAATATCAATGTATGGTTTGCTGGCTGCTCAATTAGTGTGACATTGACATATGAAGGTTTCAAATCTAGTTTTAAATCTGAAAGTTCTTTGTTTTTTTTTTTTTTTCCACAAGTACTCAGCATCTTTATATGATATATGTTACTTTAAAAGGTGTGACATAATGTGTGAATTTTGTTGAAAGGTTGAAATGTTACAGCATCTCAGTCACTGATACAATTCTAATTGCACCATGATTACATTTGAAACATTAATTAAGCCTTGCCTTTAAACATACTGGACTTGAATCTTTAACAGTGAATCAACTTTATTTAACCCTTTACATAATGGGACCGCGGTGGATTCTCCACTATATTCCTGGGAATTTCAGACTCTAGTAGGTAAAAGGTTAAAAACTGACAAACCCAATCCCACCAAACAAGTTGCATATCCTGTCACTCCAAGAAAGATCCCAAGACAACTCACTCTTCTCCCTGATTCATCTCCATCCTTGGCTAGCATCAACCTGCCTTTCAACGTCATCCTCCTTCCTGTGAATTAATAACTGCCCACCAAAGAGCCATTTCCTGGGCACACTTCCTGAAGAAAGGCTAAACATTACCTCTTTATATCAACGAACTACTGCTCCAAGTAATCTGGAATGTTTACATGTCATCACACACACTATCTTCCAGATTAATACAGGAGGACTCAGGACTGTTCCCAGAGCCATATTAATCTATCATAGAAATCTTTCCACCCAGGAGACAAATGCTCTGTGCAATTCTACTTCATTCCCTTGTTCATATGTGTGCTCTGAGCACAATTTTCAATCAGCTCTTCTTCTTTTTAGGGGTACCTCTCTCTTCTCTTTTGGGACAACAGCCTGAGGGCTATTGCAAGGAAGTAGTGTTTATTATGACAGACATGGTACACTAAACATGAACTGTGCACAATGTTTTGTTGATAGTGCTGGAAACCAAAGTCTGAGGCCGGGGAGCCTATTGCACTCTTTTGATATGCTATGATAGTGGATTATGATAAATTGGTCAAGATAACTCTAGAGATACAAGTTTGCAAAGGATCATTTTCCCCATCTCTTTTTCTTGATCAGAATTACAGCTTGAAAGAAACATGGATTTCTGCCATAACTTTCGTACAAATGAAATACTGATGGTAGACTTGACAGAAAGATATTGGTCCCCGTTTTACAGGGCATGCACAAGCAGAGACCTCTGTTTGAGCCTCTCTCCATCACTTAGTTCCAAAAAGACTTACTTCTTTCTGTTGTCTTAAAATATCAAAAATACAGAATCCATCAGATAATTCAGCGCATCTCAAAATACATTTGATGGCATCAAGTTTTGAACAATATAATTTCCCTGACAGACTATAAAATCAATGCCGGAGTTGGAGGCATCCTCACATCTTCAAACTTGATCAAAGTTGACGCAGGGAACCCTATGGAAAGGGCAATGTAACTTCCGCCACTTACAATAGACCACTCAGAAAGTAATATTCATGTTCAGCCCCACTACCACTGGCTTAAATCCTTGGTCTGTCTCCCTTTGGGTCTCTCTACTTTATTCACACACATTCAAATAATAGCTAGATGAGTACAATCTCACACAATACAAGCTATGGCAGCATTGCAATGAATTACATGTGGTTCATCTTTGTGAACCTTTTCACTCAGAGATACAGTATCTCAGCTGTGATTTTGTTTCCATGGAAATATGAGGTGAGGAGTTTATTGTTGTTGTTGTTGTTTTTTCTTCACTATGAGAGTTTAGATAACATAGCCAGTCACACTTGGGCCATAATCTGGCCTAGGTTTACCAGAGTCAGACAAGCTAATATGGAAACCACAAGTCATCACAGAAAAGGTGTACATTGGTACTGAGAGGGTTAAGAAACTTCTTCTTTTTTTTCAGCATGCCTTCTCTGTCATCACCGAGCAGAATCTGAGTCAATCTTGCACCAGGCCCTGCCCCATCCAGCTAGCGTCCTGCGTTCAGGGTCAAAGGCAAGGGTTACCTCTTTACAACATGGGCAAACACGCCAACAATGCCAGCTACAGGAGGGCCCCAAACGGTCGCCCAGAGATAAGCATTCCCCCTACAACAGATTTTTATGTATTTGTGTGTGAACTTCCATAAAGATGGGTGACTGGAACCAGTACACTGAAGGGTATCAAAAATACATCTTATGTGCAATATGGATAAGGAGTCCAAGGTGCAGAGCACATACATGGGACTACACATTGAATACAATGCCGTCAAAAGAGTATTTATCACATAGATAACGAAAATTATGTCCAAAGTGTCACATGTAGATGCTAGACCCAATCACCTTTCAATGCAAACAGAAGGTGATCTATACAGCTATCAATGGCAGTTGAGTTGTTGAAGGAACTGGAATTTAGCTGACACTTGTACAGAAGTTACCCCACTCATGGTAAAGAGCATTTGCAAATATCTTCAGGCTTGGGCAATTAGCCTACTTTGTTGCAACAGCTTCACAATGATAAAGGGCCTAATTTGACACGTTCTCGAAATGCTGAAGTCTGTGTACGTGCAAATGTCAGAATACAGCAAAACCTAAATCTCACCTGTAAACCTATACATCACATGAGTGCTAGAAGATTTTAAACAAAGCATCAGATCCTGTAAGTGGTAATGACCTTTGATATGCTTTTAGATTGATGTCATCCACTGACAGCTGTACTGATGCAAGGTGTTATGAACCCACTTGCCAAGTACTACACTGTAACTTTGAGCAATCAAAGTTATGGTGGGCAAGTGTTTAATACAAACTTCACTTGCCTGTTGAAAATATGACATTGTCTGCATGCCCACTTGGGCCAGTTGGTTAAATATCTGTAATATAGTGTCCTTACTTTGCACCTGTTAGTGACAATATTGGCAAAAGGAAATATGATATAGAGGTGTGCATCAATTCAACAAAATTTAGCTGGACTGAGGGAAATGCACTTTCTGTAATCAACTCAGTGACTTGCATTATAAAAGATATGAAAGGGCACTGTGTACACAGACTTGGGAATAAAAGAAAACGTATAGATATCACACAAAGTAAATGTGCCACAGCCCAGGTCACCACAGAGAAACCAGCAAAGGTTGAGATGAAAAGGCCTGTGATACCAATCTACTGGGACAGATTTTGGGCATCACTTCAATGACTCATACATTTACTATCTATCAAAGCTTTAACCTCCTGCCTTCCCCAAATGTGTGCATGGCTTCATATACAAGACATACAGTTACACTCTGCTGGCCAGAATAACTCCCTGGGCGCTTTCTTGCCCATGGTCCAAATCTCTTTCCCCCCTTTTGATCAAATGGCTATTGTCCTCTTGTTTGCTGGTAAACAAAGGACGGCTTAGCGAGGTTCAACACTCTAGTACTACTCGTCTTGCCTGCCCTATTCAAGGTGAGGCTACTATACAATCTGGCGCAGTGTGGAGGCATCCTATATGGTACAAACACGGCATAGACCGTGACGCTAATTCAGGCTGCCATCACTGCCTGCGTTATCAACCGGAAAAAGAATCAATTGCTACTGGCAAAGGCAAAAAAGTGAAGCTTGATTGGTTTTCAATGCACTGATTTCACCCTACAAGTATATAAAGTCTGCCATTGATTTATCTCTCACCCTAAGCATATTTTAATGTGAACAAAACCAACATGTACAGGTTCAAAATCAATTTAAGTGCTTAGACTGGGCTTGTAATAATTCCCCACTAATGTACTGCATACACTCCATGCAATTCTAGACTGATGCAGTTGTTTATCAAAGACAAAAAATGCATTATGGATGTAGGAACTGGCCCTTTCTTCAGAAAAAATGCTAATAAGCACTGAAAACATATGATTTATAATAGTTAATTCCATTGTTCATGGATTCAGTTATCAAGCTCTTTCCAGGGAGAATGAATTTTAGCTGTACATGTATAATGTCACTGTTGGTGGAGTGAAATAAGAACAGATTTGTTACAAAAAGAACTTATGGCCTTGCTTTGTCCTAACATGTAAATTACAATCATTTCTCATGTAAATAGAAATTGAAATGCTTTAATGCCATCTGTCCCTCTTAGACAATAACACTTGATTTCTGATCATGGGAGGTGAGAATGTTAGTAATCTATTAGTACTTCATATCTCTAACTTTTATTGTATGAAAAATTCTCTAGACATCCAAAATATGGACCATGAACTTTCATTGCAAAAGAATCAGTACAACAATCTTGAAAAAACACAACAACAACAACAACAACATACAAACAATGTGATCAATATCAACTTGATAAACCTCATATGAGAAATCAGTATAGCAGATTTAATCATTTGAGATTAAGAATAATATTTGGCATGTAATCTGAACAAAATTTGAACAAAAGTGATCTTACCATAACGATACCTAAAACTATGAGTACAATTGAGGTCAATCTTTGGAGATGATAGCGCTTACATGTATATTGGTTCCCTTCAGAACAAACCAAAGGCCTGTATTTTTTCTTTTCCTTTTATTTTTGTCTTTTTACGAGCAAGATGTTACAACTGTTTATGAAAATTTATCACCTCCACTGGCAAATGAGTAAACAAGCCACTAAAACCCATCCATCACTCACCTCATCTAATGGCTAAACAATCTGCAGCCACCTTGAATTTCGACTGACTTTGATTGGGAGTCGATTTACAGTTGAACTACCACACCACTTGCCCCCTCGCCCCATCCTGACCCATTAGCGGTCACTTAATTGATCAGCTAATTAATCTGAAGAACGCAGATTCTGTTACATATGCAGCATACATATGGCATCTAACAGCACCCAGCGTGATCTGCTGGCTGACTTTTGAAGCATTGATTGAACAGTCAAGTGAGCTCTTAATTTTGAGTGCATCAATTGTTTATGCAACAAATCAAAGATCAAACTGCCCACATCAATATTTGTATAGCAGGCCGCCTACTGCATAGAATTTCTCCTACTTCCAATATTTGATTGACATAATGAAACAAATCAACTTTGGTCATTCCTGGAAGAATAAGAATTGAATACCAGAGGTACTATGCAGACTCAAACAACTACAATGTAAAAGACTGGATTTGGAAAGTCAAGTTCTTTACATTTCTAGCAAGCTGAATATAGCGGCTATCTACAGCACTATGCATTCCACACTGCCAGCAAGCGACAAAGTGTTTTGGTATCTCAGATTGATAACACCAGGTGTGTAGCCAGGCACAGAGAGGACCGGTAACATACCAATCCAACCTCTAACCTCTGCCAGTATTAGTTTTGGGGTACTATTTCTCCCTCATATGTCCTCTGGAGTAAGGACCAAAACTGTTATTTGGCTTCCTGTAAACAGAGAAGAAGACCAAGGTATCATGGAAGTGAACTCACAGGTTGTATGGGGTGGGGGTAGGGCTGTATCTTGAGGCTATCACCTCAAATTCTGAAATATTTCCTGATGAGCTAGAAAACGAGCAATCTCCACGTAAGCCCCAGTTTGATGTAATGCATTAATCTCACAGGGTGACAGATATGTGTCCTAGATGTTGAGAAAATGTTCAGTGAGATGGCATCTAAACCGGCAGTGGAATAGATCACCCAGTGCTCCATACATCCATTTGTAAGATTTTGTTATGGCAAGCTCAGAATTAATCTGCATCCACCGTAAACTCTCCCTGACATCAAGACCAAGCACAAATAATCTGGATTTATGTCTTCGGAGGCCGGTTGTGGTCACACATCTGACAAAATTCCTGTCACATGCCTGATGGGACTGTTCACATCACACCCTTAGATTGCACTGGAGATTCAAGATATTGAGATGGCAATCTCCAAGGAAATATCATGTTGTATCAGGAATTGGTGTTGAGTAATGCACATGACTGCTTGACTTGTAATGGTTAGAAATATTTGGTTGTTTAAAATTGGAGGGTGTAAAATCTACATTTTATGTGGAAACTTGACTGGCTAATGAAATTCAGTAAAAAAAAAAAAAAAACAAGTGTGAGCATATGATTGAATTACATGTCAAAATTCACTTTCCTTGGAATGACATGTTCCATCTTTATAGATTCTACTCAGTATATGTTTTGGACGATAGCCTCTGTTTGTTTGTTTGGTTTTTTTTACTGGTAATGTTTGGAATGACCAATATAGCATGGTCATTTGAAATACACCAAACAGCCTACCCTCACTTAATGCATAATGCATAACTTAACATCTCATTATTTAAAAAGAGACATAGCGCACATTTTTTGCAAATCAGATATGGCAAGCAGAATCCCATGAACATTAACTTTTTAGGTAAGAGACCAAAAAGTGCACTAAATCAATACATTTAATACAGCAATAAACCTCACTGGTTCTGAGACACTGAAAATGAAGGAGACATAACTTGGATGCTATGTTCTTCCAAGTATTGTCAATTTCCAAAGAGTCAGTTAGCTATGTTCTTGTTGTCATTAAAACACCAATAGCACAAGCAGCAAGAAGGAAATCATTAGCACTAGCAGATTTAGCAAGTCAGCTTGGACTTGTGTGAAATCTGGAAGATCTGGAAGATCTGGAAGTGCACAGTAATGGAGATTCCATTCAAGCTGGAAGATAGTTCCAAGTGGGGGAGACTCCAGGCCAATAGGTCCATGATCTGAGCAAAGAGTGCCTTTGATCCACGCCATGAGTTATGGCTAGATGACACTGGGACAAGAAGCTACAGTAAGGTCACCAGCTTCTCTGTACTTGAGAATATATTGAACAGTAAGTCCATCAGCTGTTTCCAATGCCTACTTGACTTTGGGTGCGTTCAAGTGCTCTAAAGCGAACCGACCAAACTGAACTAAAGCGTACCGCACTGTGCGAGATTTAGAGCATTCAAGCGCTCTGTTGAGAAAGCGTACCTCATGAGCTATTTTTAGAAGAGGTCAAGCATTTGGTAGCAAAAGGGTCATTTACCTGGCGCACTTGAACTACTTACACTTGTCCTGAACAAAGAAAATGGATGTTTTTGCATTGTGACATATGCGCATGATACGCGCATGCTTTACAGCGAACTTTTGGTACGCTTTTGGTACGCTTTTTGAGCACATCGCGAAGTGGTCGACTTTTGGCTTGGTACGGTACACTTTACGAGCATTCAAGCGCTCCTCTGGCGCAGGTATGGTACGGTACGGTTCGCTTTAGGAGAGCGCTCTAACGCACCCAATGACTGCACTAAAGCTCTCCATGAGCCCAGCACTTTACCTACAGGTGTTGCAATCACACTTCATAGTATTGTTTGAGATGTTGTGCTTGATTGTCAAGAATTTACTGAATACTGTGTCTGTGGCTGAGGCTTGCTCTGAAAGCAGCACAAACGAAGAAATACATTTTCCCCCACTTGTGCTGAAATGGTGGTACTGAAATGACCAACAAAAACACAGCGCAAGTACTGTATGGGCAATGGTTGCCATACAAATGAGAAAATGTTATTTATGTATAATGTGAAGTATAAACTTCATATTTTTACGACCCCACTAAACAAATACATGTATGTACTTAAAACAAGATTTGAGCATGTAATCCATCAATACTGACTGACTACGAGCATCATATCAGTTCTTCATGTCACATGATTTACGAGCATTGAGAGCCTGATATGACGATATGATGTTTGAAGTTTTGCTGAAGGTTAATATCATTACTAAATCATTTTCCGGTGACAGCAAACCTGCGCACAGTTCTATCTGTGTCTGTGAACAGGAATAAACTCTGAAATAAAGGTCCTTGCTTTTTTCTTCAAGTTCTTTTTTTTTTTGGGGGGGGGGATGGGGTGGGGGTGGGAGGAGGTTGCGCAGAGAACATTCTGTTAGCTCATGGATGTGGGAATCAATATACCAGAGCCCAAATCTAATTTGACCGCTTAGAAGTTTGCGGCAGAAGATATTTGATTTTGAGCTTGAGTGAATTATGATCCCATGATCCCATGCTCTAATGCGATTACCACAACCACCATGCATCCTCTGCGCAAATTTTTTAGGCTGATCTTACAGCTTTACAGCATCACAGCGTACATGGGTTTCACTCGTTAAAACCTTGAGCTGCGTGTTACTTGTACGTCCTGAAGCAGACTTCTTACGTTGGGGATCTACACAACTTCCTTCCCAAGACGATCAACTTTATTAAAGGAAACCAGCGACTTGAGAATTGGGATGATGGAGAAGATGCATCCCTTTTGCATAAACTTAATGAAGTTTCATTAATTATTACAACAAAATTCCTGTGTTGTGATAGGAGATGTACAGAAGCTCAGCTTCAGGCTTGCTGTCAAAAATGTGATGAATACAATGATAACATCTCAACACTTCAAGTAATGGCAAGCAAAGTGAAGTTGTTGGTTTTCATATCTTTATCTTTCATTTGCTTAATTTCAGTTAGGATATATATTTTCTTCTCAAACTTAAAATCCAACCTAGAGCTCATGCATTTACAGGTTGTAGATGTTTTCAAACATATGTATAAAGCTTGTGTAGCTTCAGCAGGGATCCAGTTGAGTATATTGATCTCCATGAAAAATGTTTGTAAGAGTGCTAAAAATCTCCTGGTTATCAATTCAAAATGGGATAATAATGATAATGATATATTACATTGTATATTTCTTAATAAAATCAGCATGCACAACAATCAATTTTTGGTACTTTGATAGAAATCTTGCCCAAATTCAAAAAGAATATAAACATAACCACCTCATTCACTGGTCTTCTATCATACTCTTTGTAAATGTCCTTACAATTGGTACAAATCCATGGCTATACCATGGAGCTACCAAAAGAGACAGCTCCATGGCTATACGAACCCTATCTGTATTAAACAGAAGTAGCAGGTACAGAAGTGTGGTACAGAATCGGAGGATGGTATGTTCTCCCCTGTAACATGTAAAGTATCATTGTTTCAAGCTGTTATGTTGTTGTTAAGGCAGCTTCATCCAATTCTCATCTGTACATCAAATCCTCTACCAATAACTTATCAGCCATCAATGGTTCACTCATCTGCCCTAATGTAACAACCACTCTCCCTATCACACTAGTCAATTAGCCCTCCCTGAATGACTGGCGGCCCCTTTCTGTACTCCCACCTGGGAGTGATTTGACCCCACTCCCAGCAATATTAGGACATTTATTTGGACCTCGCCTGGGGAAATAATGTGCTACCTCCATCCATCTAAAATTTCAAGGATTGTTGATATGATAGTTCATGTCCCTTGGGGACCTCTTACAGGGTAAAATGAGGTTGATGCCACTTTGGTCCCAAAGGTACACAGTCCTGCACAGCGGCATGAAATTGCCACTGAGATTGTTGCAGATATGATACATGCACAAATTGGTCTGTCTCCTGGATAGAGTACTCCCTCGTCATTGAAAGGTATTATTGAAAGTTACGATGGGAAATGAAAGGATCATAAACATGAGATCAGTGTCACGAAATATGATGCGAGAGAACACATGTCACAAACAACAGATGAAAATGATGACAGATGAGTGAAATCCAGATTTCGAATGCGTGCTACTGTTTGTATCTGGAGTCCCCTAAGTAATAGGAAATGTACAGTACTGTAGGAGATTTGTCCATATACAGTATTGGCAAATAGTCGAGCATTTCATTGTTTCTCTTGGGTAAGGGGCTAAGTTAAATTTTCAATATTCTGCCATCAACAAATCACTCAATACATAACTTGTAAGTGTATGTTGTATTTAATTGTGCCCTGATTACAACAATTACCCCCCACACAGAAATACACACCTGTGCATACTCAACTGTAACTCCTGGGCTTGATCTTTCTATTCACCAGCTCAATTCAAGGCCTTTTGTTGAAGCATGATTGCTTGAAATAAGTTGGCCTTGTAATCATTACCGGGGTGTATTGATTTGTTTTGAACCCGTAATAATAACTGGCAGCTCTTTCTCTGAAAACATAGAATTGGATGTGTTCTTCCTAGACACTATTGTTGCTGCCTCTGTGCCGTAGGTACATGTACTATATTTGTATAATATGTGTGCATGGTTTACTAATACCCCTTTCAGGTAATCGTGGATGCGGATAATAGGAGCACTAAGTCGTAAAATTTTGATTACATGAATGGGAGAGGAGTAGAAAAGTGCGCATTATTTTGATGCTGCTATTATGCGCATAATTGCAGCATGAGGAGTAGATTGAGAATACATGAACGCGTTTTACGACTTATCCGCACTAACATTCCACAGTTCGGTCAGAGGTCACTCGATTTCCCGCACAACCGCTGATTGCTGAGCTTGAGCGCGCGAGAGGTGTGCATACACGTGAGTTATAGTATACGCAGTTTTGCAGTTGTACACGCACGTGCATGTGTCATTATAGAGGCGTGCGCCGTAACCATGACAAATAACTCCGTCCTTCGCACCATTATATGAACGGGTGCTCGTAAAAGTAGTGCGCACTTCATGGGATATATGAACGCGATTTTGACTACTTCATCCGCATTATTTGGATGCGGATAATTGAACCGCGATTACCTGAAAGGGGTATAATGCTGCTTCTCCGATAATGACAGTGAGAAGTACTTTTATTCTTCAGTTCTGTATAGAGCAAGTATCACCTTCTGACTTCTCAACCAAGTCTAGGACAAAGAAAATTGTGCCAGCCTATAAATGATACAATTGCAGCAACATAAGCCATTTGACCTTCTGCATTTCATTTGTATCAGCTTTTTACCTGAAGTTCATTAAAGCTTTATTAAGTCATGTACGAGACTGTACATCATTATTTGTGATAACAGTGCCCTGTGGTGTTACTGCAAAATGGCTTTTATTTATTACATGGTGTAGGAATTGAAACATGTTGACCCTATACATGATATCCAAGGTCATATGATAAACATAATGTATCATGTGACAAGTTTCTCAACTGTGAAATAAGCAAGATAACTCAGCCCCTTGTTTACCCATGTAGGCCTACCATGTAGGCATGCTGATTATTCATTTTACCTCGTTGTTTCTTTATCATAAGAATGAAGATAGTAGATAGAGGGATGAGAGTACCCTCCCCCACCCCCATCAAGGTTACATTGTACATTGTACATGTACAAATGCACTGGTACATAGGCTACAATGTACATTTTACATGTACATGTACAATCCATGGATGGAAGTCACCCATCCACTAGTGTAGGGGCAACATGTATACACTGTATATTGCTATCAAATCCACAAAATTTCATATTCCTCTATCAAAAATCAATCTGCCACCTCAATCAATCAAGCTTTACCAAAAATCACACTACCACCTCAATGTCAGTCATCCTGTCTGACATCATAAACACTTTCATATTTTTTTCTTTCTCTTTTTGAGTATTCTCTTTCCACCCTTCTATTTTTGTTTTCTAATCTCCTGAAGATTCTTGTGGTATTGTGAGTAGTGGAGAGCAGGTGTACGATCTACTCCAGCTCTTTAACGTATCCTTTATAGTGATAAATTAATAATGCAAGTGCTCTTACAAAGTGTATAAAGTGTAATAGTGTGGCTCTTCTTCACATATTTGACCTCAAATTCAACCCTCCCACAACTCCGACCTCAAAATGATGTTGATACCTCAATCATTGCCTTAGAGTATCAAAAAAGTTTAGAATACTGTAAAACCAGAAATTTTTGCATTGTAGGGCCTATACATCAAACTTTTGCAAATTTGACCATTTGTGACAGTCTTGTGCCACGAAAAAGGCAGTTGGTTCCAATTCGTGTAAGTTTCATGCCTCGAATATTTCTGGTTTTACAGTACATGAGCATTGTGCTTTTGAATGGTATCTGTACTGTACATGACAGTAAGAAAATTTGGCACAACTCAGAACATG
This sequence comes from Diadema setosum, assembly GCA_033980235.1. Classification (NCBI taxonomy): domain Eukaryota; kingdom Metazoa; phylum Echinodermata; class Echinoidea; order Diadematoida; family Diadematidae; genus Diadema; species Diadema setosum. The sequence goes on along the minus strand of CM067061.1, from coordinate 2,387,109 downwards.
ACCACAGAGGTTACAAAAGTTGTGTCTGTGACTAGAATACCAGAGAGACAATTAGCAATGACATCCTAAATGTTTTCTTACAATGATTTCCATGGAAAAGTGACTCTTTACTTGAAAGTTTCAAGCTTTCTCTTTCTACTCTATTTGCAAGATACATTTAAGATAGAGCAGAAAATGTGAATCTTACAAGAAAATACCACATAAATATTATGACTCCTATATGAACAGAGTAACCTCTTGAAATGACCACAATCTAGTAGAAATGAGGCATAAACTCGAGGTAGCATTATAAACATAAGATGTACAGTTTGTAGACCGTACATTGTATGTCTCTACAGAAATCAAAGCATACAGTATTGTACGGTTGCTTGTTGATGCAATGAACAACCTTATGCTATTTAGGTACAGTGCCAGAACTACATAATTGTATCTCAAGATCTCTAAAATCTGAAAAGAAAAAATAGTTTCTTGAGGTATTCCACATCAAATGCATGGCTGTCTCTACAACTAGCAACCCTCAGACACAAAATGAGTACAGTCACAAACAGGCAGACTGGACTGCTTTTCCTTCTATTGTCAACTCAATGGCAGTGAGGGAAAATATGAATAAATGGCCTCCTGGTTTGTAAAGGATTGGATGTGGTAGACAATGGAGGCAGATCTTGTCTCCATTCTTCACCAGTTTGTCGATGAATAGCTCCAGGGGTGGGCTGTGTGCACTGGGTCTACACACAACAAAGAGCCGCAGCGCCCTGATCAGACGCTGTAACCCAGTGGGCAAACTGCCTCCTCCCTTTCTTCTCTATGTTTTTCTGTTCATCAGGACTCTCCTGCTTTTGCAAGTTGATAATTAGAAGCCATGAATGAGGCTCAATTATCTATTGGGCTGAATGAGCTCAGTTATGTGGCTATGCCATGAATGAATGGTGAGATACACTTAACGACTCTGACACCAAGGGGCAAAGAAAGAGAATGGGGATGAGATAACCATGCCAACTCTGGCAAGAGGGGGTTAAAGATAGTGACAACAAAGAAGATGGATGAAAGAGGAGATTAACCCTTGAAGTGTCAGGATGATCTTTTAAAAAGAACAGGAGATTGGAGTCTCAAGAAGTGGGGGATTAAATGAATGACGTGAAGAGGAAAATGAATGGTACTGGACATCCTGCTGTGTCTTGGTTGACAAGAGTGAAGATAAATTAGTCTGCTTAGCTAGACTCGAGCTTAAATGTATGCGAATGATGAGTCACAGACTTTTCTATGTGTGGAACTTTGAAAGGTATCTCATTTCTTCATCTCAGTGGACACTGTCTCCATTAAGTGGTCTCCCATGAGCCATAATGTTGAAAGAACTAACCCATGAGAATTGAAGGCTGAGAGCAAAATGTCTGAAACAAAGTCTAAGACAGACAATGCAGTGGAGAATGGGTATGAAAATGACTCATAAACTGAACTGTCCGTATATTGGGTTCTCTGGCTTCCCTGCATCAAAATGCATTCTCCAATTAGATAACATTTCTTGGTCATTTATGCACACAGATTTTGCCTGTGAGATGATGCACATGTCAACTCAGTCTATGGCTAATATCTCCTGCCACAGAGACTGCTAGGCAAAGATAATAAAAGAATTCAGCTTTCCTGTACTATTCAATTTATCTTGCTCAATATTATGTGTTACAGACCAATGCCAGTCACATTCTATGAAAAAATAAATAAAATAATGAACAAAGACAAGAAATACATTCCACTATTTCAGTGTTCCAACACTTGAGAAAAATTCAGTACATGTACATGATAGAAGTTTTGAATGCAAAACCTCTGATAACTATGAGTCAGAGTTTGGTAAAACGAATGTTGTAAGGACTGTAATACACGCTTGTAATGACAACTTTTCTTAGCTAGTTCAGTATTAAACACAGGAGCTAGCAGATGGATCAATCGCTAGTTCCTGGGAATACATAATTAAGGAATTATTACTGAGCATAATGTTGACATGTCATTAAAAAGATATAGGCCTACATTGTACACATACACTGTAGTCCACAAAGTTACATGCCATAATCCATAAACACTTAAAAATATATTAGTTAAACTATTGACATAAAGGAGCTGTCCATTCTCAGAGAAGCAGAAAAAAAAAAGAGTCTGCTCTTTGGGTTCAAAGTAGGCTAAAAAAGAATGAACTACTGTGGATAATCACATGAATCAGCCACATTCTTGACACACTACACTGGACATTTAGCATCTTAAATAATTTATTAATCCTTATCAGCAACAAAACTTGACTATGAAATGTACATGTATCAATCAGGCAGATATGGAAAACTTACTGTAATTTCACAAAAAAAAAGTTGATTTTTCCCCCATGTAGACAATGAAAATGCAAGATTGACAGTGGGATTATCCACTAGTGAGTATTTAGAGCAGAACTGCTACTTCCTCATACACCAAACACTGTTGGATAAACAACAAGGAGTTCCAAACAAACCTAACAAGAAAGTGAAAAATGTGGTACTCCTACATGATACTGTTGAGAGGGGTTTGAGGGTTGTATTGGTGTAATATTATAATTGGGCTTCCAACCATGGGCCCGGTATCTGTGCAGCGGGGTGTGACAGTAGGGGGTCGCCTTTCACAACACAGCCCTGTATCCAAGGAGGGCAAGACCTAGTCACCCATAGGTGATGCCTCGTGCCTGGAATGCCACGGAAACCAAGAAGATTATTGGGCCTGTCAGATTGGCAGATTGTGGGTTACTGCAGGTTAAGGGTTTCAGGAGCTCCTCAGGGATGTACACTGTAGCAAACTATCCTCCCAAAAGGACAGAACTATTCGACAGGCTGATCTTGTTTTCCTGCTGCAAGGACTGGGATATTCATTTCTTAGTATTAATTGTTCTTCATAATGTTTGCTTTCACCAAACTGCAACTTCATCTTCTTGATGTCTCTGCAATATTCTTTTTCAGTATCATGAAGCTCACTGATACCATGTATAGTACTTTATTTGTGTCAACAACAATATACCTCAATATACATACAACGATATACTGTAGCTTAACTACACACAGCCGCTGTCGCGAAGCGATGCGGCTGCACCTCTATTCCTTCGCAGACGTTGTCATTTTTCAGTGTGGTTGTGCGACTCCTTCATGAATATCTTTATTAATCGTGGAAAACTAAAATACAAGGAATTATCGTAATCTATGATAATCATTCAATAATCGGTATGCGATTTTTCGTTTAATTACGTCAAAAACTCACAGAAATCTGCGGCTGAAATCAGGTCTGTAAACGTCCTTATTGCTTCACTCCTCATCTGCGTGTTATTTGAATGGCATTCACTCTCATATACTACAACGCACAACGTAGGTAGTCGGAGAGCTAGAGGGCGCCTCTCCGACTACCTACGTTGTACGTTGTAGTATACGAGAGTGAATGCCATTCAAATAACACGCAGATGAGGAGTGAAGCAATAAGGACGTTTACAGACCTGATTTCAGCCGCAGATTTCTGTGAGTTTTTGACGTAATTAAACGAAAAATTGCATACCGATTATTGAATGATTATCATAGATTACGATAATTCCTTGTATTTTAGTTTTCCACGATTAATAAAGATATTCATGAAGGAGTCGCACAACCACACTGAAAAATGACAACGTCTGCGAAGGAATAGAGGTGCAGCCGCTGTCGCTACAGCGGCTGCGTGTAGCTAACTGTAGCTCAGCTACACTGTACACTGTATAGGGCTACAAATTTCAATTTTCATTCAATACTAAAGAGAAGCATTTTGTTTCATTAAAATCTTGCTGTACTACAATGTTTTGAAAAGTAGAAATTCTACACAGAATTCAATAAATGCAAGGGTTGCATTTTTTGAGGGGGGGGGGGCTGCTTTAACAAATATGCTGTGGCACAGATGCAGATTTATATTCATTTGCAATCATTCAAACAAAGTACAAAGTAGGAAAAACTTCCCTCAGTCCCCAGCCTCAACTAATTTTGCCAGCCACCCTGGGCTATACTACCCTACCCTTCTTCTTATTACCTACAATGTAGCTTACACAAGGATGCAAATATGTATATGCACTATCCTTGGCAAGTGGTGGGGTGGGGGTGGTGGGGTGGGGGTGGGGGGGGGGGAGCAATGGAAGTCTTACCAATAGTAGGGAATGTAAAATCTAGCATCAAACATTACAACTCTTGACATGCTTAGCAGGTACATTTGTGACTTTGATAAAACATTAACGGTTACATGTATTTTGCAGTAGAAGTCCCAATCCCCCTCCTGCAAGGTTTTTGTTTTTGTTTTGTTTTGTTTTGTTTTTTGCCTTCCTTCCAAAAGTTATCCTTTTTTCTATTAACGTTAATTATGTCCAATCCGATGACCTATTCTAGTCTATAGCATTTTAATATGGCAGGTACAAGTGTATGAAAATCAATTCTTCATCTAGGACAGTAATTTGATTTAATTTCTACCACATCACTCCTTCTTCTGCAGTGCTCTGGTATTCAGAACTTTCAAAATCTTCCAAGAAGAGGTGCAGACTCACGTCTGCAGACGTTTTAGCAGACAGAATATAGCACAATATGCAAGTTGCAGAAGCATTACCAGTATCACAGTTTCTCACCTAGGTTGGAGATCATGAAGTTCCGTGGAGGCTTGAGAACTCTTCTGGCATAAGCCGACCTCAAACAATCCAGCTGCTGTTCCGTTCCCTTCACAAAAATAGTCCAAGGTTCAAAGCTTCCCAAGTAAGATATCCCTCGAATGCTGTCGGCCAGGGGCTTATTCCATACACTGTGTTTGTTTTCTCGCTGCAATTCTTTGAAAAGCTCCTTGCCATTTCTGGCCGTGTGCCGGTGATGTGCGGTGTTAGACGAAGCATCGGTCTCTCCGCCCGCCGAGGGTTTCGGCGGGACTGGTGAGAAGATGATGGCTATCGAGTCCGGTGCTATTGTCACATTTTTACTCACTTGTTTGCGGTCTCTGGTGGGCGTTTTCTGAGTAGTTGGATACGAATTCATGATGTCTAAGCGTCTTCAACTAGCAATGGCGTAGAGAAGTCATTTGAATACAACGAGAACATTTAGGTACTCAAACTTTCAGCAGCATCCCGTGGAGCGACAACCTTTCTCATCTTGCCACGCTCAGCACTTGTTTTGTTTCATTCAACCAACAATTAAGCGATCGAGCCGATCGAGTAGCTAGCTAGAAGCTAGCTTGGCGCTTTGTATCGATATATCGGTACGGTTAGGCCGTGTTTAGATGGTCAGTATCGTGATTCCCTTCAGCTCTTGGGGCACATGCTTAGCAGCGATCGCCCACCCCGTGTAAACGCACTGATATGCAGCGAGTATGAACAGTCCCGTCTGTATCTGCGATCGATCCGAGCGCAAGCTCCTGATTGTTGCCGAGGGATGCGCGAGTGTAATGGCTTACCATAGGATGGGTACGTGGCGAGCGAGTGCGTACCCTCGATCCCGCGCATGCTCGTGTCCGTGCGCGCTGCACGACCTAGAAAAGGGATCTATGTACAGTCAGGGAGTATCATGTTGAGGATAAGATACTAAGTAAGGGGTGCTACTCTTTATTCGGACGTGGATTTGCATGTCAGGATTTTGGTGACAGAGTTCTAGAACTGCTGTGCAGTGATAGACCCTTGACACATCTTGTTCCAGATCAAGGGCCCAGTTTAGGAGGTCTATTTGACTCCATTTCGGGTCTGAAAAGAAATGTGAATGTGCTATCATTTTGCCGAACAAAGATACCAAAATAGCACATAAGATTGCAATAGTTTAATTTGGTTGAAAAGGGTACATTTCTTAACAATATAGTACAAAATAAAATCTTGGAGTTTCGATATGATTTCCGTCTTGTATCGAAAGACAACTGGGACATGATCATTAGCACAAAACCAAAGAGGTTCTATAGAACCCCTTTGCACAAAACAAAGTAACAAAGTAGAGTGAGGACTGCCGCGATGGACAGATTATTTCAGTTTCTTAATTGCGTCTTCTGATTCATCGTTTTACCGTGATTCACAAACACTTCTGTTCTGTTCTGCTGGGTAATAATTGGTTAGCTATTTTTGAAATGATATTCTCTTGTGAGTGAAAACAACTTACGGACGAAGAATGATAGGCCTATAGGTCCTATTGGTCCATTTCCGAAGTTGTGTGTCCCTTGTAACACAATTCACTCACCTTACTCCTCAGTCACTTATCACAATGCTTATCGCCGTTGAGTATAGGCCTATTGGGCCGGATGCATAAACGCTAGCAATTGCTTGTGCTAGTCTTTTACTCGAATCCGTATGCATAAAAACAAGCAATTGCTTGCGAGCAGAAGCTCTTGCTAGCAAGTACAAGCAATTGCTTGCTGTCCGCAAGCAATTGCTTAGAGACCAAGCATTTGCTTAAAAACGTATGCATAAAACATACCTTTTGCTAGTTCTTGCTAGCAATTGCTTACGATTTTCCAAGCTCTGTAAAATGAGCTTGAGCTTTTGCTTATCTGGGACGTTCCCTTTTAAGTATCATTTTCATATTCATGGAAGAAAGACAACAGTTGTGAAGGAGTGGTATAAATCTACAAGAAATTACTCTTAAGTAGAGTAAGAAATTTTTCATTTCAACAACGGGAATGTCCAGTGGTTAGCACGCAAAATTTGATGAAAAACAGGTAGGATGTCTCACTTCGGTGGAGAGCAAGGAGACGTCTCTCCACGTGCGATCTGGCAGATGCGGGCTATTGTAAGCAGTGGTGGGAATCAGCCAGTAATACGAGGGTGTGTATAGTTGTGTGTGTGTGCGTCTGTGTGTGCATTTATGAGTGTCATTTCATAGCTCTTCTGCTATGTCAGGAAATGTTTCCGCACACACCCTTTCAAATGCATGCTGCCACACTCGCCTTTGTTCTTGTGTTCGCACAGGCGTGACGCTATTGTTCGAACCCTAAGCAATTGCTTGCTGAATGCAAGCAAAAGGTATGTGCACAAGCAAAAGATTATGCATATGTATTTAAGCAATTGCTTGAGCTACACCTTTTACTAGACGAGCTTGTGCTTTTGCTTGAAGCAATTGCTTACAAGCAATTGCTTGTATTATGCATTCGGCCCAATGTGTTGAAATTTGTCAGCAGAAAGAATATTGTAAGATGGAAATAGGCACCCTACATAGTGTTAGGATACTTTCATGAAGAATGAAAAGAAAGTCGTAATTGCTGAAAGTAACACGGGAATGTAGGCCCAAGTTATATAGGCCTATAGTGCAGAAACATAACATTGTAGCTCTTTCAGTTATGTGTTGACATATTATTATAGTATATATGGTAATAATCATAATATAAATATAGTATTATATTGTATAGGATATAGTATACATAATATGAAGAGTTTGTTCGTAAAAACCGATAAGTCCATAATTTGCTAAATGGAGATATTTGCGATTAAAGGTTAAGAAAATTAAAGAGAATAATAAGAAAATTTTTGCTTCTTTTGACCATAATTTCAAAAATATGTAGTGACCAATATAATCATTTAAAAGGTATTATTTTGTACTTTATGACAGAGACCGTACTTCAATATCTTCAAAAATGGACTTATCGGTTTTTGCGAACAAACTCTTGTGTATGCTGTTGTATCGTCATCGCTATGAATAATCATCGTTTTGAGTTATCATTTAATTTAGTTATAACGATTTATACTAATGTCAATTATCAACATATCAAAAAATATCGTATAACGCAATGTTTTTGTCGTAACATTCTATGGTAGGCCTATAGTGATGATGGTTGATTCATTATGCCGCTCCCCGACAACCGATGAAGAGAGAGCGGCATTAGAACGAACCAGTTTCGTCCATTAACAATTATTTATTCATCAAAGTTTGGGCTAACTCCTGACGGGGGGACGCATTTTTTTTTTCGGCATTACACACATTATTACTTTCATTATAATCATTATCATCATAATCATTGTAATCTGAATTCACCATCACCAGTGGTGGATCCAGGCGGGGGGGGGGGGGGGGGGGGGAGGCGCACCGGGCGCACACCCCCATAATGTTTGGTTAAAACAAAAGAAATAATAGGAAAATGATCCCCCCCCCCCTTACGGAATTTCTGGATCCGCCCCTGATCACCATCACCATCATCATCACCACCGCCACTGGTCATCATCATTATTAACATCGTCACTGTTGAAAAGCAGGGAAATAAAGGAAACGGAAGACGTGAGGGCGTTTTCATACTACGCGCTGACAAAACCACAGAAAAAAAAAAGTTTTGTGGACAAAACCTAAGGAACTTATAATGAGTAGGTGGTGGTGAGGAGATTATCTTGGACAAAACCCGAAACTTCTCGATAAGAGTGTACTGTACTGAAAAGTCTCATGCGTAGAATCATCAGAGCGGGTCGAATCTGCATCAGGCGTACGAAGTACAGTGCCGTATATCACTGTATATTAAGAGAGTCTGGCCAACTCAGAAATTGGACGCCATGTCGTTACCCAGCGTACAGTGCGCTTATGGTTTTAGCGTGTGCGCTTGGAGGGTTAAGTGTGTACGCGCAGGCGTCCCAAAGGCACGGTGTTGCTTGAGTTTTCTTTCTCTTAGAGAGAGAGAGAGAGAGAGGGGGGGGGGGGGAGAAAGGGAGTAGGTTGAGGGAGGGCCATTCTTTCATTTCATCCATGTTGAACAAAGCCAACAATCAATCATTTTTACATTCAAGTAGACACAAGCACACAGGTATACCGTATAAATAATAGGGAAGCTGTCTAAAGGACATAATTCCTGAATATATGATGAATTATTGCTGTGAAAATAAAAGAAGAAGTCACAGTAAGTCGTATCGTAAACTTTCACTAGACTGTATGCTATGTATATTGTATTTAGCAAGTTGTCCAGGGAACAAGAATATTGTATAACAACATGATATATAAATTTACAATTCTAGCAGTGCATAGGATAGACGAATTCCACAGTTATTACTGTTTCGCACGTAAATACATTGTAATCATCAATTACCATCCTATTTAGTCCCATATATGTATGAAACTGACATGAAGGCCCATTAGTATGTAATTCAAAAGGAATACACCTATGTACAATGTACAACATGAAAAAGTGACGTCACCGATATTAAGGTATGTAAAATGATCTAAAATTGTTTAAAAATAATATTAAAAAAAGACATGTTGAACGAAAGCACAAGTTTTTTACCTGGATAACATAATATGAGGGATATCCTCAGTGACATCTGTACCAAATAATAATAAAAAAAAAAAAACACACACACACAAATAAAGATGTCCTAATGGCGACCGGTATTCCTCCGCCATATTACATTGTTCTCTTAGCAGGTGTAGACTGCGTCTTGACAATGTTACACGACAGTTTCACATAATTGGCAGAAAAAATGGCAAATTTGTCACTAAATTTAATGCGTCGAATGTTTACTTTCCTTGAACCAGGTATGAATGGATGTCTTTTATTGTTTAGGAGAGCAAGTATTACGGAATTTGAGCATTTTTACTTTTGCTTACTTGTTCTCACTACTATACTTACTACTATTTTCATGGCAATACTTTCAACGGTTATTTTAGAAATATATAGAAAATTCCGTCATTTCAGTATTTTCACCTACCTTTGACCATCATGGCCAAAATCTTTCCCTATCACGCGTCATTGTCTGGTGATGATGGCATGCAAATACGTGTACCATATTTGGTTTTAAGTTTGTGAATTGGGTAATTTCCAAGGTACAATATTTAGGAACTGCATGGATAATAGTATTTCAACAATAGAGAGTAGAATCTTAACATTACATTTTACCTGACATTGATCCTTGACTTTTACCCCCCCCCCCCCATCCCATACCCCCGCCCCCCCCCCCCCATAAATAAATAAATAGAATAAAATCACGAAAAAATCACGGTCAGGCAGTAAGTTTCGTTTGGAAATACCTGTACTTATACCTCCAGATTTTGCATATAGATATGGGGGGGGGGGGAATAGTGATATTTTAAGAATTTAACCATTATATACATGATTTTGCCCTTTCACTTTGAGCGTGTTTACACAAAAGTTTAGGCCCTATAAGCTAGAAACAAAACTTCGTCCACTCACACAAGCATACATGTCAAGTTTCATTATCTCAAACGGTGTCCACAATATAATTGATTGCGATATGAAGGACAGACGGAAGGACGGACGGACGACCAAAACAAATGCCTCAGGCGACACTTTCGTATCTTATGCCGTATGGCGGAGACATACAAATGTGAATAAAAACTTGGATAGTCTGAAAGACACCGCGAGGAATCCAAAGAAAACAAATCAGATATATATTTTCCCGTCGCACTCGATTTCCCGCTTTTTCCTTTGTTTTGGATCTGTCGGAAAGCGGTGCATCATTACACTAAGAGCCAGGTCGGTTCGCGCAACGCCATGCTGCGCAGGAAGGCATGACGAATCGTCAGTTTATGGCAATAAGATATCAAAATATCTTTCGTGTTGTACCTTCTACTTCAATAAAGTTGACAACCTTACAGCAATGACATATCCCCACTGCACCATGACTGATATTCAGGGGAAGTCCCCAAGGCAAGCAATATTAGCGCGTAGCTGCGCGTAATGAACAATGGGCACTGCGTATGAGCTCTGCTCGCGCCCGCGTGATTGACTTTGGTAACGACATGGCGCCTGTAGGTCACGGGACCAGCTTTTGACCAATCACATGCTTCAAAACACCTAAGCCGAAAATCGAGTTGGCCAGACTCTCACGAAGTACAGTGCCGTATATTAAGAGAGTCTGGCCAACTCATAAATTGGACGCCATGTCGTTACCCAGCGTACAGTGCGCTTAAGGTTTTAGCGTGTGCGCTTGGGGGTTAGCGTTACGCGCAGGCGTCCCAAAGGCGCAAGGCACTGTGTTGCTTGAGAGACACAGAGAGAGAAAGGGTGTAGGTTGGGGGAGGGACATTCTTTCATTCCATCCATGTTGAACAAAGCCAACAATCGTCAATCATTTTTACACATTCAAATAGACCATTGTAGACACAAGCACCCAGGTATAGGGAAGCTGTCTAAAGGACATAATTCTTGAATATAAATATGATAATTTTTTTTGCTGTAAAAATAAAAAAAGAATTCACAGTATGTCATACACTTCCACTAGACTGTATGCTATATCGTATTTAGCAAGCTGTCCAGGGAACAAGAATATTTTACAACAAAATGATAAATAAATTTACAATTCTAGCAGTGCACAGGCAATAGACGAATTCCACAATTATTACTGTTTTGCACGTAAATAACCATCAATTACCATCCTATTTAGTACCATATTATAGTTATGTATGAAACAGACATGAAGGCCTACTAGTATGTAATCCAAAAGGAATACGCTTATGTACAACGTACAACATGAAACGTCATCGGCAAGTGCGTATTAAGGTATGTAAAATGATCTCAAATTGTTTAGAAATAGTTTTTTAAAAGACCTGTAATTGAACGAAAGCACAAATACCTGGATAATTATGATGATGAGGGATATCCTCAGTGACATCCGTACCAAATATAAACTATACGATCAGGACCATTTGATATATAGATATGAAATAAGTTAAAAAACAAATAAAATTGTCCAAATGGCTACCGGCATATACCTCAGCCATATTACATTGTTCTCTTAGCAGGTGTACAGTATGTCCCCCCCCCCAAAAAAAAAAAAAAAATACAATCAGATTTTCGCATTGATAACACCCAATAGGATTAAACTGTTTAAATGCTACTTCAGAGTCTTAAAATATACAATATCTTAGCTCTCAATTTGGTAAAGCGGTCACAGAGAAAAGTGGATTGTTGTAAAGCATGTCATGAGTCTGATTCTTCCAAGTTAAGCACTTCGACGATGCTCTTGTGTGAGATTACAATAGACAGAACTTGGAGGGAAGAGATTTCTGACATCCTCTACAAAACCCCTAATTTCTCTTAGACCACTGAAGCAAATCGAATGGGGTTTTCTGTAACTAATGTGGGCAATGAGTTATAGTTTCATACCCTGAATTTGTATTTAGATTGATTGACTATTTTTAAAGATATCAATGCGGAGAGTCCCGTTGTAATTTTTTTTGGGGGGTACATACGGTAGAGTACGTCTTGACAATGTTACACGTCAGTTTCATATAATTGACAGAAAAAAAATGGCATGTTTGTCATAAGATATAATACGTCGAGAGTTTACTTTCCTTGAACTAGGTGTGAATGGATGACTTTTATTGTTTAAGAGAGCAAGTATTAAGGAATTTGAGCATTTTTTACTCGTCAGTTGACCTATCTATACTTCATGGCAATACCCTGAGTGGTTATTTTAAAAATATGTGGAAAATCTTGTCATTTTACTATTTTCACTTGACCTTTGACCATCATGGTCAAAATCTTTCCCTATATATACGCGTAAACTGTGTAGTAATGATGGCATGCAAATACCGTGTTTGGTTTAAAGTTTTTGCATTGGGTAATCTCCAAGGTACGGAGGAACTGGGTAATAATATTTGAACAATAGATACTAGAATTTTAACATTTTACCTGACATTGATCCTTGACCTTTGGCCACTCCCATGACCCCACCCCTACCCCCCCCCCCCCAATAAATGAAAATAAATAAATCACAAGAGAATCATAGTCGCCGCAGTAAGTTTTGTCTGGAAATACATGTACTCACCTTCAAAAATTGCATGTAGATATGTGGGAAATAGTAATATTGTTTTAAGAATTTAACCATTATGTACATGATTTTGACCTTTCACTTTGAGCGTGTTTACACAAAAGTTTATAAGCTAAAGACAAATCTTCGTCCACTCACACATGCATCTTATGTCAAACAGTTTCATTACAAACGGTGTCCAAAAAATAATTACGGAATGAAGGACAGACAGAAGGACGGACGGACGACCAAAACAAATGCCTCAGGCTACACTTCGTACGTTATGGCGGTGGCATACAAGTGTAAATCAAAGCTTGGATAGTCTGAAAGACACCGTGAGGAATCCAAAGAAAACATATCTTACAGTTTTCCCGTCGCACACTGATTTCCCACTTTTTTTTTCCTTCGTTTTGGATCTGTCGGAAAGCGGTGCATCATTACACATGAGTCAGGTGGTTCAAGCAACGCCATGCTGGGCAGGAATTTAGGCATGACAAATCTTCAGTTTTTCCGCAGAAACATATCAAAATAACTTTAAGATAATATAGTATATACCTTCTACTTCAATAAAGTAGACAACGGCAATGACAATTCATTATCCCCACTGCACCGTGACTGATATAGGGGATTTCCCAAAGGCAAACAAAATTAGCGCGTAGCTGCGCGTAATGAACAATGGGCACTGCGTATGAGCTTTGCTCGCGCCCGCGTGATTGACTTTGGTAACAACATGGCGCCTGTAGATCACGGGACCAGCTTTTGACCAATCACAGGCTTCAAAACACATAAGCCAAAAACCGAGTTGGCCAGACTCTCTTAATATACGGCACTGACGAAGTAGATGTTAGAGCGCCATCAGCGTTTTGTTTACAAACAACATGGCGTCGTCTGCAAGTGGATGCGGAACTTCAAACCCTCAGAAAAATGGGACAGAGAGTTCTGATTTAGATCCTTCCCAGTTCAGAGAGTATACATTCCCGACAGAACAAATTCCAAGGCTTGATGTGTCAGACCCTAAGATTGAAGAGTATGTAGCAGAAGGAGTAAGTATGATTACTATGCTCATAGATAATTGACCATCTTGATTGTGGAATTGTGTTGATGTCGGTGCGTTATCTATATGTGTTGAAGTGAAGCTAAAAAAAGTCGCAGCTACCGTAAACGCTACGCAGAACTTCCCGCAAGTGTTTTCCCGTGTCAGCCGCGGGCCTACGTGCATAATCGCGTGACAACTCGCTGACGCGCTAGATAGAGGCAGAGCCGAAATTGGACAGAAGCCAAGTTCACAGTTATCCATGCTTCATAAGGTCATACTCACATAACTTCTACCACGTCAGCTGTCTTGAACATGTTGTAAAACTAAAACTTAGCAACACCCTAGCTAACACTATACAGCATTTAGAATAAGTCTAGAATTTATAGAGACAATAGTCTCGGAGTCGGAATAGAGTCCTTGTAACTCCTACCTTCACTAAAAAAATGTTCCAATACTATCCAATAGAAGAACTTCCATCTTCGCACTTCATTTTTGCCATTGTACTACATGGCTAACACAGTCATATCTATTATCATTTTACATTTACAGACCACAATTAATTTGATCGTCTTTTTAATTATATTCATTTCAAATATAGCAGCAGGACCTAGAATAGAAATCTACCACCACTTGTTTCTTACTTGCTGACAGTCTGGAAAGACGCAAGGTCCAGAATACCAGATCATATCCTGACACCGAACAGTTATATCTAATTTATAAAACTTCTGTACGAGGTCAGAATGACACTCGGATGTTAGAATACATCTAGCCCTACTCAAGTAAATTCGTGGTGGTCCGCCCCTCCACTGAGCGCAAGCTCTGTCGTGTGCATGTGAACCTGAACTACTCCTATATGTCGGTATGTCGGCAGTACACGAGAGATAGGGCCTAGCAGATTATTAATCATACTCATAGTGACAAAAATATGTATCTTTAACTGATTTAGACAGAAAGATGGAATTGAAAAGAATATTCCTCACTACATTACCTATGTTTGACATTCTTTAGAAAGTTCTACAAAGATTTTTCTTTGTGGCATTTTGCATTCAGGTCATAAATTTAATATTGTTTCACTGCAGTGACATTGCATTTTACCATTTAATATGTCAGTAGAGCAATACATGATTATGGACATACACCTATTGTACACAATGTTTTTCCAAGTATATCTATGCAATGTACATGGTTTGTTTGTGGACAGATTCATACACTTTAGGTTGCCAGTTTCAGTACTTCATAATCTAGAGCCAGAGGCTGCATCACAGACAGTTATACCGTATGAGCCATCAATACCTGTAGTCTAGTCTATTCATGTTGCAGGGATATTGTATGCAAGGGAGAGGTTGTTGTTGTTGTTGTTGTTCATTTTCCATCTGTGAAGATGGCTGGATAGCCCATATTCAGCTAAACTAAGCTGGTCTTCCATGGGGTCCAGTTGGATGTGGGGTGGGACTACTTCACCGGGTTAGACACCCTGCTCTTTGCGATGTATGAATGAAGCGGGATCTTTTGCGTGCAAGAGGTCTGAGGTAAAACACTAGCATATTGATGCAAATAAATTGAATACATGTATATTTCTTATGCTTTTATTTTGTCAGTGTGCCTTGTAAGAAATAAACAACAGGTAGTGGGGGGGGGGGGGGGAGGTGCTGTGGCATTGTGGATAAGACTCCTGACTTCCAATCGGAAGACCCGAGTTCAGATCCCGTCCAGTGCTTACGTCCTTGGACAAGATGTTTTTACCCACCATGTCCCTCTCAACCTAACCCCGGGATGCTCCGTGTACACAGTTACACACTGTGGGAGCGTCCTGAGTCAATAGAGTGCTATATCGGTAAGCTTAAAAAACATAGACAGTCTGTCACAGATTTTCGCGCCTCCGTAAGTTTTGAA
Organism: Diadema setosum; assembly: GCA_033980235.1. NCBI lineage: Eukaryota > Metazoa > Echinodermata > Echinoidea > Diadematoida > Diadematidae > Diadema > Diadema setosum. The sequence goes on along the minus strand of CM067061.1, from coordinate 2,371,471 downwards.
TTTCACTAGAAAAAAACTTACTTTTATAGTATACATACGATTCTTATCTAATTCCTACCATACGTTCACCTTGTTCTTGTTCACACTGGTCCAATGATCTTGAAAAAACGTTTTTTTTTACAGGTCCATCTCCTAGCTCCCCATCCCATTCACCATTTTCGAAATCAGTAAGCAGTACACTGCGCACGTAAATATTCATGTGCTGGGCGGAGTCGCAATGCTTTTAGCCTTCTGACAAGGCCTGCGCGCGCGTACCCACCCAGAAAGCAACGCAATATACAGCGAGAGGGTTTGCCACAACAGTATGATACGGCCTTGCCATAAAGCTACAGCTGTACAGATGAATTGACGGCCAGCACGTGCGCACAAGTTTCAAATCCATTGACTGTATAAGATGTCGTTCTCCCAAGTTCCTTTCGACCGAGTCGTATTTAACTCATCAATTCGAGCAGAAATGGAATATTGGCAGGACCAAAAGTTGAACGCAGTCAGTCTTCAACATTATAGCTTCACCTGTAAGTCTTCATATTACAGAATTTTTGCGATTTCATATTGATATTTAGGCGCTATACTTCGCCTGTCATGATCATATCTGCTACAATGCGCAGCCCCAACACTGCGTGTTGGGGCTGGTCGCAGTTACTCTCAACCCAGGTGTATAAATAGGTACCTGGCAATGCTAGTGTAATAATAATGGCAGGGCCCTCTGGTAGAGCAATGGCAACACTGAAGAGGCTACCCTGAATAAATAAGACATTATTATTATATTATTATTGTTATTATTATTATTATTATTATCATTGTAAGTAGTAGTTGTAGTAGTAGTAGTAGTATCGTTATTATTATTATTATTATTATATTTCATCTTCCAGCAACAAATTATAGGTCAGATAATGTTTTCCCCTATTTTGAGCTGATAAATGTAAAGGAAGATCTGGTTGGATTTTTTTTTTTTTAAATACGATGTTGTAGTTCTAAACAGAAAATATCACTTACAGGCGCACAAAAAGAGCCATCCTACATGAAAAAAACATTCTGGTAGGGAGATCATTGTCATGATATTGAGCTTTTAGTAGGCTCCTGGAATGAATTGTAATATATGATCCCTTCCTTCTTCATAACTGCTTGTACAAATGTAAATTTTCCTTGTGTGTCACACTCGCTCAGGCTACTCATTTTTGTTCTTCGTACCCCTCCATCCCTCCCCCACTAGGATATTATCGAGTATACAGTATGGGTACTATTTTGTTGATGACTTATATTTCTACAAGGAAATTTCCCCTGATGTACTGCTCTGATTGTCTTGCTTTAATCTTTGAAATAGTTTGTAGGAAAAATGGAGGTAGAAACCCAGGGTGAACAATTTGAAATCAAGGGTTCTCGTTGAGGGATTACAGTGTGTGGTTAGAGGTCCACTCTCGTTAACACGCTGGCTGTCAAGATCCTCCTCCAAAACTATCTATGGAATGCTATGTCCAACCTATAAAAGATACCTGATATGGAATGCTACATATTCCCTCATACTGTGTCAACACTTTCATATGTCATGATAATTTTTCTGAAATCCTGGAGATATGAATTTTGGGAGAGCAGACATTTTGATCACGGATTGTAATAGATTGTATGTTGCAACCTTGACAATTGAGACAGCCATAGTACCAAGAAAGATCAATGTTCAAGCTTTGTCATGGCTGAGTTTGCAAATAAAATGATTTCCTACTGAAATGTACATGTAGGATGAACTACTAGATGTCAAAGGGTCGCTTTATATCAACACATTGGTGCTATCAGCTTCCTTTCTCTTCGCTGTGTCTCAACCTTGCCAAGAAGCAGATTTTGTGTTGTAGGAGTGCTACATGGTGCTGGACACACAGAATCTGTCTTGCAGACTTGGAAATCCTGAGGTGCACTGATTATAAATTTTGAGGCTATTTGCCCTCAGCAAAGTTCACCACAATGAACAGACTTTGCATAAAGTACTGTATATTTGTATGTTTGCATTATATTCAAATTGATTATAACTACAAGAACCAAAAGAGATTTGTGATAAATGGAATTGAGATGGCCAACTAAAACGTAAGAATCTAATTCACCAAACAACCAATGAAAGCAAGTAGGGTGAAGATGGCAAATAGCTGGGGTGAACCTAACACAGAATGTTGAACAAAATATCAGATGTGGAGATACAATAAATGAACACATCTGAATAGGAAAGGAATGAAGGTGATGAGAGATATAGCATAGAGGTCAATTTGGAATGGATGACGACCTAACGACCTATACAAACTGAATTAAATACCAAACCAAAACTAGAAAAAAAAACCAACCTTCATCTTTAATAGCTGTCTGACAGTATCTTACTTACATTTGCATATTCTTGTATACATTGCAATTCTGCAAATACATGTGTCATTCAGACAGACATCTAGAAAAAGAGATATATATACCACCATTTTGGTGTAATGAGGAAACAGCCAGATAATGTTCTCTGCTTACCTGTGGCCCTGTGTATGGTTAGAGGTCCTCACCTCCTAACGATAGAGGGGAAGATAATTATGCTCAGGTATCCAACATTCTCAGCCAGTAGTTTTGCGCTTATTCCAAGGAGTTATCTTACCTAATGTGTAGGACCAATGTTAAGGCTCCAGGCTTGTTTGTGTGTTTGCTGATGTTTTTGTGTGTGTAGGATTACCCAAAGTGTCACAACTGTATGTAGTACAATATCATATTATCTGAATGCAACTAACATTTTGTATTTTTGTATGACATCCCTCCTTACATTATGCACATTTCATGGAAATAAAGCTAAGCTCAATCTTTTTTTTTTTTTCAGCTTTGCTGAACTGAAATCTGTTGCAAAATGTTTTGTTTTGTTTTTTCTTTTTTGCCAAATTTAAGGTCTGGAACCAAACTGCACAGTTAAGATATGTCATCATGTCATGTAAAGTGAACATTAATGATGAAGTAATGTCAAAGTTGGATGAATTGTATGATTGTACAATTGTGTACATGTATGACTGAGATATACAAATTCATGAAATTCTTCCATCGAGATGTTTTCATTGCAACTGATTGACAAATTGCCCTATATCGACGTAAATAAGCACTGAATCGATCACTGTTTTAGTAGTAGCCATGATAACAAAAAATCACGGGCGTACATACTCGAGCAGGATTCGAACCTATGACCTCCTGATCTCTGGACAGGTGTCATCTCCACTAGACCACCGAGCTTCCTCCCGACAGCAAGTGTTGGTTCTACATCGTAATCCTTATAGCATTAAGCGGGCTGAGATGATTTTGAAAACAGGGAAATATGAGAAACTGTGATTTTTTTTTTCTCCCAGTCCATAAATGCATATGTTCAGTAAAGAAATTTGACAAGGTTGATTTTTTTTTTTTTTGCATGATATGAATCTAGTACAATAGGCATACTGACCTGTAATGAACAAAAACATTTAATCACTAAATTTACCATGTTTATTTTAACCCGTTGAGGACGGACCGATTTTGCTACAACACGCATTTCCCATAGACCCCTGCCCGAGTATACTCGGGACTCGTCCTCAACGGGTTAACTAATTCAATGGAAGCAAAGGTAATTTCAGCCATCTGTGTTTAAAAGGTATCAGTAACCAAACTAAATGCCGATAACCATGACAATAGTAACATATGAAGGAAAAAGGAGGTACAGTAACACATATGCTGTGCTGTGTTTAAGATCGTAGGATGTTACAATTTATTTGAAATACAGACATTTTGAAGGTGTTACCTGCTTCTATTCTTTTCAATGATTTTTTTTTTATTTTTAGGTGATCCGAGTATCCTCTCGGATCACCTTCTGTATCTGTACGGATTCTTTGTTCTTCTTCTTTCTTTATTTCTGGACAAAAGTTGTGTATCTACGTACTCAGAAAGTTCTCACAGTATCAATTTCAAACTCATACCATATATGTATCATGTCCCAAAGACGAAAAATTTTATAAAATCATAGTGATCAGTCGACCGTGACGTCACTATGACGTCATTATATGAAAACACATTTTCATCCATATCTCATTAATGGAATAGAATTCTTCAATGAAATTTACGTCACATATACTTTAAGTCAAGCGGATTCTACTCATATTGTCAAAATTCATATTTATTTTAGAACGCGCGCGTACGCGCGCGTTGAAATATTTGTATGCTCAAATCGAGCTCAAAATTTTTTTGCACACGTTTCAGACCATTTGGAGCATTTTTTGAAAAATTGAAAAAATATACGCACGCACAGCTCATATGCAATGAAAATTTCCCGTTTTTTTCACTTTGATCGGATGTGTGAAATGTCAAGGAATATTTCTACCAAGTTTCAAGTCAATCCGACTCAAAATGACGTCATACGGGTCCGTCAAAGTTGAAATTCCGATATACAGTGCAACAATGCCAAAAAACTGCCAATTTTAAATCCAATTTTACTCGTCAGGATGGACGGTGACCCCCCATTTTTTTTACATATTCTGAAAGCTGATGAGTTGTACATGTCATTTCATGGGTTGGCAATGCTGGAAAAATGATTAAAATATATCAAATTTCTTAATAAAGTAAAAAAAGTAAATTTTCAAAATGACGTCATCAAATTTCAAATTCATTCAAGCATATCTCACTTATTTTTTAGCTGATTTTCGTCCAAATTTCAATATGTTGTAGCTTATTAAATGGTCTTTCCGATATATAATAACAACAATTTGATTGGATGACGGCATCACCTCGTAAAAAGGGATTGAAAGTAACATTGTTAAATTTGACCAGTTTACGTGTTATCTCTATGGGAGTGCAGTTTTTCTGGAAATGAAAACTGACATGACTATCTTTATCGAGCACTAGCTCACTTATGCTTCGGTGAATTTCTCCCATATTTTAGTATGTTGTAGCTGAGACTTTGGGCTATCGTTAGTGTGCCCTTCGTTTTTTCATACGGAGTCGGCATCATGCCCAAAAACTTGGTTGAAATTAAAGCTTTTCTTCCATGTATTTTCATATTCCTTTCTTTCTGCAACTTTCTTTGCAATAACTCAAGAAAAACAAGCTCTATCAGCCCAATATATTGCACATATTTAGTTTATGTCACGTACATTATTTCATAAAATAACAACTACTTGATCGGGCACCATCTTGGGTATGTAAATTAGGGTCAAAGGTCAAAAATGTTTCATCCTGTATCTTGGTGAATACATGTCTTATCTTTCCCATATTTTGCACACGTAAAGACCATGTTACAAGAATCATTTCACAAGATAACCACTTTTTGCTCAGATGCCATCTTGTCTGTGCAAAGTAGGGTCAAAGGTCATATGTACTTCTTTCTTTATCTTCATTATGACGTGTTATCTCTATGGGAGGGAATTTTTCTAGATGTGAAAATTGACATGATTGTCTTTATCGACGACTAGCTCAATTACCCTTCGGTGAATTTCTTCCAGATTTTAGTATGTTGTAGCCAATGTAATACTCTTTAAGTTTTCTTCAATCAAAGTTTTAATCGGATGATGTCTTCACCTCGTGAAAATAGATATAATGTAACCTTGTCAAATTTAACCAGTTTACGTGTTATCTCTATGGGAGGGAATTTTTCTGGAAATGAAAATTGACATGACGGTCTTTATCGAACACTAGCTCACTTACTCTTCTGTGAATTTCTCCCAGATTTTAATATGTTGTAGCTCAGACTTTGGGCTATCGTGACTATACCCTCCATTTTTTCATACGGCGCCGATATCACGTCAAAAAACTTGGTTGAAATTATACTTATCTTCGATGTATTGAGATATTTCTTTCTTTCTGCAACTTTCTTTGCAATAAGTCAAGAAAACCAGCCCCTATCACGCCCATATTTTGCACATGTTTAGTTCATGTCACGTACATTATTTCATAAAATAACAACTACTTGATCAGACACCATCTTGGGTATGTAAATTAGGGTCAAAGGTCATAAATGTTTTAACCTGTATCTTGGTGAATACATGTCCTATCTTTCCCATATTTTCCACACGCAAAGACCATGTTACAAGAATCATTTCACAAAATAACCACTCTTTGCTCAGATGCCATCTTGGCTGTGCAAAGTTGGGTCAATGGTCAAATATACTTCATTCTGTATCTTCGTTATAGTGTATACCGAATTTGGTACCAAAGATGGCAGACCTGACTCTCTTTTCTAAATGGGAATCCAAACATCACACGGCCAATGTCTCTAAACACAGATGAAACCTATATGGTCATGCCTATTGCGATCAGGACTCGAATCATCGATTAAAACAAATCGGATCACCTAATTTGTCAGTCTTGACAAATTCCAAGTCTAGTTTTATTTTTTTTTTTTAATTAAAGTGAAGAGTAGGGAGGGGTTTGATGGTCCATCATTTCCTAGTATTTCAAACCTTTGTCACTCTATCCCAACCCCTCCCTTCCCCCACTTACTTTAGACAAGTTCAGATTGCATTATCCAAGCTGTTATGAATCAGCCAGATGCTCAAGTATGTCATTGCAAAGATCAAGTCCTTTCTCTCTGTCAGTGTGTGCTGATAGATCCATCTTCATGATGTCATTAGTTCGAATTCAACAACAATGTCACAGCAGCTGTAACAGCTCTAAACATGTCTTGTGGTCATCACATCTATTCATCATCATAAAAATGTATCTTTCACATTATGTAGCAAAGATTGCACTCTGCTAGCTTTATATGATGTTTTCATGCATCAAGTGATGAAGAACCAAGCACTAATGATGTGTGATATTGTAGGGCTGGTATGGACTGCAACTGTGTTTTACTTGTGCTTGAGAATATCATCATGTGCTGTAGTATTGGATTTTAAATTGAGATCTGTGATATGTGTTTAAGGTCCTGTTTAACTTTGGGAGCAGTAATTTAGAAAATGTTCGAGATATCACATTAGATGCATAATGTAGGTCAGTTGTATCATAAAACATTGTACCATATAAAAACTTTGCAGTGAAGCCTGAAATATAAGGAGATATCAGTATTTTCCCCAATAAACCATAACTGTAGACGGTTTAGTCTAGAAACATTTTTGTTATAACTATTGTTCACATTTTGTATGTAACAATACTTAACATTGATTATACTGATTTAAATTTTTACATTCAGAGTCCCTTGGTTGTTTCTATCCCTAACTCACATGTAGATCTATTTTGAAGCACTAATGCTGGGTTTTTGTTTCATCTGCAAATGATAAATTATGCGTTTAATGTATACTCATGTTTTCAATTCACGATAGCACAAGTGCTTTCTATTGTCCACTGTCATTATTTTGCATCAATGATGATTTTAATAGCTTTTGTTCAAAGTTTCAGGAAGGTGTCTCACCTACATAGTGACCATTTAGAAATAGCAAGAGCATGGGACTTTGTTTTATTTATTTATTTTTTTGTGTGTGGAGCAGTTAAGAGATCTTTATAATAACAAAGGTATTCAATACGAGGTTCATTTATAAGTTGAATGCCCTATATGGATATTGTATGCAAAAGTTGACAAATTTTTCACACATGCTGTAAACAGATAAAACTCTTCATCTTCACAGAGACCAGTGGTTATAACAGGTAGCAACCTGGTTCAGACTGCACTCAAGTGGGATCTGAACTATCTGGAAAAAAACCTTGGCGATGGCAAGTTCAACGTGTACATCTCCAAGAACCACAAGTTCATGTACTATGACAACAAGAAGTTGAACAAGGAGCAGAAGTTTTCGCCAAAGTCTCGGCTGACGGAAATGACATTTCCAGACTTTGTGAAACTGTTGGAGAAGAGTGATGGCAAGATGGACAAGTGAGTCAAACCATAGAGGGAATGTTTGTTCCATACTTTCTGTGTGCACCACGTTTGCAAGCCCGACTCAGTTGATGGCTTGCCAGCGTTGCAAATTTTGCTCATGTGGCACAACCACACATAAACTGATAGGACTGATAAATCTCCACATGCCATGGTTTATTGAGAAAGTTCATAACCATAGCTTGGTCATAAGATTTATGTCTTAGCAAAGCTTGCTAGTTTCTCTACATCTCTGCTGTACTGTATTTCTAGTATTGACGCTACATGGCCTTGAAAAACAATGTTTTGCAAGAGCACTCATGCGTTGCAGTCTCAGAATAATGTTGCACAGTGTACCCTGGGGTTTACACCATGGCACACAACAGTTGAAGAGAAAGGGTCTCCAGTTCTGTTATTTGTATTGTCAAAAATGCTATGCTTACGCTTCCACCATGAAGTGTCGCCGATGGAGTTATGTTTTCAGGTTGTCCATCTGTCTGTCCCGCCTGTAATTGATCTTGTGGATGACATAACTTCAGAACCATTTGATGTAAAATGAAACCCATACATTTGATGTAGTCTTATATACTGTATGTGTGCCGTTTCATATTTGTGGGATAAGGAGTGATTGACACAATTCTGACAAGCCAATCTTGTAAGTTTTTTTCTTGTGATCACCTTTTTGTTGTTGTTGACTGCCAGGATATACCTACAGCAGGCACTGAATGATACAGTAGGCCCCAACATCGTGGAGGACTTTGTGAGGTTCAACTGGCACTGGGTGACAGGTTATCAGAAGAGGAACAGCTGGGGTCCACTCACTTCCAACTTACTCCTCATCTCAATGGAAGGTGAGATACTTTTCTCCACGTAGCCTCTCTTTATCTCCTTTTAACCCGTTGAAGACGAGTCCCGAGTATACTCGGGCAGGTGTCTATGGGAAATGCGTGTTGTAGCAAAATCATTCCGTCCTCAATGGGTTAACTCCTGTGTGTGCTTCTGCTATGATGAGACGAAACTCTTCATGATGAACTGCCATTTGTGTAGCCTCCACAAATAATAGAGGAACATTTGATTTTGCTGTCAAAGTGACAGTTGGTTTGTCTCTGTGTAATGTCTTTTCTCTGAAATATTTACAAGTTTAAAGAACCCTGATAAGCAGTGAGGTGGTAGGGATTTCTGAGGTTACTCTTTACTTTTGAACTCTCTGAAGTACAACAAAGATGAAAATGAACAACTCTGACAGAGAAGAAGAGATTAAAAAAGAAAGAACAAAAACAAGAGAACAAGGACCTTTAACTGATAGAATGTATGTTTCATGCAGGTAACCCTATTTGATCTTTTTTTCTTTCGTAGATCAGTTCGTTGCGTTTCTTTCTAGGAGTTCATCAAGACAGATATTAAATGCATTTATCTTTTTCCCAATGTCTCACTATATGTTTTTTTTTTCTCTCTCTCTCTCTCTCTATTTTCCCCACCCTAATATAGGCAATGTGACACCGGCACACTATGATGAACAAGAGAACTTTTTCGCTCAGGTCAAAGGTTACAAGCGCTTCATCATGTTCCCACCCAGCCAGTTTGGATGCATGTACCCCTATCCAGTCCACCATCCTTGTGATCGGCAGAGCCAGGTAATAAAGGGTCTTCCTCATCTTTCTCATCATACTTCTCAGCCTTTTATAGATGCAAGCACACAAATTTTTGCTAGATTTCCTGCGTTTTGGAGTACTAGTAGTATCTCACCAGAAAAGGAGGAAATGGATAGTAGATTTTTGACTACAGAACAAGCCGAGTTGGTGGGATGGTTTGTATTTGTACGCAACAATTACATATGAATTAAATGTAAACTTTTTTGGTCTGATATATCACAGATTATCTTCACCCCTGGACTGGCAATTCAATTTGAAGAATATACATGTTCAGCAATGTTTCTACATAGTTCTAAGTCAGTAGTTCCAGTGGTAACTCACACAGGCATGTTCATTGATTTGGGGGGGAAAAGTTAATAAAAGAAGTAACTTCTTTGAGAACTTTTACATGTATGGGCCCATACATTGTATGTGTTCCTAACCCAGTGATTCTAGACCCCTCTACTTAATGTACCTCTTAACCCTTCGAAGACTGGTCCATATTTTACTTGTTCAGGTGTCTGTGGGAAATGAAAGCAATAGCAATATCTGCTTGTCCTCAATGGGTTAATATGCTTACAACCAGGTGGACTTTGACAAACCAGACTTCAAGAGATTCCCCAGATTCAGAGATGCTAAGGCTGTAGAGGCAGTGGTTGGTCCAGGAGACGTCATCTACATTCCCATGTACTGGTGAGTTCGTCAGAAACATGAATTAAGTATCAAGTCATCAGTTGAAATCCAGGAGGACATTAAAAAACCCACAGATTTTGCAAAAGAGTTAATACCCATTTATAATGCAGCCATTAAAGGGATGGTATAGTCTTGGTTGAGATGGGGATTCAGGTTTCCAAATTTCTCTTGTGAGATAATGAGAAACTTTTTATTAGATATGAAAGAGCATATAATTCTAAGAGGAATTCAAAGTTTATTTGGTGAAAATTGGTTTTTTGAAATGGCTCAAATATCCAAAACAAAGCAATAGTAATAAAAGGTGTGACCAACCTTTTATTAGGATTGCTTTGTTTTACTTTGTTTGTGGATATCTTGGCCATTCCTCTTAGAATTGCATGCTCTTTAAGCTAATCCTCACCTCAACCAATACTGTATCATCCGTTTAATGTTTCTTCTTTATTCTCTAAAAGTTCTGTTTTCTTTGATGCCAAACAGAGTACTGTATGTAACATGTGACTTAACATTTTCTCCAACATTTACAATAAAAATGTGCATTGTAATACTGTTCCTGGGTATCGTTTTCCATACAAAAGAAGTATGACATAAAGCTTACAGCAAATGCCATTAAAATTTCCCCATCATATTTCATATGCATATTGCATCTGTCATTTATAAGTCTTTTGTTTAAATTCTAGCTCATTCTCAAACTGTTGAAAGAGAGTGATGAATGTATCTTATACATTTCATCTTGCCTTCAGTAGAATGCATTTAAGATGTCTTGAAGTTATGCTGAGATAAAGATATTGATTTCCTTACGTAAATGGCTAAGGTGGTATCTCACTGAGCTGCGAATGTTTACGAGCATAGCGAATTCTAGGAATATCAGGGTTCGTTAAACAGTTGTGATAAAATTCGTAAACAGTTGCAATCAAGTTCGGAAACAGTTTTCATTGTTGTAAACTGTTTTTGTTGTCGGAAAGAAACATTGAGCATGTTCAAAATTTCTTTACGACAAGAAAAACTTTATGACATTGAAATTGTTTGCGAATTTGATAGCAACTGTTAACAAAACCTGGCAAAACCTAAAATTCCCTAAAATTTGCTACATTCGCAAACATTTGCCGCTCAGTGAGATAGCCCTTTACTATTTATGCTTCGAGGAATTCAGGTAGCATCATGTCAACATGTTAAGTGTGATAATGCTATGACTGCATGATAAGAAATGATATATGAAGGCATTCATGTACTTAACTCTTTGTGTGCCAGGGACCTCAGGGTGCGTTTGAGCGCTCTAAAGCGAACCAAAGCGAACTGAACCAAAGCGTACCGTACCGAACTGTGCCAGTTTTGGAGCGTTCGAATGCTCTGTTGAGAAAGCGTACCTCACGAGTTGTTTTTAGAAAAGGTCACGCATTTTTGTAGCAAGAATGTCATGCATTTTTGTAGCAAGAATGTCATCCACCTGGCGCTTGAACTACTACAGCTGTCCCGAACAAAGAGAATGATGTCTTTCCATTGTGACGTATGCGCATGATACGCGCATGCTTTACAACGAACTTTTGGTACGCTTTGGTACGCTTTTGGAGCACATCGGGAAGTGGTCCACTTTTGGCTCGGTACAGTATGGTACAGTACACTTTAGGAGCGTTCGAGCGCTCCTCTGGCGCGGGTACGGTACGGTACAGTTCGCTTTAGGAGAGCGCTCGAACGCACCCTTAGACAGTGTGTACAATGCTATGAGGTTTACTGTCCCATTGGCACTCAACACAAAGGGTTAATATACCTCTTTGTGGTCTCTGCTCCATAGGTGGCATCATGTGGAATCCATCCTTCATGGTGGTGTCACCATCTCAGTCACTTTCTGGTTCAAGGTGGGTTAAACCTTATGTCATTCTTTGCATCAGTGCCCAAATGCCTATCAAGTCAGTGTTAGGTATGTACATTTTGAAGGGAAACAGTAGACCCACCGCACACTGTACAATCAGACTGGTCGAATGACCTTAACCTGTTGAGGATGAGTCCCGAGTATATTCAGGCAGGTGTCTTTGGAAAATGCATGTTGCAGGAAAATCTGTCTGTCCTCAATGGGTTAAGACCGGAAGTATGACGTCACCAGCCTTGCCAGTTTCCAGTCGTACGACTGGGTCTTAGTGCCAGTCATTAAGATTTGACATGTTGAATTTTCACGACCGTTCGAGGACTTTCAGCCAATCAAGATACAGCATTATGCAAAGAGCAAAGAAGCACATGCAATGTGCACTGCGTGCACTTTCATACTTAGTAATCATTAGTAAAATGTACTGAGGCCAGAGTCATGAAGTCTAATCGTATAGTGTGCATTGCCAGGTCATACGACCTGATCTACTGGTCTGAAGGTCGTATGGTCATGAGTCGTATGGGCTTAAAACAAAATAGTAACTATTCAATTGTCAGTACTGGTGAGAGATTTAGCGCAGATGACAAGTCACTCAAAGAGAAATCTATAAAATCAAGAAAGCAATCAGAGTACCTTTGAGAGAAGTCGGACATACATTAAAGAAAATTACATTGCACAATTTCAACAAGAAGCTGCTAGGTCAAACACGAGTCTCTGAATACCAAAGAGATTTTTCTCCTCTCCACCACTAGAGGGCAGACTATACAATGGTGCTTGAGATTTCATGGGGGCTGCCACCATTACCCACTTAGTAATGGCGGACTTTTTGCGTAGTGAAGTAACATTTTTAAAGCACGTATTTGAACTTTTGAACTTTTACGCGAGTACGTGCTTCTAGATTTGGCTGCTCCTAGGTTGCTCGTTTGCTAGCATGTTAGCATGAGGGGTGAGCCTACTGCCTCATCTTCCATTGCTCCCTGTGTGCTCACAAAACAATAGTACAGGGCATATGCATACTACAACGTAAGCACTTCAGTACTTACTGGGGAAAAGCTCTTTGCTGAATACTCAATTCTTATTGACTGATACCTGAGTTAGGTTTGATCTTCTGAGTTTTGTTTGATTGCATCATTTCATGCAACAGGGCCCAGGTCATTGTAAAAAAAAAAAAAGTCTTATACACTGCTGTTTTTATGGTGTAGGCTGGAGCAACTCCAAAGCAAGTTGAATATCCACTGACGGCCCAACAGAAGGTCTCCATCACAAGAAACATCGAGAAGATGCTGGGAGAGGTTCTCAAGGATCCTAATGAGGTTTGTCAATTTAATGGTCCTTTCTCAGAAGTCTTTGTTAGGGTTGTACATTGGTCAAGCACTTGTCAGGAAGAACGGTTAGTTGTGTCTGCAAGGTGCTCAGTTTTGAAGGTACCCTTTGACTTTTATCAGAGTGAGTACTCATTCCTCAAGGATAATGGTAAAGACCGCGCAACATCTGTACCCCTTACTAAAGAATTCTGCAGATATGCTCACTTCGAGAGGAAACAAATGAAATAATATTGAATACACTCTCACTCTTTAAGGATCAGTGTTATGGTGCTACTCCAGAGTTCTAGTAGGGGGTGCCATGGAGTTGTAAACTGCTCTGGAATCCCATTGAGACTTGTGTGGTAGGTGCTCATGCAATGCTGTACTTTGTACAAGTACTCATATTAGTTTTTGTTCTAGTGGTGGGCATTCGTTTTGCTTTGTTTTTTATAACTAAGCATGTTTAGTAGTGCACATTTTTGTTTTCATAACAATGTGTATTTATTAGTGCTCATTCAGTTTGTTGTGTGTTGTATATATCGACCAGCAGTGTGTGTTCAACAAATCCTTCTATTAGTAGTACATGTTGTATACTCATAATTTTGTTTTCATGGACAGCAATTTGTAAAAGTTCCATCCCGCAAAAAGAAAGAAAAAAAGAGTCTCACATTCAAATTACTGGTTTTAGAGTGAATGTCAATGGTATTGGTGTCTTCCTGTCCCATGTTTTCACAGGTTGGACCCCTCCTCCATCTCATCGTCGATGGTCGCTATATCGATGAAGTAGACGCCATGCCCCCTACCAGCTAGCACCGGTAGTAAACGCCTACCTTAAGTCATATCCCCACCCCCACCCCATGGGGGGCTACGGGTGAGATCCTGTGTTAACTGTCTCTCATGGACCTGCTGTGCTGGTTAGTGGTATGCGGGTGTTATCTGATTTGGGTGAGATTTCCTCCAGTTCTTGCAATGTTAGTGATGATTTACGAATAGAAGGAATGAACCTTGCTTGCATAGAGAGATTTGCAGGATTTAGGTGATGGATTGTAAGCAGTGCATCAGTCCAAATGAAACTCACAATGCTTTGTAGGCCTATGATGTTTCCTGTAAATTGTCCCCCACAGCACTAGGGTATATTCATGAATGTTTATAGAGAAGCTTTGTCTATGTAGTCCTTTTTTTTTTTAATCACAGAAATTGCTGGACAGCTAGCAGTCAGTCGTTATAAATTCCAACAAGATTGTCAGTTCTGTTACTTGATGGAGATGAGGATAGTGTACAGTTGTGAGAGAATGTTGCCTGTTTTGCAGAAAACAACAAAGATATATTAGCAAAAGCAACAACCAAGAACAAGTATTTAGTAGTAAAGATGATATTCACTTTATGTATTTTTGCAGGCTTTATGTTTTTCTCATACATGTTTATTTCTACTTTTACGTTGTGCACTTTTGATAATCTTAAACATGAATAAGAACAATTGTTTTCTTAAGTATGTATATACTCTACTCAGTTCCCTGCATATTATAGGCCAAATGGCACATGACAACTGTGAGATTTTATCCTTGACAACTTTCTGTTTAAAAGCATTTCTCAGAATTTATATTCAATGATTATTTGCACGATAACTATGTAGTTTATAGTAATTGCAGATGGGGACAATCAAACAAACAGCTATCTAGTTTATACATCATACACAATGATGACTCAACATCTTCACATATTACTATGTTTTCAGGAATTAACACCGAAACTATCATAAATGTATCGCTACCATAGCGTATGGCAACATTTTTGTGTGTTGTTAAATTCGTAATCCAACAGTTATTTGGGAAAATTAAACCCTTGCAAAATTAACAGCTTATACAGTATACCATGCTGAGTTTGACCATGATGATATATATGTTTTTTTTTTTTTTTTTTTAACGAAATCTAAGCACATACAATTATCACATGGATGATTTTTTACACAAGCCATCAGATACAAAATGATGAGCAGAAATGAAACAAATTGTTTAGATATTCAAACATCTGTCAGGCATATCTTCTTAGCTCCTTAGATTTAATGTTTTCAACCTGATATGTATTTGATTCATTGGAAAGGATTTAAAGTAATTGCATAAGACTTGTGCCATTAATTGTTATGGTGTTGATGCCTCAGAATTATGTCAAAAAGACGTATTTATCGAATGTGCAATTTTTTTCTCTTTGTATATAAAAAAATTCATGTAGATTTATGTTTTACATGCTTGCTGCAAACTGGTTGGTACAAAGACATATTCAGTTTGATTTATCTCTTTTTTTTCTGGGATGTTTGATGACATTTGTATGTGCCTTTTATGACTGAAGTTGTGCATGGGAGAATGAAGGGTTTGTATGTCTGACCAGAAATGATGGTTAGACCATGTGTAGAGGTACATAGTTTGAAAGAGTTGTGAATATTCAATGAGTAAATGAGTGAGTATTTTAGCTGTGGGGAGGGTCCCCTTACAACTCTCTTCTTGTTCAAGTTTATTCATGTAGATAATGAATAAGTAGCAATTTTCTTTTTGGTAAATTTACAAATACAAAATAACCTTTTTCTCCAAAGGGGTTGCTGTGCCATGAAAAAGAGATAACAAAATCTTACCGTAAAGGAGCAGCATGTATTTCTTTTTTTTTTTCTTTTGTTGAAAACTTGTTTTGTAGGGCATAAAACTGAAATATTTGTTGCTATGCATATTTTGACTAGTTGTGCAAATTGTGTTATAAATAGAGAAAGAAATTAAATATTACTTGTAGCTTCATAATTACCTGCTGCCTGGAGCATTTGTGACAGAGAGAATATGAGATAATATGTGACATTTGTGACGGACATAGTTTGACATACACTTCTATGTAGGATTAAAGGATGATCATGTTATGTGTCATGTCATCACTGCGATAAAACTGATTGGTGTGGAACAACTTCAAAATATGTTTGGAAGGCTTTGTCAAAACCAATCACATGTCAGAAACACTGAAAAGTAAAGAAAAGGAACCTCACACATAAACAGTAATTTTTATAAAGAAAATTTCTATGAAGATATCAGAGTTATTGTGATTGTGTGATTTTAAAAAAAAATGTCTGTTAACATTTGGTGGCACATTTGATAATATTGTTGATCTCATTTAATTCTTGAATAAGTACTTAGTGCTTGTTTACGGCTCTCTGTCTTACATTTGTTTTCAGTTGATGTCATATATTACAGTAACATACTGTATATATGTGGGATGTATAATGCCATTTAAGTGATCAATATAGAGAAGTCAAAAGTGTAAAAACTGATATGATATGCATGGTTTATAACAACACTCGGATGTACATAGAAACATTTTTGGCTAGTCCATTGCTCAGATTGCAAACTAAAGTCAGCGTGCTTTGAAGAACTTGCCCATATGTAGGATACCGGTTTGATAATATATCCCACTTATGTTGAGGAATGCTTCTCTCCGCAATGTCCCATAATCAACTTGTCGTGACAATTGTATGTTTCCATTTCATTTCTTTGCCAGGAATTTTTTTTTTCCCTGTATGAACTGTTTTCAGGGCAGGTAAGACTTTGACAAGCTCAAGGCATATCCCTCCACTAGAGTGGGAAGTATAGTAATAATGGTCCAGTGTGATGAGTGCACTTGACAGAAAACATGCACAGGCATTGAAGTCTGCTTTCACAATTGTATCTATAACTTTTGACCCCCCCCCCCCCAAAAAAAAAAAAAAAAAAAAAGGTTTTGTAGTTCAATTAAAGCTCCTTGCACCTGCTATTCAAGAAGTATCACTTGTTGACTGATAGAATTACTGTGCCATGGAATATGTGGAGAAATTCAGTGTTTGATAGAGGAAGATTACTTTTTCCTCTTGGCATGATCTTAAGTTCTAAATGTGCATACATGTATGTGGGATGCCAGTGTGTTTTGTTATGTGTGGAAATGTGTCTTTTTACAACATGTACATTGAAACACTTCTCTTAGTACTGAAAGGGAAAAAAAAAAACTTTTTTTTTTGGGGGGGGGGGGGAAGGGCTCTGTAGTGTATGTGTTTTGTTAAGAATTATTTGTAAATCTTGCAAATTTTAAACTTTCTATATTATTTCATTGGTCAAATTGGTTTACTATTTCTGCTTGTTCAAGCTTCTCCATGATGCAAAGCTTGTGACATTGCATATAAACACATAGCCAGTGTTTACTTTTTGCTTGACAATCTGAAATTATGTCACATCCATGAACCAAAAAAAAAAAAAAAAATACAGTGTAACCAAAACTGGATTATTGCTTTTGTCATTTTTGCTCTGCTGCAAATCCACAAACCTATTCCTGGCTTTCCTTCATGGTATGGTCTGAATTCAAGTATTACTGTTGCATCCTGCCTCTTGAGGTGTGAACCAAATTCCATGCATTCCCATTCATTGTCATTAGTGTCATGTATGCTTTTAACAGCAGCCAAATTGAAGTGCTTAATCTGTTAAATGTCTGAAAAATGTTTAAATGTGTGGTTTCTACTTTGACTAAATTAAAACAATAGTATAGGATTTATGGCACAGTCATCTTTCAGATCTGTTACCCTGTTTTGGGGGTATGATGCCTGTTTGTACATGTATGTGTCAAGAACATGTGGATTCTCATGCAATCAAACTTTGACTCCAAAGTATATTTCAAGATAGAAAGTGTAACTGTTCTTGATAAAGTTAGGTGATCAAAACTTTTACCATCTTTCCTTTCCAGTGCTTTGCATTGTTTGCTTTTCTTAATGTTATTGATCTTTGCATATCATTGCTAAAGTATTTTACACTTTTTTTCTTTTTTTTTTTAGACCAACATTTATAATTTCACATCTTAACAAGTTTCTGTTATTAAGAGGAATGTCTTTACAAATGGATGCCTCTTATTTTTTTTTACTGGTGGTGGTGTTGACAATATGCATATTTATCAGCAAAATCCAGTAATGTGTCCTATTTCAAATTGAAAAGACAAATTAAACATTTGTCTGATTGATGTACAATCATTTATGAATATGATATCTTAACTTGCTTGCGTGTAGTCCTACAATCCTTGTTTGTATGAATTGCCAACAGATCAAGAATACAACAACAACAACAACAAAAATACAGTGAACTCCCGTTATAATGAAGTCCTTGGGGAAAGGCCGTTTTCTTTTGTTATATCAACATTTCAGTATAATTGAACAAATAAACCACTGAAAAAAAGACACAGAGCAGATAGTATTGTTGCCTGAATTTTGACTTTGTTGTAACTGGAATTTCATCATAACTGTGTTCATTATAACAGGAATGCACTGTACCGATATATACATGAAGAGTTGTAATTGATGAATTTGATGTTCCAAGCAGACTGAAATCTTTATGAGGAAAATGTAAAAAAATCAACAGATTTTAAGATTATATTGAAAGAATTGTTGTGTGCCACAAACTATCAGAAGCCGCTACAACTTGCCAATTAGGAGGCATGATGACATGATATGATAACCATACAGGAACTTTAGCAGAGATGATTACCTCCGCCAAGGGAGGAGGTTATGTTTTCATCGGCATGTGTTTGTTGGTTTGTTTGTTGTGTGCAAAATAATTCAAAGAGTTGTAAACAGATTTGGATGAAACCTACATGAAAGGTTGGCTACATTAAAAAAAAAATGATTAAATTTTGGTAGTGATCACAGAATTTTTTTTCCTCAAACACCAATCAGAGTTCTCATATTTCAGCTTCATCTCTCATTCTTGGGTTCGTTTTGACATGCAGTGAAGACCTAGATTTGTTCCTATTCAAACAAAACATGCCTGGACTTAAACTTTCTGCTAATACCTTCAATGACAAAGAACTTCCATTCTTGTGTTTTAATTCATATGAACATATCCAACAAAGTAGAATGCCTTTGTACACTTTTATTTTCCAGGTACAGATGTTGATTCGTAGCCATGCACCATCATAGTGTACCGTACAGAATAGGAAGCTCAATACATACATTTTAATGTTTGTCAAACTGCTGTATAAAGTAGATATGGTTTTATAAAGTCTTTTTTATTGTTATTTCAGACAAACCATCATTTGGCTTGGCTTTATTTTCAACAATTTTAAAAGTGAGAGAAATCTGCTTTCTTTTGTCATTTGCAGCTGGGAGAAATTTGGTATTTTGTCTGTCAGACCACATTTGATATTGTGTGTGTGTGTGTGTATGAATCAAGAAGATTTAACACTTAGCCAATTTGTTTTGTAATTATATGAGAGCTGTACATATTCATTGGCAAAGATATAATGAATGTTTCTATGGAATTTGATGCTTAGAGTAGTTTATTTTTCATTTGTTCCACTTGTATCTTGCATTTCATGAGGAATAAATGCGGAATCACTCTACATGTTTTGTTTTGATGTGTTAGTACCTGCAGAATCCAACGAAAGTGTAGGTGCTTCACTCAGTGGCAGTGTGTAAAATCTATTCTTGGATGGTTTTGTTTGAAGCAAGGTTCCATAACACATACTATTGACCGATTCTGTGACGCGCTATGTGTATTTTTGGCATGGGCGCAGCCATAGTGGGTGTATCGGCCGACCCCCCCTCCGCACTCCCCCACCCCTCTCCCTACATTAGCACGCGCGCAGAATGAAAAACTGCTTTAGCCAATAGGCGTCTCGTACTGAGTGCGCGAATGCTTGCTTAGTGCGCGAACCTTTGTTACAAGTGCGTGTAAACATGTTGCCCCAGGGTGGGGGAGAGCAGGGGGGGTCGGCTGATACCACCGAACTAAAACATAGTGGAATGCGTGTCCCTATTCCCAACATACACGAGACCGTGCAGCCAAATTTACCGTGTTGCGTCGCCATCTTGTTACGGCAATTTTTCCTTATATGGAGTGCACGCTTAGGAGCGGTCATACTGGGCCACTGGTACGCGCGCAAGCAAGAGTACGCCGTCCAGTGGCTAGTGATTATGACGTAACAATGCACGTTTGTACATAACAATGGCCTTGCGCTTCGGAGACACAGATCAAGAAGTTTGGCGGAAAGTTTCGTGGGAAGTTTGCGGTCACACTGGCAAAACTTCGAGTTAAACTTCTCGATCTTTTGCCAGTCTGACAAAGTCAATTAAAGGGTCAGGAGGTCAACGAAATCATGTTTGAACGGGCGCTGTGTGTACGCTGTATGGCCGCTATTCGGAGGACTCACATTAGTTCTTTTAACATGTTTACGGCGGTTTTGTTTTGTTTTTTTTTTGTTTTTTTTTTTTTTTTTTTTGCTGTTGAATACTAGATTGCTTTATTAAATCTAGAATGACATATGCACCGTAAATAAATCAAGTTTTTTCATTTATAAGCACTTTAATTTAGTCATAATGCTCGCCACTAAAAGAAGTTAGGCCAAGAGTTTCAGTTGCTCATCAAAAGCAGGCAATATCCTGCGTCTGTCTTATTGCTTCATAATCATTGATCAGTGCTTCCACTTTCCAAAGACCCTCCTGAAATCAACACTAAAAACTCCTGGAATTTACAAGAATATCCTGGTATTTTTCAAACAGGCTACACAAACATGATTAATTGTGAGCTGGGGGAGGGGGTCAATGCATAATACTCAGTGATATGTGAGTGATACATTACAGTCCTATTAATTTTCAAGATTGAAGGGGGGGGGGGGGCAATCCCCCAGAAAAAAAGATTGAGGGGCATGCCTCTCCCCCACTTTTTACAGCATATCCCATTTGTACTCCCCCCCTCCCCCTCAGAAGTACATTTACCAATTTTCTGTGGCAAAGTCGAATTGGTGTAACATACGTGTAAATTCTATTCATTCTGTCTGTGCCACATTCTCTCTCCCTCTCTTCCATCTTTTTCCTCTCTTTCTAAGTCTCTCTCTTTTAGACACATTTATATCTTAGTGCATTTTTTTCTTAGTCTCAGCATAACACACAATCTCTACGAATGTATATGCTGTTATTTTTGCGTAGATAGCGAAATTATAATTTCGCTGACAAGGTTATAGACACTTTTGCGAGACGTTTTTGCGAATTGACACCGATGCTTATGTTAATGCACTATTCACACGGCGCATGGAGACATTTTCGCATGTTGTTAAATTAGCAATTCAACCGAGACTCGCGAAATTCGCGAAAATTTAACCCTTGCAAAAATAACAGCTTATATACAGTATCTCTCTCACACATAAGTTTAATTTTCCGTAAAAAATCTCAATGTCAACTTCACATTGTGGGTTGAGCAAGGAGGCTATAGGCTACAGTATGACTGTTCTATACACCTTTCAAGTAATGAATATCTGACGCTCGACCCTCAAATCGATCTGCTTGAATGAATGAACACAGGAAGAATCATTTTGAATTCATGTTGACAATGAAAAAAAATCACGTTTAATTTGAGAAGACAAAAAGTAATTATGCTGATTTCAGGAGTGACATTGCAAGACGAGATGGCATTTTGCATGAGACGGTGCATCGAATTCACCCCGATAACTTCGAAACTCGTTCTTTCTACCGAAGTTCCTTCGCCGATACTCAATTCTTCCCCTGCATATATGCGCTGTTTGAGCGTCTCCATCATACCAAGGAGGTATGAACATACCTCCTTGATCATACCATATACCACCCGTGTTACCCGTGTGTGCGCGATTGATGAGGAAGTGGGGGTGGGGTGCGCGATATGACGCGTTCATGAACAATCGCAAAATGAGAGAGTGGTTGGATCCACATAGCGTGCACTCCATATAAGGAAAAATTGCCATATCAAAATGGCGGTGGTAGCAAGTTTTGGTGGCTGCGTATTTCCTGGGTGAACACGCATTCCACTATGTTTTAGTTCGGTGGCTGATACACCCACTTTGGCTGCGCCCTGTGCCTGAAATGTCTGCTGCCCTCAACGAACCCGAATCGGTCAATAGACCGATTCAATTTCGATGACCTATTCACCTACCGCCGCTAGCGGCGCTATAACGGTCGCCATAACTGGGGGCCAATCAACGGGGGCTTCCAGCGAGCTAGCTACCCAGCGAGTTGCACTGCCCGTGCACTGGCCGCTAACGCAATACAATTTGTATTGCGTTAGCGGCCAATGCACGGGCACCCGACGACTTGCAGCTCAGCAGCCTAGCGTACCCATCGCGCATAGTTAGCCGGGCGCGGCCGCTGCGCCGCGGCCAGCGACCGCCGGCGCCGCGCTAATATTGTGATTGTTCACTCACTGTGGAAAAGTAATTCAGCGGCTTTTAATGCCTTTCTTTTGGACAAATTGAGTGATTCAGACATATTGATCTACTTTGAAAGCTTCAAAGGAAGGATCAGGAAAACACATTGTGCAGGTGTTGGGTGCACAAATAACAGGAAAAAAAAAATGTAAATGGAAGCTTCACGGCAGTGTGTGAAATTCAGACACCGCTGACGCATAATAAAATAAGGCAACATTAAAGACAATTAAGTGAAATACAACAGTATGAAAATGCACAGATTTCGAAACAAACTAGATTGTCTATTAGATTCTCTATTCAATTAGGTTATCACTGCATATTCGGAAAATACAGGTATGTTGTTCATCTTAGAAGACAAGTTTAGATCAAAGAATTTGATAATTCACTGATTTTTTTTTTATCCTTTGTGTCCTACTTGCCAAAGTTTACACTTCCTCGCTAGACTTTATTATTATGACAAACATATTTTACAGCATACACTACAGCTAAATAAAATGTTTCAAGATGCGTTAAATTCTTATATTGTTTTCACTTCTTCAATGTTCAGCACTGAATTGACCATAGGCCTATTCAATTTTGGCCTGGAACTCTGAATTTGACTTTTGATAAAGTGATACTTATTAAATATTAAACCATGGATGGTGGCAAACATCCGTTTCATAATCATAATTAACAAAGTATGATTTCAAATCACTTTTGTAGATCATAATAGGCGTTAGCGTGATGTTACGCAAGGTTACTTAGACTTAAAATAGTACAGAGTAGGCCCTAGTTTTGGTTAAGTTTATACGGCTTAGAAACGCCTAGATTTGTATTCCTTTTCGTTTACTTACAATTAGGCTTGCCTGGTGCGACAACCGAAAATGATATAGGATGTAGGGCTCTAGAAGTCAATAGGTCTAGATCTAGTCTGGACTCTTGCCTAGATTTCTAGACAAGATCTAATGTTAGACGGATTCTACCCTGCTGGCCCGACACTCCCGAGTAAAGGCAAAAGCCTGCCCTAAAAAGGTTAAGTTAACTGATAGCTTGCATTGCGCCATATCTAGCTCAAGATTCTTATTCATTATTTGTATTTAATTATATCAGTTAACTTGTCAACAGCCTAGGCTTATTAGCAAGACGTCTGCCTGTGCCTAGCAATAATTCTCCCCAGCGGTTTTTATTCTCTTACACAAATGTAAATATACGGGGCTTACACGCGAGTACCCAAGTCATCGCCAAAGAAATAGAGTCCACAAACATTCACGGATCGTACCGATATTCACCTTGAAATTCAAGTCTTGGCTACAGCCGTATGTCCTCTACCCATTCGCTCATAGTCGGTAAAAGTTGTTTAATTTTATTTATTTTTAATCAGCTAGCGAAAAAAAAAAATGTAGACTGTAGTTGTCACACAGCCAGTTGCGTCGATCTCTGCCAGCGCCAGAGATAGTTAGCCGGCCGGCTGGCGCCGGGTGGTAAAAGAATTGGCTGCCGCTGCCAACCTTGCCACGCACGCAGGGCGCTTGCCGACCCGGCCTGTTTGGCCCGGGGGCGTTTTTTTTTAAGACGGCACAGATTGGGGCATGGCGCGTGTTAAACCTATGGGAAAAACGTTGGGTTAGGGTTTTTGGTTATGGTTATGGTTAGGGTTAGGGTTAGGGTTGGGGTTAGGGTTAGGGTTAGGGTTAGGGTTTGATGGTTAGGGTTAGGATTAGGATTAGGATTAGGGTTAGGTTTAGGAATAGGGTCCCCGATAGATTTTTAGTTTCCCCAATCTGTGCCGTCTAAAAAAAACACGCGGCCCGGGGGGGCCAGTTATGGCGTCGCCTTAAGAGGGCGCACTTCCATGAACAGTCGCTTGAATCGGTCTATAGACCGATTCAAGCGACTGTTCATGGAAGTGCGCCCTCTTAAGGCGACGCCATAACTGGGGGCCAAACAGGCCGGGTCGGCAAGCGCCCTGCGTGCGTGGCAAGGTTGGCAGCGGCAGCCAATTCTTTTACCACCCGGCGCCAGCCGGCCAGCTAACTATCTCTGGCGCTGGCAGAGATCGACGCAACTGGCTGTGTGACAACTAGAGTCTACATTTTTTTTTTTCGCTAGCTAATTAAAAATAAATAAAATTAAACAACTTTTACCGACTATGAGCGAATGGGTAGAGGACATACGGCTGTAGCCAAGACTTGAATTTCAAGGTAAATATCGGTACGATCCGTGAATGTTTGTGGACTCTATTTCTTTGGCGATGACTTGGGTACTCGCGTGTAAGCCCCGTATATTTACATTTGTGTAAGAGAATAAAAACCGCTGGGGAGAATTATTGCTAGGCACAGGCAGACGTCTTGCTAATAAGCCTAGGCTGTTGACAAGTTAACTGATATAATCAAATACAAATAATGAATAAGAATCTTGAGCTAGATATGGCGCAATGCAAGCTATCAGTTAACTTAACCTTTTTAGGGCAGGCTTTTGCCTTTACTCGGGAGTGTCGGGCCAGCAGGGTAGAATCCGTCTAACATTAGATCTTGTCTAGAAATCTAGGCAAGAGTCCAGACTAGATCTAGACCTATTGACTTCTAGAGCCCTACATCCTATATCATTTTCGGTTGTCGCACCAGGCAAGCCTAATTGTAAGTAAACCAAAAGGAATACAAATCTAGGCGTTTCTAAGCCGTATAAACTTAACCAAAAGTAGGGCCTACTCTATTTTAAGTCTAAGTAACCTTGCGTAACATCACGCTAACGCCTATTATGATCTACAAAAGTGATTTGAAATCATACTTTGTTAATTATGATTATGAAACGGATGTTTGCCACCATCCATGGTTTAATGTTTAATAAGTATCACTTTATCAAAAGTCAAATTCAGAGTTCCAGGCCAAAATTGAATAGGCCTATGGTCAATTCAGTGCTGAACATTGAAGAAGTGAAAACAATATAAGAATTTAACGCATCTTGAAACATTTTATTTAGCTGTAGTGTATGCTGTAAAATATGTTTGTCATAATAATAAAGTCTAGCGAGGAAGTGTAAACTTTGGCAAGTAGGACACAAAGGATAAAAAAAAAATCAGTGAATTATCAAATTCTTTGATCTAAACTTGTCTTCTAAGATGAACAACATACCTGTATTTTCCGAATATGCAGTGATAACCTAATTGAATAGAGAATCTAGTAGACAATCTAGTTTGTTTCGAAATCTGTGCATTTTTATACCGTTGTATTTCACTTAATTGTCTTTAATGTTGCCTTATTTTATTATGCGTCAGCGGTGTCTGAATTTCACACACTGCTGTGAAGCTTCCATTTACATTTTTTTTCTTGTTATTTGTGCACCCAACAGCTGCACAATGTGTTTTCCTGATCCTTCCTTTGAAGCTTTCAAAGTAGATCAATATGTCTGAATCACTCAATTTGTCCAAAAGAAAGGCATTAAAAGCCGCTGAATTACTTTTCCACAGTGAGTGAACAATCACAATATTAGCGCGGCGCAGCGGCCGCGCCCGGCTAACTATGCGCGATGGGTACGCTAGGCTGCTGAGCTGCAAGTGCAACTCGCTGGGTAGCTAGCTCGCTGGAAGCCCCCGTTGGCCCCCAGTTATGGCGACCGTTATAGCGCCGCTAGCGGCGGTAGGTGAATAGGTCATCGAAATTGAATCGGTCTATATGCACCATGATAAAATCTTTTTGTACACTTTATAACTCCTGCTGGTGAATTAAGAGCACAGGGAAGTGCAGGTGTGAAGGGTATGTTAACAATCTAGCAGTGGGTTATGCTGAGAGAGTTCTCTAGTCTAGAAGTCGTCAGTAGTTGAAGATGTCCCTTCACACGTAGAAACAAGCTCTGATAGGCATTCATTGTAATGAAGTTACGAAAGAGACACTATTGACCATAGGTACCTGTTTTTACCTTTCATAAGCATGTCATTATTTGTTAACATCAACTGAATACTCATTGTCTTATCTAGCAATCTCCTTAAGTTTATGCGTGAATCTGTATAGCTGTGACAGTTCTCAGTGAGTGAAGTATAGTCTGTGTTCAGATTTTTTTTTTTTCAACGTATCCTACACCCGAAGCGTAAAAATCAAGTGGAATGTTGATAGTAGGCAAAGTAAGGAAACATTTTGATGATAGTTCAGATACGGTACTGATTGTTAGTTCCTTGAAGTGTTTTTTTTTTTTTTGATTTTATAATAATAATTTATAAAATTGCTCCCTAATCTTATTCAATGCACTTCCAGCAAATTTGAGCACAGAAAAAAAAGTAAATACCAATGGCAAGCCTATCGAGTGAATACACACACATATATAAATGTATAGATATATAAATATATATATATATATATATATATATATATATATTATATATATATATATATATATATATATATATACATACATATGTATGTATATTCACATATATATATTATATATCACTTATCGTTTATTTTATATAACATTAATATTTTGTTATTGCATACACTTCTGCCGAGGAAAGCTGTCACAGTTACCACAGATTTTCTACTGTTTCTTTGTTCGGCTTCCCTGTTCTTATCCTTGTTATGTATAGTCTGGAGTTATGATCTTGTGGCCAACGCATTTTGTCACACATACTGTATCTCCTGTAACTTTTCTTGTTATTGTAACTGCAGACGAGTTTATTCTAGAAACAATTTTATCATAGCTATTATTCACAATTTGTACATTTAACAATACTTAAAGTTGCCTATACTGATTAACAGCTTTACATTGGATGTTTCTGTCTCTAACTCATATTTTAGAACTACATGTATTTTGAGGCACTAAAGCTGGGTTTTTGTTTCATCTGCAAATGGTAAATAAATAGCAGGACTAAGTAAATGTATATACACATAAATATATATATATATATATATATATACAATATATATATACAATATATATATATATACAATATATATATATATATATATATACATGTATATATATATATATATATATATGTATATATATATATGCATACATGCATACATGTGTACATATATTTTGATGTACCACTACGTCAGCCAAACGGGTGGCGTGAGAAAGCAAACACCAGTACAACTGTATCCCCAAACCCCAAATATAATCAAGAGGGTCAAAGGCCACTTGACAAGAAAGTTGCTGAACATACGAGGTGACTCTGCAGATTGCCACTCAAAGTTAAGACCTATATCAGATCTTCGCAATTTCATTAATATAGCAATGACTCATTACCCTCGACGAAATTCCCATGTTCCACCTGTAAATCTCAACAGTATGATATGGTGTATCTCTTACGAGAAAGTTTTCAGTTAAATATTCAGGAGTACATAACTATAAACGCCAGTATAACTTGGCATGATCATGTCAAAATTCAAAATCTAGAAATGTTGGTATACTGTACGAATAGAAATATTTGATATCTGTAAAGTCTCCATTTGTATTATACTATGCCCTAAATCTTCCTTATCTTGACTTTCCCAACGGGGAACTACTGCGGCAAAACCAAGGACGGCAAAACCAAGATCGAAGCACTCTTGCTGGTGTAGAACATAAATACAGTTGAAAATTGTGAATTTATGTTATGATTTTTTTAAGACTTACATAATTCACTATATTTGTATAGATCTTAACATATTATTCATGACGAAAATGAACATTATGTTAAATGATGTTCTGACCTGAAAATTTAGAGTAAAATATATGTAATTGTACATGATAAATGAATACTCTTATACAAATTTTCAACCATCCACAAACTAATATCTAATTCAGTGAGAACACACATTAATATTTCATTATTTTTTTATTGTCCATTTTCTGATATTTTGAACAATTCAGAGATGACTAAAATACTTCAATGTTTATTCCATAATCACTTGGTATATACTGGAGACAAAAATAAGACTAGTTTAATAACGTTCTTAAAGATTATTATGTTTCAGCATAACATTTGTCCTTAAAAAAAAGAAAAAAAAAGAAAAAGAAAAAACACGGCTACACCAAAATTCCTAGGAGAAACAATTGACACTGCGTTTATTTGGAAAGAAAATATCGGTGATAATATACATATATACTGACATATGGAAGAAATCAGGGCAGACGTTCGGCCTATCATGGCTTTCATTAGGATCTACCAAGAGAACACATTACAGTAATTATCTAGATGGCATAATGTGCCATGATGTAATAATTACAATATTATACTGTGAAATATTGTATAACAATAACACAAATCTTCTGAAAGCTAGATTAAATGAAACCAAAACCCGAAGAGAAATGTGGATTGAGTAAAAAGCAGCAATATTAGTAGAGCACATCAGTGAAAGTTTGAGCAAAATCAGACAATCGATGCAAAAGTTATGAATTTTTAAAGTTTTGGTGTTGGATCCACTGCATAAGGAGACTACTTGTGTTTATGACGTATGTGTGGACAACATTATAAAGAAAATGTAAATAAAATTCAACATGCTTTCACTTATCTAGCGTAATGAAAGAGCACTTCACTAACTGCTTCCAGAAATCAGGGGGAATAATTACTATACCCTTAACATAATATGTCAGTATCAAGTTGATGGAATGTGTAATTTTCATGAAAAATGAATTTTCGTGGAATTCTCTTTTTTTTTCTTTATATTGTTGTCCACACATGACGTCATGAACTCCAGTAGTTTCCTCATCCAGCGGTTCCAACACCAAAATGTTAAAAATTCATAACTGTTGCATCGATTGTCTGGTTTTCTTCAAATTTTCACTGATGTGTTCTACTAATATTGCTGCTTCCACTCAATCCACATTGCTCTTGGGGTTTACGTTCCCTTTAATGGAAAAAAAGTAGAGAACAACGTCTGCCTCAAACTTGATTTCTTCCACCAGGGAGGTCCCTGCTTCCACATAAAGTTATTTGCTTCACAATGAGACACCTCGTACGTTACAACAAGGTGAGAGGCTCGCCTCCCTGGTTACAGTCAGGATCGATCTCTCGCATTGTGTATACACTGTGTGTATATATATATATATATATATATATATGTATGTAGTGCGAAATGATAAGAGCACTCGTGGACGTAGCTAGTGATCAATGTAGTATATGATTTTATTAGGGCTGTGAAATAATACGTCTCGAAATGATAGGTCTTAAACAGACCGAAAGATAATAAATCACATACGTTGATCACTAGCTACGTCCACAAGTGCTCTTATCTTTTCACACTGAATAAATAATGAAGGAGCTACACTGGTTCTGTACACGGTCGGGACCCCTTCTCGCACTCTCTCTCACTCTCTCTCTCTCTATATATATATATATACATACATACACATATATCGATATCTATATATATATATATATATATATCTATATCTATATCTATATATATATATATATATATATATATATATATATCTATATCTATACATAATATATATATATATATATGTACACATATATGTATATATACAGTTAACAACAAAATTATTCATATACCCCTGAGAAATTAGTTTTGAGCAGAATTCTTGCAAGTGAAAGATGGAGTGATAGTGATTGGGTGTTATATCTCAAAATTTCTATTGTTATGCAAATGGGTGAAACTGGAATGAATGTCAATTTATAGAGGACAAATTAGAGTAAAAAGTTAACACCCAATCACCATCACTCCATCCTTCACTTGTAAGAAATCTGCTCAAAACTAATAATTTCTCAGGGGTATGAATAATTTTGTTGTTAACTGTATATGTATTATATGTATATATTTATATTTATATTCATATTTATATTTATATTTATGTAATATATATTTAGAGGTATGACGAAATCATACGTCGTTGTTTTGTTTTTTTCTACCACAATACGTCAGACAAAAGGTCTGAGAGGGAAAGCAAACATTAGAACCAGAATCTCTATTCCCCATGTGATCAAGACGATCGACCAAAGGCCACTTGGCAAACAACTCGGTGAACAGACCTGAATACCGAGTACTCCTACTATGGTGGTATAAACCAAAGTGAAGACCTGTTTCAAATTTTTGTTCCTCATAATACCTCACAATGTCTAATATACCGAATGACAACCCTGGCGGTAAAAGCGGAGGTCGGGCGATTCTGTGGATGATACCAAGATCGATCTCGACGGCGTTCACGAAATGCATGTCGGGGATTCCAGGCTGCGAGGTGTGGATGGAACCGTTCGGCTTCTGCTTCTTTGCCCTGAATGAACTAGAGAAGCTTGGGATTAAAGACAAACCAATGAGCTATGATGGTCACGAGGAGTTGTTCAAGACAGCTGCCGAGGCACTCGAGAAATACATGCCTGGGGTCACCTGTTTTCCGGACAGATTACCGTAAGTTTGCCAAGCGTATAATGACCTTTTCAATTCTTCAACAGGAAATGTCAACGATCATTAACTGCTTTCAAGCATGATGAAAGATTCACTTATTACATTAGTTCTTTTGCATTTGATAATGACTCAATATTGTTACAGTTACAAGTATTCTTTAATCAAATTGTAATGTATATAATTCATTATCCATACTGCATTATGTCTTGGAAATGGATAAGATGATGATTTGTGTAGAGTACGTTTTGCATTTTATTTCACTCTTTTTGATAGAAATGATTGAAAATTTAACTGAACTGAATTGAACTGAATACGATCTTCCAAAATTGACCATTGCACCTTCAGTCTTCTTTGTACTTTGAAATAAAGGATTTAATAAAATATAAGAACATTACATGCTATTTGTCTTTCTTGGAACTGGAACAATATGAGATGTTATTTTAGGCCACTTTCAGTCTAGAAACCTTGAAGGAAATCATCAGTAGTCTACTTACGGCGAAGAAAAAAAAATGTATTGTCCAAATCAAATCGTGTAAGTTTCATCCAGGTAACGATCAATAAAGGTACAAAATTAAATCAAATCATCTGGACTTGCTGTTTTAATTCCGAGAACGGTTTCACGTCCGACTCTGGATGCTTCATCAGCTCGTCTGATTTGATGGCGGGAAGGCGTCGTTGCCAGTCGGCGCAGACGCACTACCGACGTTACAGACATCGAAGACCAGGTACATTGGGCAACGATTCGGTCGTCTTCTCCCACCTGAAGACCTGCAAACATAACTTCAATGACAAAGATGTACGCATTTGAGACAAGGAGCCTTGGTGGTTTGAGAGGGGAGTTCGGGAAGCCGTCTACGTCAACTCCGAAAACCCCTCCCTTAACAAGGGTGGGGGACTGCGACACAACCTCTCCCGGGTGTACAGCTCTGTCATCCGGAGAATTCCTCGGCGACTGACTTAACGTCGGTAGTGCGTCTGCGCCAGTTGGCAACGACGCCTTCCCGCCATCAAATCAGACGAGCTGATGCAGCGTCCAGGATCGGACGTGAAACCGTTCTCGGAATTAAAACAGTAAGTCCAGATGAACTGATTTAATTTTGTACCTTTATTGTCCAAAATGCACTTGCACTGGTCATTGACGTTAATGATCTATATAATCAGCATAATTATGCAATTTTTATCAATGAAATTTCTGTTAAGGTTTGCAACTATCAAGAAGGACTTGGAGGAGTCAACCAGCAAATATGTTTTCGTCAAAGATGAAAGCATATCGATGCCAACCGATGAGAGACGGCAATTCATCCCAAAGGGATACCAACACGCCTTCCTTATCCGGCATCCTCTGCTCGTGTACAGGTCTATGAGGAAGGCGTCCTTCAAACAGTACCAAGAAGTTGGCATGCTAAAGTTCAACGAAACTGATGAAAGTTCCTTCGACTTCCGCCCCTATGCCACGGAGGATGGCGTCGATATCGTCTTCCAGCAGCATCACAAGCAATGGACCTACATACGAGATCATGTCAACCCGTCACCGTTGGTCATCGATTCGTCTGTTCTTCTCACCAACCCCGCACCGGTACTTCGAGAGTTCTGTGAAGCTGTGGGTTTCCCCTACTCAGAGTCGCTCCTACAATGGACCGGGTCCCCTGAGGTAGCAAAGTCGTGGAAATGGCCGGGTGAAAATATCTATAAAGATGAAGCCTACCTGGGCGTTGCAAAGTACAGCACCCATTTCACTCCACCAGCAGCGGTCCCGGCCTGGGAGGAGGTAACAGACGATGTGCGCGAGCTCGCCGAAAAAGCAATGCCATACTACGAAGACATGCTTAAACATCGGCTTGTTGAGTGATCATCGAATATTTATTGATCATTTTTCGTTAGATAAGCATGCCGTATTAGAAAAAAAAAGGTGTAATGAAGCAAGACATAGGGTATGAACATCAAATGAAAAAGCAGCAATCATTTTGATACCTCTTATATTAACAGTCATAAAGCATCTTGTTCTTTCTTCCCATTCATTTCATAGCCTCCTATACATATATAATATCAATAATGAGAATGAATGTTTTCTGCTGTTGTTATACATCAAAAGGAAGTGATATATCAGATTCATGTTCCATTTTTATGTTTATCTTAATGTTTTTATATATTGATTAAATTTTTAGTTTCTATATACGCGTATGTCCACATTCATCGATTGTTTTATATTTAGATCTTAGAGTTCTCAGTGTGTAATTCAGTTCAATTTTAACTCATTGTAAAGTATACACAGCAATTCAGCCTGTTTTGCTGCCTTCTTTTTTTTTTTTTTTTTTTTTTTTTTTTTTTTTTTACTGTTCATGGGATTTTCTTTATCAATAAACCACTTTTATAGGATTAACTCTCGATTTTCAATACTGGTAAATGATATTTTCTCAAGTGAACCTAATGGTATTTTTGTCTTGCATATACCCAGATGTTGTGATATCACCAAAACTGGATTAACAGCGACCACTTACCAGTTCGAATTGTTCTCACTTGATTTAAACATTCTTTTGATAATTTTCCAAAACTGACTTTCATTCTTTTCGCAGATGACTCTTAAATATATCATATTCACATAAAGGCATTGCCGATCGATCAACTCTTATTGAGTTAGGAAAAGTTCAGTTATGGTTTAATAGGCTTTCATTAGATGTAAATATAACTAATTTTATGTACTTTCGAAATTCTCACGCTCCACTGTAAATCGCAACATTATGATATAAAGAGTGTAACTCTTTGGAAATTTTCAATCAAATTCTTTACGAGTAACTATAAAAGTCGTTAGATTTGGCATGATCATGTCAACAATGTATAATTCAAAATCTAGAAATATTGGTATATTCCACAAACTGAACAATTTGATATCTATTAAGTCTTATCTACGATATACAGTGCCTTCAATCTTCCATATCTTTACTTTCCCAACATTGTTTGGGGGAACTGCGGCAAAACCAAGATCGCAGCACTCTTGCTATACTGCAGAACATGAATGCATTTGCAGGTGATTTGAAAATTGTGAATTTCTGTGTGTGTGTGTGTGTGTGTGTGTTGACTTCGCTATTAGAATTTGGTTATATATATCTTGACGTGATATTCATGACGAAAATGGAACATTATGTTATACAATGTTCTGTCCTCAAATTACTTAGACATGTAGTATAGGTTTTGTCTAATTGAAGATATCAATATACTCTTATGTGATGCACTCACAATGACTCAGTACACACAATGCCAACTGTGTACGCTGCGCCTGTGTACTTGTGATAATATAATGTGTCTTGAGCAAAATGGAGAACTCTGTACGAGTGTCATTTCTTGCCTAGCCCTAAGATATGCTGTCGACTAACATAAAGTAGTGAACCCATCACCAACATAACACCTTATATAAATTTTCAGCACAGATTTTATACGCCCTGTAGCTACAGGTGTCCCACAAAATCAGTACTAGGTCCCTGCTCTTTTTGTTGTTCATCAACCATATATAATTTAGTATCGCAATGCAATGCTAACACACAACACGTTAACATTTCATTCTTTTCTTATTGTTCCTTGTTTAATATTTTCACCAATTCAGTTATGACTAAAGTACTTAAATGTTTATTCCATAATCGCTTGGCATTGAAAGGAGACAAAAATTGGGCTAGTATATAAAACGTGCTTCAAGATGATTATGCTTCGAAACATAACATTTGTCATTCTTTAAAAAAAATGCGGCTGCACCAAAATTCCTAGGAGAAACGATTAACAGTGAGATTATTTGGAAAGGACATAGTGAATATAGTTTATACACACACGCAAACACAGACGTTGCTCTCTAATTTGCACTTTAATCAAGCTTCATCAGGATCTATATGCGAAAGAACACATTACAATAATTGTCTAGACGGCAGTATGTGCCATGATGTAACAATTGCAATATCATACGGTACAATATCGTATAATATTACAATAACAATAATAACATAAATCTGATGACAGCTTGATTAGTGAGAAAAGTAGAGAGCAACTTCCTCCTAAAACTTAATTTCATCCACATAAAGTTATTTGATTCACAATGATACACCGCGTACGTTATGGTCAGGATTGACATCACACATTTTATATATATATATATATATATATATATATATATATACATATGTGTGTGTGTGTGTGTGTGTGTGTGTAAACATACGTACATTATATTTAAAGATATGACGAAATCATTCGTTTATCTACCATTGTAGGTCAGACAGAAGTTGAAAAGAAAGGTAAAGCAAACATTAGAACCAGAATCTCGAACCCCCATGTGATCAAGACGATCAAAGGCCACTTGGCAAACAACTCGGTGAACAGACTTGATTACCGAGTAGTCCCACTTTGGTGGCATAATTCTAATAAGAGAAGACCTGTTTCAAATTTTCGTTCCTCATAATACCTCACAATGTCTAATATACCGAATGACAACCCTGGCGGTAAAAGCGGAGGCCGTGCGATTCTGTGGATGATACCAAGATCGATCTCGACAGCGTTCACGAAATGCATGTCGGGGATTCCAGGCTGCGAGGTGTGGATGGAACCGTTTGGCTTCTGCCACTTTGCCCTGAATGAACTAGAGAAGCTTGGGATTAAAGACAAACCAATGAGCTATGATGGTCACGAGGAGTTGTTCAAGAAAGTTGCCGAGACTATGGAGAAATACATGCCGGGGGTCACATATTTTCCCGATAGACTACCGTAAGTTTTCCGAGCGTCTTTGACCTTTTCGATTCGTCAACAGGAAATGACATCGAGCAGTTTTCAAGCATAATGAATAATGGACGAGGCACTTGTTTCATTGCTTCTTTTGCATTTATGTAATTGTTAAAGCTCATATTTTAACAGAAATTTAATGTGTATCTACTGATGCACACGGCATTACAGTTGTATGTCTTTCTTGCAAATCGACAAAAAGCTGTTTGGATAGGGTATTTCGTATGTTGTTTTAATGAAAATTGATGAAATTTGAACTTAACTATGTTGCGTTCAATACGATCTTCAAAAAATTACTATTGCATCTTGTTTCTTTGTGTTTACTTCACAGTAAAGAATCTAATAGAATGTAAGAACATCGATTGTTATTCGCCTACATACGAAAAAGAAAAAAAAAATCTATTATGCAACATGCACTTACACTGGTCATTGACATTAATGATCTAGAAATTCAGAGTAATTATCTTATTTGCGATTTTCTGTTAAATATAGATTTGCAACTATCAAGAAGGACTTGGAGGAATCATCCAGTAAATATGTTTTCGTGAAAGATGAAAGCGTAGCCATGCCAACCGATCAGAGACGGCAATTCATCCCAAAAGGATACCAACACGCCTTCATCATCAGGCATCCTCTGCTCGTGTACAAGTCGATGAGAAAGGGGTGGTTCACACAGCTCCAAGAATCTGGAATGCTAAAGTTCAACGAAACTGATGAAAGTTCCTTCGACCTCCGCCTCTATGCCAAGGAGGATGGCGTCGATGCCGTCTTCCAGCAGCATCACGATCTCTGGACCTACATACGAGATTATGTCACCCCGTCACCGTTAGTCATTGATTCGTCTGCTCTTCTCACCAACCCCGCACCGGTACTTCGAGAGTTCTGTCAAGCCGTGAGTTTCCCCTACTCAGAGTCGCTCCTACAATGGTCCGGGTCGCCTGAGGTAGCCAAGTCGTGGAAGTGGGCAGGTGATAACATGTATAAGAATGAAGCCTTCTTGGGCGTGTCCATGTACAGCACCCATTTCACTCCTCCGACAGCGGTCCCGGCCTGGGAGGAGGTAACAGACGATGTGCGGGAGCTCGCTGAGAAAGCGATGCCGTACTACGAGAACATGCTTAAACATCGGTTCATTGAGTGATCAGCATTTTTTTTTTCATTCCTCGTTTGAGAATTACGTCATAATCTGAGAAAACAAATGTAAAGGAACAAAGCATAGGGTAATAACGTCTTCTGAAAAACTACAGATATTCTAATACCACTAATATAACAGTCATAAAGTAGTTCAAAGTAAGGAAAAGATATCATTGCAAAAACAAAGAAGCAAACCAACAGGAAAAAGAAAAAAATATGCCATGGATGGAAATTATCTTATTGCATATGCACTCAAATCGAGAAATCCTTGAGAGGCGTAGCATATGAGAACAGCGTGTAGATTAACGTTTACTGCTTCCTCTTTTATTCATATTTATGAACAAGTCATTTGCTGTTTCCTTCGTATCACAAACTATTGATTTGATTGTTTCGATTATTTGATTGATTTGATCTGATTTAATTTGATTTATTTCTGCAGTATATACATCATAAACAATTGTCTCATATTACGTATATACATTGTATCCAACATAAAGTGAATATGAATATAATCATGTATAATGTACCAATTATGAAATATTGTATAGGTGAATTATCACCATACAAAAACAATTGGAAAATCATTGCCTATTCAATAGAATTAACTAAGCAGGAGACCGTCATCTTAAGCTGAAGCTTGGATTTGATGTAGGCATTTGGAAAAGCATATGACTTTATTTCTTTACAAATCATTTGATATTATAAATTGTGTAACCGCAGAGAGTAGCTACGAAATGCAACAGTGCAAAGGTGAGTCAGGGTGCAAGTCCATAATATGTTCATTTTTGTTGTTTTAGTACTGTTAATGCTGTTTTTTTTTTAAATCTGTATAGAATTATTTTCATTTACTGATGAAATTCGTCATTTCGCTAAAGGAAAGATTTTGGTGGTTGGCAAACTTGAAATCTTCTTTACTGAGGGAACATAACAGATTGTCGTTTGCATTCGCAAGGATTATAGCGCCGTAAAGCCTCTTTTCTTGTGCTATGATATGTCTGAATCATTATTTTGATATGAAGTGACCAGTAGTTGATTATGGATACTCCTGATATTTTGATCTACAGTTTCATTCAAAAGGGACTAGGTGTCACAATCATGTAAACATGATAATAATGTAGACAAAAGAGAGCTGTAATTACTATCAGATAACTCATAAATGACGACAGAAGGTTTAAATGCTTCTTGTTGGTGAATAGACTAGTGACTGAGCGTCTATCAACAGGCAAACTGACAGGGGCGTCACCAGCTTTTCCAAGGGGGGGGGGGGGGGGGGAGTTGCGTTCCTAGTTCCACTTCCGGGTTTCTTCACCTAACAAGCAAAAAATAAATAAATGGGCCTTCAGCGCAACATTTTTGATTTCAATTCTGGGTTTCTTCAGCTGACAAGGAAAATAAAAAGGGCCTCTTACCCAGGCGCATGCGAGGCTCCGAGACCATGGAGACATTTTCATTTAACAGTCTGGAGCGGGGTGCGTTCGCCCCAACGCATCCCCCCCCCCCCCCGTGACGCCCATGATCATGAAATGTAGTGTCTTCGTAACACAGAGACTGCTCGTATGCAGTTAGGTGACACCTATTCAACTGCGCCAAGACAAACATGATCTGGTCACGGGTTTACCATACGAACAAGAAATGACTGTACGACTGTGTTTAAATTGTGCTTTACAGGTGTTTAACTTCTACTATACTGGTACAACTGTACTTTCAAATGTGTACGCGTCAAAGGCAGTGTAAGATGGAGAAACTGGGAGTTCATACTTTAGTGAATCATTTATTTAATCATAAAACAGAACAAACCTTATGTAGAATATATGTGTTTCTTGATTGAAAGGGTTAAGAATTTATCCCCATTTCCTGCCCAATCATTCTGTCTAAATATAAGATCAGCTCAATCCAAAACCCTGTGTACACTTCCCAGGTTTATAGTCTCATATCTTTTTATTAACAAGACCATCAAACCTCCAATTAAACTTCCATTCAGAACCCAACCATCTTTGTTATTACTTTGGCTAATCTCTACTCAATAGTTAATCCTTCCTTTTGTCCCCAATCAAGTTTAAGTAAATTCAGACTAACTGTGTTTACAATTCCCACAGTCAGTCCCTTACTCAGTACTGTTCAATAAAACTATAATCCCCACATCAGAGACCCTCTCCTATCCGTGCCGATATATCTTGTGCTCCTGGAGTTGAAGAGGCAATCTTACTCCGGCCCCGACTCTGTTCGGTCATGTGCCAAGAAGGAGTGAACAGCATTCTTTCTATTTAGAACTCATTATTCATCATCCTTGAATTCGGAGTCATTGTAATGTTCAACTTACTGTTCCTGATTATTATATTTAATAAACAATTGTGTATCTTGGAACCACCACCTTGTCCCCTGCATGGAGTAATGTTCGACTGTGGCTTGACATCATATACACTGTAAAAAAATTTGTTTAGTTTCTAAACACCTAACTAAACACTTTTCTGTGACAGTTTAAAAACACTGCGACGCGTTTATATATTAAACATGTTTAGGAACTAAACACATGCTGTGTTTATTTTCAGCACACCCTAGGTGTTTATCACACACACATGTTTATGTTTTAAACTGTTCTGATGTTCAAAAACTAAACACCTGCTCTGTTTATAGCCTAAACACCAAACGTTTACACCATAATCACTCACAGTGTTTAAATACTAAACACCGCACAGTCACATAATCACCCACAATGTTTAAGATCTAAACACTGAACCAAAAAATAAACATGACGCACTGTTTACGATGTAAACACTGCGACATGTTTATTCGCTGTGACAGATTAAAAACACTGCGACATGTTTATTTGCCATTTGAGTGTTTATTCTCAGAACACATGTCTGATTTTTAGATCGATCACAAAATTGCACACACTAAACATGTGACATGTTTACATATTAAACATCGCAATTTCTCAGTGTTTATATGAGACATGTTTACACCTTATACATGCTGAGTGTTTATATGAGACATGTTTACACATCATACATGGTAATTTCCTCGTGTTTATATGAGACATGATTACACATTATACATTCATACATGCTAATTTCTACGTGCTTAAATGAGACATTACTCATCATGCATGTTAATTCCCATGTAATTATTAAAGGGAAGATAAACCCCAAGAACAATGTGGATTGAGTGAAAGCAGCAACATTAGTAGAACACATCAGTGAAAGTTTGAAGAAAATCGGCAATCGATGCAAAAGTTATGAATTTTTAAAGTTTTGGTGTTGGAACCGCTGGATGAGGAGACTGCTAAAGGTTATGACGTATGAGTGGACTATAATATCAAGAAAATATAAAGAAAATACTACAAAAATCCATTTTTCATGAAAATTACAAATTCCATCAACTTGATATTGACATATGTTAAGGGTAGCAATTATTCCCCCTGCTTTCTGAAAGCGGTTGGTCCACTGCTCTTTCATAATTCTAGAAAAGTGAATTTTTGTTGAATATCCTTTATATTTTCTTTGTATTGTTGTCCACTCATACGTCATATCCTCTAGTAGTCTCCTCATCCAGCGGTTCCAACACCAAAACTTTAAAAATTCATAACTTTTGCATCGATTGTCCGATTTTTCTCAAACTTTCACTGATGTGTTCTACTAATGTTGCTGCTTTCACTCAATCCACATTGCTCTTTGGGTTTACCTTCCCTTTAATGTAAAGTGGATTGTTTCCACTTTTGCATGGAATGAGATAAACGCATAACATTATATAGAATTTACCCAGTGATGTACCAAATCATCAGCACACTTACAACGCATAATACCAGGGAAGACCTGGGTTAGCTTTCACAAACATTTTGGCTACAAGAGTCAAAGGCACTTCTCTGAATGTAAGTTATCAAAACATCAGTCAAAGCTTAGCTCATTTTGGAGAAAAAACAATATTGCATTTAACAATTACTTTTCAGTTACATGTAATTCTTGGCCTACTTACTAGTTGCCGTCTTTCTACTGTATTCAGCACTAATTCTTAGTATTGTAAAACAAACTAATAAACTTGTTGATTGTGAATTGCAACTCAACGCTTCGGAAGCTTGACATATATGTAACACCTCCAGGAACATAACTGCAGTGTGTGAACAAATTCAAGATTGCATCAATTATTGGCAAAGTACTTTGGGTACCCGAACCAGATTAGGCTCACGGCAAATTATACCATGCACAACACTATGGTCGCATTGGTACTGATCAGGGAGTATAGATGATGCACTCCATCATAAAGAGACCCCCCCCCCCCCCAAAAAAAAAAAAAAAAAAAAAAAAAAAAAATGTTTTCACTGTATTTAGCCTGTGGTGAACATCTGCACTCCCTAATCAGTACCAATAATGGAACTTAAATACATACATGATATTGTTCTTTTCACTGCGACGATTACTGAAAGTACATGTAGGCTAACAGTACTGTATGGATTTTTCACTTTTGCTATTTTGAGAGAAATATTAGAATGTTTATAGTGGATTTCAAAGGGTGAGTGAGAAAAAAATTCTACAACTGTACCTTGCTAGAACCTTGGAGAAAGAAGTCAAACTCAATGGGTATACATGAATAGTCTATTAGAGTCTAATCAGTCTCATCATACTCCACATAATCATGGTATGGAGGGCTACTTTCAATCTCGACACAGCAGAATTTTGGTAAATACAGGAGGATATGAACAAAGAAAAAATAATGCATTGCAACTGGAGGCGGGAGGGTATGCAAGGCTGTCATGAACACGCAATGTAATCAGCAAGACTCCTCCCTTGTCAATTTGTCAGTCAGTTGCAAGACTCCTCCCTATTCTCCATACATGTTGTACTACATTTCGAATACCTCTCTCCATGTGACCGATTTCAAGAATATCTTAGAAAGAAAATATTAACTACCGAATACTGCATTTCCTATCAGGTCTACAAGAAAATTGCAAAGAATTCCGAACAAATACAACTACTGGCCTCTTATTTGCGTCCAATATCTGCTGATTGTATTAGGAAGCACCTGAGGGGGAAAAAATGAAATGGCAGATATTTTGATTTGATTTGTTTTGATTTATATATTCCTTTTTGCACAAGAATATAACAGAAAGCCAATCGAACAAAGTTCTTGAGTAATATCTTAACAGTGAATTACAAGGACATTGGCTGATGAATAAAATGAAGTGATTAAAACTGTTTTTCTTAATAGTGCAAAACGATTTCGAGCAAGTGTCTTTACATATTAGATAAAATTACAATTTTACGTACCAGCTGTTAAAAAAAGATAATTACACATATCTATGAGCAATAAGAATGAAGGTGACCATTATCGTAAGCACAGAGGACTGAATCCATAAGCAAGTTCAAATTTAAAGGAATGACAGAATCCCTTCGTCACATTAGCACTTAGTGTCTTGCGTCAGCTTTTACTTACTTTGCTGAATTTTCTGCACATAGTTCAAGTCTTTTTTTGTTGTTGTTGCTTCTTTCTTATTCATCATCATTATCAAGCAGAGTTACGACCATTACTGTATCCTTTGTCTCTTGGGTGAAGATTTTCACACCTGTAATTTACACTTTCAACAATATTTGCAATAAATCAATTTTCCATATCTATTTTAGGTAATGGAATGGATTCGGGAGTCGGGAGTAGGTCCCCCCCCCCCCCCAAAAAAAAAACAAAACAAAACAAAACAAAACAAAACAAAACAAACAGACAAAAAAACAGAAGAACTTAATGCATGTAAAATCTGCATTTTATAGAAAATCATTCACATGCCCTTCAAGTACATAATAATAAATATTCATTGATTTGGCTCTGCAATTCTGTGTACTTACTTGATTTTCACTGTCCACATGGGTAGTATACAGTGATGTACTAGACCTCCCCAGTTGATTTACTCTGCTGACTGCAGCATGCCTCGTTCTCTGCTAGCAGAGGTAATGTCTTGCAGAATTTATACAGTCGTCAGGACATCATCGTCACCCACTTTGGTGTCATCGGCATCCCTTTCCAAGACATCCTATTCTTACGGGCTTTACATTCAATTTTCACCACCTGTTGAGTTATGAAGAATTTACAGGGAATACAACTGAATTTCACTCATAATATAGTCACTAAATCATCGTCATTCACATGATAGATACTTCATAACTTCGTAAAAGATACAGTGAGTTTACCCGCTAGGCCGAGTTTACCCATAACTACGGTACCGGTAATCTGTAGAGTGTAGGCCTATTGTAACGTTAACAACACTAACACGTTACAGTTAGAGCGTTCCCCGTTCTATAAACGTTAACCGTTAGATTTAGAAATAGAAAACTAAAACAAACGAGCAAAATCTTTAAGGGCGTAGCCTATTTCTACGCCTACTACAGTTTTACATTAAACGAGGGCAATTTTGCACTAAATCTTGTTATTCACCGACTTAGCAGACTTAGCAGACTTACCGCTTTCATGCAGGTCGGCCAGGCTAGAACTTTATCGCTTCGACGCCAT
The DNA here is from genome assembly GCA_033980235.1 of Diadema setosum. Lineage (NCBI taxonomy): Eukaryota > Metazoa > Echinodermata > Echinoidea > Diadematoida > Diadematidae > Diadema > Diadema setosum. The sequence continues at coordinate 2,328,257 of CM067061.1, read as the reverse complement.
CTTAGCTAGATCCGCTCCTTGGCCTTTAGCTTTATGCAGTGTAGTAACAGTCAGTGCAGTCGATCGAGTCGTAAGTACAGTGTACAAGTGTAGTGTGCCAAGCAACGAATGCGCACGTGCTGTAGGCCTACGCACATCACGCTGTGCTAGGGCAGCACCAGCCAGCCAATCAGACAGATCCATCCGTACAGGTACGTACGCGCACATCTTCTTTCCCGCCAATTGTGCATTGATTATGGTCATAATATGCATAGCACGAGTGTGTGCTAGAAGCGCACGCCCAGGGCACCACTGCGTGCGTTGTGGCCGCGGCCGTCATGTCCCATGCGCTGATGACTTGTAGAGTACGAGTATCACAGTGTTTATGTTAAACATGTGCGGTGTTTAGAACGTGTTTACGAGGCGTTCTAAATGTAAACGCGTCTGTTTACCCTGACAGTAGAAGTGTTTAGGCCTAACCAACAAACATTTGGGTAATGCCCTAAACCATGAACGAAATCAAAGACAATTCACATTTTTTTTCTAGCAGTTAAAATATAGGACTGTACATGCGAAACCAAAATATAAATTTATTACAGTTGTGTTACATATTTTTAGGTTATCCTTTTTCCTTATTGATTAGGCATTTCCACGAAAGGCCTAAAACATGAATTATTCCATAGTGCATCTTGATGTCGTAACAGTTTCCACTTTCTCGTGATAAAAGGAAATTAGAAATTGCAATTTACACACCATTTCCAACACTTTTACATATATATATATATATATATATATGGACATATTGAGATTAACATAGCGTGACCAGAATAAACACTCCAACTAAACACTCCAAGCTAAACACTTTAACTCTCAATACTTTAAACGTGCTATACACACCGGGTGTTTAGATGTTAAACAAAATGTTTATATTTTTAACACTGTGTTTAGTTCATAAACATGTCGCATGTCGCATTTTTTACAGTGTACTATAATTAAGAGTGCACACCACGCTACCGACACATAAAACCAGCACTCTCATAACACCGTCGTCCCCAGCAAACAATGTGATCATTTCACATATTTTACATTGTCTCATTTTATAAATCTATTTACTTTTCCGTTTTATCATTGCCATTTTTAATGTAAATTTAATCCTTTGAAAATCAAATATATATTTTGAGGAAATGCATGAAATGAAGGAAAGCAAAAAGAACAACATCAATAAACCTTTCGGCATGACCACAGTTTAAGGGACGAGCATTATTCTGTGAACAATACAGATATCTTCCTTCTGAACACACTTTCTACTATGTTCCAAACTTTTTTTTTTAAAACTTAATTCCAAATTCCATTAAAAAAGTTATATTTTTTCCCAAGACAGGATAATCTTAAAGGAATGACAAATGCAGTATATCAGGTTTCTACGCTAGTTATAGAAGTATAATGTCACCGTGATATAGACCGCATGCAAAGAATGGACTACGAAGCTGTTTTGTGGTAAAATAAACTCATGCTATAATCAATAATGATCAGTTTAGTAAAGTATGTTTGATTATACATGGGTCCTGTCCAGGCACAGGCTGTTCTTCAGCCAGTCAATGCTGAAAAACACGACATCAAAATGAAAATAAAACGTTGAATAAAAGTGTCAGAACACATGAGAAAACGGGGTCATCCCACGAGGTCAATACCCAAGAGTTATACGGCCCAAGAGACCGACATTGTAAATAGGTCCATGCTTCATACCGCCCATGAATTCGAGACCACGCGAAGAAGGCTCACGGCACGAGACCGACACTACGAAAACAAAACCCGCGAGGCCGATACTATTCGCAAAAGAGGCTCTTGAGACCGACACAAGGCAAAGAAGGCCCTTGAGAGAGACAGGGTGAACAGGGCCATCTATATGTCAACTGTAAGTATGTATCTGTGCAGGGTGTTGCATTAATGACATATTTAGAAGGGAAAGATAACATACTACCGAGTGAACTTTAGTCATAGTACACGTACCAAGCACAAGCTTGTTGATAACAACGCCCCCTCCAGATCATGTGCAGCAGGTGTGCGCTGAGACATCGACCATTTTGTGAAATATTTCTTTGCAAACTTCATTTCACAACTGGATGTTTTTCTAGCAGGCTAACCTGAATATACATGCTCATAATTTCATTCTTGTTTTTTTCCTCAGTGGGTACAGTGTTCTGCGGGAAGGGACGAGACGCCTTCGGGGAATAATTTGTGGGCCTATTTTACCTGATATTAAACTCGTGGCCGTTGTTTACTTAGGGTCGAACGCACACACAGACATGTACAGTATAATAACACACCCGATTGACATATGAACACACACCTATATCGACAAAAACTGGAATATAACTCTACTTTGGGATTGCATTATTGCGGAAGAGACAAATATTAGGACCTACATCCTTCTCCATACCCATCCCCCTCCCCCCCCCCCCCCAACAAATCGACACTATTATACAAGTGATTTTAAAATATGGCTATCACTTGAAGGCAATACAGCAGGGGAAACGATGTCATAATACCCTATTTACCACAGGCGGTGACTGTCGGTATTACAGTATGAAAAACAAACAGAAGTAAATGGTTAAGTTTAATACCACGGTAGAGGCAACTGCTATAGTCTAGCACCGCCACAGGTGACAAATTTTCAAGTGAGTAGAGTATAATCAGTCTCGCCTACCTCGAATCAATGAGGACTAAAATAAAGTGGTTCGACTTAAAACAAACTTCGGGGTCCGCTTACACCGACATTGCTTTGAACGATTTTTTTATTGATGTTGAGAATGTAATGTGTATTGCCGATTGTTTGCATGATTGTCCTAGTTGTAAGGAAGCTAGACTGTGAATGTATGGATTAGAAATAAAATGTCTTCCTTTCCATGAACATCTTCATCTTTCTGGTGGAAGACTTCCACATTCCTCAATAAACAAAAACGAAAAAAAAAAAAAGACTCATGACCAGAGTTATCCATATCGTTTTTTCCATCATGTGTTGAAGATTTTTATGGACATGCTCTTGTCATAATCACTTTTTTTTTTTTTTTAGTAATTTCATAACCTACTAGCTGGTGTGACCCGGATTTTACTCTCAAAATTTTCAACACGGATAAAAATGATATTTTCTCAAGTAAGCCTAATAAAGTTTGCTTTGCATACTAGTTATATAGGATATCACAAAACCTGGGTATCACTGACCACTTATAACCAGGTCGAATTGGTCTGACTAAAGTCAAACATCATTCCGATAATTTTCCAAAATTTTCCAAAATTGACTTTAAAAATTTATTCTTTTCTTATTTTATATTATTATTACATTATGTAAGTTTAAATGTAAATGTTTACGTTTTCATAACGATCATTCTGAGCTAACAAATGTTCAGATGTGGTTTCAGTGTAATAAACTTTCATAAAAAAAGTAAATCTAATTTCATTTATTTTCGAAATTCAAATTTCTTAAGCTACATCTGTGAATAGTTATGCTATTTTCAAGGCTAGTTTGATAACGTTTTGATTCTGAAATAAAGCAAATGGTTGCACTAGAACTGCAAGGAGTAAAATTGTCTTGAAAGAACGTAATAAAAATATTTGTTTCATAGGTAGCAGAAATGCGAGACACGCGCCCAGACACAGACACACAAATACTCATAACCTTACAGTATATATACATACATATGTATATATATATATATATATATATATGTGTGTGTGTGTGTGTGTGGGTGTGTTGTTTACATATATATATGTGTGTGTGTGTGTGTGTTGTTTACATGTATATATGTATATATATTCAAATTCAAATTCAAATTCAAATTTATTTCACATGCTAAAAAGAAAACATCACGTTCACAATCAAACAGAAGAGAAAAAATATACAATCAAACATAGCACGTGAGGGATCAGTAAAGGCCGTATGAAGCCTATCGAGGCCGATTCCCTTACAAACAATAAATAGTACGCAATTTCCATCAAATATATATATTTATATATATATATATATATAGAGAGAGAGAGAGATATGAAGGAATCATATGTTTATCTACCACTACATGTCAGACAAAGGTTAAAATGGGAAAGCAAACATTAGAACCAGAATCTCGAATCCCCATGCCACTTGGCAAACAACTCGGTGAACAGACTTGATTACCGAGTAGTCCCACTTTGGTTGGTGGCATAATTCTAATAAGAGAAGACCTGTTTCAAATTTTCGTTCGTCATTATACCTCACAATGTCTAATATACCGAATGACAACCCTGGCGGTAAAAGTGGAGGTCAGGCGATTCTGTGGATGATACCAAGGTCGATCTCGACGGCGTTCGCGAAGTGCACGTCGGGAATTCCAGGTTGCGAGGTGTGGATGGAACCGTTTGGCATCAGCCAATTGGGATTTACGCAAGTAGAGAAGCTTGGGGTCACAGACATTCCCATGAGCTATGCTGGCCACGAGGAGCAGTTCAAGATAGCTGCCGAGGCACTAGGGACCTACGCGCCCGAGGCCACCTTCTATCCAGATAGACTACAGTATGTAAACCAAGCGTCTTCGAATCTCTTCGCTTCCAAGACATGCACAACGAGGAATTTTCAATTATGACGAATAGTTTACTTTGGGCTTAAAAATCAGTTTATCTTCATGGCACTTTGTAACATTCATACCAAAAGTAACCGAGTTTGATTTCCATGTGAGCTACATCGAGACACTGCTTCTTCTTTTGTTTTTCATTTGAGGGATAAAGAGTCTAGGTTATATACAATTATGACTATAATACAATACTATCTTTGTACTACTAATAGTGATGACGATACCAGTGATGATACAATGTATATAATAATGATAGCAATGATAGTAATAATGATAAATAATTTTCTGTTATCTTATGTTTAAAGGGAAGCCTCTTGGGTGACTTCCAGAGGGCCCTTGAATTCATTACCCGAACATTTCCAGGTAAACCAATTATTTGATTGGTCGAGAGGAAGTTCATGGGTAAAATCATCAACGTGTTACTACGTGAGGACTCTGTAGGACCTGAACATAAAGAATCTCATCAAATACTCAGTATACCAGAGTGCCTCCTACTTGTCTTTTTACCGGAATAAGTATGATGTGAGGTAAAACTTGAGTCTATAGATATGCACTTCAAGTAAAAATCGACAATATCCACTATGCGACAGCGGAGAAATAAAGAAAAAAGATCCCACCATTGACAGTAATAACATAATATAAATAGTGCTTTGTAATGTTTTGTTTGTATCTTTTTATACTTTTATAGGTTTGCAACAATCAAGAAAAAGTTGGAGGAATCGACCAGTAAATATGTTTTAGTAAAAGATGAAAGCGTAGCCATGTTAACCGATCAGAGACGACAATTCATCCCAAAAGGATACCAACATGCCCTCATCATCCGACATCCTCTGCTCGTGTACAAGTCTATGAGGAAGGCGTCCTTCGCACAGTACCAAAAGGCCGGCAAGCTGAAGTTCAACGAAACTGACGAAAGTTCTTTCGATTACCGCCTCTATGCCAAGGAGGATGGCGTCGATATCGTCTTCCAGAAGCATCATGAGCTCTGGACATACATACAAGATCATGTCAACCCCTCCCCGTTAGTCATCGATTCGTCTGCTCTTCTCACCAACCCTGCACCGGTACTTCGAGAGTTCTGTGAAGCCGTGGGTTTCCCCTACTCCGACTCGCTCCTACAATGGACCGGGTCGCCTGAGATATCCAAGTCGTGGAAATGGCCTGGTGAGAATATCTATAAGAATGAAGCCTTCTTGGGAGTGGTCATGTATAGTACCCATTTCACTCACCACCAGCGGTCCCGGCCTGGGAGGAGGTAACAGACGATGTGCGGGAGCTCGCTCAGAAAGCGATGCCGTACTATGAGGACATGCTCAAACATCGGCCACCTAATAGTCAATAGGGATGTATTTGTTTCTTTTCATTAGACACACATTAGTCACACCATGTTATAAGAACTTGTAAAGAAGTTAGACAAATGAGAACGTCATTTCATAGAGTAATTAACAAAACCACTGTGTTGGCAGTCACAAAAAGAAAAGAAGAAGAGAAAATGCACGTCGAGAATTCCATGACAAAAGCATTGTCTTCTATGAAGATTATCTAAATGCAAATGAAATTCAATTAAGAAATTCCAACATAAATTCTAAAATTCGTGTGAAATACAAGTATATCTCATGTCGGTTTATCCCCTGAAATAAGTTATTTGTTGTAACTTCTTATTAGTAAAGAAAAACGATAAATAAAAACAGCATCACTTGTGGACTGATTTTTGTTCGATAATATACAAATGATGCACAGGATAGAGTGCGTTAGTGGAGGCGTAGCGCACTCGAGGGTATTTACAATTGTGAAACATGCACGAGGCGAAGGCGAGTGCATGTTGCACTACATTGTAAATACCCGAGAGTGAGTTGCATCTCCACTAACGCCACGAAATAATCCTGTGCATCATTAGTTTTATAAAATGGGTCGAAAATTCCCGCACATATAAGTATGATGGGGGGTTGGGTTTCCGGACACTTAAGTTCCCGCATGAAAACTTACTTATTTTACACAGAATATGCACCCTTTACCTTAAAGACTTGATATAGACTCCTCATATAGGCTTACTAGACAACATACTCTGAAAACGGCGTGAGAATTAACCTGCTAAATTGCTTTTATCACAGAACTTGAGTTTTGAGGGGTTAGCAACAGCCGTTGAAGTCCAACGGTATTGTCTTGTTTTCCCTCACCTCCCCGCTCACACACACACACACACACACATACACACAAATATCCACCCCCGCATAAAATAAACAAAACCAAAAACCAAAAAGCTTCGATATGACATTCCCAGAAAATTCTACCAAAAGATTCTTCCTGTCGAAATGAGATTTTACTTTGAAATTACCCTCCCCCATCCCCGCGCACGTGCCTCTATCGCAGGCACCTGTGGAAATCCACGGCTCTCAGGGCCTTGTACAGTGTGTATTTGTTGTTTGTTTGTTTTTTATAGCTATTTCTTTTCCTACGCATTAGAATAGAAAAAATCAAATATTTTCGCCTTCGTTTGTTCCCTCCTTTTTGCTTGTTTTTTCCACCCAACTTTGTGTGATGGATCATAGAACCACCCATGTTTCTGCTTCACACTCTTCATTATTATCATTATCTCTCTTATAAGTTGTTATTGTGATTATTATCATTAAATATATAACACCTTTATTGTTATTATCTGCTATCATTATCATTTGGGGAGGGGGAGATCATAGCCATTGGGTGTTTGGACGCATTGATTGACTGTTGCCTGGGTTTTGTGAGCCAGCCAGGTCCTCAATGTCGTGTGTGACCACATCTGAAGGCTTCTGATACGTCCAGGTCGACCTATCTTTGCCCTGGTAGGGCTTAAGACGATCAATTTGAACCACCTTTGGTCTGGACTTCTCAGATGCTTGTATCCTGAAGGTCACATCCGAGAGTTTGGACACAACCAAATAGGGACCTGTCCATCTCATCTTGAGCTTTGGCGACATCCCTTTCTTGCGAGTGGAATCATGTAGCCAAACGAACATCCCTTCGTTGATCCTTGGGTGTTGGGTATGTCGATCATACTGCCGTTTCTGGCGGACTGCGCTTTTCTTCAAAGATTCTGCTCTCCCATAGGCTGTCTGTAGACGGGTCCTTAGATCATCTGCAAAATCACCAAGGGTCTCCTCCTCGGATGGTATTGAGGGCACGGTGAGGTCAACAGGGATGGAGACTTCCCGCCCTAGCATCAGCATATTAGGGGTCTCACCCGTGGACTCCTGTGGGGTAGCCCGATATGCACTTGTTGCATATGGCAAGTATTCGTCCCACTCATGGCGTTTGTCCTCTTCACAGAGTATGGAGACTACGTTTAACAGTGTCCTGTTAAAACGCTCCACGAGTCCGTCCGATTTTGGATCATATGCGGTGGTGCGTGTCTTTCTGATGCCCAGCAGGCTACACATCTCCGAGAAGAGGCAACTCTCAAAATTTGTTTCTTGGTCCGAGTAGAGTTCCTGTGGCACTCCAAAACGACACACAAATTGTTCCACGAGAGTCCTCGCCACTGTCTCTGCTGTGGCATCTGGCAGAGGGTACGCTTCCATCCGCTTTGTCGCATATTCTCCAACAACCAAAATCCATTGGTTATCTTGTTTGGTCTTCGGAAGTGGGCCTACAAGGACTACTGCAATTCTATCCATTGGGGCACTTATACGATGTTGCTTGAGTGGAGCTTTCCGTTTCGTCGGGGGAGACTTTCTTCTTTCACACAACAGATCGCATTTTCTGAGTCAGGACCTCACATCAGCAGCCATTTTTGGCCAGTAAAACCGGACCTTTACTCTTACCAGGGTCTTTTTCAACCCAAAATGTCCACCAAGGGGTCCACAGTGTACATCTGCAAGGGCACTTTCTCTGAGTTCCAGAGGTAGAATCACTAACCTCTTCAGATGTTTCCCATCATCTGACTCCCACCTCTTGCATAACACCCCTTTCAGGACCTCTATCTGATCCCACTGGGACCAGTATGTCTTGGCAGCTGGTGATTGGTCTGAGACAGTCTCCCATGCTGGTCTGCTCTCTCCACTCTCTTTGGCTCTCAGAAGCCAAGTCATTGTGTCATCACAAAGTTGAGCTTTTCGCACATCTGCCATTGTCAATGACGGCTGGAACTCAGTGTTCCGCACACTCCTGTCTTCCCCACTGACAGTCTCTGGGGTTACACAGTCGCTAGTCTCCCCAGCATCCTCCTGGCGGCCACATTGCTTGCACTTCATCCATGACAGGCCATCTGCATTTCCATGCTTTGCTCCTGTGCTGAATGGTCATGTCGTACTCGGATATCTGCTCTAACCACCTGGCCATTTGGCCCTCAGGATTTTTGAAGTTGAGTAGCCATTGGAGGGAAGCATGGTCAGTTCTCACGCTGATCTTGCGTCCGTACAGGTACTGCCTGAACTGTTTGAGAGAGGTCACTACGGCAAGCAGTTCTCGCCGAGTAACGCAGTAGCTTTTCTCGGGCTTACTGAACTTTCTGCTGAAATAACCCAAGACCTTCTCGCTCCCATCCTGCAATTGTTACAACACACTACCCATGGCATCAGCACTTGCATCCGTGTCCAGGATAAAGTCACCCCCTGGAAACGGATATGCCAGTATCGGGGCACTTTGCAATCTTTCCTTTAGCTCGACGAATGCACTCTGGCAGCTTTCACACCATAAAAAAGGGTTTTGCCTTTGCAGTGAGGAGGGGCAGCAATGTCGGCAAATCCTCGAATGAAACTCCAATAATACGATACGAACCCGAGGAAACTTCTCACTTCGTTCTTGCATTTGGGGACAGGCAAGTCTGCAATTGCCTTTGCCTTCTCAGGATCAGTAGAAACGCCGTCAGCCGATACAACGTGACCCAAGTACAGCACTGACTTTCTGAAAAGGTGACACTAGTTTGGCTTTAGTTTGAGTCCTGCTTCCTTCAGCCGGGAAAATGTGATGCGCAAGCGCTGAATCCCCTCTTCGACTGTTCTACCAAAGACGATGATGTCGTCTAGATAGATCAACAAAATGTCCCACTATAGGCCCTTCATAACCCTCTCCATGAGCCTCTCGAAGGTCGCAGGGGCATTGGCAAGCCCAAAGGGCATCACTTTCCACTTGTAGAGCCCATTCCTTACGACAAATGTTGATTTCTCCTGAGCATCCTCGTCTAAGGCAACTTGCCAGTACCCGGAGGACAAGTCCAAAGTGGAAAAGCACTTGGCTCGTCACAGGGCATCCAGTGTTTCATCAATCCTGGGTACAGGATAGGCGTCCTTGATCGTCACATCATTTAACCGCTTGTAATCGATACATAGGCGCTTTGTACCATCTTTCTTCTTCACCAAGACGACATTTGCTGCCCAAGGACTGTTCGAGGATTCAATAATCCCTCTTCGCTGTAGGTCTTGAACCTGTTTGTCTATTTCTTCCTGGTTGAAGGCTGGATGACGACATGGCTTCTCCTTGACTGGCTTTGCATCGCCAGTGTTGATACTGTGCTTGACAATATCTGTTTTTCCAATGTCATCACTGGAGGTTGAAAACACATCCTTGAAATCGATGAGACATTTCTCGACATCCCTGTGGTACTTTGGGTTAACATTTTCCTTCCCTTCCAAATGTTCAGGGATCTCTGCTGCTTTCACATGACTTGAATCTGTATTCATAGATTCAACATCAACAACGGATATAGTTGCCGCCGCTACACCCTCTTGTACCTTCTGTTCCTTGTCAAAAGGGTTTAACACTCTGATCGGGAAGGTCTCAGATTCATTGTTCACCAAAGCCCTTGCAAGAATAAGACCCTTCATGTCCAATTCACCACCTCCTTCGATTGGCTCAATGAGTACAGGACCCGTCACCTCTGAGATGTAGGTACTCACTCTCCCAGGAACAATGGCCTCATGACCTACTGGTATCACAGTTGAAACAAATGGACTCCCAAAGTACTCCTACATTGATCTCCTCTCCCTTGATCTTTAGTGTCAACCTCTGGAAATCCAAACTTCAAATGACCTTCAACAACTGAGTCATTCTTTCCACTTGAATCTCGATCCAGGCAGACCCCAACACCCTTAAAAGGCTTCCATCGACTTGACGAATGCGGATTGTCTCATCCTCGAGTGTTGGCCTCTCTTTCTATCAAGTGGTACACACTTGAGTCAATTATGGTGTCTGTGGAACCGGTATCGATCAGGAAACTACACGTTCGAGACCGTAGCTTTGCATCTACATATAACCCCTGCTTTGGGTCACATTTAAGGTTAGACAGAAGGATAACTTTGACATCTAACCCTGGCTGTTCTGGGTTGACTGGTTGCTCCTTGCTCCCTTGTTGCTCTGGTCTGGATTCTGGGACTAAGTTGGTAGATCCTGCTCCTTCAACAACCCTGCCTCGGAGCCTTTGGTGGGCTGATTTCCGTTTCCCTGGTATTTCTTCTGCTTCTTCGGAAAAGGGCATCGCCTAATAAGGTGTCCAGTCTGACCACAATTGTAACATCGTGGACTCTTCCATGCAGTCTGGGGCGACGTGGCATCAGATGGAGAGACAGTTCCTTGTTTGGCCGATACACTCTCTGTAAGAAACTTTGTCAGTGTCTTCATCTGCTTGGTTTGCTGAAGCAGAACTTTTTCCATCGCCTGGAAACGTTCTTCAGTCTCCTGATCAAGGGTTCGCAGGAACTTGTTTGGGCGCAATCTCTCTTGTCTGCGCAGAAACTCTACCCATTCCAAACTTTCCATCTCAAGTGCAGATTGGATCGCCTCATCCAGTGACCTTGGGCGGGCTCTGTATATCCTTTCCCTCACTGTATGGCTGTCTATAGCGTCTACAAAGTGGTTCCTTTCCAGTCGGTCCCGAGCATCATGTGGTATTTCCTGATAGGCCCTCACAGACAGCTCATGTACGGCCTGGCCTAGTTCCTACAGAGTCTCCTTTGGTCCTTGCCTGCGATGTCGGAGTTCTAGCAGGTAACTTTCTGCCTGTTGGCCTGGTCCGAACCTTCTGCTCAAAAGTTTAATGAGCTCACTGTAGGACTTCTTTTGGACCTCAGGTAGATCACTGATGAGTCGAAGCGCACTTCCTTGTAGGCTAGCAGCCAGGTATATTGCAGCTTCTGTTTCATTCCACTCATTCACCTGACGGCAGGCTTCAAAATGCTGGTGGTAATCAGACCATGCTGTGCTTCCGTCATATCTGTCTGGTATGATATGGGGTCGTTGCTTCCTGCTGGTCAGATTTTCCTGGGGATAATCACAGGTTGATTCCTTTGTGAAGGCGTGGACATGAATTCCATATATCCATCATTTCTGGAAGTGGCGTTTACCATAATAGTCAAGAAGGGGCACAGTGGAATCCCTTGACCAGATACCTGATGTCTCATCTCCATAAATGTCTCTCCGGTCAGGCAACTTGAACCTTATTTCTGGATCGGTATTTTCTCTTTGGCTGGAAGACTTTCCTGGTGGTGTAGCAGCATTTACATGGAGCTCTTCAACTGCAGCTTCCAACTCATTCATTCTGGTTTGGGCTCGCTCATCCTCCCACTTCAGAAGTTCCTTCTCCATTCGAGAATGGGAAAGTTCATCCTTGAACTTCAGAAGCTGAGCTGTTTTATCTATTCCATTGCGTTTATTTTCCATTATTATCTGATGCTATTGTCACGTGCAACCATAAGCTAGCCTTCTGGCTCACACTTACTAGCATGCAGTCCACTAAATGGCTCACAACTTGACTCACAACCTCTGGCTCACAATAAGAGCATATAACTTTGAATTGATGCTTTGTGGCTCACATTTTAATGACATACAGGCTGTATGATGGTACACGACTGGCAAAACAACTGGCTCACATTGAATAGCATATGGCTTACAATTAATGACATACACGCTGTACTATGATGGCTCACGACCAGCAAAACAACTGGCTCACATTGGGCAGCATGTGGCTCACACAAAATTGACATACACGCTGTAATATGATGGCTCACGACTAGCAAAACAAGTGCCTCACATTGAGCAGCATGTGGCTCACAATCAATAAATGCCCTCTGGCTCACAACTAGCGCAAAGCTCCAAACTCATGTATGGCTCTTGGCTCACAAGAAATAATACATGGCTCACGAACACGGTTATGAGCCCAAGTTCATTGTTGTTTGGATGCCTAGTTCACTATCAGCAAACTCTGCTGAACATGTGTTGTTCTAGGGCTACGTGTAGGCTTATTGCATCATTCCTGAGCAACGGCCCTATCCACACACTATCTCAACAACCTAACTGGCTCACTGCATCTACAGCTACCCAACTGGTCACTGTCCACCTCTATTACACAATTCCTTGCCCATAATACTACGTAGCTATTTGTAGGCCCTAGACCTGTATTGCATCAATACTGAGCAACTTACAACCTAATTCTCCACGAAATGACTCAGAGACATAAATGGCTCTTGTGAATCATGTCTCTAATTGGCTCCAGACGACTAGAACTAATTCACTTCTACTGAACAGTTCCTGGTCCAATAGATACTTATACTGCAGGCCTGTATTGTATCAGCATTGAGCAACTTCAACCTAATTCTCCACGAAATGACTCATAGACATCAAAGGCTCTTTTCGAAGCCTGTCTTTATGATGACTAGAACTAATTCATTTCTACAGAACAGTTCCTGGTCCAATGATACTTGTACTGTAGGCCTTTATCGCATAAGTACTGAGCAAACAGTTTCATTTCGTGCAATTTTACATGGGTTTTGTGGGCTAGCGTGGCTCTCTGAAAATCCTGATAATACGGCTCCCTTTAGTGTAAGCATATAGGGAATTTATTGCTGCCTCACATCACATCAGTCCTGAGCTGAGGTCTTACAGCTAACCCGTTACACCTTTTAGCGTCTCCGTTGGCTCTTTTCTCTCATATGCTCACAGACATTGATCTCATATCAGGGTCTGATAAGCATCAACTGTGAGCTTATGATATGAGTTAACTGAATAACATCAACCGTAAGTCTAGATCTGTGTCAGATCATTGACAATCACAGATATTGCATTGACATAACACAATCCCACCAATGCTACCACTTGTAACGTAACCACTTTCACCAATTGGGTTTGGGATTCCAATCTGGATCCCGTGTTATGCCATTTCAATTATCTCTCTCGCGTCTCTCCTCGCTTTCTTTCATTCTAGTATAGGAGTCAACTCAGATGCTGGATTAATGCATACCGCACAGGTGATGTACCTTTACCGTTCCAACTTCAACGTTTACTATTAGTATTCCTTTTCGTCTCGTGTCGTGTCCCCGGCCTGCTAGACACATCCTATCCCTAGCCTTTCTGTCTCCAATCTGATCTACTGTGTCCACACTCCGTACAGCCTACGCGCACACACATCCGATCCCTGCAAGATTGGCTGCGCGCGCCTGTGCTGCAGGCCTACACATGTACGTAACACAAATGACACACCCTGTGTGTATATTTAATACACACAGCAACTACAAACACACACGGACGGGCCACTCACACACATACACAGAGGGAGAGAGAGGGAGAGAGTAAGGAGAATGGGAAGGAGAGAGAGGGAAAGAAAGGAAGCGTGAAGAGATAGAAAGCATTAGAAGAGTGGGCAGTGGCCAATACAATTTGTTACATTACATGTACATGAACTCAAACCAGGCCAGTAGGCTTGATTAACATAATTACACTATATTTACAGATATGAAGAAATCATACGTTTATCTGCCACTATACGTCAGACAAAGGTTGAAAACGGAAAGCAAATATAAGAACCAGAATCTCGAATCCACATCTAATCAAGACGATCAAAGGCCACTTGGCAAACAACTCGGTGAACAGACTTGATTACCAAGTAGTCACATCTTGGTGGCATAATTCTAATAAGTGAAGACCTGTTTTAATTTTTCGTTCTCCATAATTTCTCACAATGTCTAATATACCGAAAGACAACCCTGGCGGAAAAAGCGGAGGTCAGGCAATTCTGTGGATGATACCAAGATCGATTTCGACTGCGTTCACGAAATGCATGTCGGGGATCCCAGGCTGCGAGGTGTGGATGGAACCGTTTGGCTTCTGCCACTTTGCCTCGAAGGAACTAGAGAATCTTGGGATTACAGAGCAACCAGTGAGCTATGCAGGTCACGAGAAGGAGTTTAAGATAGCTGCCGAGGCTATGGAGAAATACATGCCTGGGGTCACCTGTTTTGCAGATAGATTACCGTAAGTTTTTCAGGCGTGTATGACCTCTTCCATTCTTCAACAGGAAATGCCAACGAGTAGTTTTCAAGCATGATGAAAAATAGACGATGCACTTGTTTCATTAGTTCTTTTGCATTTGATAATTGTTATGTGATTGTTACAGTTCATACTTAAACTCAATTTTAATGTGTACTTCATGATCCACGCTGCATTATCTCTTCCTTGCAAATCAATCAAAACCTGATTTGTGTAGAGTATGTCTTACATGTTGTTACACTCTTTTTAATGACAATAAATGAAAATTGATCTGAAATACACTGAATTAAATACGATCTTCCAAAATCGACTATTGCATCTTATGACTTCTTTGCTATAATTTCATGTCTATCATGTCTATGTATCTATGTTACAATGTATACGTGTGCTTTTATAATGTATCGATGTAACCGCCGGGGTGTGCATGCAAACACAACAAATTTCCAGAAACGGACAATAAATTTGAATCGAATTGAATTGAATAATCTATAATAAAGAATTTGATAAAATGTAAGAACAGTGAATGCTATTAGGTCTTTCTTGGAATCGGAACAATCTGAGATGTTAATATAGGCCGCTTTAAGTCCAAAAGGCTTGAGGGAAATCAACAGCAGCCTATATACGGCAAAGAAAATCGATTAAATCTATTATGCAAAATGCACTTGCACTGTTTATGATCAGTGACATTCATGATCTATAAAATAAGCATGATCATGCAATCTATATCCAATCTGTTTAATATAGGTTTCCAACTATCAAGAAGGAGTTAGAAGAATCAGCCAGTAAATATGTTTTCGTTAAGGATGAAAGCTATGCCATGCCAACCGATCAGAGGCGACAATTCATCCCAAAAGGATACCAACACGCCTTTATCATTCGGCACCCTCTACTCGTGTACAAGTCTGTGAGAAAGGCGTCCTTCGCACAGCTCCAAGAAGCCGGCTGTCTGAAGTTCAACGAAACTGATGAAAGTTCCTTCGACTACCGCCCCTATGCCAAGGAGTATGGCCTCGATGCCGTCTTCCAGCAGCATCACGAGCTCTGGACCTACATACGAGATCATGTCAACCCGTCACCGTTGGTCATCGATTCGTCTGCTCTTCTCACGAACCCCGCACCGCTACTTCGAGAGTTCTGTGAAGCCGTGGGTTTCCCCTACTCAGAGTCGCTCCTACAATGGTCCGGGTCGCCTGAGGTAGCCAAGTCATGGAAGTGGCCAGCTGATAACATGTATAAGAATGAAAACTTCTTGGGTGCGGCCATGTACAGCACCCATTTCACTCCACCAGCAGCGGTCCCGGCATGGGAGGAGGTAACAGACGATGTGCGGGAGCTCGCTGAGAAAGCGATGCCGTACTACGAAGACATGCTTCAACATCGGCCTCTTGAGAGATCTTCGTAAATTCATTAATCATTCTTCGTTTGATAAGCATGCCGTATTTGAAAAAAGAAAGTGTAATGAAGCAAGGCATAGGGTATGAACATCAAATGAAAAAGCAACAATCATTTTGATACCTCTTATAACAACAGTCATAAAGCATTTCAATACAAGACCGGGATTTTATCAAAAAAAAAAAAAAAAAAAAACCTCAGCAAACGGACAAACATAACTCATATGAAAGGAGATCATCGTGTTGCGTATGAAATTCAATCAAGAATTCCTTAGTAAAGAAGCGTAACTACGAACACTGAGTGTATTCATACATGGCTACTTCCTCCTTTTTTTCTGGAACAAGCCCATTTGCTGTTGATTTCGGAGACTGCTTGTATGCACTGAAGTAATGAATTTATGCAACTCCTGTCCCACTTTGTCAACACAACATCATTAAACATTTTGATCACAGGTTTACCGTCAGAACACGAAATGACTTACGTTTTACTTGTGCTATAGGCGTTGCGCCTGGTAATGAACACTATTGCGATTGGCACCTCCAAATGTGTGCGTCAAATTCAGATCATCAATATCCATAATATTAATTCCCTCGAGTTCATCAAACCGTGCTCGGGTTATCTGGACAGACTGTATAGTTTTCATTATCTACTGTCCAGGCTTTCATAGACATGTTGACATCTTGTTCTTTCTTCCCATTCATTTCATAGTCTACTATATCATAATAATAATAATTCAATTTTTTTCAATTCAGTTCGTTTATTTCCATTTCAATCACAATAAAAACAACATGAAGCATTCACTGTTACAGATGAACATAAAAAACAATGACATATAAAAGAAACCACAACGACATCAGAATTACAGTCATAAATTGTTACAGATTACAGCAGGCAACAAGTAAAATGGAAAATGGTGTACACATAAAAAGCCAATGAGGCCTGTAGGCGCGCATACACCGTTGTTACAAATCATGTAGAATTGGAATCGTAAGTTATTTTCAGAAATCATAAATCAGTTTTATACAGAGGATACACAAAAGAACATCATACAAACAAAACAAAAACAAGAACAAGAGATAAACATAAGACGGATTGCTAAATACGTCAATGTAATTTCAATAAAAAGACAAAAGACGTCTTTACTGCTTCTTAAATGAATTATTATGTTGCTTATATAAATATCTGGGTTTATTGCATTCCAAAAAAAAAACTGGTCCTGTATGACGAAGAGTTTGTTTTAATTTCGTACTAGAACATTTCCATTGATGAATTTTATTGCAGCTCCGTGTGTTATGAGTGTGTATATTTGAATTTAATGTGAACATGTTCTTGATGTAAGGAGAGAGTGTATCTGTGTGAAAACGTTGCATCAAAGAAGTTATTTGAAGTTTATTTATATCATGCAGCTTAAGTGTATTCAATCGTTTAAATAACTGAGAGGTGTGAGATAAATGTGGAGATTTTGTAACATTACGAATTGCTTTCTTTTGTAATTTGAATAACTTATCAAGTCTGGAATTAAAAGTGTTTCCCCATACGACATTACAATACAACAAATGAGGTAATATAAAAGAATTGTAAAGAGAAAATAAAACAAAAGATGGTAATTCAAACTTCAAACGATATAAAACACCTACAAACTGCGCAACTTTTCTGCATACATTTTCTATGTGTTCACGCCAGTCAATATTTTCATCCAGAATAATACCTAAAAACTGAACTGATTTACATTGAGTTATTGGCTTTCCATATATTTTTATGTCATTTATGAATTGCACATTTCCCTTCTTCTTTTGAAATAACATATGATCAGTTTTATCTACATTTAATGACAGTTTATTGCACTGAAACCAAGTCACAATTTTAAGAACATTTTTATTTACAATATCATTAAAGTATCTATATTACTATGTGAAGCAAGAATAGTGGTGTCATCAGCATACAAAATGAATTCAAAATCAGGGCAAGAATTAACAATATCATTGATATAAAGCAAAAAAAGCAAAGGACCTAAAATCGACCCCTGTGGGACCCCGGTGCAAATCGTTTTAAAATCAGAAGAAACAGAATCAAAAACAGTATATTGCATTCTACCAGAGAGATAAGACTTAAACCACTTCAGACAAATACCTCTAATACCATAATACTCTAATTTCTTTAATGAAATAAAATGAGAAAGAGAATCAAAAGCCTTTGAAAGATCCATAAATATTCCAATTACACTTTTATTAACATTTATTTCATTAATTATTCGGTCTTGTATTTCAGTGATAGCCATTTCAGTTGAAAAACAATTTTCGGAAACCATACTGACTCGGATATAAAACATTTTTGGACAATAAAAACTCATAAAATCTATTTTACATTACTCTTTCGAGGATTTTAGAAAAACAAGGTAAAATTGAAATGGGTCGATAATTACTAAAAACTTGAGAATCACCTTTTTTAAAAACGGGAATCACTTCGGCTATTTTCAGCTTATCAGGTACAATACCATTAGAAAAAGATTGATTAAAAACATACATTAATGGTTCAATTATTACATCGATTACCCCTTTAGCTACTTCACCATCAACATCATCAAATCCTGAACTTTTCCCAGATTTCATTTCTGCACATACATCCAGGATTTCCTTTTTTGTTACTGGTTTCAAAAACAAATTTTCATTTATGGGTGTATTCATATATTCAGTGAAAGCATACTCATTTTCAGAAAAATGCTCATTCATTTTCAAACCAATATCAACAAAATATTCATTAAAATTATTTGCTATTATATCAGGATCATGTATAATATTATCACCTATCTTAAATGAATTACATAGAGTTTGCTTACTCTGTTTACGTCCAAGTACATCATTTATTAAAGACCGTGTCTTTTTTAAATCATTCTTTACAAATGAAAACTTCTTATAATAATAAGATCTTTTCGCTAAACGTAAACACAAGTTCAATTCATTACGACATTTTTGATACATTACTTTATTTTTTTCAGATTTTTTTTTCATATATTGTTTAAAGAGCCTATTTTTCTTTCGTATACCTTTCAAAATATCAAATGTAACCCACGGGTTCTTTATAATACATTTACGTTTACTTTTTTTCACCCTAGGAATACATTTATCGTAATCCGCACAAAAAGATTCAAGGAAAACATTGTATGCATTGTTTAAACATTGTATGCATTATTATAATAATGAGAATTAATGCCTCCTGCTGTTGTTATACATCAAAAGGAAGTGAAATATCAGATTCATGTTCCCTTTAAGTGTTAATCTTAATATTTTTACATATTGATTAAATTTTTAGTTCGTATATACGGTTATGTCCACAGTCATCGATTGTTTCATATTTATAGCTCTCACAGAGTTCTCAGTGTGTAATTCAGTGTAATTTGAACTCATTGTAAAGTATACACAGCAATTCAGCCTGTTTTGCTGCTGTTTTCACTGAGTATGATTTTTTTTTTCTAATCAATAAACCACTTCAATTCAATTCTAGGATTAATTCGATTTTCAATACTGGTAAATATTTTTTTTTTCGGTAAACCTGATAATATTTTTGTCTTGCATATACACAGATTTTATGTCACGAAACCTGGAGTACACTGATCACTTACCAGTTTGAATTGTTCTTACTTGATTCAAACATCCTTTTGATAATTTTCCAAAACTTTCTTTCATTCTTTTCACAGATGACATATATCATATTCACATAAAGGCATTGCTAATCGATCAACTCTGAGTTAGCAAAAGTTCAGTTATGGTTTGAATGTAATAGGCTTTCATTATACAGGGTGGCCCAGAAAGAACGGACACCTAAGATCTTTAATTTCAGCAATGCTGTTGCAAATATGTCATTATTTTGCACACTGTTTGAAAGGTCATTCTTTTTCCAATAGAATGACACCAAGTTCTTTAATTTTGGTCAATGTGTTATGATTTTAGGTCCATTTTTGTCAACCCTTGCAATTTTCAAAATGTGATCATTTTGCACTCTCAGAGATGCCGAAACCAGCGAGAATTCGGCTTGCCATAGAACCAGTAGCGTTCACAATGGTATTCACAATGACATTCACATTATTCACCATGATAACGGACAATAACAATCACCTTCCGCCCCACATTCCACACATTGTGAACGCTACTGGTTCTATGGCAAGCCGAATTCTCGCTGCTTTCCGTAGGCTCTGAGAGTGCAAAATGATCACATTGAAAATTGCAAGGGTTGACAAAAATGGTCCTAAAATCATAACGCATTAACCAAAATTAAAGAATTTGGTGTCATTCTATTGAAAAAAAGAAAGGCCTTTCCAATAGTATGCAAAATAATGACATATTTGCAACAATATTGCTAAAATTAATGACCTTAGGCGTTCCGTTCTTTTTGGGCCACCCTGTATATATGTGAATAAAGCTAATTCTATGTACTTTAGAAATTCCCATGCTCCACCTGTAAATCGCAACATTATGATAAATAGTGTAACTCTCAGGAAATAGTCAATTGAATGTTTAGTAGTAATCATAAAAAAATGATAACCACCGTTTGATTTGGCCTGATCATGTCAACCATGTCAACCATGTTGAAAATCAGCTGCAAAAATCGGCATACTCGTATTACTCAAATTGATGATATTATGATATCTGTAAAGCCCCATTAACGATATACAATGCCAGGGGCGGATCCAGGAATTCTGTAAAGGGGGGGGGGGGAGCGTAACTATTATTTTTGGTGCCACTTCCGGGTTTCATTTCTTTTTTTTTATTTCTTTTGTTTTTACCGATTAATGAAGGGGGGGGGGGGGCGCGCCTGGATCCGCCACTGAATACCTTTAATCTTCCATATCTTAACTATCCCAACAGTGTTTGGGGAAGCTGCAGCAAAACCAAGGAGGGCAATACCAAGACCAAAGCACTCTTGCTACTGTTATGTAGAATATAAATGCATTTGAAAATCACGAATTTATGATGTGTGTGTGTTTTATATTTAACTATTAGCATTTGGTTGTATAGATCTTTACATAGTATTCATGACAAAAATGGAACATTATGTTATACAATGATCTGCCCTCAAATTACTTGTCAATGTAATAGCATTTGTCTATAGTGGAAGATATCAATATATCTTTATGTGATGTACTCACAATGACTCAGTACACACAATACAAACTGGGTACGCTGCGCCTGTGCACTTGCGGGATAATAGGTGTCTTGAGCAGAATGGAGAACTCTGTATGAGTGTATCATTTCTTGCCTCGCCCTAAAATGTGATGTCGACTAACATACAATAGTGAGACCATCACAAACATAACACTTTATATAAATTTTCAGAACAGAATTAATACGCTCTGTAGCTACCCAGGTGTCCCACAGAAATCAGTACTAGGTCCCTCCTGGCATTATTGTTCATCAATCATCCATAATCTACAATCATAATGCAATGACAACAAACGACGCATTAATATTTCATTCTTTTCTTATATTCCTTGTTTGATATTTTCAACAAATTCAGAGATGACAGAAATACTTAAATATTTATTACGTAATCGCTTGGTATTGAATGGATGATAAAATAACGTTAGCTTAATAACGTGGTTAAAGATGATTATGTTTCGAACATGACATTTGTCATCTAAAAAAAGAAAATGCTGCTGCACCAAAATTCCTAGGAGAAACAGTTAACGCTGCGTTTATTTGAAAAGAACATACTAGTGAATATATATGTATTTATATGCAGGGCTCGACACTAACGGTGGCCCGGTGGCCCGGGGCCACCAAAAATGAAAGTCGGGCCACCAAATTTCAGAAAAGGGCAAATTTGGTGGCCCACCTCGGGCCACCAGAATTTTTTGAAAAGTGTGTCAATAAATTCGTAACTTTTTGCGCCGGAAATGCACAAATGCATGCAGTGAGTGTGCGACTTATTAAAAAAAAATGGACTTTTATCAATATTTTTTTTTTTTTGTCGGGCCACCAAAAATTTGAAATTGATGATTTTGGTGGCACCATCGGGACACCGAAAAATAAAGTTAGTGTCGAGCCCTGTTATATGTATACATACACACACACACACACACACACACATATATATATATATATATATATATATATATATATATATGTATATCGATATATATATAAACATTGTAGTTGCTCCGCGTATTGGCAGTACTAGAAATAGCAATAATAATGTCACAACAGAGGAATGCATCAAATGCTAATCTTGATTTTAATGAATAATCCGAATTTTCGAGGATCCTTCCTCTTCATCAGGGATGACAGTGCGAATTTTCACAGTGATATATCACTGTGAAAACGCTATATATATGTATATAAACACACATATATATGTATATGTGTGTGTGTGTGTGTGTAAACATACGTACACCATATACACTATACTTACAGATATAAAGAAATCATACGTTTACCTACCACTATACGTCAGACAAACGTTAAAAAGGGAAAGCAAATATTAGAACCAGAATCTCGAACCCCCATGTGATCAAGGCGATCAAAGGTCCCTTGGCAAACAGCTTGTTGTAACAGACTTGATCACCGAGTAGTCCCACTTTGGTGGCATAATTCTATTAAGTGAAGACCTGTTTCAAAGTTTCGTTCCCCACAATACCTTGCAATGTCTCATGTACCGAATGACAACCCTGGCGGCAAAAGTGGAGGTCGGGCGATTATGTGGATGATACCCCGATCGATCTCGACGGCGTTCACGAAATGCATGTCGGGGATTCCAGGCTGCGAGGTGTGGATGGAACCGTTTGGCTTCTGCCGGTTTGCCTTGCAGGAACTAGAGAAGCTTGGGATTACAGAGCAACCAATGAGTTATGATGGCCACGAGAAGGAGTTTAAGATAGCTGTCGAGGCTATGGAGAAATTCATGCCTGGGGTCACGTATTTTCCCGATAGATTACCGTAAGTTTTCAAAGCGTCTATGACCTCTTCGATTCTTCAACAGGAAATGGGAAGGAGTAGCTTTTAAGCATGAATTTTAATGACGACCCTGTTCTATTGAATCGAATAACACTCCCCTTATAGAATTTAATAAATAGCACAAATAACGCATAAAGTAGTAAATGGGAATAACGACCTGTTTGCTTCTACCCCCAATAATTGTTTCCCTTATTTAAAGGTATTAGCCCACATTTGTAAACCTGCAGCAATTGGTCTCATAGTTAGCATGGATTTTGAGTATGATTGCAGTAACACCTGTGCAAAATTTCGCTCCAATTAGTCCATTACTTTCATAAAAATAAATGAAAATGCACCGTATGCATGCGTATAAAACGCTCGCTAGCTCCGGTCCACGCACGTACTACATGCATGCGATACATGTGTAAGTTAATGTACGTGGCTAGCCCGCGCTCATAATTCGATTTTGGGTCGGGTTGACCCGGTTTGAAAGTTGATTTTAAAACGATGATTTTCTCTCTTTTCTTGAATGGTATAGACAAAGAGCAACAGGTGAGGTATGTTACTGTTATAACTTATACTTGAAGTCATATTGGACCTGTTTTATGCAGTTTTGATTTTCGTGGGTTTGCAAATGTGGGCTAGTACCTTTAAGGCTTATTTATATACTTGTATGCATTTCATCTCTGTATTGATTGTTTGGTTTTATGTTGTGAATGTTGTGATTTTATGTATTTTTAATGTGGTACGGATCCCTTTTGTGTAAATCGATGAAAAGTTGAATTTCTTAATGAAAATAAATGAAAATTGAATTGAACTATAAACTGAATTGCATACGATCTTCCAAAATCGACTATTGCATCTGGCAATATGTCTTCTTTACTTTGAATTCAAATAAATAATTCGAAAAAAATATAAGGACATTGTTATATCTTTCTTGGAATAGGAACAATCTGAGATGTTGATTTAGGCCAATTTCAGTCCAGAAGGCATGAGGAAAATCAACAGTAACCTATAAACGGCAAAGAAAATCTATTATGCAAATGCTCTTCTGTTTCTGTTAAATATAGGTTTGCAACTATCAAGAAGGATTTGGAAGAATCAACCAGTAAATATGTTTTCGTCAAAGATGAAAGCGTAGCCATGCCAACCGATCATAGAAGACAATTCATTCCAAAAGGATACCAACACGCCTTCCTTATCCGGCATCCTCTACTCGTGTACAAGTCTATGAGGAAGGCGACCTTCGCACAGCTCCAAGAGGCTGGCATGTTGAAGTTCAACGAAACTGATGAAAGTTCCTTCGACCTTCGTCCCTACGCCAAGGAGTATAGCGCTGATAATGTCTTCGAGCAGCATCATGAGCTCTGGACCTACTTACGAGATCATGACGTCAACCCGTCACCGATGGTCATCGATTCGTCTGCTCTTCTCACAAATCCTGCTTCAGTACTTCGAGAGTTCTGTGAAGCCGTGGGTTTCCCCTACTCAGAGTCGCTCCTACAATGGTCCGGGTCGCCTGAGGTAGGCAAGTCTTGGAAATGGCCAGCTGATAACATGTACAAGAACGAAGCTTTCTTGGGTGTGGCCATGTACAGCACCCATTTCACTCCACCGGCAGCGGTCCCGGCCTGGGAGGAGGTAACAGACGATGTGCGGGAGCTCGCTGAGAAAGCGATGCCCTACTACGAAGACATGCTTCAACATCGGTTGAAGTAATCAACAAAAATCTATTTATCATTCTTCGCTTCATAAGCTCGCCATACCATGAAAATTGTAATGGAACAAGGCATCGGGTAAGAACATCAACTGAAAAAGCAACATACATCCTAATACCACTTATGTAGCAGCCATAAGGTATTTCAAAATAAGGCAAGGATTTCATAGTTACCGTACAAGCAAACAAAAAGGACAAAGAAGAAAAAAATGCCATGGAAGGGGATTATCTTATTTCTTTATACACTCAAATTGAGAAATCCTTTAGAGGTGCTATTGATATGACCACAGAGTGTAAATTAGAGTTTGGCTACTTCCTTTTTTATTCTTTTTTTTTTTTAATTTAGGAAGTTATTTGCTGCTGCTTTCTTTCCTATCACAAATTCATTTCGTCATTCATTTAACGCAACATTTCGATGGTCGGCTGAATGTTTTAACTGAGGGAACATTACATTAGATTGTAGATTACAGTCGCAAAGATTATACAGTAGACTCCTTTTCTAGTGCTATAACATGTTACAATGTATCTGAATCATTTGATAATTATGAAGTGACGAGTAGTGGAATATGGATCCTCATAATTACTTTTGATCCGGCGAGCTCACAATCATGTAAGCATAATGATAATTCACACATGAGGGTTGAAATTACTTTTAGATAATTCATAAAGTATGACGACAGTAGAAGGGTTAGAATGCTTCTTGAATTCATGAAACGTAGTGTCTTCATAATATTATACTGAGATTGCTCGCTTGCACTGAAGTAATGCAGTGAGGTGACACCTATCCAACTGTGCCAGTACAACATTATCTGATCACAGGTTTACCTTACGAACAAGACATGACTGTACGACTTTATACTTTACTTGTATGTCTTAAAAATTTGTTGCTTCTGTTGTATTCAATAAACGGATGAAGGCAGTGTAACCAATGTCCGTACCACCATCGTCCCCTCCAATTAGTGTGAACACTTAAAACATTTTACATTGTCCCATTTTATAGATTTAAATACTTTTCCAGTTTATCATTGTCATTTCTCCTGCATGTTCAATCCTTTGACAATCATGTCTTTTTTGAGGAAATTCATGAAATGAACAAAGCTAAAAAGTAAAACGTCCATATATCTTCCAGTCTTGACCAGTTATAGGGACGAGCACTGAACGATGAAGAGCGAACGAATGGCAACTCTTAGTATGAATCTGTTCAGGGTATTGCATTAATGACACAGAAGGAAAAGATAACATACTACAGAGTACACGTGTGTTTTGTTTACGTAGTGTCGAACTCGTGGGCTGTGTGACTAGTGGGTTGCATGACTTGTGGGCTGTATGACTCATGGGCTGTATGGCTTGTGGGCTGTATAATTCGTTGGCTGTATAACTCGTGGGTGTCGGTCTCATGACCTGCACCTGACAAAACAAATGAATGAACATTAGGAATTATCTATGGTTAATAACATGGCCATTTAAGTTTTTTTTTTTTTTTTTTTTTTTTTTGCTGGGGTACTGACATACATTTTAGTTTAATAATAACAAAAATAAAAGAAAAACATTTGAAATAGTATTTTGAAATCCCGTTCAAGTCATGTATTTCATCTCCATGGTTTGTTAATTCCCATGCTCACTATCCAGTAAGAACGACTATGGTAGCTGAAAATTCTCATGGTCTTATATCTTTGGTCATTACCAGGTCAAAGTCCTATAAGGGTTTTAAAAATGACACTTGTCTTCTTCTGCGGGCGGACCACTTGCGGAAAAGCTCAAAACAGATACATCCGTGCCCTGGGAATATTTTATTTTTTATTGAAGACGGGATTCACACGTTGTTTTGATCAGCCTTTAACAACATATATATTTTTTTTTAATTGTCAAAGAGAATGAACAACTGCATCATCATGTACCGGTTACAGTTCGTCATTTCGAATGTTCGTCATTTCATCTATAAGGTTCTTTAGGAAAAATAATGTGATTATTGAATTTTGATTATTTTGATTTAAAATTTGATTATCGAAAATAGTTCGTTACGCTAAAGGTTTATAATTACAAAAAAGCAATGAAGTAAGTATTTCCCCCCAAAATAATGTACTTCTATTGTAAAAATTGAGTGTTGTTATTAGCAAATTGACTGAAAACACGAAAAAACAGACATGCATACAAACAAACCCGGTTGACACAAACACACACGAAGCACACCTCTTCCTATATTGGCGAGCTGGAATATACATGTATTTCTATTTGTGATTGTATTATTGCGGAATAAACAAATATTTGACCCTCCTCCATATCATATGTCCCGCTCCCCAACAAAACGATATTACAAATGATTTTAGAAGGTGGTTATTACTTGAAGGCAGGGGGAAAATACCCTAGAACCGACAAATAAAACCTTATGCACCACAGGCGATGGCTGTATGACAGTAGGAAGAATAACAATAGAAATATCTGGTAAGATTTAATACTACTGTGGAGGCAACTGCTCGAGTCTAACACCGCCATAGGTGACAAATTTTAAAGGTAGCAGAAATCCAAGACACACACAGACACTCATATAATTATGTGCATATATGTCTATAATAAACATATATAATTATATATCTATATCTTTATATGTGATAAAAACTTAAAATTAGGTTTTTATCTGTATATCTTTTGTATATAAATACATACATACATGAAGAAACCATTGATTTATCTTAAACTATTACGTAAGACACACGGTTGAAGACGTAGAATAAATATTTGAAAAAGAAACCTCAATCTAAATGTGATCTCAAGAACGATCAAAGGCCACTTGGCAAACAACTCGGTGAACAGACTTAATTACAGAATAGTCCAACTTTGGTGGTATAAATGCTACAAAGTGAAGACCTGTTTCAGATTTTCGTCAACCCCTATACACCTCACAATGTCTAATATACCGAATGACCACCCTGTCGGTGAAAGCGGAGGTCGGGCGATACTGTGGATGATACCAAGATCGATCTCGACGGCATTCACGAAATGTATGTCGGGGATTCCAGGCTGCGAGGTGTGGATGGAACCTTTCGGCTTCTGCCACTTTGCCCTGAAGGAACTAGAGAAGATTGGGATTACAGAGCAACCAACAAGCTATGATGGTCACGAGAAGGAGTTTAAGATAGCTGCCGAGACACTTGGGAAATACATGCCTGAGGTCACCTATTTTCCAGATAGATTACCGTAAGTTTTCCAACCGTGTATGACCTCTTCGATTCTTCAACATGAAATGTCAACAAGCAGTTTTCAAGAATGATGAAAAATGGACGATGCATTTATTTCATTGCTTCTTTCGCATTTGAAAATTATATGTAATTGTTAAAGCTCATACTTTAACCGAAATTTAGTGTATGTCTTTCTTGCAATCGACAAAAGCTGATTTGTGTAGAGTATGTTTTGTATGTCATTCACTCTTGCTTCATTGAAAATAAATAAAATTGCCCTGAACTACACTGCATTAAATACGATCTTCCAAGATTGAATATTTCATCATATGTCTTCTTTGTGTTTACAGTACTATAAAGAATTTCATAGAATGGAAGAATACTAACTGCTATTCGCCTACACACGGCAAAGAAAAAGCTAATATCCGAAATACACTTACGCTGTACACTGACAGTAATGATCTATAAATTCAGTGTAATTATGTAATTTACAATTTTCTGCTAAACATAGGTTTGCAACTATCAAGAAGGATTTAGAAGAATCAACCAGTAAATATGTTTTCGTCAAAGATGAAAGTGTGGCCATGCCAACCGATCAAAGAAGACAATTCATCCCAAAAGGATACCAACACGCCTTCATCATCCGACACCCTCTGCTCGTGTACAAGTCTATGAGAAAGGGGTGGTTCGCACAGCTCAAAGAATCTGGAATGCTAAAGTTCAACGAAACTGATGAAAGTTCCTTCGACCTCTGCCTCTATGCCAAGGAGGATGGCATCGATGCCGTCTTCCAGCAGCATCACGAGCTCTGGACCTACATACGAGATCATGTCAGCCCATCACCCTTGGTCATCGATTCGTCTGCTCTTCTCACTAACCCCGCACCGGTCCTTCGGGAGTTCTGTGAAGCCGTGGGTTTCCCCTACTCAGAGTCGCTTCTACAATGGTCCGGATCGCCTGAGGTAGGCAAGTCGTGGAAATGGCCAGCTGATAACATGTACAAAAATGAAGCCTTCTTGGGCGTTTCCATGTACAGCACCCATTTCACTCCACCAGCAGCGGTCCCAACCTGGGAGGAGGTAACAGACGATGTGCGGGAGCTAGCCGAGAAAGCTATGCCTTACTACGAAGACATGCTTAAACATCGGATTACAGAGTGATAAACGATTTTGTTTAGTTCTTCGTTTGATTAGTACGTCATTATACTATGAAAATTGTCAGGCATAGGGTAAGATCATCATCTGAAAAGTAACAGATATTCTAATGCCACTTTTTATAAGGATTTGATAGCATAAAAAACTAGCAAACAAAAAGGAAAAAGAAAAAGAACTGCCATGGAAGGAGATTATCTTATTGCATATTAGTACCGAGTGCACTTTAGTCACACTATCGAGCATAAGATTGTTGATGACTTCGCCCCCTCCAGATCATGTACGCTAGGACATTGACCATTTTGGGGAATATTTCCTGGCAAACTTCATTTTACAACTGGGTGTTTTTCTAGTAGGTTAACCTATATATGCATGCTCATCATTTCATTCTTCTTCTTCTTCTTCTTCTTCTTCTTATTTTCCGTCTTTTCCTTCTTCTTCTTCTTCTTCTTCATTCGGAATGAGTATATATTCTGTGGGAAGGGGCGGGACGGCTTTAGGGCTTTGCCCTACCTCCTAAAAAAAAAAGAGAAGAAAAAATGGACGGTGAAAGTACAATTTTCATTTAATAAAGAACTGTTACACAACAACAGTAATTATATTGAAGCAATATTGAAATGTTTATCCTGTCGGTCTTGTTAGCCTTTTTTTTTTTGGGGGGGGGAATAGTGTCATTTAAATGTGCTTTCTCAGGCTAGTGTCGAACTCATGGATTGTATAATTCATGCGCCCATTTTACGTGATGTCGAACTTGTGGGCGTTGTTCATTTAGTGTGGAATTCATGGGCTTTATAACTAGTGGGCTGTATGGGTATAACTTTTTGGCTGTATAACTTGTGGACTGTATAATTCGTTGACTGTACATTATGACTCGTGGTGTCGACCTTGTGTCGCGAAATAGTTCAATGAAGGAAGATTAACAATTATTATCTCTACTTAATAACATGGCCAGCCATGCTCTTTGTACTGACATACTAACATGCATTTCAGTTAACAATAAAAAAAATATGATACAGCAATTTGAAATCTTGTTTAAGTCATGTATTTCATATCCATGGCTTGTTGATTCCAATATTCACGACACTGTGAGAACGACTTTGGTAGCGGAAAATTCTTGTAGTCTCAGGTCCCAGGTCATTCCCAATAATTTAAAGTTCTGCTAAGGTTTCAGAAATGTTGAAGTCATATTGGAAACCTGTCTTCTTCGGGGAGTGGACCACTTGTGGAAAGTCTCACAACAGTTACATCCTACCCTATGAATATTTTTTTTTTTTTTAATCAAAGACGAGGTTCACACGTTGAACTGACATAAAGTTTGGTCAGCCTTTTACAACATACCGTTTTTGTATTGTCAGGGAAGGAATAACCGTATTATATGTACTCGTTAAGGTTCGTTATTTTAAATGTTCGTCATTCTGACAACCGTGACGTCAGTTGCTGAATATTTATGGTTACGAAACTGCAATGACGTCAGTTCTTTATTCTGAAAAAAGAGTATTGTTGTTTTAGTGTCAAAATAGAGTTATTATCGTTGTTGGGATTGCATTATTGCGAAATAAACAAATATCTTATCCATCTCCATGTCCCCCTCCCCAACAAAACGATACTAGAAATGATTAATTAGAAGATGGCTATTACTTGAAGGCAATAAGGCCAGGGAAACAATGACGTAATACCCTATTTTACCACAGTGACTATAAGACAGTATGAATAAACAACATAAAAATGATTCAATACCACGGTGGAGGCAACTGCTAGAGTCTAACACCGCCACAAGTGACAAATTTTAAAGTGATTGGAGTACAATTAGTCTCGTCTACCTCGAATCAATGAGCATTGAATAGGATGGTTCGACTTAAAACAAACTTCAGGGTCCACGTAAAGACTTTGCTTTGAACTATTCAACGTTGTATTTATTTTATTCATGCTCAGAATGTTATGTGTAATCCCGATTGTTTGCTTGTTTGTCACAGTAAGATAACTAGACTGTGAATGAATGGAATGGAAATAAAATGTCTTCCTTTCATGCACATCACAATCTTTTCTTTTCTGGTGGTTTCAATATATTGTGAGTAATGAACTTTCATTAAAAATAAGTAAAGCAAATTTCATTTATTTTCTAAATTTTTATGCTACACCTGTAACATTGTGATTCTGAAATAAAACAAGCGGCTGCACTAAAATTGCAAGGGGTGAAATTGACATGAAAGAACGTAATATAATATTTGTTTCAGAATGGTAGCAGAAATCCAAGACACACACGCACACACACATCTATGCGTATATATATATATATATATATATATGCAAACTGTATAGATCTATATCTTTATGTATATACAGTATATTTACAGATATGACGAAATCATACGTTTTCTGCCACAATACGTCAGACAAAAGGTCTGAGAGGGAAAGCAAACATTAGAACCAGAATCTCGAATCCCCATGTGATCAAGACGATCAAAGGCCACTTGGCAAACAACTCGGTGAACAGACCTGAATACCGAGTACTCCTACTATGGTGGTATAAAGCTACAAAGTGAAGACCTGTTTCAAATTTTCCTACCCCATAATACCTCACAATGTCCCATGTACCGAATGACAACCCTGGCGGAAAAAGCGGAGGCCGTGCGATTCTGTGGATGATACCAAGATCGATTTCGACGGCTTTCACGAAATGCATGTCGGGGATTCCAGGCTGCGAGGTGTGGATGGAACCGTTCGACTTCTGCCACTTTGCCCTGAATGGACTAGGGAAGCTTGGGATTATAAAAGACGAACCACTGAGCTATGATGGCCACGAGAAGGAGTTCAAAATAGCTGCCGAGGAGCTAGAGAACTTCTCACCCGGAACCACTTTCTTTCCAGAGAGACTATCGTAAGTTTACCAAGCGTCTTTGAATCGCTTCGTTTCCAGGACATGTTAATGACGAATTTTCAAATATGAATTCTGACAAGTAGCTAACCTCTGGCTCCTAAAAATGAGTTTATTCTTATGGCATTTTGTGACATTTATACCAAAAGTAACCAAGTTTGACTTCCATGTGAGCAACATGGAATTGCTGCTTCTTCTTTTGTTTAACAGTTGAGTGATGAAGAGTCTAGGTCAGTGGCGGATCCAGACGGGGCGCAAAGGGGGCGCGCCCCCTTTCTATTTTTTCTTTTTGTGTGTGTGGTGAAAATAAGGAAAAAAAAAGAAAAAGTTTGGAGGCGGAGAGGAGCTTGAGCCCCCCTTTAATTTTGTGAAGGCGCCTCCCTTTAAGGAATTCTTGTATCCGCCCTTGTAGGTTATATACAATTTTAATCATAATACTATTATCCTTGTACTACTAATAATAGTGATGATTATAACATTGATGATGATAATGATGTTAATGATAGTACTGATGATGAATGATATTCTGTCTTCTTATAGTCTCTTGGGTGGCTTCCAATGGTCCTTGAATTATTATAACCCGAACATTTCCAAGTAATCAATTATAGGGTCTACATTAATTGGTCGAGAGGAATTCCACGCATGGGTAAAATCATCAAATGTGTTGTTACGTGAGTACTCTGTGGGACCTGAAGTCATCAAACCACAGTGCCGCCTATCTGTGTTTTTACAGGAACAAGTATGACGTAGGGTAAAATTTTTAGTCTATGCATGCACTTCAAAGAAAAATCGACTGCGCCTACTACGCGACAGCGGAGAAATAAAGAATTCATAGTTTGTGACAAAAAATCCAACCATTGATAGTAATGATATTACATAAAATCGTGTTTTGCAATCATTGTTTGTTTTTATCTTCTTTATTATACTATAGGTATGCAACAATCAGAAAAAGCTTGGAGGAATCAACCAGTAAATATGTTTTCGTTAAGGATGACAGCTATACCATGTCAACTGATCAGAGACGACAATTCATCCCAAAAGGATACCAACACGCCTTCCTTATCCGGCATCCTCTACTTGTGTATAAGTCGATGAGAAAGGCGTGGTTCTTACAGTACAAAGAAGCTGGCAAGCTGAAGTTCAACGAAACTGATGAAAGTTCCTTCGACTTCCGCCCCTATGCCACGGAGGATGGCGTCGATGCCGTCTTCCAGCAGCATCACGATCTCTGGACCTACATACGAGATCATATCAACCCGTCACCCTTGGTCATCGATTCGTCTGCTCTTCTCACCAACCCCGCACCGGTAATCCAAGAGTTCTGTGAAGCCGTGGGTTTCCCCTACTCCGACTCGCTCCTACAATGGCCCGCTTCGCCTGAGGTAGCCAAGTCGTGGAAATGGCCTGGTGAAAACATCTATAAGAATAAAGCCTTCTTGGGTGTGTCCATGAACAGCACCCATTTCACTCCATCGGCAGCGGTCCCGGCCTGGGAGGAGGTGACAGACGATGTGCGGGAGCTAGCCGAGAAAGCGATGCCGTACTACGAGGACATGCTTCAGCATTGACCTATTGAGCAGCCGATAAAATGTATTTGTTCTTGAATTTTCATTGTAGACAAACACACCATATTACAAAAACTTGCAACAAAGCATTACATAATTTATGGCGAGTAGACCTACATCATCTCAGAGAGCAATAAACATGAGCACTACTGTTGCAGTCACAAAATATACGTAGTTTGATTCAGGTAGAGAATGTCATGACCAAATATTTTATTCCATGAAGACTATCTGGTTGCGAATGAAATTCAATATCAAAAGATTCCAAGAAGCGTGACGAGGAACATAATAAAGTTGAAAATCATATATTTATATACGGATACTACATCTCGCTTTATTCCTCCGAAACGAGTTATTTGCTGCTGTTCTTTTATTAGTAAGAAATGTGGATGAATGAAACCAATGAAACCAATGTGGAATCCATATGAAATGTAGTGTCTTCAGAAAAAGACTGGTAGTACGCACTGAAGCAATACAATTTAGTGACCCCTGTCCAACTGCGTCAATTTGTTGTTTATTTTTTGTTAATTGTTGTGCTCTTTTTGTTTTTGTCTGTGTAGCATTGTAATTACAGTTCCTCTGAAAAAAAAAAACAGCAGTGTATTGTTGAAAGAGTCCATTTTATCCCATCACGCTTGCATGAAATAAAAAAGATATAAACAAACAATGCAATAATGATTTGATTGCGGGGTCTACCTTTAGAAGACGAACCAACTGTATGGCTTCATTTTCTGTTCGTGTTTGGCGCTCCTACTGCTGTATGATAGAATAATTGACACTTTCCGAATAATGTGAGCGTCAAAGGCAGATCATCAACATTCATATAAGCCCTCGTGATCACCGTATGATGTGATCTCAAATTCAAGATGCTATTTCAGGTGTTGATTACACCTGTAACTCTGACAAAATGTTTTGATCAGCCTTTTACAACATACTCTTTTGTTTCTGTATTGTCAAAGAGAATGAACAACCGTAATATATGTACTGGAACCTGTTCGTCTTTTTTTTTTTCATCGATGCTCATCCTGACGAAAGGTTCTTTAGTCAAAAAAAAAAAATCGGGGGAAAAAATCGATCGTTATGCTGAAAGTTCATGATTACCCAAAAGCAATAAAGTCAGTTCTTTATTTTGAAAAAAAAAAGTAATGTTGTTTTGTGTCAAAATAGTGTGTTGTTATTGACAAATAGTATTGTGTCACACAATAAAGGCTCTGGCATGCACATACGCTCACACAGGCATGTGTATAAACACACCCGATAATTGACACGAACACACACCTATATCGGCGAACTGGAATATAAGTCTAAAGTGGGATTGCATCATTGCGGAATAAACAAAAATTGTATCCTCCTCCATGTTCACCCCCCCCCCCAACAAAACAATACTATAAATGATTTCAGACGATGGCTATCACTTGAAGGCAGGGGAAAAATATCCGAGAACCGATACGTCATCACAATGACATAATACCCTACGCACCACCGGCGGTTACTGTATTACAGTATAAATAATAAACATAGAAATAAATGGTAAGGTTTAATACCACGATGGAGGCAACTGCTAGAGTCTAACACCGCCATAGGTGACAAATTTTAAAGTGATTGTAGTACAATCAGTCCCGTCTACCTCGAATCAGTGAGGATTGAATAAAAGGGTTCGACTTTAAAACAAACTTCAGGGTCCGCGTACATAGACTTTGCTTTGAACTCTTCGACGTTGTATTTTTTTTTTTATCGATGCTCAGAATGTTATATGTAATCACGATTGTCTGCATGTTTGTCACAGTTGTAAGGTAGCCTGACTGTGAATGAATGGAATGGAATTGAAATGTCTTACTTTCCATTTACAGTCGTATTTTTCTGGTAGAAGACTATTACATTCCTAAATAAACAAATACGAAAAACTATACTCATGACAAGAGTGATCCATATCGTTTTCTTTATCGTCTGTTCAGGCTTTTTAATAGACATGCTCTCATCATAATCATTTTTTTCTTCTTGTAATTTCATAACTTTATAGCTGGTGTGACCTGGATTTTATTCTCAATTTTCAACACTGATAAAGGATATTTTCTCAAATAAACCTAATTAAGTTTGCTTTGCATGCAATATCATTTGGGATATCACAAAACTTGGATACCACTGATCTCTTACCAGTTAAAATTGGTCTGACGAGAGTCAAACATTATTCCGATAATTTTCCAGAATTTCCCAAAATTGACTTTATTTTTTTTTTAATGTAGTCAACATTAACATGTAATTTTCAAAATGAAAATATTTACGTTTTTACCACAACGATCACACTGAGCTAGTAAATGTTCAGATATGGTTTAAATGTAATAAACTTTCATTAAAAATAAGTGAAACTAATCTCATTTGTTTTCGAAATTCATAGGGTACATCTGTGAATATTTTGTTATTTCAAGGCTAGTTTGATAACGTGCTTTTAATAGGGACGATAACGTTGATTCTGAAATAAAACAAGCGGCTGCACTAAAATTGCAAGGAGTAAAATTGACATGAAAGAACGTAATGTAATTTTTTTCATAGGTAGCAGAAATCAAAAACACACAAATAGACACAGACGGACACACGCACACATCTATATCTTTGTTACAGATATGAAGAAATCATACGTTTATCTACCACTATAGGTCAGACAAAGGTTGAAGAGGGAAAGCAAACATTCGAACACATAATGTATATATATATATATATATATATATATATATATATATATATGTTTGTGTGTGTGTGTGTGTGTGTGTGAGTGAGTGAGTGTGTGTGAACATACATACACTATATTTACAGATATGAAGAAATCACACGTTTGTCTACCACTATACGTCAGACAAAGGTTGAAAAGGGAAAGCAAACATTAGAAGAATCTCGAATCCCCATGTGTTCATGACGATCAAAGGCCACAACTCGGTGAACAGACTTGATTACCAAGTAGTCCCGTCTTGGCGGCATAGATTTAATAAGTGAAGACCTGTTTTAAATTTTCGTTCCCCATAATTTCTCACAATGTCTAATATACCGAATGACAACCCTGGCGGTAAAAGTGGAGGTCGGGCGATTCTGTGGATGATACCAAGGTCGATCTCGACGGCGTTCGCGAAGTGCATGTCGGGAATTTCAGGCTGCGAGGTGTGGATAGAACCGTTTGGCATCAGCCAATTTGGATTTATGCAAGTACAGAAGCTTGGGATCACAGACATTCCCATGAGTTATGCTGGAAACGAGAAGGAGTTCAAGATAACTGCCGAGGCACTAGAGACTTACGTGCCCGGGGCCACCTTCTATTCAGATAGACTACCGTATGTATACCAAGCGTCTTAGAATCTCTTCGTTACCAAGTTATGCACAACGGGGAATTCTGAATTATGACAAATAGTTTACTTTGGGCTTAAAAATCAGTCTATCTTTATGGCACTTTGTAACATTCATACCAAAAGTAAGCAAGTTTTATTTTCATGTGAGCTACATGGAGACACTGCTTCTTCTTTTGTTTTTCACTCGAGGGACATAAAGTCTAGGTTATATACAACTTTAATTATAATACGATCTTTGTACTACTAATAGTACTGACTATAACGGTGATGATAATAATGATGACAATGATAGTATTAATGATTAATAATTTTCTGTTATCTTATATTTAAAGGGAATTCCAGAGGGCCCTTGAATTATCATTTTTCGAGCATTTCCAGGTAAACCAATTTTTCGATTGGTCGAGAGGAAGTTCATGGGTAAAATTATCAACGTGTTATTACGTGAGGACTCTGTAGGACCTGATCATAAAGAATCTCATCAAATAGTCAGTATACCACAGTGCCTTTTTTTGTGTGTTTTTACAGGAATAAGTATGATGTAAGGTAAAATTTGAGTCTATGATATATGCACTTCAAATAAAAATCGACAATATCTACTATGCGACAGCGGAAAAATAAAGAATTCCCCAATTTGTGCCCCCCAAATCCCACCATTGACAGTAATACTATTATATAAATTGTGTTTTATAATTGTTTTGTTTTTATATTTTTATACAATATAGGTTTGCAACAATCAAGAAAAAGTTGGAGGAATCAACCAGTAAATATGTTTTCGTTAAGGATGAAAGCATAGCCATGTCAAGTGATCAAAGACGACAGTTCATCCCAAAAGGATATCGACACGCCTTCATCATCCGGCACCCTCTGCTTGTGTACAAGTCTATGAGGAAGGCGTCCTTCGCACAGTATCTAAAAGCTGGCATTCTGAAGTTCAAC
Source organism: Diadema setosum (assembly GCA_033980235.1). NCBI lineage: Eukaryota > Metazoa > Echinodermata > Echinoidea > Diadematoida > Diadematidae > Diadema > Diadema setosum. The sequence continues at coordinate 2,290,374 of CM067061.1, read as the reverse complement.
GAAACTGATGAAAGTTCCTTCGACTTCCGCCCCTATGCCATGGAGCATGGCGTCGATGCCGTCTTCCAGCAGCATCACGAGCTCTGGACCTACATACGAGATCATGTCAACTCGTCACCCTTGGTCATCGATTCGTCTGCTCTTCTCACCAACCCCGCACCGGTACTTCGAGAGTTCTGTGAAGCCGTGGGTTTCCCTTTCTCAGAGTCGCTTCTACAATGGTCCGAGTCGCCTGAGGTAGCCGAGTCGTGGAAATGGCCAGGTGATGATATTTGTAAGAATAACGTCTTCTTGGGCGTGTCCATATACAGCACCCATTTCACTCCACCAGCAGCGGTCCCGGCCTGGGAGGAGGTAACAGACGATGTGCGCGAGCTCGCTGAAAAAGCAATGCCTTTCTACGAAGACATGCTTCAACATCGGTTAACTGTTTAAAGTGAAAATCTATTATTCTTTGTTTCATAAGCTCGCCACACCATGAATGCTTTAATAAAACACGGCATAGGGTAAGAGCATCAACTGAAAAAGCAACATACATCCTAATACTACTTATGTACCAGTCATAAAGTATTTCAAAGTAAGGCAAGGATATCATAGTTACTAAGCAAACAAAGGGAAAAAAAGAAAAAAAAAACTGCCATGGAAGGAGGTTATCTTATTGCATATGCACTGAGATTGAGAAATCCTTTTAGAGGCGTAACTTATGAACACAACGTGTAAATTATAGTATTTGGCAAGTCATTTGAAACAAGTATTTGGAACAAGTCATTTGCTGCTGCTTCCTTTCCTATCACAAAATCATTTTGTCATTTCGTTCAACGCAACATTTTGATGGTTGGTTAACTCTTTTAACTGAGGGAACATTACATAAGATTGCAGATTACAGTCGCAAAGATTATACGGTAGGCTCCTTTTTCTAGTGCTATAACATCATGGCCGGCGGAACCGTGGGGTTTTGTGCATCTTACAAAGAAATACATAAGGTGTCATCACTTTGGGCCCCCACACTTTTTTTTTAATCCGAAGTACGTAAGTGGTACTAAACAGAAATGGATAGAGATCTGAGGACCTTTTTTTTTTTTATTATTTTTTTTTGCGTGTTAGCTGATGAAACCCGGAAGTGGGCCCCACACTTTTGAAAACGCTCCGCCGGCCCTGAACATGGTTACAATGTATCTGAATCATAATCATTTGACATGAAGTGTCCAGTAGGGGAATATGGATCCTAATAATTATTTTGATCCAGAGAGCTCGCCTTCTTAAGGTCACAGTTTCATTAAAAAAAGGGACGAGGTGTCACAATCATGTAAGCATAATGATAATTCAGACATGAGGTTGGAATTACTTTTAGATAATTCATAAATGACGACAGTAGAAGGGTTATAATGCTTCTTGAATTCACGAAATGTAGTGTCTTCATAATATTATACTGAGACTGCTCGCTTGCACTGAAGTAATGCAGTTAGGTGACACCTATCCAACTGTGGCAATACAACATTATCTGATCACAGGTTTACCTTACGAACAAGACATGACTGTACTACTTTATGTTTTGCTTGTACGTCTTAAATTCGTTGCTTCTGTTATACAATAAACGGATGAACGGTAACTTCAAATGTGTGTGCGTCAAAGGCAGTGTATCCAATGTCCGTAACACCATCGTCCCCACCAAACAGTGTAAACACTTTACACATTTTACATTGTCCCATTTTATAAATTTAAATACTTTTCCGGTTTATCATTGTCATTTCTCCTGCATGTTCACCATCGTTCAATCCTTTGAAAATCAAGTTTCTATTTTGAGGAAATTCATCACATGAAGCTAAAAAGAAAAACGTCGATATAATTTCCAGTCGTGACCAGTTGAAGGGAAGAGCACTATTCTCAGAACAATACAGAAATCTGCTTTTATAATACTATATTTGTAAACTTTTTTAAAGCTTAGCTCTAAATGTCATTCAAAAACTACATTACTTTTGACAAAAATTAATTTTTCTTCAGCCAAGACTATATAATATTATAATATATATATATATATATATATATATATATAAGTCAGGGTAGTCTTGAAGAACGACAAATTCAGTGTATTAGGCTTATGCACTAGTTATAGGTAAAGTGTCGCCATGTTATAGACCACATCCAAGAATGGACTATGGAATATATGAAGCCATCATGTGGTAAAGGAAATTTACGCAACTGACGAATCAACAATGATCTGTTCAGTAAAGCTTGTTTGACTATACATAGGTCCTGTTACATAGGTCTGTTTTTCAGTCAGTCATTGCTGAAAAAGCACGACATCAAAATGAAAGTATTCATGTGGTTCGATAATTCGTTTTTGATACTGATTTTGCACTGGTACAATTTAAGTTGGTCGAGATAAACATGTCCGTTCTCCGTATAATTTCACGCCTATAAATTCGGGAACCTACAGGTTTTACAAACATCATTGCTTTTATGTAGGCCCCATCATATTTCTGACATTTATTTGTAATAGCCTCAGATGAAAACGACCATTTATATTTGTGTGTAATGTTTGTTTGTCTTTTTTTCCTCAAACATAAGATATGGTTGTACATGTTTTGTACTTTTGTTTTATTGTCAATCATTTTGTAATCCCATCACTGAGAAAGTGGAAATATGAAATAAACTTGAAACTTGAAACTTGAAAACAAAACGTTAAATATAAGTGTCAGAATACATGACAAAACGGGATCATCCCACGAAACCGACACCCAAGAGTCATACTGCCCACGAGATCGACAATGAATTCAATTCAAATCAATTCAATTCAATTCATTTATTTCATTCTCATTTTCTTTCCAGCAAAACATAACACAAGGTAAATCAGAAAATCCATCATAAGCATGTATACAGTACAAAGTGCGAAAGATTAACGATATACAACAAACTAATAGAGATAAATCATGTATACATACGGGAAAATACAAAGTTATATTTTGAGGAGAAAAAAAAAAGAGAACTGAGAGGTCCACTAAAAAGCAGTGCTTGTAGATTGTGGACCACTCAAGAATTTTTTCTTCCAAAAATACAGTACTTCACATACAATTACAAATACATTACACACAACAACATGGCATAACTAAACTAAGGAGATACAATCGAACGGAATGGGACAAAAACAAAATTAGTGGAAGAAAGGGAAAGGAAGAAAGAAAGAGAGAGAGAGAAATGTGAGAGAAGGGGGGGGGGGGGAGGGAGGGAGAGGAAAGATAGAGAATGCCTACACGCTGAACAAGAGAAACGGAAGAGAGAATTGATGAGGTGCTTCGAACAGCTGGTGACTGCACGCAGCTGTGTAGAAATTATGCAAATAACATGCCGTATTTCATTGCCTAGTAATGCCGTTTTTCACTGCGTAATAATGAATTAAATAACCGATGATGACTCTCATGTTTGCTGTAACCTGTATAGGTAATGAAAATAAATATCTCAGCTAGAATTTATCAAAAAAGATTTCAAATTACGCTTAAAAATATATGACGATGAAGAATTTTTTATTTCAGGACCTAATGAATTCCAAAATTTAGGGCCGATGTATATAAATGTGTTCTGAGCTAATAAGGTTCTCAAAAGGGGTAAGTGAAACTCATTAGACCTCCTAGTATGATAATTATGAAAAGATTGATTTCGTGGAAACATTGAATTAAAAATATTGGGAAGAGCATTTGTGTTATAATTGAACATGAACTGGCCCAGTTGAAAAAGAAACAAATCTTTAATTTTTAAAATCTTATATTCAATGAACAATGAATCTGAATGAGAACGTGGCGAAACCCCACAAATAATACGAAGTACTTTCTTTTGTATAATAGTTTATCTAATGTTTATCTATTTGATGGGCCCTACCCCATGCTAAAATTCCGTAATTTAGATAGGGTAATATTAAAGAAAAATACAACGTTAACAAAGACAACGATGAAAATAGGCCATGCGCCATACAGCTCATGAGTTCGAGACTACGCGAAGAATTAGGCTCAAGACATGAGCCCGACACTACGCAAGAAAAACCCACGAGGCCGATACTACGCAAACGAGTCTCACGAGACCGACACTATGCGAAAGAGGTTGACGAGACCGACATTGGGCACAGAAGGTTCACGAGACCGACAAGATGAACAGCGCCATCTATATGGCAACTCTTAGTATGAGTCTGTTCAGGGTGTTGCATTAATAACATAGAAGGGAAAGATAACGTACTACAGAGTGCACTTTAGTCACACTATCGAGCACAAGATTGTTGATGACTACGCCCCTCCAGATCATATGCAGCAGGTGTGCGCTGAGACATTGATCATTTTGTGAAATCTTTCCTTGCAAGCTTCATTTCACAACTGGATAGAGTGTTGCTATTAGCAAATGTTAGTGAATCACGCAATCAAAATTGAAAACACGCACACACAGACATGCATACAACAAACCCGTTTGACACGAACACACACATACATGTAATTTCAATTTGCGATTGTATTATTGCGGAATAAACAAACATTTTATCCTCCACCATATCATATGTCTCCCTCCCCAACAAAACGAATCTACAAATCAAATTTTAGAAGGTGGCTGTCACTTGAAGGCAGCGGGGAAATACCCTAGAACCGACAAACAAAACCCTATGCACCACATGCAATGGCTGTTTGACAGTATGAAGAATAAGCATAGAAATAAATGGTAAGATTTAACACCACTGTGGAGGCAACTGCTAGAGTCTAACACCGCCATAGGTGACAAATTCTAAAGGTAGCAGAAATCCAAGACACACACAGACACTCATATATTATGTGCATATATGTTTATAATATACATACATACATACTTATAATAAATAAATCTATATCTTTATATATTAATACATACATATAATGAAGAAACAATTGATTTATCTACCACTATTACGTAAGACACACGGTTGAAGACGGAGAGTAAATATTTGAAAAAGAAACCTGAATCCAAACCTGATCACTAGAACGATCAAAGGCCACTTCGTTCGGTTCGGTGAACTTATATTGTACTTGATTACTGAATAGTCCCACTTTGGTGGTATAAATGCTACGAAGTGAAGACCTGTTTCAGATTTTCGTCAACCCCTATATACCTCACAATGTCTAATATACCAAATGACAACCCTGGTGGAAAAAGCGGAGGCCGGGCGATTCTGTGGATGATTCCCAGATCGATCTCGACGGCGTTCACGAAATGCATGTCGGGGATTCCAGGCTGCGAGGTGTGGATGGAGCCGTTCGGCTTCTGCCACTTTGCCCTGAAGGAACTAGAGAAGCTTGGGATTAAAGACGAACCAATGAGCTATGCTGGCCACGAGAAGGAGTTCAAGTTAGCTGCCGAGACACTTGGGAAATACATGCCTGAGGTCACCTATTTTCCAGATAGATTACCGTAAGTTTTTCAGGCGCGTATGACCTCTTCGATTCTTCATCATGAAATGTCAACGAGCAGTTTTCAAGCATGATGAATAATGGACGAGGCACTTGTTTCATTGCTTCTTTTGCATTTGATAATATGTTATATCTCACACTTTATCAGAAATTTAGTGTATATCTTTCTTGCAAATCAACAAAAAGCTGATTTGTGTAAAGTATGTTTTGTTTGTTGTTACACTCTTTTTTTTTCAATGAAATTAAATGAAAATTTAATTGAACTATTAATACTGCATTTAATACGGTCTTCCAAAATTGACTATTGCATCTTATGTCTTCTTTGTGTTTACTTTACAATAAAGAATTTAATAGAATGGAAGAACATTGACTGCTTTTTGCCTACACATGGCAAAGAAAAATCTATGCAAAATGCACTTACGCTGGTCACTGACATTAATGATCTATAAATTTAATGTAATTATGTAATTTGCAATTTTCTGTTAAATATAGGTTTGCAACTATCAAGAAGGACTTAGACGACTCATCCAGTAAATATATTTTCGTCAAAGATGAAAGCGTAGCCATGCCAACCGATCAGAGAAGACAATTCATCCCCAAAGGATACCAACACGCCTTCATTATCCGACATCCTCTTCTCGTGTACAAGTCTATGAGAAAGGGGTGGTTCGCACAGCTCCAAGAATCTGGAATGCTAAAGTTCAACGAAACGGATGAAAGTTCCTTCGACCTCTGCCTCTATGCCAAGGAGGATGGCATCGATGCCGTCTTCCAGCAGCATCACGAGCTCTGGACATACATACGAGATCATGTCAACCCGTCACCTTTGGTCATCGATTCGTCTGCTCTTCTCACCAACCCCGCACCGGTAATTCAAGAGTTCTGTAAAGCCGTGGGTTTTCCCTACTCAGAGTCGCTCCTACAATGGTCCGGGTCGCCTGAGGTAGGCAAGTCGTGGAAATGGCCAGCTGATAACGTGTATAAGAATGAAGCCTTCTTGGGCGTGTCCATGTACAGCACCCATTTCACTCCACCAGCAGCGGTCCCGGCCTGGGAGGAGGTAACAGACGATGTGCGGGAGCTAGCCGAGAAAGCGATGCCGTACTACGAAGACATGCTTCAGCATCGGTTTACTAAGTGATCAACGGGGTTTTTTTTTCTTTGTTTTATTCTTCGTTTGATAAGTAGGCCTACGGCATACTATAAAAATTGTAATAAAACAAGGCATAGGGTAAGAACATCAACTGAAAAGCAACAGATACCACTTATATAATAGACGTAAAGTAATTCAAAGTAAGGCAAGGATTTCATAGCAAACAAACAAGCAAACAAAAAGGAAAAAGAAAGAGAACTGCCATGGAAGGAGATTATCTTATTGCATATGCACTCAAATCGAGAAATCCTTAAGAGGCGAAACTAATGTGAACACAGACTGTTGGTTGCTTCCTCTTTTATTCCTTCTTTTATGAAAAAGTCATTTGCTGTTGCTGTCTTTCGTATCACAAATTAATTTCGTCATTTCGTTGAATGAAATATTTTGGTATAGTTAGCTAGATCTTTTAACTGAGGGAACATTAAATTAGATTGTCGATTACAGTCGCTAAGATTGTACGGTAGAGCATTTTTTCTTGTGTTATATTATATCTGAATAATTTGATATGAAGTGACCAGTAGTGGAATATGGATACTCATAATTATTATTGATCCAGAGAGCTCACCTCCCTAACGTCTCAGTTTTATCAAAATAGGGACGAGGTGTCACAATCATGTTAGCATAATGAAAATATAGACGTGAAAGTTGGAATTACTTTGAAATAATTCATAAATGACGACAGTAGAGGGGTTATAATTCTTCTTGAATTCATGAAATTTAGTGTCTTCATATACTGAGACTGCTCGTATGCACTGAAGTAATGCAGTTAGGTGACACCGATCCAACTGTGCCAATACAACATTTACCTAACAAACAAGAAATGACCGTGCGACTTTGCTTTACTTGTGTTTTATGGGCGTTGCTTCTGCTATACAATAACAAGATGACTGGTACTTTCATATGTTGGCGCGTAAAAGGCAGTTTAACTAATGTCCATAGCAAGATTGTCCCCACCAAACAATACCGGTGATCACTTAAGACATTTTACGTTGTCTCGTTTTATAAATTTATATACTTTTCCGTTTTATCATTGCCATTTCTACGGCAAATTTAATTCTTTGAAAATTAAATGTATATAGTTTGAGGAAATTCATAAAATGAATGAAGCTAAAAAGAAAAACATCGATATACTTTCTAGTCGTGACAACAGTTGAAGGGACGAGCACTATTCTCAGAACAATACAGAAATCTTCCTTCTGAACACATTTTCCACTATGTTTTAAAACTTTTTTTTTTTTAAACTTAGCTCCAAATTCCATTTTAAAAAGAATGTAGATTTTTTTTTTCCGAAGACAGGGTAATTTTAAGGAATGACAAATGCAGTATATCAGGTTTCTGGGCTAGTTATACAAGCAGTGTCGCCATGATGTAGACCACATCCAAAGAATGGACTACGAAGCTGTAGATGTGATAAAGTAAATTCATGCTATTGACGAATCAATAATGATCAGTTTAGTAAAGTAAGTTTGATTGTACATGGGTCCTGTCCAGGCACAGGCTGTTTTTCAGCCAGTCATTGCTGAAAAAAAAAACCACACGCACATCAAAATGAAGACTAGAAATGTCGCTTTGGCGACTGGTATGCCTCCGCCATAATGCATGATTTTCCCAATAGGTCTAGATAGTACATGTGGACACTGTGTGATTACATTTTCACAAAATTGGCAAAATATTGGAATGACAAGTTTGTCACAAATGTGTTGAATGTTCACCTTCCTTGACGTAGGTTTAATTGGATGAATAAGAGAGCATGTATCTAGGGATTTAAGGACTTTAACTTGACTTTGACCCATTCATACATTTAGGCATTGAGTAATCTTCAAGGTACAGGTGTGGAGAAAAAGTGCAATTTCTGAATTGAATAGTAAATTGTTACCATTTTCATCTGGCCCTTGACCCTAAAATTCATAAGATAATTACTTTCAGGTAGAACATGCATAATATGTACTAAGTTTCAAGGTAACTTGAGCCACTTCCGAGATATGGAGGAAAAAGTTAGTTCAGCACTTTCACTTGATCTTTGACCTTTTGACCTTTGAGGCAAAAAGAGAAAAAAAAAACTTTCCAGAGAATTTCTATTAGGTTACACACGCATAGACCAAGTGTAAAAAAATAACCCTGCTGGCATTGCATATATATGAGGGTAATAGTAAAATTGTGAAGTCTTGCACTTAACCTTTGACCCCTGACCTTTGACCCCATGAACCCTACATTCCCTAGATAATCACTTCCAGTCAGTACATGTATATACTATGTTCCATGAAGATACCTTAAACAATTTTCCAAGGTACGGAGAAAAAAAAGCAGTTTTAACATTTTTACTTGACCTTTTGACCTTTGACCTTTGACCTCATGACCCAAACTTTCACCAGAGAATTTTTATTGGGTAATACATGTATACACTAAGTTTCAAGAAAATATCTTCAGGCATTCAATAGATACATTTGTATGGTGGAAATAGTGAAATTTTATGTATTTGACCCTGACCTTTTGACCTTTGACCTTTGACCTCATGACCCAAACTTTCACCAGAGAATCTCAATTAGGTAATACATGTATACACTAAGTTTCAAGAAAATCTCTTCAGGCATTCAATAGATATGGTGGAAATAATGAAATTTTATGTATTTGACCCTGACCTTTTGACCTTTGACCTTTGACCTCATGACCCAAACTTTCACCAGAGAATCTTAATTGGGTAATACATGTATACACTAAGTTTCAAGAAAATATCTTCAGGCATGCAATAGATATGGTGGAAATAGTGAAATTTTATCTATTTGACCTTGACCTTTTGACCTTTGACCTTGAGCATGTGCACCCAAAAGTTGATAGGCACAACTTCACCCCCTAATACACATACATGCCAAGTTTCATTAGGATACCTCAACAGGTTTCGATAGTTACCTTGTCCACAAAATTCATTACGGACGGACGGAAGGACGGACGGACGGAAGGACGGACGGACGGAAGGACGGACGGACGGACGGACGGACGGACGGACGGACAACCCGAAAACATAATGCCTCCGGCACCACTTCGTGGCGGAGGCATAATAAAACGTTGAATATAAGTGTCAGAATACAGGACAAAACGGGACCATCCCACAGGACCAATACCCAAGAGTCATACGGCCCACAAGGCCGATACTATACCCAAAAGAGGCTCACGAGACCGACACAAGGCAAAGAAGGCCCACGAGACAGACGGGATGAACAGGGCCATCTATATGTCAACTATAAGTATGTATCTGTGCAGATTGTTGCATTAATTACATATTTAGAAGGGAAAGATTACATACTACCGAGTGCACTTTAGTCACAGTATCAAGCACAAGCTTGTTGATGACTACGCCCCTCCAGATCATGTGCAGCAGGTGTGCGCTGAGACATCGACCATTTTGTGAAATGTTTTCTTTCAAACTTCATTTCACAACTGGACATTCTTTTAGTAGGTTAACCTGAATATGCATGCTCATCATTTCATTCTTCTTCTTTTTTTTCTTAGTGGGTATAGTGTTCTGCGGGGAGGGACGAGACGCCCTCGGGGAATAATTCGTGGGCTTATTTTGCCTGATATCGAACTTGTGGCCGTTGTTTACCTAGTGTCGAACGCACACACAGACATGTATATAAACACACCCGATTGACACGAACACACACCTATATAGGCAAACTGGAATATGACTCTAATTTGGGATTGCAAAACTGCAGAAGAGACAAATATTTCATCCTGCTCCATGTCCCCCCCCAAAAAAAAAACAAACAAACAAACAAACAAAAACAAAACAAAACAAAACAAAAAAACAAACAAACAAAAAACACATTTTATAAGATGGCTATCACTTGAGGGCAATACAGCAGGAGAAACAATGATATAATACCCTATTTACCACAGGCGGTGACTATATAACAGTATAAAAAACAAACATAGAAATAAACGGTTAAGTTTGATACCACGGTGGAGGCAACTGCTAGAGTATAACATCGCCACATGTGACAAATTTTAAAGTGATTAGAGTACAATCAGTCTCGCCTACCTCGAATCGGTGAGGACTGAATAAAGTGGGGGGGTCATCCCACGAGACCGACACCCACGAGTCATACGGTCCACGAGACCGACATCAAAAATAGGTCCATGAGTCATACAGCCCATGAGTTATACGGCTCACGAGTCGTACAGCCCATGAGTTCGACACTACGCACAAAAGGCTCACGAGACAGACACTGAGCAAAGAAAGCCCACGAGACCGACACTAAACAATAAAGGCTCACGAGACCGACAGTACGCAAAAGAGGCTAACGAGACAGACACTAGGCAAAGAAGGCCCACGAGACCGACACTAAGTAAAGAAGGCTCACGAGACCGACACTCGGCAAAGAAAGCCCACGAGACCGACACTAGGCAAAGAAGGCTCACGAGACCGATAGGATGAACAGCGCCATCTACATGTATTACCTATACAGGGTGTTCCATGAAAGGGAAAATTACATACTGGCGGATGCAATTTTGTCACTCTATCGAGCGAGAGATTGTAACTTATTGAACAGCACCATCTACACATCAACGACATCAATTAACTATGTATTTCTACACGTGTGGCTTTTAGAGGGCAGTTCTTTCACGCTACGGGGAGCGACATTGTTACCAATTTATCTCTTTTTTGTTTAAATAAAATTGTCCTCTTCATGGGGACTCCCCCCCCCCCCACCCCGAAAAAAAAATGTATTAAAAAAATAGAGGAGAAGAACGATGTATGGTTTGATTTTATATGCTTTCCCAATTTCTAGATAGACGGTGGACAGGATGTAAGTTTTATTTTCGCCCTTTTCTTTCTCGCTTCACTAGTTAAGTATTCCTCATCAGATATCCTATCCTCCTACTCATACCCGCCTGCTTAGAGTTCAATTTGTATTTTTTTTCTGTAACTATAATGTATGACATTGATTTGTGGCTTGTATTTGTAAAATTATTCGCCTCAAAACGGTACATTTTTCATGAAATAGAATGGCTGTTTTCAAGGATGCATCTTCCTTTTCCGAATCTTTAAAGCTACCTTAATAGACAATTATATCATTTTCCGTGAATTTGTACTAACATCAGAACCTTTGCAGATGACCCATACTCCCCTTCCATATCATGTAAAGCAATTGTGCACTGCAGCATTGACCATTTTGTGAAATATTTTCTTGTAAACTTCATTCCACACCTGGGCATTATTCTACTTGGTTGATCTGAATGTCCACATCATTTTATTTTATTTTATTTTGTTTTTCTATAAGCAGGTGTATATCTGTTATGTTTTGCGGAAAGGGAAAGGAGGGTGTTTTGGCATTATTTTTCGAAATTAATGTTAAAACATCGGATGCACTTTTACTGAATTTTGTTTAATTTTTCACAAACACGCAAACACAATTGAAAATCTTGAACAGTTCAGGGAGCGTGGGAGGGCAATTGACAGGGTAATCCCCTAGCAACTCTCCTTATTCATCTCTCATATCTTCCTTATGCCATTATCTGGACACCCTATACAATCAGTTGGTCTCTAGGTGGCGCTGTTCATCCTGTCGGTCTCGTGGGCCTTCTTTGCCTAGTGTCGGTCTCGTGAGCCTCTTTTGCCTAGTGTCGGTCTCGTGAGCTTTGTTTGCCTAGTGTCGGTCTCGTGAGCCTTTTAAGCGTAGTGTCGGTCTCGTGGGCTTTGTTTGCATAGTGTCGGTCTCGTGAGCCTTTTGTGTGTAGTGTCGAACTCATGGGCTGTATAACTCGTGGGCTTAATTTACTTGATGTCGAATTCGTGGGCTTTATTTACTAAGTGTCGAACTCGTGGGCTGTATGACTTGTGAGCTGTATGACTCGTGGGCTGTATGACTCGTGGGTGTCGGTCTCGTGACGTGCACCCATAAAGTGGTTCCACTTTAACAAACTTTGGGGTCTGCGTACATCGACATTTTTTGATTGATGCTCAGAATGTTATGTGTATTGCCGATTGTTTGCATGTTTGTCACAGTTGTAAGGTAGCTAGACTGTGAATGAATGGAATGGAAAAAAGATGTCTTCCTTTCCATGCACATCTTTATCTTTCTGGTGGAAGGCTGCTACTTTCCTAAATAAACACACGAAAAACCAGGCTCATGACAAGAGTGATCCATATCGTTTTCTTCATCATCTGTTCAGGCTTTTTATAGACATGCTCTCATCATAATCATTTTTTTCCATTAATTTCATAACCTACTAGCTGGTGTGACCTGGATTATACTCTCAATTTTCAACACTGATAAAAATGATATTTTCTCAAATAACCCTAATAAAGTTTGATTTGCATACCGTTTTAGATATCACAAAACCTGGATATCACTGACCACTTACCAGTGTGCCAGTTAGAATTGGTCTGACTAGAGTCAAACATCATTCCGATAATTTTCCGAAATTTTCCAAAATTGATTTTTATTCCTTTTTTTATGCAGTCGACACTTATATGTAATTTTAAAATGAAAATGTTTACGCTTTTACCACAACGATCGCTCTGAGCTAGGAAATGTTCAGATATGGTTTCAATGTAATAAACTTTCATTAAAAATAATTAAATCTTATGGAATTCTCTGCCCCAACAAATTAAAGCATGCACATCACTTTTTTCTTTTAAAGCAAACATGAAAAAGTACATTTATGATCAAGTTATGGGAATTAGCCGATATCCGATCTTTGAAACCAAAAACCAAATAGATTATTTTTTTATGTTTTTGATACCCTCCAGTCTCCTTACATCAAACTATTCAATAAACATATTTAAGTTTTTTCCATCTTAAAACGGCAACTAGTATGGCGCGCCTGCTGGGCTCTTCCACTTGCACCAGCACTAACCTCACTCAACCTCATTCTCTGTATATATAGTGTCTATTGTATTACATTTTTGTTGTTGCAATGTGATGCCAGAATGTGACTGTTTTTTTTTTTCTTGCTTTTTCTGTTCTTTTCAATAAGTATACAAGGTGCATGTTTTGCCCATTTTTCTTCCTTCTCTTTCAAGGCTGTCGTATCTTCAATCTATGTGCTTATTTGACGACAGTCTCTTGCATTTACACTCCCAGTGATACATGTGCCATAATTCAGTCAGATCATTTGATTTTCTTTATTCCGAGTGGTTTCCAATCGACGTGTTCTCTTACTCTTTTCTTTAATCTGTTCACGTATATCTAAAGTTTATATTCGGATGTACACTCTGCATGTTCCATTGTCTTGTAAACAAAAAGAAATGACTGTATTTCATTTTTGTAATATATTTTCGATGTAGAAAATTCCTAATAAATTAATTTGAATTTGAATTTGAATTATAAGTAAAGCTAATTTCATTTGTTTTCGAAATTCTTAAGCTACATCCGTGAATAGTTATGTTGTTTTCAAGGCTAGTTTGATATCGTGCTTCGGGACGATTGTGTTGATTCTGAAATAAAACAAGCGGCTGCTCTTTAAATTGCAAGGAGTACAAGGAAAAGTAGAAATCACGCGGTGCGTAATATATGTCCCCGCCGGAAGTAGCATTTAGTAGCAAAATGTACAATATAGGTAAAAAGATCAAGGTCAAAGGTCAAAGAAGTCAAAGGTCAAAATTCTATGTAGAAGTTTTGAAGCCCTCACCTAGTGCCATCACATAAAGCAAACGGAATCGAAATCGGGTTAGAAATGGCGAAGGAGTAGCATTTTGTAGCCAATGTACAATATAGGTAAAAAAAATCAAGGTCAAAGGTCAAAGAAGTCAAAGGTCAAAATTCTGTGTAGAAGTTTTGAAGCCCTCACCTAGTGCCATCACATAAAGGAAACAGAATCGAAATCGGGTTAGAAATGGCGAAGGAGTAGCATTTGGTAGCAAAATGTACAATACAGGTCAAAAATCAAGGTCAAAGGTCAAAGAAGTCAAAGGTCAAAATTCTGTGTAGAAGTTTTGAAGCCCTCACCTAGTGCCATAACTTAAAGCAAACGGAATTGAAATCGGGTTACAAATGGCGAAGGAGTAGCATTTTGTAGCAAAATGTACAATATAGGTCAAAAATCAAGGTCAAAGGTCAAAGAAGTCAAAGGTCAAAATTCTGCGTAGAAGTTTTGAAGCCCTCACCTAGTGCCATCACATAAAGCAAACGGAATCGAAATCGGGTTAGAAATGGCGAAGGAGTAGCATTTTGTAGGCAATGTACAATATAGGTCAAAAATCAAGGTCAAAGGTCAAAGAAGTCAAAGATCAAAATTCTGTGTAGAAGTTTTGAAGCCCTCACCTAGTGCCATCATATAAAGCAAACAGAATCAAAATCGGGTTAGAAATGGCGAAGGAGTAGCATTTTGAAGCAAAATGTACAATATAGGTCAAAGGTCAAGGTCAAAGGTCACAACTGAAATTCTGTATAGAAGTTTCAAAGCTCTCATGTAGTGCTATCATATAAAGCAAACAGAATCAAAATCGGGTTAGAAATGGCGAAGGAGTAGCATTTTGAACATTTTGATCACACACGGACGCACGGACGGACGGACACACGGACGCACGGACGGACACACGGACACACGGACACACGGACACACACACGTACGGAGCCCGTTTCATAGTCCCCTGCTCGAACTCGTTCGGCGGGGACAAAAATTGACATGAAAGAACGTAATATAAATGATTGTTTCATAGGTAGCAGAAATCCAAGACACGCGCACAGACACGGACACACACACACACACACACACTCATATATATGTATATATATATATATATGTACTGCATAGATCTATGTCTTTGTGTATACATATTTACAGATATGAAGAAATCATACGTTTATCTACCACTATAGGTCACACAAAGGTTGAAGAGGGAAAGCAAATATTAGAACCAGAATCTCGAATCCCCATATAATCGAGACGATCAAAGGCCACTTGGCAAACAACTCGGTGAACAGACCAGATTACTACTAAGAGAAGACCTGTTTCAAATTTTCGTTCCTCATAACACCTCACAATGTCTAATATACCGAATGACAACCCTGGCGGTAAAAGCGGAGGTCGGGCGATTCTGTGGATGATACCAAGATCGATCTCGACGGCGTTCACGAAATGTATGTCGGGGATTCCAGGCTGCGAAGTGTGGATGGAACCGTTTGGCTTCTGCCACTTTGCCCTAAATGAACTAGAGAAGCTTGGGATTAAAGACAAACCAATGAGCTATGATGGCCACGAGAAGGAGTTCAAGATAGCTGCCGAGGCACTGGGGACCTACGTGCCCGGGGCCACCTTCTATCCAGACAGACTACCGTAAGTTTACCAAGCGTCTTCGAATCTCTTCCATAAAACAAAGACATGCACAACGAGGAATTTTCAATTATGACAAATAGTTTACTGTGGGCTTAAAAATCAGTTTAACCTTGTGGCACTTTGTAACATTCATACCAAAAGTAACCGAGTTTGATTTCCATGTGAGCTACATGGAGACACTGCTTCTGTGTTTTGTTTTTCACTTGAGGGATAAAGAGTCAGGCTATATATAATTTTAATTATAATACTATCTCTGTAACACTAATAGTAATGACGATAATGGTGATAATAATAATGATGGCAATGATAGTATTAATGATAGATAACTTTCTGTTGTCTTATGTTTAAAGGGTAGCCTCTTGGGTGACTTCCAGAGGGCCCTTGAATTATCATTACTCGAGCATTTCCAGGTAAACCAATTATTATTTTGATTGGTCAAGAGGAAGTTCATGGGTAAAATTATCAAAGTGTTATTACGTGAGGACTCTGTAGGACCTGAACATAAAGAATTTCATCAAATACTCAGTATACCACAGTGCCGCCTTTTCGTGTTTTTACAGAAATAAATATGATGTAAGGTAAACTTTGAGTCTATATATATATATATATATATGCACTTCAAATAAAAATCGACAATATCTACTATGCGACAGCGGAAAAATAAAGAATTCACCAATTTGTGCCCAAGAAATCCCACCATTGACAGTAATAATATTATATAAATCGTGTTTTGTAATTGTTTTGTTTTTATCTTTTTATACAATATAGGTTTGCAACAATCAAGAAAAAGTTGGAGGAATCAACCAGTAAATATGTTTTCGTTAAGGATGAAAGCATAGCCATGTCAAGTGATCAAAGACGACAGTTCATCCCAAAAGGATATCAACACGCCTTCATCATCCGGCACCCTCTGCTCGTGTACAAGTCTATGAGGAAGGCGTCCTTCGCACAGTATCTAAAAGCTGGCATTCTGAAGTTCAACGAAACTGATGAAAGTTCCTTCGACTTCCGCCCGTATGCCAAGGAGCTGGTGCTCGATGCCGTCTTCCAGCAGCATCACGAGCTCTGGACCTACATACGAGATCATGTCAACCCGTCACCCTTGGTCATCGATTCGTCTGCTCTTCTCACCAACCCCGCACCGGTACTTCGAGAGTTTTGTGAAGCCGTGGGTTTCCCCTACTCAGAGTCGCTTCTACAATGGTCCGAGTCGCCTGAGGTAGCCGAGTCGTGGAAATGGCCAGGTGATGATATTTGTAAGAATAACGTCTTCTTGGGCGTGTCCATATACAGCACCCATTTCACTCCACCAGCAGCGGTCCCGGCCTGGGAGGAGGTAACAGACGATGTGCGTGAGCTCGCCGAGAAAGCGATGCCTTTCTACGAAGACATGCTTCAACATCGGTTAACTGTTTAAAGTGAAAATCTATTATTCTTTGTTTCATAAGCTCGCCACACCATGAATGCTTTAATAAAACACGGCATAGGGTAAGAGCATCAACTGAAAAAGCAACATACATCCTAATACTACTTATGTACCAGTAATAAAGTATTTCAAAGTAAGGCAAGGATATCATAGTTACCATACAAGCAAACAAAAGGACAAAAAAGAAAAAAAACTGCCATGGAAGGAGGTTATCTTATTGCATATGCACTGAGATCGAGAAATCCTTTTAGAGGCGTAACTTATGAACACAGCGTGTAAATTATAGTGTTTGGCAAGTCATTTGGAACAAGTATTTGGAACAAGTCATTTGCTGATGTTCCTTTCCTATCACAAAATCATTTTGTCATTTCGTTCAACGCAACATTTTGATGGTTGGTTAACTCTTTTAACTGAGGGAACATTACATTAGATTGTAGATTACAGTCGCAAAGATTATACGGTAGGCTCCTTTTTCTAGTGCTATAACATCATGGCCGGCGGAACCGTGGGGTTTTGTGCACCTTACAAAGAAAAGGTGTCATCACTTTGGGCCCCCACACTTTTTTTTTAATCCGAAGTACGTAAGTGGTACTAAACAGAAATGGCTAGAGATCTGAGGACCTTTTTTTAATCACTTTTTTGCTTGTTAGCTGATGAAACCCGGAAGTGGGCCCCACACTTTTGAAAACGCTCCGCCGGCCTTGAAAATGGTTACAATGTATCTGAATCATAATCATTTGATATGAAGTGTCCAGTAGGGGAATATGGATCCTAATAATTATTTTGATCCAGAGAGCTCGCCTTCTTAAGGTCACAGTTTCATTAAAAAAAGGGACGAGGTGTCACAATCATGTAAGCATAATGATAATTCAGACATGAGGGTTGGAATTACTTTTAGATAAATCATAAATGACGACAGTAGAAGGGTTATAATGCTTCTTGAATTCACGAAATGTAGTGTCTTCATAATATTATACCGAGACTGCTCGCTTGCACTGAAGTAATGCAGTTAGGTGACACCTATCCAACTGTGGCAATACAACATTATCTGATCACAGGTTTACCTTACGAACAAGACATGACTGTACTACTTTATGTTTTACTTGTATGTCTTAAATTCGTTGCTTCTGTTATACAATAAACGGATGAACGGTAACTTCAAATGGTTACAGCTCGCTATTCCGAAGGTTCGTTATTCCGAAGGCTCTAAAGTCCGAAGATTCCTTATTCCGAAGGTTCGTTTTTCCGAAGTTCATTTTCGGATGAACAAATCTTCGGAATAACGAACCTTCGGAATAACGCCACAAATGTTCGGATTAACGAACCCTTTTTCATTTTCGGATTAACGAACTTCTAGGTATAGGGAATTTGCGTGTTTCGGATTAACGAACCTTCGGAATAACGAACCTTCGGAATATCGAACCTTCGGAATAACGAACAGCACCCACTTCAAATGTGTGTGCGTTAAAGGCAGTGTATCCAATGTCCGTAACACCATCGTCCCCACCAAACAGTGTGAACGCTTTACACATTTTACATTGTCCCATTTTATAAATTTATATACTTTTTCAGGTTTATCATTGTCATTTCTCCTGCATGTTCAACATCGTTCAATCCTTTGAAAATCAAGTTTTTATTTTGAGGAAATTCATGACATGAAGCTTAAAAGAAAAACGTCGATATACTTTCCAGTCGTGACCAGTTGAAGGGAAGAGCACTATTCTCAGAACAATACAGAAATCTGCTTTTATAATACTATATTTGTAAACTTTTTTTAAAGCTTAGCTCTAAATGTCATTCAAAAACTACATTACTTTTGATAAAAATTCATTTTTCTTCAGCCAAGATTAAATAATATATATACATATATGTATATATATATATGTCTATATATAAGTCAGGGTAGTCTTGAAGAACGAGAAATGCAGTGTATTAGGCTTGTGCACTAGTTACAAGTAAAGTGTCGCCATGTTATAGACCACATCCAAGAATGGACTATGGAATATATGAAGCCATTATGTGGTAAAGGAAATTTATGCAACTGACGAATCAACAATGATCTGTTCAGTAAAGCTTGTTTTACTATACATAGGTCCTGTTACACAGCTGGAAGCATGGGCGTAAATCCCGGGGGGATGGGGGGGATATATCCCCCCCCCCCCTGAAATGGAGGAGGGGGGATGGCCTGTACAATCATCCCCCCCCCTGAATTTTGAAAAAAAAAATGGAGGAAGCAAAATGTGATTGTATCAATTTTGGCATATTGCATGACGTTTGTACGCCGGCTTTCAGACAGGTATTACAGAGCTGAACAGTATTCTATCTTGTAGGAAAATATATACATAATTTTCTCAAGCGCTCGCTCGCTTCGCTCGCTCGCGAAGAAAGTAACATCGATATACACTGTAAGGTATGGCTCAGACGTTGACAACGCCAAATAGTATAGGCCTATGCTATGACGCGAGTAACTGGGGACCATCTGCAAGATATGTACGAAAACAAACAAACAAACAAACAAACAAACAATAACTAAAACTATATTGCCATAATTGAACCCCCTCCATTTCCTGAATCATTCCTGAGAAACGACAGTGACTGGTGACTCAGTCAGGATACTAGTACATCTATGAGCATACCCAGGGAAGATCAGGGGCGTCGAATCTATCTCGGGGGGGGGGGGGGGGGGGGGGCAAAGGGGCATTTGCCCCGCCCCTACGGAAGTGTTTAGGCAGACAAATCATTTATCCCCCAAGCAATTCCCGAGATGAGGACAAATCTCGAACTTTCTTAATGGAAAATTGTCCAAATATCGCCAGAACTACGCACCAGATCGTTGTATTGCAATCATAAACATGCAAAAGCTCCGTTATACAGGATCCCTTTCGACAGACTTTGTACACTTTTGAGATTGACGTATATTTCCCTAATTTATCAAAGAGTGTGCAGCAGATCTTTCACTTAACAAAAGCACCCTCATATGCAGAGGCGTCGATGGGGGGGGGGGATGGTTCCCCCATAAAAGTGGGACAAACAAAAGCGAAAAATATAGCTACAAACGGCAGTGTTTGGAGTGTAAAATGTCAAAATTTTAAAGCTCGCTCGCATTTAATCGCTATGCCATTCTCCTGATGCTGCTGCCAGTGAATGGCAGCAGTTGCGCCCGGTGCGCCCCGGCCCCTTAATTTCCAAAGCGAAAAATATAGCTACAAACGGCAGTTTTTGGACTGTAAAATGTCAAAATTTTGAAGCTCGCTCGCTTCGCTCGCTCGCATTTAATCATTATGCCATTCTCCTGATGTTGCTGCTAGTAATTGCCAGTAGTTTTCGCCCGGTGCGCCTCCATAATTTCCAAAGCGAAAAAATACAGCCACAAACGACAGTTTGGGGGACTGTAAAATGTCAAAATTTTCAAGCTCACTCGCTTCGCTCGCTCGCATTTAATCATTATGCCATTCTCCTGATGTTGCTGCCAATAACTGCCGGCAATTATAGCCCGGTGTGCCCCCCTTAATTTCCAAAGCGAAAAAATACAGCCACAAAGGACAGTTTTTGGGACTGTAAATTATCACAATTTTCAAGCTCACTCGCTTCGCTCGCTCGCATTTAATCGTTATGCCATTTTTCTGATGTTACTGCAAGTAATTGCCGACAGTTGCGCCCGGTGTGTCCCCCCCCCCCCCTTAATTTCCAAAGCGAAAAATATAGCTACAAAAGGCAGTTTTTGGACTGTAAAATGTCAAAATTTTGAAGCTCGCTCGCTTCGCTCGCTCGCATTTAATCATTATGCCATTCTCCTGATGTTTCGCTCGCTCGCATTTAATCGTTATGCCATTTTCCTGATGTAACTGCCAGTAATTGCCGACAGTTGCGCCAGGTGTGCCCCCCCCCCCTTGATTTCCAAAGCGAAAAAATACAGCCACAAACGACAGTATGGGGACTGTAAAACGTCAAAATTTTCAAACTCGCTCGCTTTCATTTAATCGTTATGCCATTCTGCTGATGTTGCATGCTGCCAGTAATTGTCAGCAGTTGTGCCCGGTGCGCCCCCCTCCCTTTAATTTCCAAAGCGAAAAATATAGCTAGAAACGACACTTTTGGGACTGTAAAAATTCAAAATTTTCAAGCTCACTCGCTTCGCTCGCTCGTATTCAATGGTTATGCCATTCCCCTGATGTTGCTGCCAGTAACTGCCAGTATTTGCGCCCGGTGCGCCCCCCTTAATTTCCAAAGCGAAGAAATACAGCCAAAAGCGGCAGTTTTGGGACTGTAAAATGTCAAAATTTTCAAGCTCGCTCGCTTCACCCGCTCGCATTATGCCATTCTCCTGATGTTGCTGCCAGTAATTGCCAGCAGTTGCACCCGGTGCGCCCCCCTTAATTTCCAAAGCAAAAAAATACAGCCACAAACGGCAGTTTTTGGACTGTAAAATGTCAAAATTTTGAAGCTCGCTCGCTTCGCTCGCTCGCATTTAATCATTATGCCATTCTCCTGATGTTGCTGCTAGTAATTGCCAGTAGTTTTCGCCCGGTGCGCCTCCTTAATTTCCAAAGCGAAAAAATACAGCCACAAACGACAGTTTGGGGGACTGTAAAATGTCAAAATTTTCAAGCTCACTCGCTTCGCTCGCTCGCATTTAATCATTATGCCATTCTACTGATGTTGCTGCCAATAACTGCCGGCAATCATCGCCCGGGGTGCCCCCCTTAATTTCCAAAGCGAAAAAATACAGCCGCAAAGGACAGTTTTTGGGACTGTGAAATATCACAATTATTTTCAAGCTCACTCGCTTCGCTCGCTCGCATTTAATCGTTATGCCATTTTCCTGATGTTACTGCCAGTAATTGCCGACAGTTGCGCCCGGTGTGTCCCCCCCCCCCCCTTAATTTCCAAAGCGAAAAATATAGCTACAAACGGCAGTTTTGGACTGTAAAATGTCAAAATTTTGAAGCTCGCTCGCTTCGCTCGCTCGCATTTAATCATTATGCCATTCTCCTGATGTTTCGCTCGCTCGCATTTAATCGTTATGCCATTTTCCTGATGTTACTGCCAGTAATTGCCGACAGTTTCGCCCGGTGTGTCCCCCCCCCCCCCCCTTGATTTCCAAAGCGAAAAAATACAGCCACAAACGACAGTATGGGGACTGTAAAACGTCAAAATTTTGAAACTCGCTCGCTTTCATTTAATCGTTATGCCATTCTCCTGATGTTGCATGCTGCCAGTAATTGCCAGCAGTTGTGCCCGGTGCGCCCCCCTCCCTTGAATTTCCAAAGCGAAAAATATAGCTACAAACGA
The DNA here is from genome assembly GCA_033980235.1 of Diadema setosum. Lineage (NCBI taxonomy): Eukaryota > Metazoa > Echinodermata > Echinoidea > Diadematoida > Diadematidae > Diadema > Diadema setosum. The sequence continues at coordinate 2,267,804 of CM067061.1, read as the reverse complement.
CACTTTTGGGACTGTAAAATTTCAATATTTTCAAGCTCACTCGCTTCGCTCGCTCATATTCAATGGTTATGCCATTCCCCTGATGTTGCTGCCAGTAACTGCCAGTATTTGCGCCCGGTGCGCCACTCTTAAATTTCCAAAGCGAAGAAAATAGGCCTTACAGCCAAAAGCGGCAGTTTTGGGACTGTAAAATGTCAAAATTTTCAAGCTCGCTCGCTTCACCCGGTCGCATTATGCCATTCTCCTGATGTTGCTGCCAGTAATTGCCAGCTGTTGCACCCGGTGCCCCCCCCCCCCTTAATTTCCAAAGCAAAAAAATACAGCCACAAACGGCAGTTTTTGGACTGCAAAATGTCAAAATTTTGAAGCTCGCTCGCTTCGCTCGCTCGCATTTAATCATTATGCCATTCTCCTGATGTTGCTGCTAGTAATTGCCAGTAGTTTTCGCCCGGTGCGCCTCCTTAATTTCCAAAGCGAAAAAATACAGCCACAAACGACATTTTGGGGGACTATAAAATGTCAAAATTTTCAAGCTCATACGCTTCGCTCGCTCGCATTTAATCATTATGCCATTCTCCTGATGTTGCTGCCAGTAACTGCCGGCAATTATCGCCCGGTGCCCCCCCCCCCCCCTTAATTTCCAAAGCAAAAAAATACAGCCACAAACGGCAGTTTTTGGACTGTAAAATGTCAAAATTTTCAAGCTCACTCGCTTCGCTCGCTCGCATTTAATCGCTATACTATTCTCCTGATGTTGCTGCCAGTGATTGACAACAGTTGCGCCCGGTGCCGCCCCCCTTGATTTCCAATTAAGCGAAGAAGTATAACTACAAACGGCAGTTTTTAGCATGTAAAAGCATTAGGGCCTATGTCAAAATTTTCAAGCTCGCTCGCTCCGCTCGCTCGTATTTAATCGCTATGCCATTCTCCTGATGTTGCTGCCAGTGATTGACAGCAGTTGCGCACGGTGTGCCTCCCCCCCCCCTTAATTTCCAAAGCGAAGAATATAGCTACAAACGGCAGTTTTTGGACTGTAAAATGTCAAAATTTTCAATGTAAAAAGATTTCACCGTAGGAGGGAGAACCCCCCCTACCATACCCTCCCCCCCCCCCCTCGCTTGCTTCGCTCCCTCACGATCTCATAACCGCTCCCCCAATCCTGTCTACGCCGGTGATAGGCCCCACTATTTAGTAGGCCTTCGCAGTGATGTCGCACAGGCGGAGCAAGAGCTGAAATACCACGATTTAGTCATTCAATAATATATTGTGAATATTTTATTTTCTATTGGTTTTTTAAAGAAAAAACAAACAAAAATTTCACCAAAAGTGTGCACCAGATCGCTGAATTTCAGGTCTGAAAATGCAAAATCTTCCTCATGTGGGAGAGGGACACCCCCCCCCCCATACACACCCTCCCCCCGTTAACCCGGTCGCTCCGCTCTCTCTCACAGATATTTCAAAAACACAAAATGTCTTCATACTTTTAAGGTCTGATTTTCCGCCGCAAGTCATCTGACAAGCAAAAAAAAAAAGCAACAACAAGAACAAAAAGTCTTCATATTTTTGCTGCCACTTTCCTCTCACTTTATATTTCATGCAAAAGAGTGGGACATCCGATCCCTGTAAAGTGTGCGTGCGTGTGGGGGGGGGGGGGGGCACCAAGCTTCTCCCCCTCCCCCCCCCCCCCCCCCCAAGGCTGCGCCGGTCCGGTTATGGGCTTGTAATCGTGGTGATGGTGACCATCCCCCCCACTCCTCAGTACGGATTTACGCCGTTGGCTGGAAGGGCTGTTTTTCAGCCAGTCATTGCTGAAAAAGCACGACATCAAAATGAAAACAAAACGTTAAACGTAAGTGTCAGAATACATGACAAAACGGGATCATCCCACGAGGACACCCACGAGTCATACTGCTATGAGATCGACATTAAAAATAGGCCATGCGCCATACAGCTCATGAGTTCGAGACTACGCGAAGAAGGCTCCAGATATGAATCCGACACTACGCAAAAAAAAACAAACCCGCGAGGCGATACTACGCAAAAGAGGCTCACGAGACCGACATGGAGATCGACTATGGAGACACCCTATACAATTACACACTTTCAATGGGTTTATAGATGGCGCTGTTTATCCTGTCGGTCCAGTGCCGTATATTAAAGGGACTGGGGAGGAGTGTTGGAGCCCAAAATGCAAAAGTACTATTTCATGAAGTGAAACAGGCAAAAACAAGGGCCAATGCCTATGAAAGGACTAAGCAATGAAAAAGAATCGATGAAAAATACGGCATTATGAAGATATCTATGATTTTGTGAAGAGCGTTACATGTAACGCTTGTCAAAATCACAGGGGGTCGGCTTAGAGGCTCTCCGTTCAAGTGTTGTTTTTGCCTCCCTCTTTTGTCCGATTTTGGCACAGCGTTGATTTGTTGCCTTCTCCTCGGCGAAAAGCAAGCCCAAGATAGAGTGTACAGCTGTACATCGACGCGCCGCGATCGCGAGGCGAAACCCGGGTGCCTGTTCACTGGCTAGCGAGCGTTATCGGTGCATTTCCCGGCATCCGCCCGGCAGCTAGCTAGCACGGGTCCGCCCGAACTCTGCTGCTGGCTGCGTATATAGGCCTACTGTACTACTCCATCCACACAACAATGGAGCCGCAGGAGGAGAGCGAGAGATCTGTTTCCAAGAAGAGTAAGACCATGAAAACCAGTGACAGAGTATGGAGATGGCGACAGAAAAATAAAATGAAGTCAATCCCAATTCCCCTCAAGACACTAGGGGCTGAACGACAGAGATGTCATTTCACTTCTGCTGGATCGGTAATAAATTTGTGAAACTCGGAAGACTTCATTCAGTTCAGTGTGAGTAACAGTTAACTTCAGTTAGGACCTACAATGTTAGTGTAACATTGCTGATAGAGATGTCACTTAGAGGATCTACACACACTATACTATTGTTATGAGTAGGCCTAGATTAGTAGTTTTGTTAGATGTCCTATGCCACACCCTAACAAAAACATGTTTCTATTACGGTAAACTAAAAGATATATAGGCACCCTATCACAATTTGCCTGAGATTTTACTCGGATGTGAAGAAAGGCTACTATGCAGATTCACAAAGCCACAGGTGTACCGGTATTCAGAATGCGATTGAGGTAGTATGGTAGGTATCCTAGACCAATGTTCTGGCACTCCTAGTCCGAGGCCCTTTTTCTCTGCCAATATATTAGATAACTGGAATTTTTTTTTTTTTTTTTTTGCGTAATGACATATCCCAAATTTGGCTCAGTTCTCCTTTTTGAAATGTGCTTCTGGCATTTGCACAAAATCGCTGTTCACATTAAGAAATGGCACGCTAAAGTGTTTTGTATGTAAATACGCGAATTCCTATTTTACCATATTCTTGATTATGTTGCCCTATTCTACCTTCATGTCAAATTATGGGTCTCAAAATTTCGAAATAAGAAAGTTACGACACTCATCAGAACTGCCGTTTGTTACAAATTGGCGATAGGCGAGAAATCCAATTTTACGAAACGACACTGAATGAGTGAAAGTGTCAGCGAAGAGCTGCGTAGAGTGATCATCTGGTCACTCTCGGTTTTTACAAATAGTTTGTGGAGAGTCAACCGTGTATATGTTGTCACGGCAGCTATGATCGCGAAAACGTGAATTCACATGTTTGGTAAGGTACCTAATTATTGTCTCCGGTACACATGGCATTGCAAAAATGTTGATTGAAGTGTATCTATTGTGCGTATACATAAGTGGCTAATGGCGTATATGCAGTGCAGCGCAGTTCACTCAGTCCCTAGTGTAGTGGTTAATGGTGTATGCTTTGTAACACAGTAGGTGCTAGTTGTTGAGAAAGGTCTGTCAGATATTATTGTGGCAAATGTGCGTATCTTTTGTAGGGCAACAGCCAGCATCACATGCAAGGACCATCCTGACTAGGCAGCTCAGTGAAGCCAGTGACATCCCCTCTCGTCAGTTGAGACCAGCCCTCCCAGCTACCGAGCTTGATGTCAGAAGCCAGTGAAATTCCCTCTCGTCAGTTTCGACCAGCTACCCAGCTCGGTGAAGCCAGTGACATCCCCTTTCATCAGTTGAAACCAGCCCTCCTAGCTAACCAGCTTGATGAAGCCAGTGACATTCCCTCTCGTCAGTTTCGACCAGCTATACCCAGCTTGGTGAAGCCAGTGATGTCCCCTCTCATCAGTCGAGACCAGCCCTCCCAGCTACCCAGCTTGATGAAGCCAGTGACATCCCCTCTTGCCCATTGAAACCAGTCCTTGCACTGGTACAAAAGGTTTGTACAAACTGTCTTTAATTACCTGGTACATTTTGTTTTAATACACCTAGATCCAACAACTGTTTTGAACCTGCAAATGAAAATTAATGTTGATATTTAGTAAACAAAACATCAATAAATTGTTCGATTTAACTCTGTGTTCTCAAACGATGCTTTTATTATTCTTGCTGTAATAATTGATAACATTTTTTTTTTCTAACCCATAGCTGTGGTAGTGGGTAATAAGATTATGGTTGTCTTGATCATTACTTTTAGGGTTACAAGTTACATAGTTTGTACATTGCAGCCACATATAGGCCTCCTATATGATTGTATGTGGAATTACAGACCCCCAAATCCCATGCATGTGGCTGGATTTAAAGACATAGGCCCTATATGAGCTTGTATACATAGGGCCTACTTTGTAGATGCACAATGAGAGGCTGAGGTCATCCCGACGTCATGTGCAGTGTCAACTCATCAAAAATTTGGCTAGGGTCTGTAGGTCTTATTTTCCTTTTTGCTATTTAACTTCTACAGTAGACAGTCTATTTCTAACATATTTCATGGAGTTTTCTCTGTTGCATATATGTGAGCACTATAAGATATAGCTACCTGGTAGACTCTACACTGAAATAAAAGGGAAGCAAGTTCTGTGACTAAATTTACAGAGTGGTGAAGAACTAATGCGACTATCCTAATTGTAAGTCAGTGTTAATGCCTTTCATTGTGTCTGATATACAGATGAACTCCTGTCCAGATGCCCCTGTGAAATGGAAAAGGACAAGTTCGTGAATGCCGTTGCCTTCTCCAATTAGTTGTGGAGGAAAATGCTACTCTGAGGAAAGGACTTGGGTCAGATTGAAGTGGATCAAAACCTGGTGAGAGTGCTGACAGATATTGATTTTATCAGAGTCTGGGCAGATGTTAGAAGATAACAGGTTAGATGATGAAGACGTCCCTTTGGCATGCATATTTAGGAATTTTTATGTAAATATCATAAATAAAGTGGACTACTAAGTATTTTCATTGGACTTTCAGCATCTAACATAATTACTTTCATCAGTACTAAACTTGTCATTGCTTGAATGTTAGTCATTAAAGAGAATATTTACTATGTGTAATACTGAATAGTTAATTGAGTCTATATCAGTAGTAAAATGATTTTTCATTGTAAATGTGTAGTAGTTACTATATTACCAACATTCAGTCATTAGATGAGAGATCAATAGAATGTGCTTGTTGGCCTCTATTGCAGTGGAACAGCTAGCATCACATCCAAGTGCCATCCCAGATATCCAGGTTGTTGAAGCCAGTGACACCCCCTCTCGCCAAATAAGACTGCCTCTTCTAGGCTACGCAGCTCAGCAAGACCTGTGACATCCATCTCGCCAGTGGAAACCAGCCCTCTCTACCACCAAACTCGGTGAAACAAGTGACATCCCCTCTCATTAATTAGAACCAGCCCTCCCAGCTACTTACATGTAGCTCTATGAAGCCAGTGACATCCCCTCTCATGTTCTTTGTGGCTGGCAAATGTTTGAAAACTGAACTTGGATGACGTCAATATAATTATGTTGAGTGCATCCAAGTGATGGCAATGATAATAGCTCTGACACAAGCTCTTCCTGTAGGCCTACTGTCAATTTATGCCTTCATTGTGTATAATAGCAAAAGACATGTTAGTAATGAAAAAGCTGCACCTTTGTACCAGGATTGTTGGGGATTCTGATAAATGCACATTGAACATGAATAACATAAATTCCAATCATAGACCTACATTCATGTGATGGCAATACTAACTGATATGACACTACATTCATATTTCTGAACTCTCTATTTCTGTCTTTTCTGTGAGGTAACAACAAACATGTTAGTACTCAAATGTGTGAATCAGAATGAAACATTGAATTGATTGCATAGAAAATTTGTTCTTGCCCCATGTGGCAAGTAGGGAATATAAATCCTGTAAACTCCTAAACTGCATGTGCTTAAATTGTTACTGGAAACTGAATGGGCTGCAATATCCAGGCACAAAGTGTTTTGTCCTTTTATTTTTTCATTTGGTCTTTTTTCCCCCTGTGTTTCCCAGGTGTTTCAGTGGTGAAAAGCTACAATTACTCCGTTACGATAAAATATTGCATCAGTGTTTTAAAGTGAACTTCAGCAGGGCTGTCATGCACAGCAGTGTACCATCACTGAAAGGGCCTTTCGCACATTTCATTATTGCTCTAATTATTATCATTATTATTACTACTACTATTGTTGTTATTGCTAATGTTTTTATTACTATCATCATCTTCATAAGGATTATTATCCTCATCATCATTTATGTGATGACTGATATCATGCCATGTGTTACATTCAAGTGGCACATCAGGTCCTACACAGTAGCATTGTCCATCAGCATTTTGGAAGACACTTTTCAGCACATAATTTTGTGATAACTCTATCAAATCACATTATTATGAGGACAATATTTTTGTGGTAAATTGAGTTTGTGCCCTTGTAATATTCATTGCATCTATATTTTATAGCCAAAAATAGGTATGAATTTTGATAAACAAATGTGTTGGAAGTATGTACTTCAAACAAGATGTTCAGTTTTCATTCACATAGATATAAAAATACATTGTAATATACATTTGGTAGGTCCCTACATGATGTTCTACTGATATAATTGTATACGCTAAAACCCTAAACTGAATGTGTTTTGACAATGCAATATGTAGAAGGTCTCCACACTGAAATAGTACAGTGTGCTTTGTACTTGAAGTCATTAAACCATGTGACATTGATTCTTGGACCTTCACTTATTTTTTTTTTCCCTGCAAATGTGCAAGTTATTTGAAAGTGGTTGCATTAGGTTTTTTTAATTTACATAACATGTTATATTATTGTTATCATAATTGTTCAATATGATAGGAGTATAATGTGTAGATGCCAAAATTGACTAATGACAGAATGCTGAGCAGTGTTTTTTTTTTGTTTTGTTTTGTTTTTGCAAATGACTACCTTACCTGTGTAAATTGGCAATCTTTGCCATACAACTATTTCTATTATGACATTTCATATTTAAAAGATATAGGCCTACATGCAAGTCGTCAGCACAGATTTGTTATCTGTACATTGTATATCACATCACATTACTGTGAGAGCAGTTTCTACATGTCGCACATTTGCAATTCTCGCTATCGCCAATGACGTAAAAAGTACCCGGATGTGGCTTTTTCGTCAAGATTTAGTGCACTTGGTAGCAAGGGCACTTCCGGCGCGGAGCATAATTTGCACAACGCTAGCGTGCGCGTACGTGTACCTTACCTATAGCGCCGCGCCGACCACGGTAGTACAGTAGGCGGCTGTACCGCCCGAGCCAGCGAGTGATGGCCAGGCCTGCCATACTCGTACACTGTAGTCGAGTCCCCGCCGGCCGGCGGCCGGCCTTGCATTAGATGCTGCACCACTGCATGCATGCAGCGCATACGCTAACACATACCGGTACAGCGTATACTGCTTTAATTGATCATGCGATCGATGTGCACATCACAGATCAGTCATCTCTGCATACGCTGAAATATGCTGGAAAATAACCACCCACCTGGATATCGTCATAGAATGCCCATCTTTTTTTATTTGTTCTCTCTCGAAATGTCGCGAACACAATCGGGAACGAACAGTGACCTCGTACTTATCCTGTCTCTGAAGCAACTTCTCCCAAGTAAGTACATGTACGTACAATGTACGGTAGGCACTAGGCCTACTACTGTACCTATCGACTGCTATGCTACTACCACTACTCTAGTCGCGCGTGCACGTACTGCGCTGTGGAGTCACCCACAAACTTCACCCACGCGGCCACGTCACGTCTCCCATGCCAGTAAGGGTCCTATTTCTGCAGATTTTTTTCATTTATTGTCGTGCGAACAACACATGGCAGCTTCGCAGCAACAACCAATAGTCGTATTAACAGCAATTTCTTAAGAATGGAGAAATTTCAAATCATATTAAAGCTGTAATTCAAGTCGAGAAAACCGGAAGTACACGTAGAATACAGTCGGTTGTGTGTGTAAATAGCATTAGTCACGTATCACGCGCGTACGAACGGAAGTGATTTTGCTACCGGACTATCCCATAATGCACCGTAAATGACGCTTAAATCAACATCCGGGTACTTTTTACGTCATTGGCGATAGCGAGAATTAGAACCTGTGCTCATGATGCAACACCAAATGCAAATATCCATGCAAAGATAAAAGAAAATGTAAGGTCAGTGTACCCTGGTACACACAACTTCTAATGTAGGTCCCATGTACACATGCAATTTATATGTACACATGAAATTTGTATATGTATGCATGGTAGTATAACGTACAGTGTAAGTGTAGGGATTTACTTTGAACCATTTATTATAAGTGTATCCCCCTTCTGTTATAACAGGTACCACCCCTCTACACATAAATACGTCAACCCACACATACAGTAGTATTCACATTTACATTCATCCACGCATCCCACCTATCACAGAGACACCACATATCACATGACATTTTCCACTCTTTCACTTCTCACCCATCGTTCCCTGTAATACTGAAATCATGCCTAAATCACCCATGCCTACACACCATTTACATATTATGAATATTTAGTTTTAATCTTTGTTTCCTTATTTGCATGTTTTGTTATGTTGATTTTGTGTATGAATATTTGTTACAACCCACATTTACATGTAAACCCATGCCAAATTATGTGTAGAATAAACTGGCTACAAGTTAGTTAGCCAAGGGACTCCTTCTAAGTAACACATGTGTGCTGCCCTAGTTTGCTTTAAGTGTGACGAGTGCTAGAGAGCTAAGCGAACCCGAGCCCTTACATAAGAAATGTGTTTGATTTTTATTCACTGAAATATCAGAACAAGATATTTATACCTGCGATGTGTAGGTCTAATTGTTAAGCATCAATTTACCACTGAGAAAAAAATGTGTTCTGATGATAAAAACCTAATCAGGGTTCTAGATAAAACTGAGTGAATGTTGTTGGCCTATGTGGAAATAATCGACTTGAACAGATTATTTGTGTCTTTTCTCCTTGTAGGTGAACGAGACATACCTGGTATTGCATCATGCGTGGTTGCATTGCATGATGAATAAGAAAATGTGTAAGGTAGACTCAGAAATGCTGGATTAGTTATTAGACTATTACAGGTGTCACATTATTCAGTCTAGAAGACTGAAAATGATCTGATTCCCAACATTTTTGTGTGTATATGTGAAATAATTCCAATTAACCCTATTCATACAGAAAAAAAGGTAGGCCTAAGCCATAACAATGACCAATTTTCTAACCTACGTATTCAGTGCATGTGTCAGTTGTGAAGAAAATCATCCACAATAAATGTTACAACTAAGTCACATTTGAAATTACGAATACATGACAAGTTGTACCGGTAATAAAAATGAACTATTGGTTAGATCCAATGCAAGTTTAGATATAACATGGTACCTGGTACTTCTCTAGCCTACTTGTGTTTCAAATCTTTGAAGAACTAAAAAAAAAAAAAAAAAAATGGGTTTGCCATGAAGATTGCATTTCTTGACAATGTGCATGAAAAGTTTAAGATATGTATTGAATTACATGTACATGTAATAACACAACCCGTTTTTGTTTCGTGTAATTGTAATCAATAATTGAGATTTCGTTGATTTTTTTTTTCTACGTAGCCCGACCAGGTCACCAGACGCCGTGCGAAGCAAGCACGGTAGCACTGTAACTGCGTACTGGGCTGTGTCCTTACCCGGAAAAGTTTCTACGTACAGCTACACAGGCACAGCCCAGTCGATCGCTGTATAAATAGCCCGGCGTCTGGTCGGGCTACGTAGTACCGCGTTCACCTATCCCGCTTTCGGTACTCGTACTTCTCAATGAAGAATCTTGTAATGGAGTTTGATGGCTTTTAGGACACGTAGCCTACCGAGTCTTCCGACGATAGAACTATCTCTCATAGTATCTTGGAAGAAGGACATGTGAATCAGAATCGGAGGATCTAGGAGTCCTTTGATTTTAGGTTAGCGCTCTCATCAAATGAAAACACAACGCGAACTCACTCGTACACAGCATGCAAGATCGTACAGCAAGCTAGCTAGCTAGCTCTCGAGCTTGCACTGCTGCGAGTTATGGCAACGCCGCGCCCATAGGCACAGCCAGCCGTCAGAGCTAGCTTGCTCTATATATGCGTATGTACTAACTAACGTGATCTAACTAACAGCAGTTCCGCAGCTCACTCGGCATGTTGGCTTGATTTCGCTGTAAGTTGGCTTGATGTCCGCAGTCAACAAGCAGTATTCCGCAATTCAAATACGTATCGCCATCGTATCGAAGGATCTTTTTCCAGAAAAGTATGTTTTGTTTTTCGCTTTTTAAAACATTTGAGAAGATTTCGATTTCCAAGATATTTTGACACATGTTAAGTTAAATATCTACCTTTCATTTTATACCCAAAACACCTTCTCTTTCGCATGTTTTGCACAACCGAACACTCCTCCCCAGGCCCTTTAAGAGAGTCTTTAGCGTTACGCGCAGGCGTCCCAAAGGCGCAAGGCACTGTGTTGCTTGAGAGACACATTCAGCGTGTTTCTACCAAAGAGATTTTCCCCAGTGACTGCTAGAGTGCGGAGTCTTCATACGCCCTGTACTATTGTTTTGTGAGCGCAAGGGGAGCATTGGATGACAACGAGGCGGTACAACGGTAGGCTCACCCCTCGTGCTAACACGCTAGCAAACGAGCAACCGAGGAGCAGCCAAAATCAATTGCGTACTCGCGTAAAAGTTCATAAGTTCGCGTAATACGCGCTGTAGAAATGTATACATAGTACGCAAAGTCCGCCATTGTTAAGTGAGCTATGGCGGCCTCCATGAAATCACTGACTCCATTGTAGAGTCCGCCCTCTAGTGGTGGGGAGGAGAAAAATCTCTTTGGTTTCTACAGAACCCAAAATTCCGGGTCTATCGGATTGTATCCGATAGAGGGGGCTGTAGAAACACACCAGTAACGGTTTCTTTCCGATGCAGATTCCGATACCGATTCCGCTTAACTTAACCGTCTAATGAGGTAGTTCTTTCCGGGGCAGTTTCCAGTGTCAGCGCTGTAGAAACACGCCAGGTTCAATAATCCGATACTGACCCGGAAGACAATCACCAGTTTGACAGACATGTGTACGGTAATGTGGCCATGACTTTTAATGTGCATGCATGTTGCAGCTATTTTATCTAACGTTGAATAATCCACTTTTACAGTATTTGGGTGTCTCCAAAACGTCCGAGTATCAGGTTCTAACGTTACTACTAGTCACAATTCATGAATTTGCCTCAGATTTGACAAACTTGTAAAGAAAATACTCTGAATTTTAACATAAAGAAAAGACACACGAACAGGGGCAGGGGTGTTATTTTCACACAGTTGCGCTGTAATTTTAAAACCAAGGCAACTAACAGAACACTAGGCCTAGATCTAATAGTAACCGTTCTCATATAGTTAGGCCTAATACTTTTTAACGTTAGATTCGAGCTACTAGAACCTATAGTTCTACGAGTACGACTAACTTGTTACATTCTAATTGACAATACTTAGGCCTATACTAACTAGCGCTAACAATACGTGTGAGATGCACATAGAATCTAGTAGGGGTCTATTAAAACTAGATATTCTCTAGGCCTAGGCCTAAATACTTTTTTTTAGTTCGGAAAAGACAAACTCTAAAGTCTAGCATTAGCAAACTAGCGTTAGGGTTTGTTTTACGAACTTTTTGTCGTTATTCTAAAGGTTCGTTACTAGGGTCTAGTTTGTTAATCCGACAAAGAATCAAATAGAAATATGGATCTTGGTAGGGCCTATAAAAATACGACGTTTCGTTAGTCCGAAAATGAAAGGAAATTCAAACATTCATTTAGGCCCTACTGAGTATCGAAACATAATTGAAGTACATTTTGTCAATCCAAAAGTGGAAAAAGTGAGTCCACTTGGGGTGTAACGTTAGAATATGTCTAGACCTAGTTAACGTTAGATTTTAGAGGCAAGGTGCCTACCTATTAAACAAACTTTACCGTACGTTAGAATTAACGCTATCTAACGTTAACCGTTAAGTGTTTTGTTAGGCGTCCTAACAACAGCTGCTTCTGTTCTAAAATCTAACGTTGACTTGGAATATAACTAACAGTTCTTTAATGTTCCATAAACCCGAGTTTCTACCCGAATTAAATCCTACCTGCCCGAAGAAAGAGGTCTAACACAGTTAATACAAACAGTCAACGTTTAATAGCCCTCACGTTTTAAATAGGTCTTTGTTCTAACGTTACTTATAAGAAATATAAATCCAATGACACACAGTCGATCCTTTAGTTGTAACGTTAGGCCGTTTGTGTTTAAGACTCTGACAGTTAGACTAACGTTAGGTCCTATACTGAACGTTTTAACTTGTTAAGTTAGAGTGGTTCTCTAGGTCTAGGGCCTAATTTAAAGGGGCCCTGAAATTCAAATGCATGTTGATTTGTGTTGATTTAAAATACCCTCAAGTTCTCAATACCACTTTTGTGGTGAAACGGATATCTAACACGATTAACTAGGCCTAGTAAGATAGTATCCAGTCGCAGTAGGCCCAACGACTCTTTACGCCTAAAACATGTAACTGCTAGGCACTATAGGCCTAAATCTAATCATTTTTTATCTTAACTTGTTAGCGTTAAATGTAAGACTAGAAGTATGCCTAAAGTTGGGCCCAGCCCAACAGTTGAGTAGGAGGTTCTACTTCTACTCTGGAAACTAGTTAGAATTGATGATAGAACTTACAGAACTCAGTCAGACGCGACAGAAGCTGTGTCTCTGTGAACTGCTGTTGTCTCGTCACATGTGATAATCCAGTTATAAAAATCCAATCTTAAGATCCGTGAAAAATTGACAAACCAAAGAATTGGTAGAAAACAAAACTAGTTTCTAATCCATATAAACTTTCAAGCTAACGTTAGAGTAGGGGCCCTAACGTTAAGTTAGATGAAAACAAATTCGTCCAGCAGCCGGTCGTAGCTTGTACCCACACTAGGCCGGGCCGGCCGGCCCAGGGCTAGGCTAGCTAGGCAGCCCTGTACACAGTGCTCGGTTTCGTTCAATCGGTGATCGCATCCGCATCATCATCAGTAGATGCTTGACCTTGACCCAGGCCCACAATGCACCAGCCAACTTTCCAGACATCCGGTCACACCTGCATTAGGTGGGGAATCGGATTCAATCCGATTATGCGCTTTCTGTAGGAACAACCCGGTTCTGCGTTAGCGCACTGTTTGATTACGCGCTTGCAAATGCTAGGTCTATCGGATTCTCTGTAGAAACACGCTGAGAGAGAGAAAGGGTGTAGGTTGAGGGAGGGACATTTCATTCCATCCATGTTGAACAAAGCCAACAATCGTCAATCATTTTTACACATTCAAATAGACCATTGTAGACACAATTAAGCACCCAGGTATAGGGAAGCTGTCTAAAGGACATAATTCTTGAATATAAATATGATAATTTTTTTGCTGTAAAAATAAAAAAAGAATTCACAGTATGCCGCGTCATACACTTCCACTAGACTGTATGCTACATCGTATTTAGCAAGCTGTCCAGGTAACAAGAATATTGTACAACAAAATGATAAATAAATTTACAATTCTAGCAGTGCACAGGCAATAGACGAATTCCACAGTTATTACTGTTTTGCACGTAAATAACCATCAATTACCATCCTATTTAGTACCATATAGTTATGTATGAAACAGACATGAAGGCCTACTAGTATGTAATCCAAAAGGAATACGCTTATGTACAATGTACAACATGAAACGTCATCGGCAAGTGCGTATTAAGGTATGTAAAATGATCTCAAATTGTTTAGAAATAGTTTTTTAAAAGACCTGTAATTGAACGAAAGCACAAATACCTGGATAATTATGATGATGAGGGATATCCTCAGTGACATCCGTACCAAATATAAACTATACGATCAGGACCATTTGATATATAGATATGAAATAAGTTAAAAAACAAATAAAATTGTCCAAATGGCTACCGGCATATACCTCAGCCATATTACATTGTTCTCTTAGCAGGTGTACAGTATGTCCCCCCCCCCAAAAAAAAAAAAAAAATACAATCAGATTTTCGCATTGATAACACCCAATAGGATTAAACTGTTTAAATGCTACTTCAGAGTCTTAAAATATACAGTATCTTAGCTCTCAATTTGGTAAAGCGGTCACAGAGAAAAGTGGATTGTTGTAAAGAATGTCATGAGTCTGATTCTTCCAAGTTAAGCACTTCGACGATGCTCTTGTGTGAGATTACAATAGACAGAACTTGGAGGGAAGAGATTTCTGACATCCTCTACAAAACCCCTAATTTCTCATAGACCACTGAAGCAAATCGAATGGGGTTTTCTGTAAATAATGTGGGCAATGAGTTATAGTTTCATACCCTGAATTTGTATTTAGATTGATTGACTATTTTTAAAGATATCAATGCAGAGAGTCCCGTTGTAATTTTTTTTTGGGTACATACGGTAGAGTACGTCTTGACAATGTTACACGTCAGTTTCATATAATTGACAGAAAAAAATGGCATGTTTGTCATAAGATATAATACGTCGAGAGTTTACTTTCCTTGAACTAGGTGTGAATGGATGACTTTTATTGTTTAAGAGAGCAAGTATTAAGGAATTTGAGCATTTTTTACTCGTCAGTTGACCTATCTATACTTCATGGCAATACCCTGAGTGGTTATTTTAAAAATATGTGGAAAATCTTGTCATTTTACTATTTTCACTTGACCTTTGACCATCATGGCCAAAATCTTTCCCTATATATACGCGTAAACTGTGTAGTAATGATGGCATGCAAATACCGTGTTTGGTTTTAAGTTTTTGCATTGGGTAATCTCCAAGGTACGGAGGAACTGGGTAATAATATTTTAACAATAGATACTAGAATTTTAACATTTTACCTGACATTGATCCTTGACCTTTGGCCCCTCCCATGACCCCACCCCTACCCCCCCTCCCCCCCCAATAAATGAAAATAAATAAATCACAAGAGAATCATAGTCGCCGCAGTAAGTTTTGTCTGGAAATACATGTACTCACCTTCAAAAATTGCATGTAGATATGTGGGAAATAGTAATATTGTTTTAAGAATTTAACCATTATGTACATGATTTTGACCTTTCACTTTGAGCGTGTTTACACAAAAGTTTATAAGCTAAAGACAAATCTTCGTCCACTCACACATGCATCTTATGTCAAACAGTTTCATTACAAACGGTGTCCAAAAAATGATTACGGAATGAAGGACAGACAGAAGGACGGACGGACGACCAAAACAAATGCCTCAGGCTACACTTCGTACGTTATGGCGGTGGCATACAAGTGTAAATCAAAGCTTGGATAGTCTGAAAGACACCGTGAGGAATCCAAAGAAAACATATCATACAGTTTTCCCGTCGCACACTGATTTCCCACTTTTTTTTTTTCCTTCGTTTTGGATCTGTCGGAAAGCGGTGCATCATTACACATGGGTCAGGTGGTTCAAGCAACGCCATGCTGGGCAGGAATTTAGGCATGACAAATCTTCAGTTTTTCCGCAGAAACATATCAAAATAACTTTAAAATACTATATTATATACCTTCTACTTCAATAAAGTAGACAACGGCAATGACAATTCATTATCCCCACTGCACCGTGACTGATATTGGGGATTTCCCAAAGGCAAACAAAATTAGCGCGTAGCTGCGCGTAATGAACAATGGGCACTGCGTAAGAGCTTTGCTCGCGCCCGCGTGATTGACTTTGGTAACAACATGGCGCCTGTAGATCACGGGACCAGCTTTTGACCAATCACAGGCTTCAAAACACATAAGCCAAAAACCGAGTTGGTTGTGTCGGTCTCGTGGGCCTTCTTTGCGTATTGCCTTTTTTGCGTAGTGTTGAATTCATGCGCTCTCTTTTGCCTATAGTGTAGAACTCATGGGTTGCATAATTCGTGGACCTATTTTACGTGATGTCGAACTTGTGAGCTTTGTTTACGTAGTGTCGAACTCGTGGGCTGTTTGACTAGTGGGTTGTATGACGGTGGGCTGTATATTCATGGGCTGTATGACTCGAGAGTGTCAGTCTTGAGACGTGCATCCCAAAAAACAAATGAAGGAACATTAGCAATTATCTCTGACTGACAAATTCTTTTGATCAGCCTTTTACAGCATTGTCAATGAGAATGAGAATGAATAACTGTACCATATGGACCGGTTACAGTTCGTTATTTCAAATGTTTGTCATTTCATCAATGTCACAAAGTTGTTTATAAAAAAAGAAATCGAAAATAATTCGTTATGCTGAAAGTTTATGATTAAAAAAAAAAAAAACACAATGAAGTAAGTTTTATACTCCCCGAAATAATGTTGTTCTAGCGTCAAAACAGAGTGTTGTTATTAGCAAATGTTAGTGTATCACGCAATACAAATTGACTGAAAACACGCACATGCAGACATGCATATAAACAAACCCGGTTGACACGAACACACACGATGCGCACATCTCCCTACCTCGGCGAGCTGGCATGTCATTCGTAATATAATTCTAATGTGCGATTGTATTATTGCGGAATAAACAAACAATTCACCCTGTTTCAAAAGTTGAGTTGTGGAGTCCTGTTTCAAAAGACCTGGTTTGGATGATGAATTTCATTTCAGCTAATTTTCTGGCTTCTCTGTCTTTGAAATTAGTGCCGATGATACAGAATTGCAGATCCCGAATTGAGTGGTTGCCTGAGTTGAAATGTTCGGCAACTGGTAGTGATGACTTGTGCTGAATTGAATTTCTGTGATTGTTGAAACGAAGTCTGAACTTATTACCTGTTTCCCCGATATACTTCGCGTTAGGGCATTTTGAGCATGAGATGCAGTAAACCACATTTGGGGTGTCACATGTGGCGTGAGGGGTAGAGACAGAGAAGCCAGGAGTTAGATCTACTTTTTCAGAGGTGAGCATATGGGCACAGATTTGGCAACGGCTTTTGCCACATGGGCGGTTAGCTTTCTGTTTTTGTTTCTTTGAGATTGAGCTCTTTACCAATAATTCTCGTAGGTTTTTCGGTTGTTAGCTGAAATGAAATTCATCATCCAAACCAGGTCTTTTGAAACAGGACTCAACAAGGACCTTGGATGGTTAAGCAGTTTCTCTTTCTACAAGAAGTGAAGAAATGAATCTCTAAGAATCTGAGACTAGACCTATATTATATGCATATTTTTCATTATTTACCAAAGGTAATGTTAAGATTTTATTATATTTCGCATTGACCACTTACCTTTTATGTTAAATATGATGTCTTGATTATCCGCAAATTTATCATATTCTCATCATTACAGTAAACAGATGCTTCGATATTTGGTTATGATTATTATGAGCTTATTTTTTAATTTTTTTTCTCCATTTGTAATTGATGCTTGATTGATGCTTGAGAGGCGTCTTTACATGCTTTTTTTTTCGATGTTTATCTACGAAAAAATGGAGTCACAAAAGTCAAATATTACATGGATGTATACATAAAGTAATGTATTTATATATAGTATATATAGCATACATTGGCATGCATATAATATACACATACGCTCGGAACTGTTGAGTTTGAGTTTAGTCTTCATTGAGATTTTAATTGAGTTAATGTTGAGATTTCATTATATTGTATATATAATTGTATTATATATATATATATATATATATATAATACAATTTTTATTTTTACAGTAAACAGATGCTCTAATAACTAGTTGTATTATTAGCTCATTCCTTTTAATTTCTTCTCCATTTGTAATCAATGCTTTATATGCGTCTTTTCTTCGATGTTTATCTACGAAAAAAATAGAATCGCTAAAGTCTATTATTACAAGGACGTATATATAGCAATGTATTTTTATAAAGAGTATATATAGCATAGTATGATTCAAACAAGCACTTGAAACTTTTGTTGAGTCTGAGTTAAGTCTTCACTGAGATTTCACTTTCTACCATACCCCTAAACGTATCAGCGCTCTCCTTGACAACGCAGCTCCAGGGCAACGCACTACGCGCATGACGCGCATAGCATTGTTGTTATGATTCATGTTTATCATTGTCCATCATTAGCCGGGTTCACACGTACATCAGTTAGCGGGATACAAATCTCGAGATTTGCATCGCGATCGTCATCCCGAGTTTTTTGCACGTGTGGACAGAAAAAACCCGAAAATTAGCGGGATAAGCATCGCGATGCTAATCCCAAGAAATCTTGCGCTGGTTCGCCAATTAGCGGGATAATTGGCCCCGCGCTGGTACGTGTGAACGGTCGGGATTAGAATCTCGAGTTTTTACATCCCATCATGCAATGCGCACATCACAACAGCGAGGCCTCTGCGAGGAGGTCCTTCACCTCTTTGGAGAACAATAACAACAGCGCGCGAACCACACCACTGACGCGTAAAAGACAATGGACAAAGGTAAGTGCGCGCAGGCAGTGATAGAGAAGGGCACTGTGTGACCCAGTTTGCAGGCTTTGCTGTTGTCTCTACCGGCAATTAGCGGGATAATTCGGTACGTGTGGACGCTCGCCAAATTAGCGGGATACCGATCGCGATCGCTATCCCGCTAATTTGGTACGTGTGGACGCTCGCAAAAAAACTCGGGATGAGCATCGCGATCGTCATCCCGCTAATTTGTACGTGTGAACCCGGCTATTGTCTTTGCACTGACGAAGGTCTGAGGCAGACCGAAAATTTTGTAATAGAATTTTTTTTTTTGTAATCGTTGGATCCATGGCGTACTTGAGACTCTTTCTTCTAATTACAACATTCGAAGTCCAACACGTGGAAAATTCCAAGATGAACATATATATATATATATATATATATATATATTGATAAGTTAGTCCACGTGTTGGCAAGATAAAAAGATAAGTAACAAAGCTGCAACAAAGTTCATGCTGTATTCACCAACGGTTTATTTCTTCACACAAATTTTCGAGCGTCTCGCCGCCCTTTCTCAAGTGTTGATACTGAGAGAACAATAACAAAATTAAGCCATAACAATATTATTGCAACCGTGTTACCAAGGATGCGCGCTTTAACGCATCAATGCTAGTTGCTAGGCATCCTAACACCCAGCGCGCATCTTGGCAACAGTGCAATGTTACGTCATAATGAAATGACAATGAGTATAAAGCATACATGAAAAAACTTGGCACGACTGATACAGAAGTAATTCCTCTGAATACGCAGCTGCGGTGGTAATGTAAAAGCAGTGCATTATTTCTTTCAAAATTCAACATACACATAAATTAACTTTAATTCTAGTGTATAGATAATCTTTACATAATCTGAAATTATCATGATTAATATAAACATTCGATTTTTTAAAAATCAAACTGAATCGTCACACTGATGGTTATGCAAAATATGTGCAAGCAGTTTACTATTCCTTTCAAACTGAACAGCATACACATACATTAACTTCCAAATTCTGGTGAGTAGATAGTCTTTAAATAATCTGAGACTATAGCATGAATATGAAATATGTGAAAAATCGTAAATTTTTCTTCTTTTGATTAAATAGATACGTCACAATACGTCTCGGAGTGGAAAAAAAGACTGGTTCCAAAAAATGGTTAAAAGGAGCGTCAGCATTATATCACTCAAGCAAAATAATGATAAGACCGCTGCAATAGGTCTTATCATTATATTGCTTGAGTGATATAATGCTGACGCTCCTTTTAACCATCACTCAAGCAATATAATGATAAGACCGCTGCAATAGGTCTTATCATTATATTGCTTGAGTGATATAATGCTGACGCTCTTTTTAACCATTTTTGGAACCAGTCTTTTTTTTTTTCCACTCCGAGACGTATTGTGACGTATCTATTTAATCAAAAGAAGAAAAATATGATTTTTCACATATTTCATATTCATGCTATAGTCTCAGATTATTTAAAGACTATCTACTCACCAGAATTTGGAAGTTAATGTATGTGTATGCTGTTCAGTTTGAAAGGAATAGTAAACTGCTTGCACATATTTTGCATAACCATCAGTGTGACGATTCAGTTTGATTTTTAAAAAATCGAATGTTTATATTAATCATGATAATTTCAGATTATGTAAAGATTATCTATACACTAGAATTAAAATTAATTTATGTGTATGTTGAATTTTGAAAGAAATAATGCACTGCTTTTACATTACCACCGCAGTTGCGTATTCAGAGGAATTACTTCTGTATCAGTCGTGCCAAGTTTTTTCATGTATGCTTTATACTCATTGTCATTTCATTATGACGTAACATTGCACTGTTGCCTGGATGCGCGCTGGGTGTTAGGATGCCTTGCAACTAGCATTGATGCGTTAAAGCGCGCATCCTTGGTAACACGGTTGCAATAATATTGTTATGGCTTAATTTTGTTATTGTTCTCTCAGTATCAACACTTGAGAAAGGGCGGCGAGACGCTCGAAAATTTGTGTGAAGAAATAAACCGTTGGTGAATACAGCATGAACTTTGTTGCAGCTTTGTTACTGATGAAGAATGCGATGACTAACCTGTTTGGTGTCTTGTTTCAAAAACATGCGCTTTCCTCGCCAGGATAAAGCGTTTTAATGCCATTTTAGGTTTTAATCTCATTCACTTCTGTTCGTTATTGATCAGTGACTACCAGGAAAGGCTGGTTGACTATCAGGTAAAGTCTGATTGACTATCAGGAAAAGTCTGGTTGACTACGGGAAAGACCGTTGACTATCAGGAAAGTCTGATACAGTATTCATCACGGACAAGGCACAACTACTGGCTGGGATGTCTCTATGGGGGCCGGAGGTGTGAGTTTGCGTCTAGTGAAAGACAAGATGAGGTGGGTCTCTGAACCGTTTATCTTCGTGATAGTAAATCGGAGCATGACGTTGGCAATGTAAGTCCATTGAAAAGCTATCAGGGATTCATGTTTGTCATGTTTTTAAACTGATTTCATCCTTTCATCTTTGGCTCTTCGTGGAGGGAACCAGTATATGGATGCGTCGTTGCTACGCCAAACGCGCACATACAAACTGCGCGGTTACCATGCACTGTGGCAACAACTACCACCAGTTTATAGACGCATTACATCACAAGCAGGTTAGTTTTGAAATCCGTCCGACCAGGAGCAGACGTATATCCTTGTGTGTATGTTCTGCTTCAGAAACGGATTTTTAATCTAACATCACATCGCATCCTGGTCGCTGATGAAGAATGCGATGACTAACCTGTTTGGTGTCTTGTTTCAAAAACATGCGCTTTCCTCGCCAGGATAAAGCGTTTTAATGCCATTTTAGGTTTTAATCTCATATATATATATATATAATATACAGTGCGAGTGATAGTTCCCTTCCCAAACGTGCGCGGTGCCTCATTGTGGGTAGCATACATTCTGAAAGAAATTAGACTGAGGCGGACGTTGCTCTCGATCTTGAGTCTCCCTTTTATTCAGTCAAGCTTTCGGCCAGTCATCAGGCCTTCATCAGAATCTACCAACAGAATAGTTATTATGTGAATAATCTGATGTGTCATGATATATAATGCAATTTCATATATTACCAATCTTCTGAATTATTTCCTTTATATACACAAATCAATCATTCAATTCAATACAAAAATCCAATCTAGCATGTATGTGTATATAAAGGAAATGATTCAGAAGATTGGTAATATATGAAATTGCATTATATATTATGACACATCAGTTTATTCAGATAATAACTATTCTGTTGGTAGATCCTGAGGAAGGCCTGATGACTGGCCGAAAGCTTGATTGAATAAAAGGGAGACTCGAGATCGAGAGCAACGTCCGCCTCAGTCTAATTTCTTTCAGTATGTATACATACTTATACCCAATACAAATGTATTATGTTGATTTAGATAGTATTACATCAACCGGAGTTGTGTGTGTGTGTGTGTATGTGAATATGTATATGTGTGTGTATGTGTGTATGCATACATATATAGCCAATGCAAATAGAAATAATGATATGTTGATTTAGATAGTATTATATCAACCGGAGTTGTGTGTGTGTGTGTGTGTGTATGTATGTGGGTGTGTGTGTATGTGTGTATGTATACATATATACCCAATGAAAATAGACATATGAACATATGTATATGATTTTGTTTGTAATTATTATGCTTAAAATTGAGAGAAAATATGGTTATTATATGTCAGCAGCTTGATATAAGAATTTATTCATATATATTTTTTGGATATATGATGTTATTTTGATGATGAGATGAAGCTAGATTGGATTTTTGTATTGAATTGAATGATTGATTTGTGTATATAAAGGAAATAATTCAGAAGATTGGTAATTTATGAAATTGCATTATATATTATGACACATCAGGTTATTCAGATGATAACTGTTCTGTTGGTAGATCCTGATGAAGGCTTGATGACTGGCCGACAGCTTGACTGATTTTTTTTTTTTTTTGCTAACTTTGTCAATTTGGGGGTGCTGAATCCAAAAAAACTCTAGTTCCATTTTTTTCGACCACGTCTTCAGCCGCCATTTTGAATTTCAAAATGGCCGCCATAGCAAACTGTATTTTTATCCATATCTCACTAAGTGTGCATTGTAGAAGCTTCAAATTTGGTTCAAAATGCATGGCTTTGATGTCAGACACTGTGGTATATCTTTTTATGATATTGCGGATTGTTTTGATACAATTTGTAGGCAGCCATCTTGAATTTCAAAATGGCCGCCATTGCAAACAGTATTTTGAACCATATCTCATACAGTGAGCATTGTAGAAGCTTCAAATTAGGTGCAAAATGCCTGGTTGTGATGTCAGACACTCTCACTCTACTATATCATTTTCTGATATTGTGGATTGTTTTGATACAATTTTTAGACTGCCATCTTGAAATTCAAAATAATTATAGCCAAGCGGGTATATTGTGGTTGGCGTACTGCGTGCTTCAGCTATTGCCTGAATACACACGTGATTTGTTTTTGCCTCTCAGGTAATACATTGTTTGGTGTCATGGAACCTTGTTAATACTTATATTTAATCCCAGTTATAAAATATTTGTACAAAAGCAAGCATTGATACGATTAAAGGTGATCTTCAAAAACTTAATGCTGCCTCGAGAGAATGAAGACAGACAAGGAAAAGTCTCGCAAAGGCAAGAAATGCCATGTTCATCCTACCTAGTCCACTGCCTGGACTGTTTTGTGTGATCATTTACCGCGCGCACACACCGCTACAGCACGCGCATGCCCCACCGTACGCTCGTGTATTATTTGCCGCGCACGCACGCATCTGGACCTCCAAAACAGTCCAGTCTGGTTTGCCAAGTCTCCCCCAAATATTTCGGAAAAAATCGGCCCCACCCCCACCCGCTAATTCATTTCGAGCATCCTGATTGGTCGATGAGATCGCATCCAGCAGGCAATTTGCGGGATCGAAAAAAGTCGATCGATCTCTAATCTTGTAGTCTTATTGCAAACAGGTACATTGCATTTAGCAATATAACATACGTATTTTACACCAATATTGGTATTAATCTCAACATATATTACTGGCATTTCAAAATTATTTTTCTTTTTGTTAAAAATTGCTCAAATAGTATATCTTAGAGATCATAAGAGGAGAATGAAATTAGAACGTACATAAACCGTGCGTAAGATTAAGACTAACTTCTACTCGTTTCCATAACTGTTATAAATTAAATTATAAATATCATAATTATCAACATTTTGGATCTATTTTTCGACAAAAAAAAATAATTTGAAAATTAAAAATTAAAAATCGATAAATACGTATAGAAAAATATTCACTCATTTAGAGAATCGTGACCTATCGTACATGTCAATTTCGAGGTGGCTTTTACTTCTCGATCGGGGATCCCCCGGATCGCGTGTACAGCATACAGCTTGTGCAATGTGCTTTTCGTATTGATTCCGAGTCTTGCGTTTTCCGACCAAAATCTGTGCAGCATTTCAAGTATTTCCTCCAAATCTTGTTTACATGATCAATGGATGTCAACATCTGCGTCTCGACGTCGCTTTTCTGACAGTGATAATGAGAAGAGCATTCAATGCAATGTGCTACTGAGAAGCTTGGATTCGTTGACGGTTTCGGGGAGCAGCAGCAGAACCACTCAGAAGTCCCTACTACACGTACTCGTCTCTCCGTGCGTGGTCATGATCTCCCTGCCGACTGGTTTCGGCAATAGTGTGGTGTTCCAACTTCCAAGCTGCACCGTTATGCGTTGATATTCGTCGCAAACTAGATCTACATGATGGACCAGACTCTCCGAAAGCCGTGGCTCCTGTTGTCATGCCTTTGAAGTCTTAATTTCGGACCAGATGAGCAGGGCTATGGATCTTGCTTGGCCTGCGTGACAAAGTCAAAAACTCAAGCGGCCTAGCGGTAAGCTTATTAAATTTAGATCTATCCATTTTCTAAAAATGATTCGTCAAGGCAACTTTCATTACGTGTCTCTTGTCTTGAATTACAAACTGTAACTGTAGGCCCCTAGTTGAACAACAAAAAATGATTGTAAAACTATTTATGTCTGGCCTCTGGGCCGGGTAGGGTAAACACATGGCAGGCTTCTACTACAGTACTATATCTTGTGATGAGTGTTCCTACAAGGTGTACAGAGTTAAATCCTGTGTAATTGTGATATATTGTTAACACCGTAACTGCTCTGGTTTAATTGTTTTGTACAGTACAGTAACTACTGTAACTTTCTCGCATACAAATGCAATTACACATATAGGCCTACTGCCTTTTCATAGCTTTAGTCTGTGAGCTACAGCCTGTGCCTCGTCGGCTTTGCTCCTCTACACAGAGGAGCAATCGAGACACACGCTGTGGCCCACAGACTAATTCTTCATGTGCATGTACATTGAGAAAAAACTCAAATGGGAACATGCTTCAGTATGCAAATGTACTCATACTTGTTCATCTATAGAATAAAATTATGCAGTCTTATGGCTATGTGATATGCATCGTAGAGACTGCAGGCATTATTAAAATCACTTATGTGCAATGTAGGAAATGTTCTTTTTTTTAATCTTACTGTTTTTTTTTTTCTTATTTTTCAAATAGGGGGACCGCATCTGGAGACACCAAAGCATTTCGAGCGGCGTATGGAAAATTGGGTGAATAACGATCGAAACTCAAGTCGTCAGTCGCCCTGACAGCCACTGCAACCAGAGATGTGCATAGCGGTATCATCGAAAACTTTGGTCTTCGCAATTATGTGTGGGTAAATCAGTTGCCGGACAAGCAAAATATAAAACATGTTGTCAAGTCTGCTGCAAGAGATTTAGATACAATGTTCAAGTGGCTGGCAGATGACTTGAAGACTCATGGTGCATGTTGTGAAAGGATGATGAGAAAACTGTGCAGTAATGTGTACGCGACCTTTATGGCACTGCTTCCAGAAGGTTGCCACAGGTATGTTAATAAGTCTATAATATGTACCACTGGAACACGGAAACTGATATCCAAAAGGAAATGGTTGACAGCATGTTGGCAACAGATGGTGAAATCAGAGTTCTGATAGCTAGCATTGCGTCTGGCCTGGGTGTTGACGTAAGCAGCGTACACAGTACTGTTTTGTTTGGATGCCCAAGTGATCTAGACGATTATATCCACTTTTTAAAAGCACTCAATTTTCAGGCCTTATCAGATATACTGGTAACATGAAGAATCATGTACAGCTGTACAGTTGTACATTGTAGCTAAGATTTTTTTGTTTTTTAAACTGAAAAATGTTACGTATACACGTGTACATGTAGCTTGTACCTTTGGGCTTTGAAAATTGTTCTTTAGAGAATTCATATGATTGTTTTAAAACAAGAATCCACTGTGGGTGTTTTTCCTCCTTAAGGTTTGTAATGGTGAGTGGTTGGTACATTGGTTTCTGGTGCACCTAAATTTTTGCAATTCCACGCTACATATACAATAATTTTCTTTTTATCACTGCAATTACATGTACTGTATCTTGCTCTTATTCATAGAAGCAAATGCAATGTACATTTGTACACACCTACTTTTCATACTGTACTTTGTTTTTTAGGCATGAATATTTTAATTTCATTGGACATGTTGATGGGTACATATCGTAATTAGAAGTGATAAGATTATGGAAAAGTTGAAATATTTTAGTTCAAGGTTGTGTTTTTGTGATGTAGTGGATTACATGTACATATGTACATACAGACCATGCCAAGTGGGGATGGGCTGTGTGTTTTGGGTGTTTGGGTGGGTGTTTGAAAATTGAACTGTTATGCCGTTTATCTGCACATGTAATTGTACATTGCATATTTATCTATGCATACATGTACATACAAGTGTACACATGTGTACGGTATGTTTTTGAGTTGTACAACTACCAAGAACTTGTTTACATATACTTTCTTTACATACAAAATCATTCATGAGAAGTACAGTATGTTCTTTGGCCCATTTTGATAAAAATAAAACTAGTTCTGTTAATGCACATGAACATTTGTACCTGTAGTTGAACTGTGTAGCAATGAATTTATTTTCTTTTTTTGAACTTCGAAGCAATTTTTTTTACCAAGAATTGTTGTAAAACACAACAAATGGAAAAACAAAATCTACAGTGGGACCAGGAAGATTTCTTTGTCATAACTTGTAACCACTTTGTGTTAATCCTGTGTTTTTGATGTGTAATGAGAGTCTACTACACATGGTAATGAGACTGAAATGTGACATATAATATTATTTCTCTGACATCTAAATTCAGAGTCAAACAGTTTACAATGTATTTTGTTTAAAATCATGCACTGTTATTGAACAATGATCATGAACTATCATGAATATATAGTAAATGTATTGGATATTACAGTACTTGTACATGTACATATGAAAGAACGGTGTATAATGAAGGAATTTCAAGAGCATGGAGAAACTATAGAACATTTAATTTCAGTTCCTTATGAGTACTTGGTGGCACAGAGTATCCAACTTTAAAGGCACTTATACACCTGAGGAATTATTTTGAACGTCCTTCCCAGAGTGACAACTTTTTGAACTCATTATTGGCAGTTGGGAGTGGGATGCTAGCTTTGAAACTTCCTTGGTAGTTGGTACAACGTTAACAGTTTTACCATCATGGCCAAATTTTTATAATGAAGGCTTAAGAAGTAATGTGATTAAAAAATGTACAAATTATATGTTCAAATTACACTACTTGTAGTCCATTTGTTTTCACTTTGCTGTCTGCTCTTACTGGACATGAAATGATGAAGACTACACAGTGTATTTAATAGAACATATATTGCACATGTACAATGTACATGTACACTGTACATTGTACATTTCAAAGTACAACAGTGATAAATTGACGTATTTCCTGACCACACCTCAACACTGAAAAACAAATCTTAACTTATTTACCAATAATCAGCCGCCATAAACGTGGAGAAAAAAAAGTAAAGTCTACTACATTGTAATTACAGCTGTATGTACAAAGTATATGTACAATGTTTTAATTTTGATGTGAATTGTAATAGGGGGTTTAATCAAATTGCTAACACGTGAGTGTGTGTGTGTGTGCACATGCGTGTGTGCGTTTGTGTGTGTTGTGTGCATGGCCCACACATTTCCCAAGCATAATTTCATGCTGATATCCCCCTTAAATGTTTGTGAATTAGAAACAAACAAGTTGCTCTGTCATACAGTCTTTTGATATGAATAGGCCTACTTATTTACATGGAGCTACTATTTTGAGCAAATACAGGTATGGTTTGCAAAAAAGGAAGATATGATTGGATATATGTATATATGCATATGCAGAAGGGCAGTTCAACCAAAACTGATCACTTCTGTAATTGCAGAGACCAATCTACCAATATCTCTGTAGCAAAAATGCCCTTAAGCGTCTTCATCTTGCTTTACTAAATTTAGCTTTATTATCGTGAAGACTAACAGACAAAACACTGAATGACGGGGTATTCTTACAACAGGGATATTGGTCTGATTGTCTCTGTTACAGAAATTATCAAAGCAAATAGTTTCGGTCTAACTGCCCAGTAGGCCCTACATGAAGTGGTAATAAAATTATAAAAGTTTTACAAACTCAGAGACTCCAATTCTCCCGTTTTCGACGGGAGATCTCCCGCCGAAAGCCCATTTTTGCACAATCTCCCGTTCTCCCGTTTGAGATTTGATTTCTCCCGCCCTGGCTCTGTGGCTCCCGGTGGAAAGGATTTCTTACTTATTTCTATCGTATGTTGAAAAAAATAAGCCTTAGATAGCACCAGAGAACATCTAGAATCCTAGGAACTTCGCGCTTCGCACACATCAACTTGGAGTCTCCCGTTTGCTAGGGGTTTCGGGCGGGAGAATCTCCAGATCAGAAGTTGCTTGGGGTTGGAGTCTCTGCAAACTTAGCGCAATTCTTTAAATTTAGACTGCTCTCTACTAACATTTGGGGAAAAGAACAAACAAAAAAAGGCATTTTCTGGTTCCTTACATGTACTTCAAAACTTTGCACTACAAATTGTGTAATGTATCCCCTTCACCTTCCCCACCACTGAATATGCTTGATATCTTGTATACCATAGCTAAGTACGGTTCATAGAACCCACATCTCACAGCCCTGAGCTTACATTCCAAAATTACATTGTTACTTAGTGGGCCAGATAATATTGAAAACAGGTGCATACAAGTGCCTATGTCAATTAAAGAATTTCTTTAATTTCTGAATATTTCATCATACAATATTATTAATGAAGAATAATTAATGACAAAATTATTTCCTTTAATGAACATGATTGGCACAATCCCCCCAAAAAACAAACAAACAAACAAACAACACATTGATCCCCTTTACCAACAATAACATCGCCAAACAAATCTTCCAACTTTTCTTGAGGTCCACACCTCACGACTTTCACAGAGTTCTTTGCAGTTTTTATGTAGTGTTTGGACGTTAGAAGTGGCACATCACAAATCATACATCGGCGAGCTGGCGATTTGTAGTTAGCCATTTCCAATCTCAAGAATAATATTCAAGTCATCATCGAATCTGGGCACAACAAAGTCCAAAACACAACGTGAAAGTAGGTCCTAGATGACTGCAACCATATAAACTTTCAGCCAGTCAAAAACGTTGCACGAATCAGCTGTGCAACAATGCATGTTACGGATCACTGAAGTACTGAGTTTCGCATTGCATTGTGATCAAAGAGTTGGCTCTTTGACTGTGATATCGTGTGTTGTGCAAAAATGCAGGCATCTCTGTGCACATATTAGTAATTGTTGCAGATCGCACTGTATTCACGGTGCAATGCACACAGCTGGCTGCAGATCGATCGATACCACAGAACTCTTTTCTGTGATCGATCCCTTAGTTTTTCATGCATACGCAATGAGCTTGCGAGAGATAGGGCATTACGTCAGCATACCTAATATGAACTTTTGACCCTACGCTCTGTCAAACCAGTCTGGACGTTTTTTTCGGACAGGTTTGTTGGCGCCCTCATCGATATCGAGCGGTTACAGGGGATATAGCGCGATAAGCTGTGGAGCGCGCGTGGGTGCGTAATGATAAGAAAACGTCCAGAATCTGGACTACATCCTACCAGGCATCCCATTCACAAGCTTGTTTGTTGACCACAATAACTGAAACATCTCATCAGGGAGCTCATAAGTTATTGCTGGATATATTTCTAGAATAACACAGAATGAATAAGGAATGTCAATGGGTAGGTTTTTTTCCTGATTGCCCTTGTGGAGATACGGGTCATCCTCAATTATCAAGACTTCCAACATGTCCAAGATGCTTATTGCTGTACCGCCAATGATTCTAAAACTACAAAGGAGAAATAATAGCTCGGTTCTGTGGCACTTTGGATGCATCAGAAATCCTCAACAATTTAGAACACCATCACACGATGGTAATCTCAAAAATTGTTACTGCATTGAAACTGATGAATGTGGTGTTTAGCAATCAGGCATCGAAATCATTCAAGGAGTATATTGTAGAAAGAGATGAAAAGGGAAGTTTTCCTGTTCTGTATTTGAACTTGTATCTGAAAGAATTAAAAAAAAAATCTATCTGGGATGATATGAAAAGGGCCAGACATTCAGCTCTTTCAATTGAAATACACCGTGTAAGGTTGGATCAAAAGTCATTAAGCTTAAGAAGACCACTACCTTCCTATAACACTTCTACTGGTACAACAGTCTGATAGACCTGTCATTATCCAGTCATTGCTGGACGATACAATTATCGGACGTTATAAGTTCTACTGTTCTAAGTAATTCCACTATCACTCTTCATCTCACAATTTTATTGCCTTCTCCTAATTCTCACTAACAAAGGTTCATTTTCCGTACCCATGTTTAAGAAACCCACAAAACTGAGCAAAATAATCAGCCTGAAAGTTGAAATACTGATCAGTCAATTCCATCTGACACAGATACCACATCACGGAAAAAAAAGAGGAATAAAGGGTTCATCAAAGATGCCATGGGAGCTGTCACCTGTCACAACGAGGAAGTAGATGTCCTCATTCCATTGCATGCATTAGATGCTTCAAGAGCAACATGGAATTTCAGAGATACTGATGATTATTACGTATAGACACTGACATTTTCATTCTCCTGATGGATTTTTGCTTTACTTTTAATAATGCATCGCATGTTGTCTGCTCCATCACTGGAAAAGGAGATGATAAAGTACAATAGACATTGTTGAGAGATTATGTTCTGCAAAAAACAAAGGTCTGCTTGGTCATGCCTTTCATGGTGGAGGTTGAAGTTGAAAATTTAAGGATGTCTCAAAGAGCAGATGAATCAAGAATTCTCTAAGCCTTGAATTACGCAGAATGTGCAATGACACAGTCCATGCCTTCCAGAAGTTGGGCGTGGATGCCTTCAACCTGGACAATCTCTCGCTTTGCTCTCGTAGAGTCTTGAGGGAATGGGCCTAGAAGACATTAACTAAGTAAATATCCCATGAATTTTTTAGTACACGGCTAATACCGTTTATTTAAACTCTACAACCAAATCATATAGATGGGGGCATTTAGTCACTCAGAGGCAGTTATTGGGGCACTTTTGAAAGTCATTGCTTTGACACCAGAATCACATGACTTCACATTCTCAAGTTTTACCAAAATGCAATGCTCTTAAAGGAATGTTTCCCATGGCAGCCATTTTGCATTTCAACATGGCAGTGTAACTACAGGAAGCAGTCCCGCCTATGCAATAATAATACTATTTGTTGAAGTGATTGACTTACACATAGGTCCGACATGAAAGTGCTCCAGCATGCTTGAATTTGCAGGGTAAAGATCTTACAGCACGAAATATGGGTCGAAATCCATCTTGAATTTCAAGAGTGGCAACCTATGCGAATGGTCCATTATTACAGAATGTATATAATTATGTGTGTGTGTGTGTTTGTAAAAGAATGTACAATGTACACCACCATAAACATTGATATGCCTAAAAGTTGCTTCTAACCACAAATATTAGCTGAAAAGCAGGCATTTTGAACGATAAAATGGCAGCCTAAAAAATGATCTGCAATTTTAGGGAGGAGATCAAAGTGCATCTGAATGTTCAACATCAAGCGCGCCGGAACATTTCTGGTTTTGGGGGGGGGGGGGCAAAATCTCGACGGGGGCATCTTATGTGACGATGTGAGATCCTCGGCGCGGGAGCGAAGCGAGCGGGGGGGGGGGGGGGTGGAAGAAAGGACAGGGGGATTCCGCCCCCCCCCCCCCCCCCCCCCCCCCACTGTAGGGAGCTTTTGTAAAACAGGGTACAAAAGTCGCGTTTATAGACCATTTAAAAGCAAATTTCTAAGGAATTAAACTCAGTGAAAAATAATCAGTGCGAAGGGCTATGATTATTACATACAGGAGTACATAATAATGTGATGGTGTGAGATCCTCGGCGAGGGAGCGAAGCGACCGAGCGGGGGGGAGGGTGATCACGGCAGGGACTTTTTGTAAAAATAGAGTATAAAAGTCGCGTTTATAGAGAATTTAAAGCAAATTTCTAGGGAATTAACATATTGAAAAAATCAGTTGGAAGGACTATGATCATAACATACGGGAGTACATTAAAAATGTGATGGTGCGAGATCGTCTACTAGGGAGCGAAGCGACCGAGCGGGGGGAGGGTGTGGGAGGGGGGACACCCCCTCCCACGGTAGGGACTTTTTGTAAAAACAGAGTATAAAAGTCGCTTTTATAGAGCATTTTGAATTAAATTTCTGAGGAATTAAACACAGTAAAAGAAATCACTGCGAAGGACTATGATCTTAACATACGGGGGTATATTATGTGATGGTGTGAGATCCTCGTCGAGGGAGCGAAGCGACCGAGCGGGGGAGAGTGAGGGGGATACCTCCTCCCATTGTAGGGACTTTTTGTAAAAACAGAGTATAAAAGTCGCTTTTATAGAGCATTTTAAATTAATTTTCTGAGGAATTAAACACAGTAAAAGAAATCTCTGCGAAGGACTATGATAATAATTTATGAAGACTTTTCGTTCTACTATAAGTACGGGCAGAACGAGCGAGCCACTTTCACTTTGCAATTTATCTGAAATGTACTCATTAAAAGCTTAAACATGATCGCATCGTTCGAACAATGAAAAATATTCTTGTACTGCTAGAAAGCAAAGAAGAAAATGAAAAATGTAAGGTTTACTAAAGGTATGTTTCAGCGGGCACACTCGAGGACACGAGACTACCATCTATACACTAAATTTACTCATAAGTTACTATTAGTGTATAGATACAATAATGTATGTTGTCAGTGTATTATAATTTTCGCCCCGTTAGGGGCGAAAATTTTTGCATTCTCAGTTATGAAATTACAACATTTAGACAAGAAATATGCCTTTATTGTTCATTTTGGTCTTTAAATCAGTGATTAATTATTTGTTACAGGGGGCACTTTGGGGGGGGGGGGGGGGGGGCAAAAACTCGTTTTGCCCCCCCCCCCCCCCAGCATTTTGTTTGGGGGGGGGGGGGGGGGGCAAGTGCCAGCCCTACCCCACACCCCCCCACCCCCCCCCCCCCCCCCCCGCTTCCGGCGGCCTTGTTCAACATCATGAGCCCGGTTTATGCCCGAAATGTGAACTTTCTGTATTGTTTACAACATGAAATATGGGTCAAACATTCTGGCATGGCGGCCATTTTGAATTTCAAGATGGCCACCTATAATATCAAAATGGACTGGTCATCATTTCAGAGAAAGATGTTTCAGATAGTCTGATAGCATACGCATGCTCTTCGCTCCAAATGTATATATTAGCATGTCTGACATCATAAGCATGCTTTTTGCCCCAAATTTATACTTTCCATAATGCTTACAACTTGAGATACAGGTAAAAATACATTTAGCTATGGCAGCCATTTTGAATTTCAAGATGGCAGCCCTCAAATTGTATTAAAACAATCTACAATATCAGAAAATGGTGTATCAGAATGTCTGACGTCATAAATATGTTTTTTGCATCAAATTTGAACCTTCTATGATGCTCACATTATGGGAACTGGGTCAAAATACAGTTTGCTACGGCGGCCATTTTGAAATTCAAAATGGCGGCTGACGACGTGGTCGAAAAAATGGAACCAAAGTGTCTTGGATTCAGCACCCCCAAATTGACCAAGTTAGCTAAAAAAAAAAAAAAAAAATCAATTTTGGCACGAAAATCTCACGGGATCCAATATTTCGAATATAGTAGACCGTACTATTTTGGGACGCATCTTGCTCTCTGTATACGCGACACAATGCCTCATTGAAACAAAAGAAAAAAGAGCTCTGGAACGGAGCCACGTCCGAAACATATCACCAATCTTTGAATTCAATACAGAAATCTATCAGTAAGGGAGCTTACACAAATAAGAGCCAGCAAAGAATCAAAACTCCGTCGTGACATCGAACTCTGTAAAACTCGAATTCACAACTCTGAAAGTTGCCCGGGGAGACAAAAAACAAAGAAAACGCACAAAAACTGCCATTTCAGGAAACGAAACTATACAAAACGGCGGAAAATCCACCACCAAACTCAGGAGAAAGAAATCACAAAACAACGAAATCCCCCAAATTCCAATAACTCAGTAGTGAATTCATCCAACTACCGACTTTCCTTGGCAGAATATAGCCTCCTATGAAAATGTATGATTTTGCGATTTCTGACACGATTATGTTTGATTGTATATTTATATGCAACATAATAGATATAGTGCTGTGATGCTGAACATCACGTCAAATGATACACGTCTCATGCAGGTAATTCATAGAATGTTGTTGTTGTTTATATATCTGATTAAAGAGTTGATATATTTTGGCAGTGGTTAAGGTTATTATATTTCGGTAATATAGAATATATATATGATATGTTGATTTAGATAGTATTATATCAACCGGAGGTGTGTGTGTGTTTGCTTAGGTGTGTGTGTGTGTGTATGTGTGTGGATGTGTGTGTATGTGTGTATGTATACATATATACCCAATGCACATAATGAATGAACATAATATATATGTATATGATTTTGTTTGTAATTATTATGCTTAAAATTATTAGAAAATGTGGTTGTTATAATATGTCAGCAGCTTGATATAAGAATTCATTAATATATTTTTTTTTTTTGGATATATGATGTTATTTTGATGATGAGATGAAGCTAGATACGGGTTTTTGTATTGAATTGAATGATTGATTTGTGTATATAAAGGAAATAATTCAGAAGATTGGTAATATATGAAATTGCATTATTATGACACATCAGGATATTCAGATAATAACTATTCTGTTGGTAGATCCTGAGGAAGTCCTGATGACTGGCCGAAACCTTGACTGAATAAAAGGGAGACTCAAGATCGAGAGCAACGTCCGCCTCAGTCTAATTTCTTTCAGTATTATATATATATATATATATATATATAAATATATATGAGAGAGAGAGAGAGAGAGAGAGAGCAATAATAATGTCACAACAGAGGAATGCATTAAATGCCAATCTTGATTTTAATCAAGGTCCTCCCCCTTCGTCAGGGATGATAGTGTGAATCAACTACAATATATATATATATATATATATATATATATATATGTATATATATATATATATATATATATATATATATGTATATATATATATATATATATATATATATATATATATATTGTGTGTGTGTGGGAGATAGTTCCCTGAGTCCCGAACGTGCGCGGTGCCTCATTGTTGGGTGCATATAATTGAAAGAAATTGGACTGAGGCGGGACGTTGCTCTCGATCTTAGTCTCCCTTTTATTTCTCAAGCTTTCGGCCCGTCATTAGGCCTTCGTCAGGATCTACCAACAGAATAATTATTATATGAATAGCCTGATGTGTCATATAATATATAATGCAATTTCATATATTACCAATCTTCTAAATCATTTCCTTTATGTACGCAAATCAATCATTCAATTCAATACCTATATCCAATCTGACCTCAAATCATCATCAGAATAACATCATATATCCCCAATTATATATAAATTCTTATATCATAATGCTGCCATATAATAATCATATTATCTTATAATTCTTAGCATAATGATCACAAACAAAATCATATACATATATATCATATTCATATGTCTATTTGCATTGCGTATATGTATACATCCACATACATACACAAACACACCCACATACGTACGCACATATATACATATTCACATACACACACACATACCGAAGCAAACCCACACACACACACACACATACACACACAACTCCGGTTGATATAATACTATCTACATCAACATATCCTATATATTTCTTATATTACCGAAATATAATAATCTTAACCCTACCTAAAATATATCAACTCTTACTTTAGATCAGATGTATAAACAACAACAGTTTCTATAAATTACCTGCGTGGGACTCGTATCGTTATCGTGCATCCCAGCACCGTGTGTTCATCTTCTGTTCAAAAAATACAGTGATTAACATTCAATCATTCATAGTACCTCTTATTTTGCAGATATTATCAAACATAATCATATGAAAACATCACAAGATCATATTCACAAATCCATCATACACTATTTTCCATATCATTCATATCCAATCAGATCAACTCGTGACGCTCAACAGTGATCATGAATCGTGTAATCATACAATAGATATCGACAGAATTTCACAACATTCAAACATAATATCGATTATGTTACATATAAATATACAGTCAGAAGTAATCATATCGGAAATCGCAAATTCATACATTTTCCCAAATTCATCAGTATACGCCATTATACATTCCATTCATATCAAATCACATAAGCTTATTACACTCAACTTTATTCCTACATCTTGAGATCATACAATATATATCAGTACATACAAATGAAATCTCAATAATCACAATATATCTAACCTGAAATTTATCAGGGTGTTTTACCTGTATGTTGGGCTGTATTTTATCCTGTCTGGTCATGGCCGAGTTTTCTGCTACGGGTGTTATTTTACTGTAGGTCTGAAGTTAGAGTGAGGGGGTTCGGGATAAAAGCTATGTGGGGTTCATTGGTCAACGTTAATGCCATCGGGGGTCAGTGTTTTCAACTTCTTTATCCAGAAGGATTCTCTATGGAGGATTACTTGGCGGGATTTTGTTCTGATTGTTTCGATGCCTGTGATCTTTACATTGTCAATTGAGTGGTCGGGCTGGTTAAAGTGTATTGTGTAGGGGAGGGTTTTTCGCTTGTTGGGTGTATTGTAGTTCAGTATTTCCGATTTGGTGTTGCTGAATCTGGTGTACAAGGATGTTTCTGTCTTTCCCACGTATTGTTTGTTGCATTTCGTACACGATATCAAATAAATGAGCCAGTCTGACTTGCATTGTATTTTGGATGTGATTGGGAATTCCTCCCTCGTGACATTGCTTTTGAACTTTTTGCCTTCTTTAACAAAGTTGTAAAGCATGCACCGTTTGGCTTCGCATTTGGCAAAGCCGTTTGTGTTGTTCTCATTCAGCTGGTCATTTTTGGGGTCGCCAGAGTATGTTAGTAGGTCGCGGAGGGTGCGGGAGTGTCGGTATGCAACCAACGGGGGATCCGAAAGTATCTCTGAGAGTGAAGCTGATTCATGTAGGGTTTTTTGTTCCTTTTTGAGAATTTTGTGCAGTTTGGCGGTGGCGGGACTGTATGTTAAGACAAATGGGGTTCTTTCTAAGGTCTAAGTAGGGCCGTTCTTTTTTGTCAAATAATTCCGCGCGGGGGATGGAGCGAGCTCTGTTGATTTGTAGTTTAGTTTGTTGGGGAGGGTAATCACACTTGTCGAGATAGTGTTGGAGATTTTCGAGGTGTTTGTCTGTGCTTTCTGGCTGAGAGCAGTTACGTTTGATTCTAAGGGCTTGACTGTATGGTATGCTTTTGAACACATGTCGGGGGTGGCATGAGGAGGGAGGGAGGAATGTGTTCCATTATATTCCATTATATTCCATTATATTCCATTATATTCCAAGTTATATTCCAAGCCTACAGACTCTCACACATTCCTCACTCCCTCCTCATGCCACCCCCGACATGTGTTCAAAAGCATACCATACAGTCAAGCCCTTAGAATCAAACGTAACTGCTCTCAGCCAGAAAGCACAGACAAACACCTCGAAAATCTCCAACACTATCTCGACAAGACCGTAGTGTGATTACCCTCCCCAACAAACTAAACTACAAATCAACAAAGCTCGCTCCATCCCCCGCGCGGAATTATTTGACAAAAAAGAACGCCCCCCCCCCCCCCTTAGAAAGAACCCCATTTGTCTTAAAGGGAAGGTAAACCCAAAGAACAATGTGGATTGAGTGAAAGCAGCAACACTAGTAGAACACATCAGTGAAAGTTTGAGGAAAATCGGACAATCGATGCAAAAGTTATGAATTTTTAAAGTTTTGGTGTTGGAACCGCTGGATGAGGAGACTACTAGAGGATATGACGTATGAGTGGACAACAATACAAAGAAAATATAAAGGAAATTCAACAAAAATTCACTTTTCTAGAATTATGAAAAAACAATGGACCAACCGCTTTCAGAAAGCAGGGGGAATAATTGCTACCCTTAACATATATCAATATCAAATTGATGGAATTTGTAATTTTCATGAAAAATGGATTTTTGCAGGATTTTCTTTATATTTTCTTGGTACTGTTGTCCACTCATACGTCATAACCTCTAGTAGTCTCCTCATCCAGCGGTTCCAACATCAAAACTTTAAAAATTCATAACTTTTGCACTGATTGTCCGATTTTCTTCAAACTTTCACTGATGTGTTCTACTAATGTTGCTGCTTTCACTCAATCCACATTGTTCTTGGGGTTTATCTTCCCTTTAACATACAGTCCCGCCACCGCCAAACTGCACAAAATTCTCAAAAAGGAACAAAAAACCCTACATGAATCAGCTTCACTCTTAGAGAGATACTTTCGGATCTCCCGTTGGTTGCATACCGACGCCCCCGCACCCTCCGCGACCTACTAACATACTCTGGCGACCCCAAAAATGACCAGCTGAATGAGAACAACACAAACGGCTTTGCCAAATGCGAAGCCAAACGGTGCATGCTTTACAACTTTGTTAAAGAAGGCAAAAAGTTCAAAAGCAATGTCACGGGGGAGGAATTCCCAATCACATCCAAAATACAATGCAAGTCAGACTGGCTCATTTATTTGATATCGTGTACGAAATGCAACAAACAATACGTGGGAAAGACAGAAACATCCTTGTACACCAGATTCAGCAACACCAAATCGGAAATACTGAACTACAATACACCCAACAAGCGAAAAACCCTCCCCTACACAATACACTTTAACCAGCCCGACCACTCAATTGACAATGTAAAGATCACAGGCATCGAAACAATCAGAACAAAATCCCGCCAAGTAATCCTCCATAGAGAATCCTTCTGGATAAAGAAATTGAAAACACTGACCCCCGATGGCATTAACGTTGACCAATGAACCCCACATAGCTTTTATCCCGAACCCCCTCACTCTAACTTCAGACCTACAGTAAAATAACACCCGTAGCAGAAAACTCGGCCATGACCAGACAGGATAAAATACAGCCCAACATACAGGTAAAACACCCTGATAAATTTCAGGTAAGATATATTGTGATTATTGAGATTTCATTTGTATGTACTGATATATATTGTATGATCACAAGATGTAGGAATAAAGTTGAGTGTAATAAGCTTATGTGATTTGATATGAATGGAATGTATAATGGCGTATACTGATGAATTTGGGAAAATGTATGAATTTGCGATTTCCGATATGATTACTTCTGACTGTATATTTATATGTAACATAATCGATATTATGTTTGAATGTTGTGAAATTCTGTCGATATCTATTGTATGATTACACGATTCATGATCACTGTTGAGCGTCACGAGTTGATCTGATTGGATATGAATGATATGGAAAATAGTGTATGATGGATTTGTGAATATGATCTTGTGATGTTTTCATATGATTATGTTTGATAATATCTGCAAAATAAGAGGTACTATAAATGATTGAATGTTAATCACTGTATTTTTTGAACAGAAGATGAACACACGGTGCTGGGATGCACGATAACGATACGAGTCCCACGCAGGTAATTTATAGAAACTGTTGTTGTTTATACATCTGATCTAAAGTAAGAATTGATATATTTTAGGTAGGGTTAAGATTATTATATTTCGGTAATATAAGAAATATATAGGATATGTTGATGTAGATAGTATTATATCGACCGGAGTTGTGTGTGTATGTGTGTGTGTGCGTGTGTGTGTGTGTGTGTGTGTGTGGGTTTGCTTCGGTATGTGTGTGTGTATGTGAATATGTATATATGTGCGTACGTATGTGGGTGTGTGTGTGTATGTATGTGGATGTATACATATACGCAATGCAAATAGACATATGTATATGATTTTGTTTGTGATCATCATGCTAAGAATTATAAGATAATATGATTATTATATGGCAGCTTTATGATATAAGAATTTATATATAATTGGGGATATATGATGTTATTCTGATGATGATTTGAGGTCAGATTGGATATAGGTATTGAATTGAATGATTGATTTGCGTACATAAAGGAAATGATTTAGAAGATTGGTAATATATGAAATTGCATTATATATTATATGACACATCAGGCTATTCATATAATAATTATTCTGTTGGTAGATCCTGACGAAGGCCTAATGACGGGCCGAAAGCTTGACAAATGAAAGGGAGACTAAGATCGAGCGCAACGTCCCGCCTCAGTCCAATTTCTTTCAATTATATATATATATATATATATATATATATAGGCGTACCTGTGTTTTGGTGCCTTGTCTGCTACCGGCTGTTTCACGCTGTCGCGAGCCTAATATGCTCTCCTTTACAGCATTGAGCACTTTTCAATCCTCAACAAACTGCATATTCCCGACGGATATATACCAAACGGATATATATATATATATATATATATATGTATATATACGCGGAGCAACTACAATATATATATATATATATATATATATATATATATATATACAGATAAGAAACCATTCATTTATCTTCCACTATCATAATAAGAGACACGGTTGAAGACAGAGAGTAAAATTGAACAAGAACCCTGAATCCAAATGTGATCGCTAGAATGATCCAAGGCCATTTCGTTCGGTTCGGTGAACATACATTGTACTTAAATTACTGAATAGTCCTACTACGTGGTATAAATGCTGCAAAGTGAAGACCTCTTTCAGATTTTCGTCAACACCTATACACCTCGCAATGTCTAATATACCGAATGACAACCCTGGCGGAAAAAGCGGAGGGCGGGCGATTCTGTGGATGATACCCAGATCGATCTCGACGGCGTTCACGAAATGCATGTCGGGGATTCCAGGCTGCGAGGTGTGGATGGAACCGTTTGGCTTCTGCCAGATGGGATTGAGGGAACTGAAGAATTTTGGGGTCACAGACGTTCCCATGAGTTATACTGGCTGCGAGAAGGAGTTCAAGATTGCTGCCGAGGAACTTGATAGCACTTTCCCCGGGGCCACCTTTTTTTCCAGATAAATTACCGTAAGTTTACCTAGCGTCCTTGAATCTCTTCGTTACCCAGACTCCATACATGTCAATGAGGAAATTTAGTACTTAACTTTGGACTAAAAAAATAAAACTAAAAACAATCAGTGCATTTTTATGGTATTTTGTAACATTTATATCAAAAGTAACTGAGTTTGATCTCCATGATTAAGTAACATGAGGATGTTGCTTCTTCTTTTGTTTTTCAATTGAGTGATAAAGAGTCCAAGTTATATACAATTTTAATTATAAGGCCAAGTAAAAAAAAAGAAACCAGTTTCTCGTCCTCGCGCGCATCGATTTTGGCCGCCGCATCGATTTTTGTACTATTTACTATTTTCAAAATGGCGCTGAAAATACCAAGAAATTCATAATTCTCGTCCCAGCCCGCTCCCCGCCCACATCGATTTTCAGTTGCCGAATCGACTTTTTTGATATTTACTATTTTTTCGGCCGCCGAAAAAAGAAATTGACAATAATATTCACCTACCAATGGTGATGTCTCATTTCTAATTACGCCTTGCGTCCTCTACTTAGCTGTAGTACAGCTGTAGCTTCTGTAGTGCGTATGTAAAAACGCATGCATTTCACACTGCTCCACGAAGCAGTCGAACTGTAGTTGGATGGGCGGGCCGCGGGCGGGCCTGGGCTGTGATGTACAGCGCACTCGGTACGTCGTGAACGCGATAGCGGCAACATTTGTGACCCGCTACAACAAAATGATCCTAAAGTCGGGCGAGGTCGATTATTTGAAAATTGCATGATATAATCCCCAATCTTTCTGCTTCAAATTGATATATAACACATTTTATAAAAATAATCGGCTGCGGAGATATCAATATTTAAAAGAGAGCATGTCGAGACGTCTGGAAAATCACTGTTACGAGAAAATCGCCCTAAAAGTCTTCCTTTCGACGCAATCGCGATCAAGGGACACGCAAGTCAGTGTTCACCTCTGGACAATAGAAGGTAAGCCCTAGCAACCCCCGAAGAGTTCATTCAAGCACATCAGCGTCGGCGGTCTCCTCACCAACCAATCAGTGACCAGGATGTGAGAAGCGGTTGAGCATAGCGTATCCCGCCCGCACGCACCAGTCGACTGGGCAGTGTGCGAGCTTCACGCTTCGGTTAGCAGCAAGCAGCAAGCTGACCAATGAGATCACCCTGGTCGTTGTTAGGGGCGGAACCTATCTGTGGCGCTCAATCCAAATTTTCGAACCAGTTTCTGCTTCGTTGAAACGCCAAAAAACATGGCTCAGAAAAACGCTATTTTTTATCTTTCCTTTGATCATTTTGCTTCAAAATTTCGACAGATGATAGAAAACATGTTAGACTCCAATAATATATCAAAATCAGAAAATCGTAAGTTTTGACCAATTTCAATGCTCTGACTTTAAACTCGATTTTCACGGCTTCCACCGTGCGCGACTTTAGGACCTTTTTGTTGTAGCGGGTCACATTTTTGCGAACAATCGCTGATATTCCACGCGTATTTCGCGCATTGTTCGTATTTTTCCCCGTTTCTCATATTTTAAGCGGATGAATTGTACTGTACAAAATGCTTGTGAGGATTGTATGGAGTTTGTTTACATTTTCCTGTCATTGTGACTATGTGCATGTCCGTGCAGTGTCGGAAGGTACGGTAATGCAGTGGCCGTGCCGCACCGTTTATTGGCAAAGTGTGCGTGTCTGTAGCTGTGTAGAGGCCCGTACACTCTGCTCTGTAACTTTGCATCTGAGGGCGATGTATTGTTATATTTTGAAGATAAAATGAATGCGCTTTTCCAGCAAATGTAGAATTATTAAATGGGTGTATCTTCAAAATGAATAACTTTTCCACGGATTCTGGTTTGCCTCGTATTTCTGCGGGATAGGCCTACTTTTCTTTACGATGTAAATTCACGGACACGGCCATGACTCGTATCATCTGTAGTGTTGTATACAATCATTCATCATCCAAATGATGAGTGATTATCAAATGTCTTTTCAGAACATGAAGAAACATCTTTAAATGTTTAATGCTATAATGCCATATCAGTATCACTTTGACATCCATCTGCAATTGTACAAGCCAATTTCCAGTTGAATGTGCTACAATTGTACTGTGAAGAAATGCAGATACATACCAGCTGTGTGGACACAAAAAGTCACAAACACCAATGATAAATAAAGCAGTGTTTTGAATATCATGGAATTTATTTTAGTCGTACATTTGTTGAAAGACATGTTTTATACCTGTTTCAATCAATAGCACAATACATCAGAATTGCAAGTACACTGGTATCAGAAATGCCATTACAACACTAAATACCAGTTTTAAAATGGTCATTTTCCCTTGACATCTGCAAATGTATTTCTGCACGCATGGAGTATCATTTCAAGTATGGTACATATATATATTTGTTTGAAAATGCACAGAGTGCAGGCAAGACATACACTTGGGACCTGGTCTCTCATAACACAGCTACCAGAGTGATATTTCATTTCATAAATTGGATAGATCTATAGAAAATAGTAAAGCCCTCTCTCGTTACCTTTCTCAGAATTACCGGACGAGAAACACATATTACTTTCATTTTGACAATTCTCGAAAAAATAGTGAGATATCAAATAGTAAGGACCTCCCTCATCGCCTTGCTAAAAAAAAAAAACCCGGACGAGAAACTACTTTCTTTTTTTTACTTGGCCTAATATGATATCTTTGTAGTACGACTACTAATACTACTACTAAATACTCTTTTAGGATTATATGAATGAAACTATCAGATTGTCTTGTGGGATAAGAATGTATGTCCTTGTTTAATTGAAATAGTGAGAAGAGAGAAGATAGCAACTAACCATTATGTAAGCGAAACATAAAGAGTGAGTTTTGCAAAAAAAAATCAATGTCAAGATTCAAGATTGAAGTCATTTATTATCATGCACTAAGGCATAAAAATCTTCTCAACAGTCTCCATTCAAAATTCCACACGTAAAGGAAAATAAATATACATTGTATAATGTATACATACCTGAATATATATGTATATACTGTATATGTATACATACATTGTAACTGAAAGACAAGTAATATAACACTTAACAAAGTACATCAAATACGCGTATTCTAATAAT
The DNA here is from genome assembly GCA_033980235.1 of Diadema setosum. NCBI lineage: Eukaryota > Metazoa > Echinodermata > Echinoidea > Diadematoida > Diadematidae > Diadema > Diadema setosum. The sequence continues at coordinate 2,223,207 of CM067061.1, read as the reverse complement.
CAAAATATTGCACTTGGTCCCTACACATGTACATAATTATTATGTCTTGTTCCAAGAGATTCTGGTTTCAGCAATAATATCTCAGTAAACTCAGATAATGAAACTCAGTTAACGAAAACAAAAACAAAAAGCACGCATGGCTCGGGACCCCACCGACCCAACACTCAAAAACAACACACGCATACCCGTACCCGCCCATACACACACACACACACACACACAACACACACACACACACACACACACACACCCGTATCAAACTTCGTATCCCCATGTCCCGAAACATGTGCGCACATGTCTGCATCAATTGAGAGAAAATGCATGTATGCCCAATTACGCACACAGTACATGTGCAGGGATGTTATTCAAACATGTCTATACATTGATAAAGGAGATAAAGGAAATACATGTATGTTAAGATCCATAACTGCTGCCAAAATTGGGATATAAAGTACATTATAAACATACAAACCAGTACTTTTGCATCACCAAAAAATTGACAGATAATTATACCCCTATATTCCAAATATGTAAATATCATCCACTAGAAAACTAATTAAGTGTGTGTTTATGTTTTGTGTATGTGTGTGTGTGTGCGTGTGTATGTGAGTGTGTGTAAAACATGCACATGTGTAGAAATACATGTAGGCCTACTTTCCTATATACTGATATAATATTAAACATCCTTAAAATCCAATCCTGTCACATTATAAACACACAGACCAAACTTATACATCACCAGAAAATGCCAGATTATTACACCCCTGTATCCAAAAGTGCAAATACATGTATTGTCCACTTAGGAAACTAATGTCAGGCATTTGAATAAAAACAGCGTATCTATGTATACTATATCCTGTATCCTTAAAAAAGATAATGGTACAAGATCCATTCCTTCTACAAATTTGGGATACATGGATAGACAGTGATATATACATGTTTGGGATACATGGATAGATAGTGATATATACATGTATAATGATGTACATGTGTCCACAGTGGTACAGTGGAGTACAGCACACTCATTTAAACACAGCTCCTCTACCATCAATACATATTATATGCAACACATAGCTTCTAGCAGTGTGATACAAGTAAAAAGTAACAAAACGTGTAATAATTATTTTCTCATATACCGCCTTAAATTATTCAAACCAAATAATTGTGTGTCAGTGAGTGTGGGTGCATCTATATGTGTGTGTGTGTATGAAAGTCTGTTATGTGTTTGTATGTGTGTTTGTGTGTATGTGTTCATGTGTGTATGTCGTACGTACATGTGTAAAAATACTATCACTATAATATGATGTTACAGAAATCGAGAAAATAATATCATCATCCTGCTGCTTTATATTAACGTACAATTTATCTCCAAATAATGACCGTATATTGCCACACTAAATCCACACATTGGTACATTACCCTTCAACTGTACAATGAAGAGTCAGACATTGTTTACCAATTGAAGCTGTTGAATACCGAACATGACGAACATTATCCACCTTCACCTAATAAATTTGCTGTAATAGAGCATCATTGCACTTGGTAAGAATGACCGTCTCAACCCATCACTCCGCAGCCTAGGTAGCCTTATCCGACCAGACCTACTGAAAACCATCTCCCCGTGTAAGGGATGGAATGGATCTTTCACAATGGCCTGTAGTTTTGTAAGGACAGCCCTCTCCGCCACATCTCCCAAACAGCCGACAGAGACTCCCATCACTTTACTCGCATGCCTTACAATCCTCTCCAGCTTGGCCCTGTTCCTAGCCGTTAGGCTATGGAACCATGCTAAGCAGCAAAAGCAAATTACTGACTGAATGACACTTTGGTAGAAAAGAGACAGCGTTTGACTCCTCACATGAAAAGAATTCAATTTTCTTAAGAAATACAAACGCTGGTTCCCCTTAAGGCCACCGCACACTACACGATCAGACTGGTCTTAAAGTCTTAAGCCAAGCTGGGTCTTAAGACCAGTCGTACGACCGGACACCGCACACTATACGACCCGACTGTAAAGCGCGCGCAGTGCGCACTGCGTGAGCTTGCATTTTACTGCATTGTGAATGGCTGAAAGCTCCCGACTGGTCGTAGAAATTCAACATGTCAAATCTCTACGACTGGCGCTAAGACCCAGTCGTACGACTAGAAAATGGCAAGACTGTGACGTCACACTTCTAGTCTTAAGGTCTTAAGACCGGTGAATCGGGGCAAAATCGTGTAGTGTGCGGCGGGCTTTAGACTGCACTCTGCTAGTATTACTGTCCCAGCTCAGATTATTGTCAATAACGGTTCCGAGATATTTATACTCTGCAACTTGTTGAATAGGTTCACCGTCTATGCACAGGGATGCATGTTGTGTTCTAGAACTTTTCCGGAAATCAAAGATCATTTCTTGGGTCTTCTTAGTATTTAATACTAGAGATGCTTTTGAATTCCATGTAACAAACTTATCTACCGTTTCTCTGTAAGCAGTTTCGTCATTATTTGTGATGAGACCAATAATGCAAGTATCGTCTGCATATTTAATTACATGACAGTTTGAGGTAGATGGGCAGACAAAATCACTAGTTAACAACGTGAACGATATAGGTGACAACACGCATCCCTGTGGGGCTCCTGTATTTGAAGTTCTGGGATGTGATAAGCAGTCACCAAAACGTACCCTTTGTGTTCTGTTTCTCATAAAACCATATCCATGAACACAATAGAGGATTCACCTCCATATCATCAGTTTGTAAACCAAAGAGTGGGCGACAATTGTGTTAAAAGCTGAGGAAAAGTCAACAAAAAGCACTCTAACGTATGTTCCTATTTGCTCCAAATGTTTGCAGATTATATGAAGGAATTGAGTTCGTGATAGCATCAACACTTCTATTATTCTAATAAGCAAACTGAAGAGGATCTAGAAATTCATGTGTTTGTTGTAATACTATATCTTTCACAATCTTCTCTAGGCATTTCATAGGTATAGCTGTGAGAGCCACAGGCCTGAAATAATTAAGTATGTTAGGTCTAGGAATTTTAGGCACTGGTATAATTGTGGCGCATTTCCAAAGAGATGGTACAATCGACAGATCTAATGCCCACTGAAACAATGCATGAAATACCTCTACAAGCTGTTGGGAACATGTTTTGAGGATTTTACCACCCAGACCATCTTGTCATGTTGCTTTGCCAATTTTGATTGATTCCAACACTTTCCAGACTTTTTCAACCTGTATCAAAATCCTATCTCTGGGAACATGCTGAACATTTTGACCAGAGTTTAATTCATTTCATTTACCTTAAGTGTTTTTAATTCTGCGAATTAAGGATCTGAATGGTCTCGATAACCTGAGTTGCTGCATATACGTATAACTTTCTTTTGTAGAAGCAATATACTGTCAACGTGGCTTTTTGAAGTTGCTCATACAATGTTGCAATATGAAATGTACGATAATATTAACGAATTATATAACATAAATAAAATATTCTGAGGAACATAATACCTTAACTTATGAAGTATACAAACATTACGACACACTTTATCAGAGATATATTGCACATGAATGTTCCATTTCATATTTTCATTTATATATATATATTCCGAGAAATTTGATACTTTCTTTTTGTTCCAGTAATATACCATCCACCATAATATTTGAATGTTGCATTTCATTTTTATGCTTCTTATTATGAAAATACATAAAATTTGTCTTCGTCAAATTCAGTGATAATCTATTACTCTTAAACCATGTAGATAATTTCGGTAATTCAGTATTGAGAGTTCTTGGGAGCGAATGAAGATCAGAATTGGAACAGAATACATTGGTATCATCGGCAAACATAATATATTGCAGTGACTTAGATGAGTTTGAAATATCATTTACATACACAGTAGCGGTCCCAATATGGATCCTTGTGGGACTCCGCATTGTATAGGTAATACTTCAGAGTTAACAGATTCATAGTACACATATTGCTTTCTAATTCGGCAAGTAATCTTTGAACCATTCAAGTGGAATAACACGAACTCCATAGCCCTGCAATTTACGTATGAGGATAGTGTGGTCAAGAGTGTCGAATGCCTTTCTTAGGTCCATGAAAACACCGATAACATGTTTTTGTCCAGCTAAGGCAGTCGACACTCTATCGTATAATTGGGCTAGTGCCATATTTGTAGAATGAAATTTCCTGAAACTATATTGGTCTTGGTTGAGTATATCATTTTGTGTCAAAAAATCACACAGTCTGTTATAAACAAGCCTTTCTGTTACCTTAGAAATACTTAGAAGAATAGAGATAGGACGGTAATTTGATGCAAGATGTTTTGTATACTGGAATAACTTTTGCAACTTTACATGCGTTCAGAAATATACCAGTTGAGAGTGACAAGTTACAAATATAGTACTAAAGGTGTCATTATAGATAGATACGTGCTCATTTCATCATGACCAATTGTATAACTTGACTTTAATGACTGCACAATGTAAAAAATCTCACTGTAATCTGTTGGTTTAAAAAAATACTGAATTGCCATTATGACGCACCTAAAGACTGCGAGAAATCAATTTGTGTGGCATCTATTTTTGAAGCTTGACTAGGACCTATATTAACAAAATACTCATTAAAACAACATGCTACATCCCTAGGGTTACAGAGTGTTTGTCCGTCACGCATAAATTGAAATGTTGACACATTCTTTTGCTTACCAATAACATCATTAATAACTTTCCAGGTGGCTGACATATTTCCAGTAGCATTTTAAAGGCTTTTGTATAATACATCCTACGAGAAAGCCTTATAATTTGTGTCAATTTATTTCTATATAATTCATATCGATTAACATTATCATTATTAGGATACCGTAAACTATATTTATATAACATATTTCTTTTCTTGATTGATCGGAAAATTCCGTTTGTTATCCATGGATTTTCAATTTTTCTATTATTTTTCCTTTTAATTGTGGGGATATGTTTGTCAAAATAAGAAAGAAATATATTCCGGAACGTATCATAAGCAATATTTGGGTCTGCGCAAAGTAATACATCATCCCATGTTTCCGTGATTAAAGACCTAATAAAATGGTTTAGGCATTTTTTTCTCAATGATGTAATAATATTAAATGTTAAATTCTAAGTAATTCTATGGTTGTGCGGGGTTTTTTACTGTTCTGAATTTTGTTCTATATTTGTTAACATATTGGATGCAATTTCCTCGGTTTTGGAAAACTTGCTATACTTTCACCGCATGCGGCGCACTATCACTTCTAAATTGTGATGACGTCTAAGAACGGAGTCGTTCGCACGCGCGCGCGACCAGTCTAGCCGTAGCCAGCGAGCTGGCAAGGCTATGCTCGCGCAGCGCAGCGACAGCCGGGCCGGCGGCTGCACTGGCTAGCGCTGGCGGGGGAGCGAGCTAGCGAGCGCATAGCAGGTGCTGCGCTGCACTATTGTCATTGGATAAGCCTTTAGACAAAAGAATATTTAATGAACTGTATCGGATTTAATACTGCCAATAATACAGATTACAACTGTGGTACGCTTGGATATCCATTATTTTCGGCAAACTCGTGAAATAGGCCCCACCACTGCGTGTCTGTACTAATAGTAATACTACGGCGACTCGCCTGTTTCAGCCCCACCGTGTGGCGTTCATCTCGGTAGGTAAGCACGGCGGTGGGGCTGCCTTCCACAGTGAATACTCGTGAATGCGGCGAAAATGACTTCATAATATGGCCCTCGGCTCGACTAATTTAACGGCCAATTTAACCATAAATACAACCCTACCTAACCCTAAACCCTAGGAGGACCTACCCTTGCTTGCTATAAACGCACGGGTGGGGTACGGTGCACGCGCACTGCGATGGGGCCTATTTCACGATAGCCCCACCACCACTGCGTGTCTGTACTAATACTATGGCGACTCGCCTGCTTTATAGGCCTAGACCTAGGTACCTACTCGTGAATCCAGCATCACCGTGGCATTCATCGGTAGATAAGCACGGCGTTTGGGCTTCCTTCCACAGTATGATTTTCAGCATAATACAAAAACTACTCGACCAAAATTGACGATCATTCTTGGTATCGTTTTTCTTAGAAAATGACGCATCTGAATTACTGAGTGTAAACTAATAGTAGACTGCTACTAGATCTACTAGTCTAGACTACTACTGGTAGTTTAACTTGTAAGCGCCGGCCGACGGGCCAGGCCACGGCCGGGACGCTCCCGCTTGCTTGCTGCGGCCGGAGTAGCGGCTCACTTTGTGAGCGAGCTGGGCCTGTTCTTCTAATCTACTTACTAACATTAGACAGTTACAACTTACAATGTCAGTCATGTAGAATACAGTATATCCTCTCTAACGTTAAATTATATGGGGGCATACCAGACATACCACTCTGTATTTCCCAGGCGATCGTTTCCGTGAGGTCTATTCTCGGGCTTGGTGCCATGTTCATACGCTCTTGCACTGGCAGCGGGGGAGATGCAGCTGGTTCATATCGGTAAGGTGCAGCCCCACGATAACGTTCTGGTTCATCGGCTGCCTCTCCCTCCCCATCTTCCCCTTCAACTTCATGTGCCTCCTCTTCCTCTCCGCTATCGTCAGAGCTGCAGTCTTCATCATCATCATCAATGTCGAAGTTTACCCATATAGGGGAAGACATTATGTTCGGGTACCAGGTATCTGTGCAAGCTAACTTAGTGATAATGTACGTGGTAATGCGTACATATACATGTCGACAGTCAGTGTGTCGACCGGGAGCGCACATCCCGCGGGGCCCGGGCCTGGCCGGGCTAGCTATCGTGTACGCGCGTGTACCAAGCTAGTAATCTGAGTGCTTGTGCTGAGCGGCGTCTGCTAACCGAGCACAACTCCGTGCTTATACGTCATCAATCGGTTCAGGGGTGTTGGTCACGTGACTATCTTTTTCGCAAAAGCTGCAATGGGGTCCTCCAAAAATGTGATATTTGGGGGAGTTTCTAGAAGCGATAAAAACCGGAACGACACTGACAACATATTTACATTGATAATCATGACATATATTTTACATTTCTTTTTCATATTAAAACATTTCGCAGGCATTTTATTAGGTCTTTAAATCGTCATTGAGTAATGATATATTTTCAGATGTGAATTTGCGCTTCTTCTTACTTTCTGTTTGCTTGACATGGGAATATTGTGTGTCGTCATAGATTAAAAATATAGGTAAATGATCAGATATATCACTATACGAAAGACCATATTTCGAATAATCAGCATCAATATTAGTAAAAAAAAAATGTTGATGAGTTAACCGTAATTCTCGAGGGCTTATCAATTGTGATATTACAAAAATCTGCTTGTAAAATATTGCAAAGCTTATTCTTAACATTATTTTCTTGATTCAAAAGATCAATATTAAAATCGCCCATAAAGTATACATCTTTGTTTTCTTGATTGATCAACTCTAATAAAACATCAAGATTTTCCAAAAATAAATTACTATGTAACAACAATAACTATGGATACAACACAAAGTATTATATTTCTTCTATTATACATATCAATTTCAACACACATGCAATCAAATTCATTTCCGTTGTATATCAAATCAGGTCTTACTTTAAACGATAACGAGTGTGATAGGAACAGGGCAACTCCGCCCCCTCGTCCGCATTTTCTATCAGAACGGTCAACAGAATATCCATCAATATTATATAAAGGGGAGATTTATTATTAAGCCATGTTTCTGTAACACCAATAACTGAAAACTTCACATTTATCGCAGACAACAATAATTGCATATTTTCATAATTTCTTTGAAGACTGCGAGCATTAACGTGTTAACATATGCTGAAAATATTCATTATTAGAAAATTCTGAATTAAACTCGTCAGGTATAAATAATACCGAGATTGGACATTTTTATGTGTACACAAATTAATTTCATCCATATTTTAAATACGAACAACTTATGGACCATGGCATGATCATGAATATTTGCTTACGAATTGCTGAAAGCAGACAAGAAGAGAAGAAGGAATATAGCAAGTCATACAGAGTGTAGGTTGTTTACAAAGTATTCTCGTGAGTAGTGGTCGCATCGGACAATTGAGATGTTTGCGTTGCAGGTCTCATAAATTAATCTTCTTGTTTTTGTTTTACACGGGACATATCAAATATCATTATACCTTAAAATGAGTTTCTCAAATATCATTATACCTCATTAGTATCAACTGGAGAAGCATTTGCATAACTTTCTTGATTGTGGTGATTTCGTGACTGGTGACACAGTGTAAGTTTGATACAAGAACTAAAAGATAAACTGCCATATATGCCAAATAAGCGTTGCACGTAATTTGTTTTTAAAAAAGTCAACAACATACAAATGATTATTGATCATTATCCATTTGTACATTCTTATCAGATTCATATACGGCATCAATTTAGCACTTATCTTTATAGGTCGTCCTTCGATCAAAGTTGAAGGGGATGCCACCAGCCTGTCGCCATTGTAACATTTAAGTCTATATACACGTAATTAGAAAAAACAACAATTTGTACTATGCGACATCGAAGAAATGAAAAATTCACAATTTTGTGACAAAAAGGGTATAAAATCATGTTTTGTATTTTTTATTATTTGTATCTTTTCATATAATATAGGTTTGCAACTATCAAGAAGGAGTTGGAGGAATCAACCAGTAAATATGTTTTCGTAAAGGATGACGGCTATGCCATGTCCACTGATCAGAGAAGACAATTCCTCCCAAAAGGATATCAACACGTCTTCATCATCCGGCATCCTCTGCTCGTCTTCAAGTCTATGAGGAAGGCGTGGTTCGCACGGTACCAAAAAGCCGGTAAGCTGAAGTTCAACGAAACTGATGAAAGTTCCTTCGACTTTCGCCTCTATACCAAGGTGTGGGGGGTCTATACCCTCTTCCAGCAGCACCACGAGCTCTGGACCTACATACGAGATCATGTCAACCCGTCAACGTTAGTCATCGATTCGTCTGCTCTTCTCACCAACCCCGCACCGGTACTTCGAGAGTTCTGTGAAGCCGTGGGTTTCCCCTACTCCGACTCGCTCCTACAATGGTCCGAGTCGCCTGAGGTAGGCAAGTCGTGGAAATGGCCAGGTGAAAATGTCTACAGGAACGAAGATTTCTTCGGCGTGTCGATGTACAGTACCCATTTCACTCCACCAGCAGCGGTGCCACCCTGGGAGGAGGTAACAGACGATGTGCGGGAGCTAGCCGAGAAAGCGATACCGTACTACGAAGACATGCTTAAACATCGGCCTATTGAGTAGTCAGTAAAAATGTGTTTATTATTCTTCATTTAGCAAACATGTTACGAAAATTTGTAATGACGCCATACATACGATTAGTACATAATTTAATATGATCACTTCTATATATATATGGTATGTGTTATGTTATTTGAGAGAATATTTCGGGCCGTGAAGTCAAAGGTTAAAGGTTAAACGTCAAATGAAAATTTTTATTTTTTTTTTCCTTCTAGCTCGAAAATGGTTCAAGGTATATTCATGGAACGTAGTAAATATATATGTATTGATAGGCAATGAGTGCCTTGGAATTTAAGGGTCAAAGGTTAAAGACAAATGTTTATTTTTTTATTGTTTTTTTTCCATATGCTTTTGCAATACCGGTATTTTCAGAAGCTTGGTGTGTATTTGTATTACCTTATAAAGAGAATATTTTGGGTTATGAGGTCAAAGGTTTAAGGTTAAAGGTTAAGTGAAAATGTATTTTTTATATGTATATTTCGGAAATGGTTTAAGGTACATTCATGCAACTTAGAGAACATACCTGTACCGATTGGCGATGACTGTTTGAAATTTTAGGGTTAAAGGTGAAGGTCAAATGTACTTTTTTCCTTCTTTGTTTCTCCCATGCTTGTGCAATGCTGGAGGGTATATTTTGAAGCTTGGTGTGTATTCGTATTACTTAATGTTTTTTTTTTCCCCGGGAGGGGGGGGGGCATGAGGTCAAAGGTCAAACGTCAAGTGAAAATAATTCTTTTTAAATATATCTAGGAAATGGTTCAAGGAACTTTCATGGAACTAAGTGAATATGTATGTATTGATGGGCAGAAATTGTTTTGGAAATATTAGGGTTAAAGGTCAAATATAAAGTGAAAATGTTATAATTTCATTTTTTTTTCCTCATACCCGGAAATGGTTTAAGGTACGATGTACATTCATGGAACTTAATGAATATTTATGTACTGATTGGCAGTGATTGTTTGAAATTTTAGGGTTAAAGATGAAGGTCAAATGTACATTTTTCCTTCTTTGTATCTCCCATGGTTGTGCAATGCTAGAGGGTATATTTTGAAGCTTGGTGTGTATTCGTATTACTTAATGTTTGTTTTTTTTTCCCGGGGGGGGGGGGGGCATGAGGTCAATGGTCAAACGTCAATTTAAAATAATTTTTTCTTTTTTAATATCTGGGAAATGGTTCAAGGAACTTTCATGGAACTAAGTGAATATGCATGTATTGATGGGCAGTTGGAAATATGAGGGTTGAAGGTCAAACATAAAGCGAAAATGTTATAATTCCAATTTCTTTTTTTTTTCTCTCATACCCGGAAATGGTTTAAGGTACAATGTACATTCATGGAACTTAGTTAATGAATATTCATGTACTGATTGGCAGTGATTGTCTTGGACACCTTAGGGTCAGCGATCCACGTCAATTCATACTTTCATTACTTTTATGCAGTGCCTGAGTTTCTATCTTGTTCGAATTGTTCTTGTTTTGTGTGAGCCTGCGTGTTATTTTGATTTTGTAATTTTACATTTGAAGGGGTCGGTGCATTATAGTGCTAACCCACACAATGTTCATTTTGAGATAATCGCTTTTGAAAGTTTGAAAAAATCCATAAATCAGGTTAATGACTCGAGAAGGCCAATTTTTTCGTACATGAACCCTTACATACTCAAGATTGAATAGTTTCTTCGGGAAATTTACTACGCTGATATTTTGGCGGATTTAAGAGGATTTTTCAAGTCACATTTTGAATTTGTGGCTTAGCACTTTACTGCAGCCAAATCCGTTGTGTATACAAATACTCTTTATTTTTTTGAAAACTCACAAAATATCAATATCTCTTCGCTTAAAATTGAAAATTAATGTAACATTTGAGTTTCCCTCCTTTGTGAAGTGAAATTAAAATAAGATATACTTGTTTTTAACTGTCTGTATTGTATAATCTGTGTGACTTGTGAAGACAAACTTTGCATATATTTCAGACGCACACACGTGCACAGAATCAATCATATACGCATAAAGACATCTTGAAATGTGGATATTAAACAATTTCAACAATTCAAGTTTTAAAAGACAAAGCATTCAGTGTCATACAAATAATATGATTTGTTTGGTGGGTTACATCTCATTAAGGATTTTACATCTTTCGTGTACCTAAAAGCAGGGAAAGAGTCCCTTCTTCAGCATTATGCATATAACGCATTTTAAATTTAGAGTATCTACATCAGAGAAAATAAAGTAAAATGGTGCATATCAACATATTCCAGAGATTATTATGTCTTTTGTTAAAGGGAATAAAATACCACAGAGTAGACATCAAGGCCTTGTTTAGCTACATTGGTTTTCTTGTTTAGGGTATCAAAATCACCAATAGTACTGTAAAATCCTTCTTTGTATGGCAACGAATTTACCCCCCCCCCAAAAAAAAAAAATAGTGTTGCATCAGAATTACGACTGTACATGCCTCAATGAATCCTCCTCCTCCATGTTCGTTGGTAAATGCAGGCTGTGTGAAATTATGCAGGAAAGTTCTTATCACAAAATGAATGACTAACTCTTAATGGCCAAAAAATCCATGAAAAAAAACATTTTTAAAAATTGGGAAAAAATCTCTTTGGAAGTCTGAACACTTATTAATTTCGTATATTCGGATAGACGATACAAGCAATGTGCCGAATAAGACCAAAATAGCCTACGTATTATACCAAGTTGGTGTGTTTATATACATTACCCCATATGCACGTTTTCAGATTACATTTGGATCATGAAGATCATTTAGGAACAAGAAAAAAATTTTCTCATGTCAAAGCTGTTACGGTGACAAAAACGTACACGAAAAAATGAAAAATCTATATGCTTTCAATTAGTTTTATCAATCACAAATCTCCAAATCAATTTGAAGGAAACTTTCTTTTTTCAAAATTAATCTTGAAAACAACCCTGTGAAAAAAAAAATAACTGAAATTTGTAACAGAATACAGCAAATACATTTTCTTTCTAACATGGAGACTTCTTCATAAAAATGCATAATAAATACCGAGTTTAAAGGGTAAATTCAGAAGTGGAAAAAAGGGAGCTATTGACTCACAATTAAATTACGTTAAAAAAACACTATACTATCAGCATTGATGCTTTAAATTCCGCTTTGATTGCTTTCAACATTTATTGATTTAAATTGAGAAACCGTATAGAGGTATCAACAACGTGGAACTATGAATTTTATACGACAGCGTTAGATTTGAAAAATAATGTTTGCAGTTATATCATAAATGTAACATCCTTTCAAAGGATGTTAAACATGTAAGTATCGTGTCTCGGTTATGTAAGAAACTACAGGGAAGCACAGCTGTATTGACAGCGGCAGGAATTTTTTCGAAAACTTGAGGTAAATAAATTGATATTAAAATGCATTTTGTTTTCATCCATTTTCTGCTGTCTATAGCTAATCCCCCGAAATATGGCTGTGAAAGCATAACAAAATTGCATTTTATTCAAAAGAAGTTACAAATTAACCAATAACAATTTCAAATGTTGTTACACTTTAGTGATCTAACTCTGTAAGAATTACTAACAGATAAGGCACATGTTCAAACATCCATCTATCCGTACATTTTTTTTACCCATATGAACGTTTTCAGATCACACTTGCATCGGGAAAAATAATAAATTTAGAGACAATACACTTATTACAATAAGTCATTTCGATGAAAAAGCCACACATAACAAATGAAGATTTATATTTTGAATATATTTCATCAGTTATTTAACTACTGATTAATTTTGAGGAAGCTTTCTTTTTGAAGCGAAATGTCAGCATGAATAAAGTGCTAACCCACTAATGAAATTTTAACGTGCTGGGACAGACCATGAACGTTGATTAATTTTCTTATAGGTCATAATGCACAATGCTAAAATACTCCTAAAACCAGTGATTGTGGTATTTTGGTGATAAGTTCAACAAAAATAAAAAACTGGCGAAAAATGTCATGATCAGTAGAATAAGCATGAAAATAGTGCTAACCCCAACAGTACAAAAATTAACAAAAAATACTCATTAAATGCTTAAAATTTCATTAATGTTTATCTCATCTCCATTTTCATAACTGGCAGAAGAGTACAAGTTATGTTATGAATCAGAATCACTCATTTTTGCAGATGAAAAAGTTTCCTCACTGTTCAGATTTAGATATTTTTATGACACCCTTCTGTCTGCTACCATGGAGGTCGCCATCTTGAAAAGTGTGGCTTAGCATTATATTCCTGCCTATAAGATGTGATTAATTTTCGGGGCAAAAACATGACTGCATTAAAAAACCCATTTATTGCTTAAATTTCAAGATGACATATTTAGGGATTATAGAGCTGTGATTCAGGATGGTGTAAATGCATGTAACTCATTTTTCACCAAAGTGTGGGTTAACACTATAATGCACCGACCCCTTCATTTGTATGATTATGTAATACTGTGTATGTATATTTTTTACTTTGTAAAATCATTAAATTATTTGTAATTCAGCCTCTGGCTGCGATCAATGATTTGTTGAATAAAGATACCATTAATAATAATAATAAAAAAAAAATCAACATTTTCAAATGTAGGTAAGAATTTCCAAATTTACAAATTAGTCAAGAACCTTATGTGGTGTGACTACAAATGCAGATTTGGTATTGTATACCAGCTGCTTCATTTATCTTTTTCTTTAACAAGTCATGTGATATATATATTTCTTTGTTAGTATTGAGATGAATCATCAATATTAATACACTAGATTGCTGATTTTTGTGCAGGTGCCATATTATTCTATTTTATTGTAATTCAGCTATTTTAGTTCAATGGCACATTTTGGCAGTTCGCGGGCCTCTTGACTCAGAGGACATTGTGTTATCCCACAGTTGTTCAGAGTCGCAATTACGTCGTCAGTTAAAGCTATCTTTGAAGTGATAAAACATGTCCCTTTACCTTAGAAAGTCACCTGATATACAATAATAATTATGTATCCTTGTATTTGATCATATTCTGCCAGTTTTCCCTCCTAGTGCCTATATGGAATGAGGAATGATGTGTCACAATGCATACGCATTATAGACATGCTATAGTAACACAACCGACATTACAGTACAAGAATGACGACAGTCACATGGAGATTATGTTTCTTGTTTGTGAAGAGATTCATGACTACGTGTGGAGTCTATGGAGTGTATACAGTGCCTTCAAATAGAGATTGTTTACATACACTGCTTGTAAACCCCTATTTGATCACAGGTTGATCTGCAGACCTGACATGCAGAACACGAAATAAATATACGGCTATACATGATCTCCAATAACGCTCTTCCTGCTGTGCAATGATCCAAATTAATGATTGATACTTTCGAGTGTATTTACGTCGATGGCAAATCATCACAATCTTAAGACAGTGTACCCTCATGCTAACTAAACCGTCTGATATCAAATTCTACATGTTACTACTTTGATACTTTTGAGAAATCAGTATAGCTTACATTTAATGATTTCATTTTTTTTTTTTGTCGTGCACATATTATACAACTGTAGTTTCACACGCGTTCAAAAATGTGCGGTATATTCATACGTCCCTTATGTAGCTTGTCGCGTTTTAATTGACATAACTACGTTTAGTTGTTGTCCTTTCACTGTCTTTAAATCCTTTGTAAATGAAATGATTCCCTCAAGTATACAATAAACCACCATGATGTTTACCAGCTATAGAATGGACAATGCAGCCATTATGTCAGTATGTGGTAAGATATCCACTTCTGCGTTATGATGACTCATTCAACAATGATTAGTTAAGCTAATTTCATTCTATCTATGCACGGATCCTTTTCCAGCAAGCACAGGCTGTTTTTCACTTGGTCTGAGTCAATAAGGCAAATACTATAGTAGGGCCTAAATGAATATGATTGCAATCAAACATGATCATTCATAAGCATCAGAAACATGCCAATGAATAACACTGAACACGTTTTTGTAATCAAACACTTTCGAACACCTATGGAAAGAGTATGTATAATAACATATTCCTGCAGATGGTCTGGAACAATCTTATTCATATTCTGAAAATAACTCTGAGCATGTTGTCTATGTGTGTTATGTGTTTCAGTATGCATGTGTGTCCGTGCATGTATGTGTATGTGTGTGTGTGTGTTGGAGTCTTTGTTATTCTATTATTCCCAAGATTCATTAATCAGAAAATGAAAGAAGGTTCGATATTCTGAAGGTTCGTCAAGCCGAAATTGGAATTAGGTTCGTTTATCCAAAACTGAAAACAAAAAAAAAAACAAAAAAAAAAAGATTCGTAATATTGTACCAAAAATGAAAACTCCTTTAAATGACAAAAATAAAAATTGCCGGATATAACGCATTGAAAAGTGATCAGAAAAAAAAAAAATGCATAGACATACACAAACCCACATGCAAACATCCACACAGGCATTGTATATGAACACATGAATCGATTCACATGAACAGACACGATGCACACACTTATTGTACTGTGATGTGTAATACTATCATCAATGAAAAAAGAATATATTCTCATCCTTTGTATCCTTTGTAAATATAATCATGAGGATGAGTCACGCATGGCGTAGGAAAGATTAATATAAGAGGTTCCTCAAAGGCAAAAAAGAAAATGTCATTGGACTATGCCTTTTTTAAAATCGTTGATTATCGAACCCTCGGAATTGTTCGGATTAACAGATATCAAGGTAAACGGATTTTTTGTGTTTCGGAATAACGAACCTTATTTCATATTCGGATTAAAGAACCCACGTAAACAACCTTCGCAGTAACGAACAACACCCTACATACCTCAGGAGACGATTCTATGACTTTCACAAGCCAACGTAAAAATACGTGGAAATACACAAGTTAAATACCACTACGGAGGAAATGACGCCATCCCGACACTCACTAGTCCTATGGCCCACCAGTGCAACGTTGAAAATAGGTTCATGAGTCGTACAGCCCACGAGTTCGACACAAGGCAAATAAGGCCCATGAGTCCGTCATTATAGGCAAACAATGCCCACGAGTTCGACACGAGGCACAGAAGGCCCACGATTTTGACCTATGCAAAATCGGCTCAAGAGTTCCGGCATAACATCACGGTGCATAATGTGTCGGTTCGTGGGCCTACTTTGTTGATTGTCGAACTAGTAGGTTGAATAAAGGGATAACTTCTCGCTTGCCATAGCTGATAAGTAATATTTTCTTAAAATAAACCTGACATGTTTTTTTTTTTTTTTTTTTTTTTGGAGGGGGGGGGGTGGCATATTCATATATCATAGGCCTATTGCTGACCACTATACCAGATTCAAACATAGTACTAGGACCTATAGTTCTTTTCATAGTTCACTTAGTGTCGCATTTTGGTCTGTCCATATTACGCGCGTTCACCACTCAGTCTAGAAATGATATAAAACACAGTGTTCAATAGACTTTCAGAGCTGTTATTTTCCTCTCTCATAAAAATCAAGCCATTCAACTGAAAAAAAAAACAACAAAGTTTAAATGAACATTTTATAGTTTGACCTTCTTATGTTAGTACATAAATTTCTGTCCAGCGTTACACGTGTTCACCCAAAAGTTTTCATTTTGGCATAAATTTTAATAGAATACTTGCATGTGTGAAGCAATTTTGGGGCAAAGTTACATCTCGTTTAAGTGTTCTAGAAGATCAGATGACATTTGAGGACACTGCACATTGGAAACAGAAAATAAAGAGACATTCCTGAAAACTACCCTTTTACTGTGGAATTGCCCAATTACACTTAATTAATGTTTAAGAAGTCGTCTTCATTTGCTGAAATTTCGACGACTGCAAGTAATCTAAAGAAAAATGAAAGCCAATGTGATGATAACACAAATGTAAATGTGTGCAAAAATCATTATGCTTGCTGTTATACCGTAATGTGAAATATCTAATTCATCACAGATTGAAAGGGTGTCTATCCGCAAAAAACAAGAAAAGAAAAATGAGAACAAAGCTGAAACATACAGCAGACTGAATGCAGCAATATAAGCTGGTGCAGCCATCCCCGGATGAGAGGAATTCTTCATTACGTGACGTCACGTATGAACAACGATATAAAGAAAACACGAAGAGAATTCTACAAGATTTCGTCTTTTATGAAAAGTACATTTCCCAAGGGTATTTCTTAAGGGTAGCAGCATTCCCTTACTTTCTGAGAGAGAAGAGTAAAGTGATCTTCCATTATGCCAGAGAAGTAAAAATTTGTCTTTTTTTTTCTATCGTTCTCCATACATTATGTCACAATGCCTTTAATATTTCTCAGCAAGTTATCTCTGGATAAAAAAAAAAAAAAAAAATCTATACAATCATCTTGAGCGGATTGTTCGATTTTGATGTGCCCTACTTTATTGCCGCATTCCGTCAAATCTCATAAATTATAATATTTAGGTTTCATTCCCTATTAAATCTGCAGTGGTGATCCGAAGGTGGTAAACAACAGCATAAGTATTACAGACCTATATCTTTATTGTGTGTGAAGTCCAATGTGTTTTTAAGTCTAATTTATGCACGACCGAGGTGATTTGTTAATACGAATGACATTTTTACTTCCAAAAAAGCCGGTATTTACTGATAAAAGGGCTATTTCACATGCATGACACTCGTTAGACTAGTGGATATCATCATTTCCTCAGACATTATTTTATTTGAACAGGGTTGTAAAAGCTAAATTAATACCTGTTCATGTGTCAAATAGGTCACAGTACAAATGAAATAAATAAGGCCTACAAAATCAGAGCGATTCATACATTTTCATATTCAAATGATAAAATTCACGCATGAGCAAAGTTAATTTTGGTCTACAAAGAAAAAATATCAAAATAAAGCAAAGTCAACGGAAGCCTGTACCAAAATATTAGTGGAATATCTGTGAAATATCGGGAACAATTAAGTAGTTGAATGTTTTGTTGCACATCTCTTGGAACTGAATGACCACAAAACTAGTTAAATTATTTTAGGCTAGAAATAACGTAGTTTAAGAATGATGATTATGTTGCAGATATGCTACTAGTGATTCTAAAATGTCCTTGGAGTATTAATTGACACTGCGTTATCTCGAAAGAACATAATATTTTTTTTATATAACATACTTTATTCAATTGCAAATTAAAGCATGTGATGAATATTCCTAGGATACTACCTGCCAACAGGCAGGTAAGTACAAGGAAAGAAATACAGTGGACCCGGTCCATCACACCACAATTGACAGTTACACAAATATATACATGTATACAAGTACATTTACAGACAAACATGATACATGAACAGCTGTTTCAGGACGAAAAGAAAAAAAAAAACCGCTAAAATGAACTTATATCAGCATAAATTTAACCTAAGAAATACACACACACACACACACAAATAACTCCAATCATTCGTTCAATTATACGAATCTACCGAAATTCACTACCGATGAATTGCATTAAATCCACCCAACATAATCATAATTATTTCACATCCAATATTATAGAAAAAAACGGGAAAATATACACAATGATAAATACATAATGCAAAAATATAGATCCTATGAATATACATAATTAACAATACAAAGGGGGAAGATCAAAATGGACATAGCCGGCCCACAAATAATTACTTTATACAAACATATGATATACATATACATATACATATCACCTCTGTGGTATTCATAGTGATGACGATGATGATAACGATGTTAATGATGATGGTGATTATGATGATGATGACAATATTGATGAAAATGATGATGACAATGTTGATGTTGATGATGATTATGATAGTGGCGATGAGGAAGAGGATGAGTCTAAGATGCCAGCAAACCACCAAATCTTAACCTGTGCAATCTTTAGGTTCATCTCATTTCAACCCTCTTAAACTTTTGCCTCTGTTTTATTGTTTCTATTTGGCATATTTAACAAAAGAATATCATTATAAATAAATATGTTCAATTTTACAGGAAAAAAACATGTAATTCTTTAAGCCTTCTGAAGGAGCTGGGTCATGTACTGTAAAGATGCCTGAGGAAAAAAAAAATGTACTGCAAATGCTTAATACAAAATACAAAAAATCAAAGAAAAAATCCAGGTATGAAAACTTCCCCAAATACAATACATAAAGCAAAACAACACTTAACTAATTATCTCTGACAATTTGTGCCAAAAACAATTCATCAGAATTTAAGATATGTAATCTTTTCACAGTACCTATACAATACAAAATCCATTCGTCGTCATTGCAGATATATTAAGACACATGTATAACAGAATAATATACTGATATGGAGCGCAGAATGTCCAATACAAATAAGGGGTACATATTATTGATGATAATCAATATCATTGACCAATAATGATCAATCTACTATACTGTACTCGCCAAAAATAAACATGTGAATATAAGGCATGCATAGGTCCGCACATGGGCCCGCTCTTGTGTGTATGTGCATGCGTTTTGTAAGTTTATAATCATGTGTGAGTGTGAATAATTAGTGTGTGTGGTGTATGTGCATGTGTGTGTGGATGTGTGTGTGTGTTTATATGTGGGTATGGGTGTGTGTATTCATATGGGTGTTTATGCATGTGTGTGTACATAGAACTATTTAGATACACCAAGAATCTTCCATTGCAGGCTGGAGATATGCCGGTTTTGTCCAAGAGGGTTCGTTACGGGCATTATAAATGGCAAACGAGGTAAGAATAGCAATTTTCGATATGGTGTTTGTTTTAAAGTTAGCAGGATAATAAAAGCAGATGCACACAAACACACCAACACAGATGGACACACACACACACACACACACACACATATATATATGTATGTATATATATATCTATGTATATATATACATAGATATATATATGTATATATATAACCATATGTACATATAATTATGTGACTAAACGTAATATGATTATCTTTCCCCATATTGCCATACTATAGATTTAACGGTTCGCAAGGGAAACAAACATCAGAGGCCGAATTCTCAAGATGGTCAAAGGCCACTTTTATTCGCACGCAGCTCGTTGAACAGACATCATACACAGAGTAGTCTCACTTTGGTGATATAATTCTGCAAAGTGAAGACATATTCGTTCCCCTCACCATCATTGCAATGTCTCATGTACCGAATGACAACCCTCGCGGAAAAAATGGAGGTCGGGCAATTCTGTGGATAATACCAAGATCGATCTCGACCGCGTTTGCAAAATGCATGTCGGGGATTCCAGGCTGCGAGGTGTGGTATGAACCGTTTGGCTTCAGCCACATGGGAATAATGAAGGTACTAGAGAAGCATGGGATCGCAGACTGCCCCATGAATTATGATGGCCACGAAAAGGAGTTCAAGATGACTGCCCAGGAACTACAGAAATTAGCACCCGGAACCACTTTCTTTCCAGATAGACTACCGTAAGTTTACTAAGCGTCTTCGACTCATGTTCACCAAGGCGTGTCAACTAGGAATTTTCAGTAATGACAAATGGTTAAATTTGGGCTTTAAGATCAGTTCATATTTATGTAATTATATAAGGTGTTACAAAAATAAACATTTCCCACTGTTGATCCTTCATAGTCCAAAAATATACATTAGATCACACTGACATTGATATGGGCAAACGCGGGATAGTGTACAATTTTTTGGAGGTAATTTGAAAATGATAACATAAATCAGTAACTTTCATTAAATGTTCTCTGAAATGCAAATGCATGTTGATTTGTGTTGATTTATGATACCCTCAACATCATCTTTTCGGTGAAACGAATATGTAGAAGCATTCCATGCATTTTAACTAATTTTTCTTCTATTTTTCTTCATATTAGTTGGACGGTACCAAGATGAAAAATGCTTCCGAACTAAAATTCCTGTAGTGACCCCATCTGTCAGTCATTGCTAAAGTACTGAAATGTTTAACAAAAGACATTGGAATGCACCTTCCCCGCGACTCAGCATAACTTGCATGTTCCCTCGCCATGTCTATTTTTATTCACATTAATATCACAGAAACATGCAAGTCATGCTTGCAGAACAGCTCCATCAACTATACCACAGTGCTGCCAATTTGTGTTTCCTAGGACCCCATTTACAGTGCGAGGCTCGGCCGCAGCTCGGCCGCGGCCGAGCCCACCTTCATTTCAGTGTAAACGCGCAAAAAGCCAAATGCGAGGCCAAAATTGGCCTCGTATTTGGCCTCGCTCTGGAGGTGGTCTCGGCCACGGCCGAGCCGCGGCCGAGCCCGGCCTTTTCTCAGTGTAAACGCAAACTGTGCCAAATGCGCGGCTAATTTTAGTCTGGCTTCCAAACCAACCCTCTGCCTGTATATTTCTCTATTCAGGATATTAACCCCCTCAACGTCGAAAGCTAGTATAGTTTAAGGTGGTTTTGTCCTGCAACGGATTTTTCCTTCGTCGCCACGGAATCCAGTTGGCAAAGGGTCTGAAAACCAGACTATACCAAATTGCGTTTGTTTACAAGCAGAGCGCCACTACCACAAAATATTGAAAGGTTTGAATTAAAAGCGCGGCCGATCCCGGCAGTGTAAACGGACAAAATTGCGGGGCTCGGCCCCGCAATTGAGGCTGGGGTCGGCCGCGGCTCGGTCCAGCCCCGCACTGTAAACGGGGTCTAAGTCTGTAGCCCTACTATTAACAGTAACGATGTGATGTAAAATGATTTATGGTTTCATTTGACTTTTGTATATTTCTCAATAATGAAGGTTTGCATCTATCAAGAAAAAGTTGGAGGAATCAACCAGTAAATATGTTTTCGTTAAGGATGGAAGCTATGCCATGTCAACTGATCAGAGACGACAATTCCTCCCAAAAGGATACCAACACGTCTTCATCATCCGACATCCTCTGCTAGTGTACAAATCAATTAGAAAGGCGTTCTTCGCACAGTTCCTGGAAGCTGGCATTCTGAAGTTCAACGAAACTGATGAAAGTTCCTTCGACTACCGCCTCTACGCCAAGGAGTATAGCTCTGATGCCCTCTTCCAACAGCATCACGAGCTCTGGACCTACATACGAGATCATGTCAACCCGTCACCGTTAGTCATCGATTCGTCTGCTCTTCTCACCAACCCCGCACCAGTACTCCGAGAATTCTGTGAAACCGTGGGTTTCCCCTACTCAAACTCGCTCCTTCAATGGTCCGCTTCCCCTGAGGTAGCCAAGTCATGGAAATGGCCAGCTGATAACATGTACAAGAATGAAGCCTTCTTGGGCGTGTCCATATACAGCACCCATTTCACTCCACCAGCAGCGGTCCCGCCCTGGGAGGAGGTAACAGACGATGTGCGGGAGCTCGCTGAGAAAGCGATGCCGTACTACGAAGACATGATTCAACATCGCCTTATTGAGTAGTCAGTAAAAATGTGTTTGCCATTCTTCATTATTAAAGCAAACATGTTACTAAAAAATGTAAAATTTGTAATGAAGCAATACATACGATTAGTACATAATTTGAGAAAGTATGAGCACTTCTATATTAACATTTTCAAATGTAGGCAAGAATTTCATATGCAACATAAATCTGCCACGATAGATACTATCAGATTACATTTACAAATCAGTCAAGAACCTTATGAGGTGTGACTACGAATGCAGGTTTGATATTGTATACCAGCTGCTTCATTTATTTTTTTTTAAACAAGTCATGTGATTTTTGGTTTTCTTTAGTATTGAGATGAATCATCAAGATTCAAGATTCAAGATTCAAATTTATTTTCACTTCCATCAAAAAAACAAAGAAATTATATACATTGCATATGTACAGGATATTGTAATACTTGCAGAATGTGATTTGACAAGGTACATATGAAAATGAGAAGTAGATGAAAAAAATGCAATTATATCTTTGTTAATATATACATTAAGCGTATAGTACAAGTCAACTAAGGATGAGGATGAAAGTGGAGGGTCTCACTAAGAAGCAGAGCTTGTACGATATGGAACCCTCAGAAAATACACAAGACAGCAATATAGAACAGAATAAAACGAACCGATGTCAACTGACATCAAAATGATTGGGAAGGGAAAAAGAAAGAAAAGGGGAAAAAACAGGGAAAAAAAGGAAAAAGGGGAAAAAAAAACTACAGCACGTGCCATCGTGGACGAAAGCAATCTGGATTCCATAATTTAAAATAAGTCATGAAATACAACCTGAATTGAATATAATGCAAAAAAAAAAAAAAAAATTATACATAATTATGTTGGTAAGAATTCATCAATGTTAATACACTAGATTGCTGATTTCTGTGCAGGTGCCATGTTATTTCATTTCATTGTAATTCAACTATTTTAGTTCAATGGCACATTTTGGCAGTTCGCGGGCCTCTTGATTCACCCAGTGAAGTGATAAAACATGTCCCCCTTACCTTAGAAAGTCACCTGATATACAATAATAATTATGTATCCTTGTATTTTGATCATATTCTGCCAGCTTTCCCTCCTAGTGCCTATATGGAATGAGGAATGATGTGTCACAATACAAACGCATTATAGACATGCTATAGTAACACAACTGACATTATAGTACAAGAATGACGACAGTCACATAGAGATTATGCTTCTTGTTTGTGAACAGACTCAGGACTACGTGTGGAGTCTATGGAGTGCAGTGCCTTCAAAAAAAGATTGTTTACATACACTGCTTGTAGTCCCCTCTTGCTGTGTCAATACAATTTATTTCATCAGGTTGATCTACAAACATGACAGGACACGAAATAAATGTACTGCTATACATGCAATGGTCTCCAAAAACGTTCTTCCTGCTATGTGCAATGATACTTTCGAGTGTATATACGTCGAGGGCAGTTCGTCATAATCTTAAGACAGTGTACCCTCATGCTAACCAAACCGTTTGATATCAAATTATACATATTACTACTTTAATATTTTGGAGAAGTCGGTATAGCTTTAATGATGTCATTTATGGTTTTTTTTTTAACAATTGTAGTGTCAACGCGTTCAGAAATGTACAGTATATATTTCACACGTCCTTTATGTAGCTTGTGTTTTAATTGACATAACTTTACGTTTTGTTATTGTCATTTTACTGCCTTTAAATCCTTTGTACATGAAATGTTTCCCTGACATAGATAAATAGAATGAATAAAAGGGAAAAGAATTTAGGGCGGTGAATTGGCTCAGTCGGTAGCGCGTCTGCCTCACGATCCTAAGGACCCGGGTTCGAACCCGAGTCTGGACTGAGCAATGTTGTGTGTTAACATACTGTCCCCTCTAGTAAGAGGCAAAACACTCTGTCCCCCGGATAGGACATAAAATGGGGGTCTCGTTTATGAAAGAGTCACAGCTCATGCACGTAAAAGATCCCGCCTCATTCATTCATCGCAAAGAGCAGGGTGTTTAACCCGGTGAAGTGGTCCCACCTCACATTAACTGGACCCCTAGTAGTAGAATTGTGCAAAATTTGACTTAAGCATGAAACTTTCACCAGTGTTAGTACATACCATAAGATTCATTTTAAGATCGGGAGGTAAGTCTGATTTGACCTCTGATGACCTCCACAGGTCAATGAACTTTAAATATCAGAGTATTGATGTTTGGAGGCATTTGTGAATGATAGGCCTAGATCTTGGTTATGCTGCACTAAATATGCATTTGTACTACAAAATCTTCCTATTCCACAGGGCATTGACAGGTTTCTACCTTTGACCTCTGATGACCTTTGGAGGTCAATGACCTCAAAATACCATAATATTGATCTGTGATGTTATTAGTTAATTATAAACATGGTTAAGATGTGCAAAACAAGCATATCTGTTTTACAATGAAATTGTCTTCACATTCCAAAGAGCAAAGATAGATTACTACCTCTGACCTCTGGTGACCTTAAGGGGTTAATGACCTCAAAATATCATAATATTGATCTGTGGTGTCATTAGTTAATGATAAACATGGTTATGATGTACAAAACAAGCATATCTGTTTTACAATGAAATTGTCTTCATATTCCAAAGAGCACAGACAGGGCTCTACCTTTGACCTCTGGTGATCTTTAGAGGATGTACAAAACAAACATATCTGTTTTACAATTGTAGCCCAGATGGCTACAAGCACATAAGACAAAGAATGATATAGAATATAATAGAATAGAATAGGATAGAGAGTAAAAGAAAACAGAACACTGCATTCGTTTTCCTAGTAACCCTGTGACGTCAACATGCTCAGTATTTTCCCCTTCTTGGAGTTTATGAAACCGTTCATCTTCCTTTCAGCTATTTCCTTTTTTGTGTGTGTCAAAACCCCCTCTCCCAAGAAAAGTCTATGATCATAGGAATTTATGAGTTTGAAATTGGCTACTTTCCCCGCTAGTGGTCAGTTCCAATGGCTCTCCATCCCCCAAAGTCCCGCACCAACTTCCGGGGAATGACATGATGGCGTGTTTTTACCCTCTGATCCCCAAACATTAATGATCTTTCGAGCTGGAAGGTCGCCCTCCTGCCAGAATTTATCCCTCTAAAGAGCTTTTTACACTTGCAATTTTTTGCTTGGTCCTGTACCGACGGTGGGGCTGGGGGGGGGGGGGGGGGTCTTAGCCCCACCAACAAGGAATTAATTTCTAGTGAGCACCACACCCCAATATAAGATTGAGCCAATGAAATGCTTTAGGGAAAGGAAGTTTGTTAGGAAATTAGTAATAAAAAAAAATGTTTGAGCCGAGAAATCAGTTAGAGTGGCAAGCACAATGAGAGCGGCTTCACACTATGTAGTGAAGCCAAGGCTGCAGAGTCAGAGTATTTTGGAAGTTTGAGGAACTTTGAGAATAGTTGGAGACCACAGATATAAAGTCAGGAGCTCCCCTTCGATCCCCAAACATTAATGATCTTTCGAGCTGGAAGGTCGCCCTCCTGCCAGAATTTATCCCTCTAAAGTGCTTTTTACACTTGCAATTTTTTGCTTGGTCCTGTACCGACGGTGGGGCTGGGGGGGGGGGGGGGGGGGGGGGGGGTCTTAGCCCCACCAACAAGGAATTAATTTCTAGTGAGCACCACACCCCAATATAAGATTGAGCCAATGAAATGCTTTAGGGAAAGGAAGTTTGTTAGGAAATTAGTAATAAAAAAAAATGTTTGAGCCGAGAAATCAGTTAGAGTGGCAAGCACAATGAGAGCGGCTTCACACTATGTAGTGAAGCCAAGGCTGCAGAGTCAGAGTATTTTGGAAGTTTGAGGAACTTTGAGAATAGTTGGAGACCACAGATATAAAGTCAGGAGCTCCCCTTCGATCCCCAAACATTAATGATCTTTCGAGCTGGAAGGTCGCCCTCCTGCCAGAATTTATCCCTCTAAAGAGCTTTTTACACTTGCAATTTTTTGCTTGGTCCTGTACCGACGGTGGGGCTGGGGGGGGGGGGGGGGGGTCTTAGCCCCACCAACAAGGAATTAATTTCTAGTGAGCACCACACCCCAATATAAGATTGAGCCAATGAAATGCTTTAGGGAAAGGAAGTTTGTTAGGAAATTAGTAATAAAAAAAAAAATGTTTGAGCCGAGAAATCAGTTAGAGTGGCAAGCACAATGAGAGCGGCTTCACACTATGTAGTGAAGCCAAGGCTGCAGAGTCAGAGTATTTTGGAAGTTTGAGGAACTTTGAGAATAGTTGGAGACCACAGATATAAAGTCAGGAGCTCCCCTTCGATCCCCAAACATTAATGATCTTTCGAGCTGGAAGGTCGCCCTCCTGCCAGAATTTATCCCTCTAAAGAGTTTTTTACACTTGCAATTTTTTGCTTGGTCCTGTACCGACGGTGGGGCTGGGGGGGGGGGGGGGGGGTCTTAGCCCCACCAACAAGGAATTAATTTCTAGTGAGCACCACACCCCAATATAAGATTGAGCCAATGAAATGCTTTAGGGAAAGGAAGTTTGTTAGGAAATTAGTAATAAAAAAAAATGTTTGAGCCGAGAAATCAGTTAGAGTGGCAAGCACAATGAGAGCGGCTTCACACTATGTAGTGAAGCCAAGGCTGCAGAGTCAGAGTATTTTGGAAGTTTGAGGAACTTTGAGAATAGTTGGAGACCACAGATATAAAGTCAGGAGCTCCCCTTCCTTGGTACATCATGGCCCCCTCCAAATCAATCAACTAATCTTTATCGACGCTGATTGCACCATCGACCAACGCTGTAAATGTGATGACCAATCCAATATCTATCCGCCTCTGTACAATAAAATGGTCGCCGGCTTGGAGAAAGTCGTAAGGAGCTTTTGGGAACTTACACAATAATGACGTTGTCTTCATATATTCCAAAGAGCACAGACAGGTTTCTTCCTTTGGCCTCTGATTACCTTGACAGTTCAATGACTTCAAAGTATCAGAATATTGATGTTTAGCATCATTGATTAATGATAAACATGATGATGTTCTATAGAGAACATGGTTGGCCCTATTTATTAATCTGGTCTGGTGCATACTGAAAACGGAAAAAGCATAAATAAAAAAAAAAATCGACCATTGACTCTTGCCACTGCCCCGGAGCCCCTACCCCATGCTTAGAAAACACACACACACACACACATTCCGCCGCCCCTGTTTAGGTGTACTCTTTAGGAAAATTGAACATGGAATTGTAAAGTGCGTGTCACCATGTCCCCAGGGAAGAAATTACACTGTATACTGCACTTGCAGATTTGTCAAACCTGTACCGCCCCACCCTGGAAAAAGACAGCAAATTACATATGAGATATATTTCTTATAAATGAAAAAAAAAAAATATTGCGCTGGTGATTCCAATGACATATCTCATTAGGATTGATTTCTACGCCATATTTTTTTTTCCAGGAAAACATCAATAAATCGGAGTTGAGTAATTTGTCGACCCCCCCCCCCCCCCCCGCTAATGTAGGACAGTAGGTGTTTATATATTATATATATATATATAAGAGAAATCGTTTAAGAGGAATGACTAATTTACGTTTGAAGACATTTCAAGAGATGTAGTCTGATTTGTTAAGGGGCAAATCATTCTACTGTTTGCAGTTTTGTAAACGTACTTGTATCTTTAGCGAAAACTGTTCGAGTACATGGACGGTGACAAGTAGGCCCCTTTAATCAAATTATGTATAAACCAAATGGTTTCTTTTGAACATGTATTGTGTTAAAAAGTTCTCAGCAAAATTCCAAGGGAAAATGTGTACATGAAAATTCTGATGTTAAAAGCATGTGATGGGAAATGTAAGCAGTATGTGCGAATGCTTCTATGTTTCCTTATTAATTGTTAGTGGGGAAAAGAAAAGAAAAGAGAAGTCTCGCTCTACCATGTCTATTATACACCACAACGCCTACGGATATCTAAGCTGGAGGTGGGTTGAATCTTGTTTAGAGCACCAACCTAAGTACAGATTAATTGGCACGCTATCTTTTGAAGAGAAACAATACTTTGTTTCACAGTGTTAGTGGGAAAAAAGAAGAGAAAAGAAAAGAAAAGAAAAGAAAATGAAAGAAACAGAAGTCTCGCTTCATGAGAGATGTTCAGATCCCGCTCTACACCACAACGCCTACGAGTGTAATGGAGGTGGGTTGGAATATCTCATATAGAGCACCAACAGTAAGTGCAGATTAATTGCAACGCTATCTTTTGAAGAGAAACAATACTTTGTTTCACACACGATGACACGATGATAGCAGAAAGACCACTGATAATCATCCACTCATGTGAAATCAAGCAGAAGTTCTCTCAAAACATTTCAAGAGGCATCTTGGTGAGTTACAAGCTGTTAAACATGTCAGTATAATGTGAAAAACAAATTGAAGGCCACCTGCAATACAGCCTTGCATCTTCCGACATCACAACTTCACGTGAAATGATCAACACGTTCCCATATACTCGTGATGGAGAGGGAAAATAATAAACAACATTGCAGGATTGATGCATTTCTGCCAAGACAACAGACGGGAACTGATTCCACGTAAAATACATAAACATGTACATATATGTATTTTGATTTCTCCATGCATTTTTCCCATATCATTACACACAATCATTGCACACGTATACTTGATATGGTGTTCAGCTCACTGTGTGCAGACTGAGCACGACCCGATCATGCCGATAATTCAGAACCTTTGCCTGAGAAAGGATTGTAGCCTGTACCGCGAGTCAAAAAGAAGCTTTCTTATCATCTCGTGCATCCTGTACTCTATGTGCAATGCACCCATCATAGAGACAAGCTTGCCTTCACCCAGACTGTTTAGATATTGCCAATGGAAGACTGATGATCGCATACGAGTGGTTGTGCACATGTAAGAACGCTGGTCTGACCTCAGGATGTCTATCCAATTTAGTCGTGGTGAGATTTGTGTGCCGATCCGTGCAATCGCGTGCTTCACTGAAGACGCAGATGCTGCCCTGTCTTGAAAGAGATCGAGGGTATACATCGAGACCAATACCCCGTTCACAGTCCCACTTTGTCTAGCACAACCTCCAGAGGTTGTGCTGTGTTCACGCCAGACGATGGGGACTGTGAACGGTCACGGCGTAAGCATCTAGCACGAGTCTGGAGTGAGTCTGGCATGAATGTCATGCTAGACAGCCTAGCACGAGTCTAGCACAACCTCTAGAGGTTGTGCTGTGTTCACGCCAGACGATGGGGACTCTGAACGGTCACGGCGTAAGCATCTAGCACGAGTCTGGAGTGAGTCTGGCATGAATGTCGTGCTAGACAGCCTAGCACGAGTCTAGCACAACCTCTAGAGGTTGTGCTGTGTTCACGCCAGACGATGGGGACTCTGAACGGTCACGGCGTAAGCATCTAGCACGAGTCTGGAGTGAGTCTGGCATGAATGTCGTGCTAGACAGCCTAGCACGAGTCTAGCACAACCTCTAGAGGTTGTGCTGTGTTCACGCCAGACGATGGGGACTGTGAACGGTCACGGCGTAAGCATCTAGCACGAGTCTGGAGTGAGTCTGGCATGAATGTCGTGCTAGACAGCCTAGCACGAGTCTAGCACAACCTCTAGAGGTTGTGCTGTGTTCACGCCAGACGATGGGGACTGTGAACGGTCACGGCGTAAGCATCTAGCACGAGTCTGGAGTGAGTCTGGCATGAATGTCGTGCTAGACAGCCTAGCACGAGTCTAGCACAACCTCTAGAGGTTATGCTGTGTTCACGCCAGACGATGGGGACTCTGAACGGTCACGGCGTAAGCATCTAGCACGAGTCTGGAGTGAGTCTGGCATGAATGTCGTGCTAGACAGCCTAGCACGAGTCTAGCACAACCTCTAGAGGTTGTGCTGTGTTCACGCCAGACGATGGGGACTCTGAACGGTCACGGTGTAAGCATCTAGCACGAGTCTGGAGTGAGTCTGGCATGAATGTCGTGCTAGACAGCCTAGCACGAGTCTAGAACAACCTCTAGAGGTTGTGCTGTGTTCACGCCAGACGATGGGGACTCTGAACGGTCACGGCGTAAGCATCTAGCACGAGTCTGGAGTGAGTCTGGCATGAATGTCGTGCTAGACAGCCTAGCACGAGTCTAGCACAACCTCTAGAGGTTGTGCTGTGTTCACGCCAGACGATGGGGACTCTGAACGGTCACGGCGTAAGCATCTAGCACGAGTCTGGAGTGAGTCTGGCATGAATGTCGTGCTAGACAGCCTAGCACGAGTCTAGCACAACCTCTAGAGGTTGTGCTGTGTTCACGCCAGACGATGGGGACTGTGAACGGTCACGGCGTAAGCATCTAGCACGAGTCTGGAGTGAGTCTGGCATGAATGTCGTGCTAGACAGCCTAGCACGAGTCTAGCACAACCTCTAGAGGTTGTGCTGTGTTCACGCCAGACGATGGGGACTGTGAACGGTCACGGCGTAAGCGTCTAGCACAAGTCTGGAGTGAGTCTGGCGTGAATCTAGCGTGAATGTCGTGCTAGACAGCCTAGCACGACTCTAGCACAACCTCTCAACCTCTAGAGGTTGTGCTGTGTTCACGCCAGACGACAGGACTGTGAACGGTCTCGACACAAACACGGCGTGAACATAGTCTGGTTTTCAGACCCTTTGCCAACTGTACTCCTTTTACAAAATGCACCCTCCGCGGATTTTGTTGCCGCCCTTAATGAAGTCACAGTTTTTGTCAAAGAATAAGGCCCATCAGCTTAACCTGCTACTTATTTTGTTGTAAGAAGCAGTAAATATTCTGGAAAGGAAATTAGTGTGAGAAAACGGACTGAAAACCAGACTAGCGTAAACACAGCACACACTTCCAGTGACCAGCCCTGTTTGTGGTGGGAAAAAAAAAAAAAAAAAAACTCTTCCACTGATTTCCATAGCAGTGTGTGCGGACCTCACTCTAGACAGCAAGGGGACTCTGAACGTCCAGAGGTCCTCCTAGACAGGGGGACTGTGAACGGGGTACAATTTCAGCAGGAGGTTACACTGAATCATCACTTGCTAGCAGTGGCAGAGAGTTTTAACCGGATCATTCAGGTGATATTACCCGCTGCCAGCATACCCTGATTCACACATTGGATGCAAACCGGATGGCCGCCATATTGGAAACAAGCAATATTTGGGCATGGGGGCACTACTCTTGGCCAGGCCCAATTGTTAAGGAGTATCGAGTATAAAGAAGACAATTAGAGCAAACAGTAGTTCCACTCCTATTTGGACGTGAGGTACCTAAGGATGTCATTAAAAAATAAATGCCCCAAGTTGCCTGACTTCACTCTAAATTCGTTGGATTAAAAAAGTAATCTAATAGACCATGAGCAGGGACAAATCTAAATAAGATTATTAATTTCAAATCTAATGGATTTAATTTCTAAGTCAATTGGACTAAAAATTAGCCCTATAATCTTATGTGGATTTGTCCCTCCTCATTGTCTTATTAGATTACTTTTTAATCCAACGATTTTAGAGTGTTAATGACCTAAACTTAACTGGATGGCAACAGCAAGACACAAAGACACAGGATTACTTCATGTGGAATGCATGTTAGGCCTCACAGTATGTCGTTTTCCAGATCGTCCATGACGTCACTGTATGCTCCAGGACCATGAGTCATTCATCGGAACCATACAGCCCACGAGCTCGAAACTAGGTAGCATTGCCCATGAGCTTGACACTAAGTTTAGGCAAACCAGGCCCAAAAGAGTCCGACACATTGGGGGGGGGGGGGGGGGGAGGTCCTCAAGACATATACACTGAATAGATTAAGCTTTTTGAAATACATATATTAATCTCGTACCGTCGAGTGTCGAGTTCGCGGACCGCACAGCTTGTGGGCCTATTATACTTGATGTCGAGCTCATGGACCTTGTTCATCTAGTGTTTAGGTCACAGGATGTATGACTCGTTGTCTGCGTAACTCATGGGCTGTACGACTCTTGAGTTGTTTGACTTGTGACGTACACCTGATGAGGTGGGCCTGTTGTTTTCTGGTTAGCATTTTTCACCCTTTCTTCCAGTTCAAGGGAGTTTGCCATAGGTTACAGTTCGTTATTCCGAAGGTTCGTTATTCCGAAGATTTGAATGTGAAGATGTGTGATTTCTACTAATAAGAAAATTGATATACAGAATTCAGCAGTTTATATGAATAACAATCTTGCAAGAATTACGAGTTCATTGTCAATTACTTGGCGTCATTATTGATAATAAATTATCTTGGCATAAACATAATTGATTCAGTCTGTAATAAGATTTCTAAATGTATCGGTATTTTATACAAATTACGATATTTTCCTCACAATATTTTATGTATGATTTATCACGCTATTATATTAAGTCAACTTCAATATGGTAGCATTGATTTGGCGTGGAAATACATCAAATTATTCTATGGTCAGACTTTTCCGTCTGTAGAAGAAAGCAGTAAGAATAATATGTCACGCCAATTATCTTGCCTCCACTAAACCTCTTTTTATGAAATGTAATGTTTTAAATATTTTTGAATTGAACAATTATAATATTGGTGTATTTATGTATTTATGTTTTAAAAATTGCCCCAGGTCTTTCTTCCTTGTTTCAATTAAATAGTGTTATTCACTCGTATTGTTTGAGAAATCCTCTGAATTATCATTTTCCTCTTAATAAAACAAATTTTGGTTTATATTATGTTTTGTATATACGACCTTTAATTTGGAATAACTTGCCACAGCCAGTTACAATGAGTCCATCTTTAAATGTTTTTAAACAAAGATTTAAATCATTCTTATTGCTATGGAAAAAGAAAATTAATCTACGCATTCGGGTATTACTCTGTGTTTGTTTGTTGTTTGTTTTTTGTCTCTTTATGTGTCTGTTGTAGAACATGTATTTTCAATTACTTTGGTTTTAATATCTATGAACATTTATTTGTACGACTGGATATGACTTTTATTATGAATGCTTTTGTTATGGTGGCAGCTGCTTATAAAACTCTGTTTTTCTTGCTGTCTCCATATTTTGTTACGTTTGTATTGTCAATTTGAATTTATTTATATACCTTGTCTGAATGTTTTTTATCTGTTTGAATGAAATAAACGCGAATTGAAGTGGAAAAAAAAAAGATTCGTTGTTCCTAAGGTTCGTTAATCCAAAAATGTGATAAGGTTCGTTATTCCGAAGGTTCATTAATCCGAAAATGAAATAAGGTTCGCTACTCCGAAGGTTCGTTAATCCGAAAATGACACAAAGCTCGTTATTCCGAAGGTTCGTTGCGGACCCTATTTCATATCGGATCAACGAACCTTCGGAACAACGAACCCTATTTCATTTTCGGATTAACGAACCTTCGGAATAACGAACCCTATTTCATTTTCGGATAAACGAGCCTTCGGAATAGCGAACCCTATTTCATTTTCGGAATAACGAACCTTCGGAATAACCCCACAAATTTTAGGATTAACTAACCTTTTTCATTTTCGGATTAACGAACCTCTAGGTATAGGGAATTTGTGTGTTTCGGATTAACGAACCTTCGGAATAACGAACCTTCGGAATAACGAACAGCACCCTTGCCATATGCCTGTTCACATACTATTAAGCATCAACCCAAAATATGGTACTCCTCTCCCCGCCTTCCATGCTTAAGCGTACAAATTTTGTCTAGTGCAAATTGGATAATGTTGCACATAATTTCATGCAAGCTAGGCTGCACTACTAACCCAAACATAAATGTTATATTTGACGTCACTGCCATCACTGAAGACATGTAAGATTTATTTCTGAAGTAATTGACTGCTCACATTCCCGAGACCTTTTACTATGAACCAATGCTCTGTGGAATATGCGTACATGCTTTGATTATAACGACAAGGCGTGATTTGTACATGATTAACTTTTAGGATTAAAGCAATGAAGCCAAACATCAATATTTGTAACCCTACACAAATTTTGATATTCTGAAAGTCTGACCTCACATTGTCCTTAGATGTCAAAGTTGGATATACACAGGGTAATGACCAATGTTCTGTGGAATGAGAAGGCACTTCTATTGTAGCATAAATGCTTATAGCATAATGCATGATTGCACACTAGGTATACACTTAACCATTGAATATACGTCAAATATCAATATTCTGACATTTTGAGGTCATTGACATGTCACGGTCCTCGGAGGTCATAGGCAGAGACATGTAAATGATTTCCCTTGATCTGAGGAATAGGAAAGCGATTCAGTTGTACACAAATGAATTTTTAAGACATCGTTATCATGTTTATCATCAACCAATTGCACCAAATATCAAAATTCTGATAATTCGAGGTCATTGATCTCTGGAGGTCATAAGAGGGTCAAAGGTTGAAACCTGTCTAGGTTCTATGGAACATGAAGACAAATCCACTGTAACAAAAAATTTAGATCAATTCAGTCTTACTTCCCGATCTTGAAATGAATCTTATAACATGTACTAACACTGCTGAAAGTTTGATGCTTTAGTCAAATTTTGCACAATTTTTCGGTTTATCTGCTCTACTAATTTAAGACCAGCTTAGCATAGTTGAATATGGGTTATCCAGCCATCTTCTCAGATCGAAATGAACAAACAATTACATCGATCCACTTACCAATAATGGCAACATTACTTTGTGGAGCGCTATGCCAATACAGGAATGCACCATCTTTTTCTATGTGTATGACTCTTTGAATTTATTTTTTAAAAGGCATTACTCTTTAATCTGCAGTGCTTTGGACAAATCAAGTCAAACTTCAGAAATTGCCTGTAGTCTGTATTATGTTATATTAAATCTGGCTTGTTAACTTCTCTTCGAATAAGTAGACAATAAACCACCATGATGTTTACCAGCTATAGAATGGACAATGCAGCCATTATGTCAGTATGTGGTAAGATATCCATTTCTACACTATAATGACTCATTCAACAATGATTAGTTAAGCTAATTTCATTCTATCTATGCACGGATCCTTTTCCAGCCAGCACAGGTTGTTTTTCACCTGGTCTGAGTCAATAAAGCAAATATTATAGTAGGGCCTAAATTAATATGATTACAATCAAATATGATCGTTCATAAGCATCAAAAACATGTCAATGAATAACACTGAACAAGTTTTTTTAATCAAACACCTATTGAAAGAGTATGTATATAACATATTCCTATTACAGACATATATATATGGGCCGTGACGCGAGAAAAGGGCCCTTAGGCCTTAAAATACCGAAAATGAGTTCTCACTGACAAGTTGTAGAATGAATTCTGACGAATTTAGATGTGCAAACCGTTTTTTGAAATTCCACTTCTAAGTGCCCCAAATATTACATTAAAAAATACGTGTTTTTGGCCAATCCTGCCACTTTGTGATTCGTGTACGCATCGCGCGCGCGTGTGTCACCGAAGGGCGGGCAAGAACGTGTCCCTGACTGGCCCTTCTCTATCACTGAGGGTTTTTATCCCGGTAACCACCAGAGTCGGTGTTTTTTTTTTCCTAATGTCTTATTAGGGATAACAAGATGTTTTATCCAAATGTAACTCTGAAATAATCGTTGCCATGACAACCATGGCATGCAAGCAGTTTATCATAATTTGGGCATAATGATTAGAACTCTCAGTTTGAAACATGCGATAGATTTGAGTTTCGCGGGATATGATAGCGGTATCGTGTACTTTGAGTATCTGATTTATAGAGGTGGTGTGTTGTATGTTTGTGGTGTGTCTGTGAGTGTGTTTGGGCCACTTTGTCTATCTGTCTTTTTTTTTTCATACTTTTCTGTGTGCTTGTGTGAGGACATACTTTGGCAGTGGTAATGACAAAAACTACATTCTGGAGTTTGCTTTGGAATGTGTGATTCAGTGGTTTTGTTTGTGTTTTCTTATGCGCGTTTGTCTGTGTCTCGAGTGTGTGTATGTAACGAGTAGTAAGAATTAATCTAAGGTTTTCATAATGTTTTTTTTTTGTAATTTACGTCAGTGGTGACGTAAACAATGTTTGTAGAGTGTATGTGCTGGACGGTATGTTTAACCGTGGGTTCCCCTGTATATGAAAGTGGTTAAATACCAATTTGTGTATGTAGAGATTTTATGCATCTATGTTTGGTAAATTGAGTGGCTGTGTTTTGTAAGGCTGAAATAATAAGAGTACAGGTATACATCCATGCTCACGGCTTATTGATACCAATAATACATTTTTGCCCCCCCCCCCAAAAAAAAAAAGAAGAAGAAGAAGAAGAAGAAAACATCTAAAATGTAGCAAAAGGTGCTTATTTAATTTGGAATTGCTGATGTTACCTTGTTTTTCTACCCTTCCGGCTTTTACATAGTGTACATGACAAGAGTATAATGTCATTCTGTCAATTTGAACACTTCAGTTTCACATATCTTGCGCATACAATGAGAATGTTCAACACACATATGCACAAACATACACAAAAAAACACACACACACACACACATGCGTACATTTACATATGATACATGCACTATGAAAACAAAACTGCAGCATACATGTTCACACTTGCATTCCTCATCAATATCAATACACAATATCAATTTTTATTATAACAATTATTAAGTCAAGAAGTTCGTGTAGGCACATGACAAGCCATGTGGAATTTATTCGAAAAAGAATCTATCGCACTTTCAACATTTTCATCTCTCTCAATACTACCTTAAAAGAAACCCAAATCTATCCAAAACAATACATATGCAGGCTACATATGTATTGTATGGGACTGAAGAAAGAAAGATACAATCTCAACACAGACAGATGCAGGATTACATAGGTGCACATGTGAAATTTCGTAAATAAAATAATGGAATACAGCTATATTGATAGTCTGTTTCACAGCTAAACAAAATACTGAGGTAGGTATATTATATCACTGATCCTGGAAATATTAAGAAATGTCAAATGAAACTGTTATGTGTCATTTTTTTTTTCACATGCACAAACAGAAAGAAAATACCCTGAAATTCCTTTCAAAAAATCATAAAATATAGACACAAAACAAACTTTCTCCATGCAAAAGTTCCAGTGATTCTTGTTCAAAGAGAGTTTTGTTTGTTTCCATGTTTCGCATAACCTGATGACACTACTCTCATGATATTGATATCAGCTCAAGTTGATTACACGTGAAGATATCCTTCCTTTTTGTTTCATGTTTCTGAAATTATCCATAGTAGCAGAAAAGCAAAACAAGAAGAGGCATTGACAATATCAACTACTTCAAGGTGAATCGATGTACAGCTGATAACCTGAGCACATGATATACCTCTCTTGTTCTCACAACTGATTACTACATAATTACAATACCAGAAACGGGATGTTACACCGATATCATTCAAAGCCTTTCAGTGCATGAGTTCACTAAATTTGAGCATGTTCTGTAGAAGTACACTAGTAATAATTAAAGCAGTACTACAGTGGAAGTGAAGAGGAAGTGTTATGCTCGTATCTTCATTTGACAAGAGATCTGTAAGAAGTGTTTCAATTGTATGTTCATAACATTGGGAAGAAGCGACTGAAAATCTACTCAGAAACTGGATGCCTTCACTGTTTCAGACCACATTCTGTCAATGCGGGAACTTACTAAAACAGAACATGATCTGTATATCATGGGAAAGCTGACAGTGAAAGAATCAATCTGTGCTACAATGGAAGTGAAAAGAAAGCGGTATGCTTATAACTTCAATGGACAAGAGATCTGTAAGAAGTGCTTCTTGTATGTTCATAACATTGAGGAGAAGCGACTTAAGAATCTAATGAAGCATGTAGCAACAGAAGGTATTGCACCAAGGAGCCATGGAAACACTGGACGAAAACCAAAGCATGCCTTGACATTTGATGAGATGTAAAAAAAAATGTAAACCTCATACTTGAATATGCATGGAATTACATAATCCATAAAGCAGCTTCCATTGACGTCACTACCACCCATCAGGTGCCAGCTAACGTCACAAAGGGGGAACTGTTTAAAGCTTTGGGTGCCTTTTTGATTTATTTCATATCTACAGATTTGTGTTTGAGATTTGTACAAATTTGACCAACTGACACAGAAAGGTTTAAACTGAAGTAGGTCATCACCATGTACAACTCACATGCTCAAGGACACATGGAAAGCAGTTTGGCCTGACATTCAGGTTTCGAAACCAAAGCATGATGTCTGAAATGAGTTTACGATTGACAGCTAGGAAATAAGTGGGATATGCTAAAGGAGAAGAGGAAATTCTAGCCCTCACTGAGTCACTGACACAACACACCAACAGATCAAAAGAAGGCAGAGAATGTTATGTATGCATGCAAGATGCACAGCTTGAGAAAGAGCTGTAATTAGATTCAGCGCCTAGATGTTAATTTCCCCAGAACTGAACATAGTCCCACTATAATAGCTGTTCATTATACATCTGACTTTGCGCAAAACATTGTCATCCCACACCATTGACAACAGATGGGACGACCATTATTTCTAGGGTGCATGGAAATATGTCTGTCCCATGATCAAGTCTCTAGGTCAAAGAGCAATACATTGTATCTGCTAAAAATTGAAAAAGAAAGAACAAACATGATAAGTAGTCGAATGGCTGAGAATGGCACTATGTAGTTCCATGGTCCATGGTAGTTCCATCGCGAGGTCTCAGTCTGTGGGGCTCGGGGCAGGTGACATCTCTGCAAGCTGGCCTGACGAACGGTCTGATGTGCTTGTAGAGATAATGCTCTCTGCTGAGTGTTAGACCAGCAGGCATCAGCCTGGTTGGGTCCATGCTCTTTGGTGGAGCCACTCCCCTCTTGAGTAAACAGACTGCTTTTTCTTCATCCCCGAGGCGTTCCCTCACATGAACAATTCCTGGATGATCGTGGTGGAAACGGAAGTAGGAAAACTTGCGGATTCCGGATAGTTTTCTGTAGTACTTGGACAGGTACGCTTTCCATCCATGCCATCTCCAGCCTCGACCAGCATCGTACAGGATGGCAGAGTTTGCACAAGATGATTTGTCCACCAAGGATGCTAATTCCTCCAGGCTGTCACAGTCAGACCTAAAATTTATGAATAATTATTTTGAACGTTAATGATACACTATCACTTGTAAGGTTAAAGGGCATACAGTACAATCAATCTTTCCTTAAAAGAAAATAAAGACTAAGCATGCTATATATGAAACAGATTTAGATTTGAAATGTAAACTCAAGCAATATATTCCACACCTCAGCAGCCGGTGTTGATACATTTTAATGTAAAGCATACTGAAATAATATCCAAATGTATTTCTATTTCTCTAAGAACACCAAGTTATGTTTTGTAATTTGGTTACAAGATGTACTCATAATAAATAAAATTAATCGATCATACAATCAGAAATGCAACTGAACTTCTACAATCTAAATCATATTTAGTGTCTACTAATACTTGTACAGTCATAAAGTTCATACTAACTCTAAAATTCTAATATTATTAAACCAAAAAATGTATTCAGTTGACAAAAAACACAATACAAACCTGCGATACAGTTGCTTGATCCTGCCAAATCCTCCATCCACCAGACACCTGGTATGCCCTCTCTCCATTTGACAGTACTCCAGTTCTGTGTGGAGGCCCAGAGTTGTGCGCAGGCTCAAGTATGCTAGCACAGCCCAGTTTTTATTCTGCCCTGAAATAGTAAAGAAGAATGTTTACTATGATCAATCTGGGTATATAATTATTTAGTTTAAAATTATGTTTCACATAGGATCTCCAAAGCAAAATAATAGTCATGATGTCAACAAAACATGTGGAATTGTATACAGTGTACTGTTCTCCCAATTCAGACAGTAGGGCCTAGTTATCAATCTATTAGCAATGATTTTTGTAACCACTGTTATCAACATTGGGAAAATGATACATAATTGTTCTCACTAACCAGATATATGGAGGATAAACAAAAACAAAACAACTTTCTTTTACTAGAACTCCATCATTCGAATGAAAGCTGTGGAATATCTCTAACTGATAATTACAATCAGTGGGCACCCACAAAACTAAAAACGCATGTTGTGAAATAGTATTTATTTCAGATCTATTATGTAGCTTTGTTCATGTGTAGTGTAAGTATTATTGCATTTGAGTCCTGTCTGCATGATTCCACCATGTGATTTCAAAAACATAGACTGGAGAATTTAAAGCCTAAGATCCGATTGCAGTTGACCTTATAAAATCTTCATAAAAAGTCTTCTGAATTTTCTATTTCTGCATTGCTTTGTTGTGAATGAATCTATCATATGTGCAATGTACTTAACATAAAATACTGCTTTTATATTAACCTGGGCAGTTGTCAGCATGCAATTTTGCAGACTGTTCTCCACTGCAGCTGTGCTGGCTGAACACCGAGTGTAACATGGAGATCACCGAGTCTGGTCCATAGCTTCCACTGCCGTCTGGCCCAATGGTCTCATGCTCATCGATGAGAAAGTTGAGCTGCTTTCTCTCCCCTTCGATGGCAACGCCGAAAATCTGTATTTTGCGAGGTATCAAGAAGTACAGTGGTCCCATCTGTCGACAGTGGTGTGGGATGGTGACGTTTTGCGCGTAGTCAAATGTATAATGAACTGCTGTGAGTGGGACTGAGTTCGGTTCAGGAGGGAATATGGGTGCTGAATCTGATGTAAGCTCTGTCTCGAGTTGGGCGTCTTGAATACATTTATTATAGTATTCTCTGCCTTCTTTTGATCTGTTGATGTGTTGTGTCAGCGATTCGGTGAGAGCTAGTGTTTCATCTTCTCCTCCAGCATAAGACACTGCTTTCCTGCGAATTTCACACTCATGGCAGACATCACTCCTTGGTTTTGAAATCTGTATGTGGGGGCAGACTGCTTTCCATGTGTCTTTGAAGCACGTGAATTGCACATGATGGTGACTTGCTTCAGAACAAGCAGTCTTGTATAGTTTAAAAAGTCCCTCCTGAGTGAGGTTAGCTGGCAAAATTATTGGTGGATGGTTGTCACGTCCACGGGGAGCTGCTGGCTGAGGTAGGCCATTTTCCCTGGCATACTCTACAATGAAGTTCACAATGTGGGTTGCTGCATCAAATGTCAGGGCATGCTTTGGTTTTCGTCCAGTGTTTCCATGGCTCCTTGGTGCAATACCTTCTGTTGCTACATGCTTCATTAGATTCTTAAGTCGCTTCTCCCCAATGTTATGAACATACAAGAAGCACTTCTTACAGATCTCTTGTCCATTGAAGTTATAAGCATACCGCTTTCTTTTCACTTCCATTGTAGCACAGATTGATTCTTTCACTGTCAGCTTTCCCATGATATACAGATCATGTTCTGTTTTAGTTAGTTCCCGCATTGACAGAATGTGGTCAAAAACAGTGGAGGCATCCAGTTTCTGGTAGTGATTGGTCCCAGAACACCCACAGCCAGTGGTCATCTTCCTTCCAATTTCATTCTTCAGTTCATCCTGTGTTGAAGCTTGTGAGCAAAAGTCAACTTCATCTACAGTTTCTGGATCACTTCCTGCATCCACTTCATGCTGGGATGAAATAAAAGCTGTGACCTCATTGAAGACATTAAACTCACTGGTGTCATCTTCCTCCTCCTCTCCTTCAAACTCTTCTTCTATGTTGCTCTCAGATGCCAGCGGTGTCCTGTAGTGAGCATCATGATGATGTGGGAATTCCTCGACAAAAAATTCCTTGAGAACGTCATAAGAATCCTGTAAAATAAAAGTAAAGGATAAAAGTAAATACTTTGATTTAGATATCTAAAACCAGTTGCATCAATTTCATAATGTCAGTGATTCATGGGGAATATTGCATTCACTATTAAGATAATGTTGAAATAGTAATCGTAGGATATATACAGGGCTGCCAACATTGGAAACTAGTGGAGAGTGAGACTCACATAGGCCAATGCTATAATTTAGGAGTCAAAATGAGTGAGACCAATAGAAATGCATGCAAATAAAATAAAGTTTTAGAGTGAGAAAGGACCAAAATGACTGAGTCTCACTCTCAATGAGTGAGAGTTGGCAGCCCTGAATA
Organism: Diadema setosum; assembly: GCA_033980235.1. Taxonomy (NCBI): domain Eukaryota; kingdom Metazoa; phylum Echinodermata; class Echinoidea; order Diadematoida; family Diadematidae; genus Diadema; species Diadema setosum. Next base: position 2,180,502 of record CM067061.1, on the reverse strand, counting down.
GCTTCTACTATCATTCAACAACATTGGACTATAATAGCTACCCTTCAGTACACAGAATATCAGGGCTGCCAACTCTCACTCATTGAGAGGGAGACTCACTCATTTTGGTCCTTTCTCACTCTAAAACTTTATTTCATTTGCATGCATTTCTACTGATCTCACTCATTTTGACTCCTAAATTATGGCATTGGCCTATGGGAGTCTCACTATCATCTAGTTTCCAATGTTGACAGCCCTGGAATATACATTGTATCAAGCAACATCACTTTACTAGACTACCATACGAGAACTAATGACGTAACGTTAGTTATGTGTAAACTTGGCCACTTGTAATGAGGGCGCCAGTGGCAGAGTTTACCCGTAAACGTTAGACCAACTTTACCCATTACGGCCTAGGCCTACGAGCCAGTAGCAGTACTCAACACATTTAACACACAGTAGAATTTAGATAGGTCTACAACACTGAACATTAAACAAATGTAGACACTGCAGTTTCAAGAAGTCCATGTTACATAACTGTCATAACTGAATGGATTATAACGTTAGTCCTAGACACTAAAAAGGTACTAGACTAGCCGTGTCCAAATTTTGATATGAAGAGTTTTTCATCCAAAATACCAAATAAACAATTTTCTGTCATTCAACAAAGACGCCTGGCCATAAACAGCAATGGCCTACGAGTATCAAATGAATGAGGCTACTGGATGAGTACCGGTACTAATTTTAGCATTTATAGTATAGTATTTAAGACTAGAGTCTATACTATTTATAGTATGTAGTATCTGCTTTACTTTTGCAACAAGGCTCAACCACATTGTCAAAAAATAGACTTGTTACAGGCCTCGTCAATCTAGAAGAAACCATACGTGCACATGCATATGAAACTCAAAGACCCTGAAATTATCTTCACTGCTGAAACACATGATTGCCAATGGCAATGTCGGCTTGAAAATGTTTTACTGTTAGTTAACTGTGTTAATTCAATCGTTGATGGAAAAGGGGTTTGTTAGAATACGGTACAATTAACAAGTTACTAATACGTCGTCGACATACAGTTAGGCCTACGCATCGTTAGACAAAATTTGGTAGAACGGGGTCTCCAAAAAATCCAAGCCAATGTAGGACTAAGAACTTTAAAAAATGGATGATGGATTTGAACACAGATAAGTGTAAGTTTTTGACAATATCCAGGAAAAGAAGTAAGGTGCAACACGTGTATCATCTAAATAACGCCCCTCTTGAATCTGTTGAATCCGTGAAGTACTTGGGTGTAACCATCACTTCTGATTTGAACTTGTTGAAGTGGACCCAACACATCAACAATACTGTCAATAAAGCAAATTACGTGCTTGCATTTCTAAAACGCAATCTTCGCATAAAATCTTCTGATGTTAAAGCCAAAGCTTACAAAACTTTGGTTCGACCAATTGTTGAGTATGCTTCCACAGTTTGGGACCCATCTACCAAGAACCTAATCCACCAAGTGGAAATGGTCCAGAGAAGAGCTGGACGATTCACTTTAAATCGCTACCATAACACCTCGAGTGTCACCAAAATGCTACAAGAACTTGATTGGACCACTCTGGAACAGCGTAGAGAAAATGACAGGCTAATTATGATGTACAAAATATACAATAATCTTACTTCTCTTTCAGCACAGGACTATAATATTATCAAACAGAGCCTCGCAACCACTGCACTCCTATCAGGTAGGACTATCCTACTATTCGAGAACTGAATCGCATCGCCATTCGTTCTTCCCAAGAACTGTAAGGAACTGGAATTCCCTGTCGTCAGAAATTGTTTCAGCGCCATTTGTGGGATCATTTCGAAACCGTCTAACGGTTGATCGCAGTGGCTAGTTATTTTCGTCAAATTGTGCTTGTAAACATTTCTAAATAAATTGTATTATAATGTAAATAGCACCAGTCTGCAAGAATCTTCAGTCTATTGAAGGAGGCAGACTTAATCAGAAGAAGAAGAAGAAGAACGTTAGTTGTTAGCTGTGTGAAAAAAAAAAAATGACGGTCCACAGGGGGGTGTTTCACAAAGATTTAAGTTTGACTTAACTCATGCGTAAATCCCCAAACCCTGCGTAAATCCCTAAGTCCTGCGTAAATTTACGCAGGACTTTGAATCCTGTTTCACAAAGCTTAAGTCATGCGTAAGTCCCACCAAGTCCTGCGTAACTCTACGCATGGCCTGAAGCCATGCGTAAAGTTAGACTTAAATTCCAAAATGGGAAGTTCAAAAGCATAATCAACTCCTAATATTCATTAATTTCTTCCACTTTATCTTATCCTGAGTGAGATGGCAGTATTTTTAACAAACTAGAGAATCACCAGTTTCGTAGAGGGTCTACTCCTACACTATTCACTGAACAATGGTCCAAATTAAAAATAGTCAGAAAAATAGATCCCTACCTACAAATGTGCTGATAGTTTGAACTGTTAAGTTAAACCAAAATTTTAGCTCATAAAGAGCTATATAATCTACATGTATCTGGACTTTGGAAATTAATTATATTTCTACCAATCCTTTCTTGCCTGTGTTATCTTCTTAGCTGCTTACCCATGAATATTAATGCATGTCTATCCATTATAAATATCATGCATTCACAACAAATTAGAAAAACCTAACAAATTAGTTAGACCTATACTTGTTAGAAATGTAAACATCTTGTGTACAGGACGGGGCTGTGTCTATCTACACTAACTGGTTAGACCGATAAATTTGTCTCTTGTTCGGTAGCTTAATTGTATCTGTACAGTCGGTAAAAGTAATACGGTCGACTGCATTAGCGACCGTATAAATACAGTTAACAAGAGGCTACCCGACAAGAGGCAGATTTATTGGTCTACCTCTACACATGACTGCCAATGAAATTAACCAAGTTTCCACTTCTACGGTACCAGTTACATCTTAATGAATGCTTTTTTTTTTTCTGGAAGCAAAAAACAAAACAAAATAAGACATAACAACGGTTAGCCAATAGACAGTCACCTCTGCCTCGCATCAAAGGCTATGGTAACGTATGTTACACGGAAAACGTTAGAGGTCTAGTAGTTTCTATGCCTAATCTTGATTGATGCAGTTCTCAAACACATTCCAAAATCCGAGAACGCATAAATTCATCAATTACTTCCCAATTCAACTCAGGGCCCAGCAATTCGACTTTAAAATTCGTCCAAGTGATAGCCATTAGCCATGATTTATTATATAGGTTCTAACTAACCTTATACATGTACATGCAGACTAGGGGCGAGGGCAATCATGCACTTTGTTTTCTTCAAAATCATGAAGATGTGGCACTGTGCCCCTATCTTGATTAATAACACAGTGCACAGACTCTACACTAACTGTTAGGCATAGCCATGTTTAATTGATAGTCATACTAATAGAACTGATAAGAGTTTATACTTTATATGAAGACATACATGTAACTATACACAGCCCAGTTATTCGCACAGATAACAGCGTCTGGTCGGGCTAATGTAGACATTGTCTAATGACATGATATTAGTAATGAGCAGACTCTACAAATTACAATACAAGTACCGCCCCGGTACAACACACACAGAGTTCATAATATTCAGTCCCTTCCTAACCTTCGATGAATCATCTCTTGCTCAAATTACATTTAATTTCAAGGACCTACCTAATGACTAACATTAACAGATTAAGCTACACTCACTTCTGTAGTTACGACCAACCCTAGCTAGTTGGAAAAGCAAACTTCTCTTCGTGTGCAACAAGAGGCTAGCCAGAATCCTCTTCTACCAAGGTCCACAGTTTACCAATTGTGCAATGTGAATGGTTGTACAGAATGCAGAGATCATATCAGTGCAGTGCGGATGCCAGCTAGCTGCTGCGAGCTGCACGGTACGAGCAACCCCATTCATCCTAACTTTCACACAGTCCAATATAAACATGTGGGACTGGATTAAAGAGGCCTCATGCACAAAACATCTCTTATCAAAATAATCATCAAACGAGCGGCTATTCATGTACAAAAGAGAAATAATAGTGAGTCAGTAAATGAGCACTGTGAATAACGAATGATACAGTAATGTCATATGAATCGTAGTTGCAGAAAATCAAAGCAATTTCCCTTCCAGAAATTACTCAAAAATCATCAGCAGACAACAAATGGCTAATTTGCATATTTTTGGCTCGTACATTATTATTCAAATCGAATAAGTCAGTCTTAACCTAAGATTGACTTTGTGAAACAGACTTAAAAAGTCGCACTTAGACTAAGATTGACTAGCGCTAAGTCTGACTTACTAAGTGCGACCTTTGTGAAACACCCCCCAGATCCCAATGTCAAGGCTGTGAAAGATGAAAGTGAAAGATTGGGACTGTGCTCAGCACAGTCCAGATTAAATAGCAAGAAAAACTATTGTGTTTGGTGTGTGTTCTTACCTCTTCATCCATGATTTTCGACTCAAATCGTTCTATAGGCAGTGAATAAATGCAGTCCCCTCAGAAAAAGACAGGTTCAATACAAGTTGACCCCAACGTAGCAATCGATCCGAGCTCGTCTAACAAAAGTTTAGCAATCACAGTTTTCGTTTTGCACAAAACGCATGTTGCACACTCACTGTACTCTTCTTGATTTGCGCGTTTTCTTTGTCAAACTTCCGCGCCGTTTTCTGGCGTTTGTGCGCGTCAGGGCTAAGGGCCCTTTTCTCGCGTCACGGCCCATATATATATACATATATATATATATATATATATATATATATATATGGTCTTGAACAATTTGTTGTGTATGTGTGTTGTGTGTGTCAGTAGTCAGTATGCATGTGTGTGCGTGCATGTGAGTGTGTTTGTGTGTGTGTGTGTGTGTGTTGGAGTCTTTGTTATTCGTCTATTATTCCCAAGATTCATAAATCAGAAAATGAAATAAGGTTCGATATTCCGACGGTTCGTCAAGCCGAAATTGGAATTAGGTTCGTTTATCCAAAACTGAAAACGAAAAACAAAAAAAGATTCGTCATATTGTACCAAAAATGAAAACTCCTTTAAGTGACAAAAATAAAAGTTGCCGGATATAACGCATTGAAAAGTGATCAGAAAAAAAAAATGCATAGACATACACAAACCCACATGCAAACATCCACACAGGCATTGTATATGAACACATACGATTCACATGAACAGACACGATGCACACACTTATTGTATTGTAATGCGTAATACTACACTGCAAACAGTCCGGTGTTAAATAGTGAACACCGAGCTGGTGTTAAATTTTCGGTGCTCATTTATGGTGTTAAATTAACACCAACGGGTGTCATTTCCAAATTTTAAACTGTTTTTTCTTGCACTTCTTGTTGATTTTTAATTTAAACAAGACGATCAAGAATTTTACATTAAAATACTCGATTTTTGAAAAAAATGTGAAAATAAATTTACACCAAAGTAACACCAGCTGGTGTGGTCTGTTATTGAAGCTGGACGGGTGTTAAACCATTGATATTAACACCAACAAATATCAAATCAACACCATGTGGTGTCATTTTTTAATTAACACCAGTACAGTGTCAAAATAACACCAGGTACAGTGTCAAATTTACACCACGAAGTGTCAGGTGAACACTGTTCAACACCATCACAGTGCATTTTTAACACCAGTGGGTGTGATCCTTTAATGAAGTTTGATCTGTGTTAGATTTAACACCCGTGGTGTTAAATCTAACACCGATGTTTTTACAGTGTATCATCAATGAAAAAAGAATATATTCTCATCCTTCATAGCCCCGCTCCTTTGTAAATATAATCATGAGGATGAGTCACGCATGGCGTAGGAAAGATTAATATAAGAGGTTCCTCAAAGGCAGAAAAGAAAATGTCATTGGACTATGCCTTTTTTAAATCGTTGATTATCGAACCCTCGGAATTGTTCGGATTAACAAACATCTAGGTAAACGGATGTTTTTGTGTTTCGGAATAACGAACCTTATTTCATATTCGGGTTAAAGAACCCACGTAAACAACCTTCGCAGTAACGACCAACATCCTACATACCTCAGGAGAGGACAACTGTTACGGTCTTAAAGTGTAACTCGGCCTTAAGTGTAACTCCATGCCTAGGCTTCTGAAAATGTGTCTCGCGTATATCGAGCCTCACCTGTGGTTTTGAATACGTTTATGGGCCAGTTCTTTCTGTCGTCTGCTCACTCACCACTCTCTTTTATTTTATCTGCCATGGTTTTAAAATAGAACAAGTAACATTCATTCTGCATGTTTATATCTCAACTTGTCATAAATGAATATCATTGTTTTCTTCCCTAAACTGTTGTCATTATGTATGAAGTGTGCATATTTTTTAAGAGGCATTATAAGAAAAGAGGTGAATGACAGATGGGGAGATGAGGGAATAAATGGCATTAAAATGGGGATGGAATGACAGGTACATGTATGTGTTTAAAACATCACAGCTCCATCACACTGGAAACCTTCATTTAAGAAGTGAAAATTGTCATCTTTTCATAATTTGGTTTTGTATCTAATCTATTATGTATACCTTGATGTATGTGAGTGTTAATGTATTGTTGACGCGTGATGTGCGAGTGTCTTGTATGACTTTAAGCAGCAATATGATACTCGTACTTGTACAAACTTCTACAATAGTTTTTCGATATACCAATTTTTCCTTCTCACAGTGAGTTGTAAAATGTTTCTACTTTTAATAATCACAATAGGCATGCTCATTTCTACATGCAGGATATTTTAGTGGTGCATGTTTTCGAGAATAATCATGCGCAATAAACCACACATAACATGGAGCAGACATAATACCTATTACCTTCAATAATTATACACGTCATGAACGCGAAGCTGCAGATGCTTTCAGGGTCCTATATGAGCAATTCTTTTCATTTCATTTATTGCTGTTTCTGTATTAGACAAATAATCAAATCACTTTCGAAAACATACTCATTGATTCATCATTAATTATGGCTAACTTTGCACATGAAAGATAAGGAAATCATCATGAAGGAAAGCAGAGATAAAATAAAAGGAAAAGTGGAAGCATGAGGAATGAAGTTTGCATTTCCTGATAAAATTGTGAATTTTATCTAATACATAGCATTGCATCAGATGGTTCTGAAGAAGATATGCATGTATTTTCTTCAAACAGTCCCTTATGTTGAGACCATTGGACTAGGTGCCCCTTCAAACAAAGTGGGATTCCATTACCAAAGGGGTGTATACACATTTGGTGGAAATGGACATGTTATTGTCATAGTTATATTTTTCAAGAAGATGCTGAAAATGTGCAAAGTCCGCCTCCCCCTACCACGACACGCCTGGATACTGCCATAATCTAACACGAAACTTCCAACTTAACTATGTCTTCATATCAGCATTTGGCTAGCTCTATTATTTTTGGTTCTATATAATGAAGAAGGTATAGAAAATAAAATCCATAATTTCTAATGATAATGCAATGTATTTTGGTAATAGAATTAATGCACACATTTCTCCATTATGATCACGTACATTGTAATCTGATATTTATTCATACATTTCGCTGAAAATAATATTGATTCATATAATAAGAAAAGTTGAAGGACATAAATCTTACAAAGAAAGTAAGAAATACAATATGAAAAATCGTAATTTTTCTCTTTATTGGTGATTTTTCTCTTGTTCTTCATCTTGGGTTTTTTTTTTTTTTTTCATGTATTGAACCTATAACTCATGTAGGTCTGCATCCCCTTCCTATCCGAAGTAGGCATCTTGTCGTAGTATTGTCCGTGCTCGTGTGTCTTTGGTGTGCTGCGTTGTGTAGTTCGTGTACTAGTAATTGTTTTATTCCTCAGTTCTTTGTGCAAAACAGCAATTTTGAATGTTGTTTTCTTTCTCTTCCTCTCTCCAGTTGCCCTACAGTCTATTTTCTTTTGAAATGTTACACTCTGAGGAGTACACATCAAGCTATTGCATAAACCCCATACGTTCTTCAATACATGTAATTGATAAGTAAGTTCCTTTTCCTTTATGCAGTTTTTATTCGTTAAAGATTTCATTTATGTCACGTTGAAGAACAAATGAATTAAATTGAATTGAACTGAAATGAACGCGCCTGATGATGACAAATGTATAATGTTTGCGGGCACAAGTATATGTCGTTAAGGAGTCTGCGTCAAGACTGTACAAGCACCACTGGCATTGAGCCTCTCTCCCATGGGAGATAGGTACGACGAAATGTGTGCTCGACCGCATCCCTCTGACCAGGGAGGTGTGAGAGACCTCCCTGCTCTGACCATGGAGCTACTCCATGCTCTGACACATTTTCAGACCAGGTTACGCTTTAAGACCGTAACAGACGACTTTCACAAGCCAACGTAAAAATACACGGAAATACATAAGTTAAATACCACTACGGAGGAAATGACTCCATCCCGACACTGACTAGTCCTATGGCCCATCAGTGCAACTTTGAATATAGATTCATGAGTCGTACAGCCCACGAGTTCGACACAAGGCAAATAAGGCCCATGAGTCCGTCACTATAGGCAAACAATGCCCACGAGTTCGACACGAGGCACAGAAGGCCCACGATTTCGACCTATGCAAAATCGGTTCAAGAGCTCCGACATAACATCACGGTGCATAATGTGTCGGTGCGTGGGTCTTCTTTGCTGAGTGTCGAACTCGTGGGTTGAATAAAGGGATAACTTCTCGCTTGTCATAGCTGATAAGTAATATTTTCTCAAAATAAACCTGACATGCTTTTTTTTTTTTTTTGGGGGGGGGGGGGGGGAGTGGCATATTTATATATCATAGGCCTATTGCTGACCACTATACCAGATTCAAACATAGTACTAGGACCTATAGTTCTTTTCATAGTTCACTTAGTGTCGCATTTTGGTCTGTCCATATTACGCGCGTTCACCACTCAGTCTAGAAATGATATAAAACACAATGTTCAATAGACTTTCAGAGCTGTTATTTTCTTCTCTCATAAAAATCAAGCCATTCAACTGAAAAAAAACCCAACAAATTTTAAATGAACATTTTATAGTTTGACCTTCTTATGTTAGTACATAGATTTCTGTCCAGCGTTACACGTGTTCACCCAAAATTTTTCATTTTGGCATAAATTTTAATAGATTACTTGTTTCAAGCAATTTTGGGGCAAAGTTACGTCTCGTTTAAGTGTTCTAGAAGATCAGATGGCATTGGAGGACACTGCACATTGGAAACAGAAAATAAAGAGACATTCCTGAAAACTACCCTTTTACTGTGGAAATGCCCAATTACACTTAATTAATGTTTGTTAAGTCGTCTTCATTTGCTGAACTTTCGACAATTGCAAGTAATCTAAAGAAAAATGAAAGCCAATGTGATGATAACACAAATGTAAATGTGTGCAAAAATCATTATGCTTGCTGTTATACCGTAATGTGAAATATCTAATTCATCGCAGATGGAAAGGGTGTCTATCCGCAAAAAAAAAAAAAAAAGGAAAAGAAAAATGAGAACAAAGCTGAAACATACAGCAGACTGAGTGAATGCTGCAATATAAGTTGGTGCAGCCATCGCTGGATGAGAGGAATTCTTCATTACGTGACGTCACGTATGAACAACGATATAAAGAAAACACGAAGAGAATTCTACAAGATTTCATCTTTTATGAAAAGTGCATTTTCCCAAGGGTAATTTCTTAAGGGTAACAGCATTCCCTTGCTTTCTGAGAGAGAAGAGTCAAGTGATCTTCCATTATGCCAAAGAAGTAAAAATATGTCTTTTTTCTATCGTTCTCCATACATTATGTCACAATGCCTTTAATATTTCTCAGCAAGTTATCCCTGGATAAAAAATTCATACATCTTGAGCGGATTGTTCGATTTCCCTTAAACTAAATTGATGTGCCCTACTTTATTGCCGCATTCCGTCAAATCTCACATCATATTTAGGTTTCATTCTCTTTTAAATCTGCAGTGGTGATCCGACGGTGGTAAGCAACAGCTTAAGTATCACAGACCTATATCTTTATTGTCTGCGAAGTTCAATGTGTTCTAAAGACTAATCATGCACGAGTGAGGTGATTTGTTAATACGTACGAATGACATTTTTACTACCAAAAACCGGTATTTACATATAAGGGCTATTTCACATGCATAACACTCGTTAGACTAGTGGACAGAATATGAAATGCATTTGAAAATCATGAATTGATGTGGTGGATTACTTTAGACATATTTAATGGCATTTGGTTGTAAAGATCATAATAAATTCATGACGAAAATGGAACATTAGGTAGGAATGTGCAGTATCTTTTTTTCATTTACAGCCACGTGTTTAATTATACAAAGTATACCCTTCTAAAAAATAACTTAGAATTACGCTCTGTAGATACAAATGTCAATGTCGGTACTACGGTGTCTCCAAATCTTTGTCTTTATCAACTATTTATCATGCTTATAATGTATTATAACTCAATGATAAAAACCGTTTTCCTTATCATTCTGTTCATTGTGTTCTGTATGGTAATTTATATCACATGTACTGTAATTACGTCACAGATGTATGTGAAATGAAAATTGCTGAAATTGTAGAAACTATATTGAATATAATATTTGTATATGTTTGATCATATTGTTAAAAAGAATTGTAAATTATGCCACACGTACAGAGAATAGATCAAATCATATCAAATCGTATCTATTAATTAGAAATTTTTATCAATGTGTACAGATCTGACTACTATTACTATTATTATTATCATCACGATAATCATTCTTATCATTATTTATCTATTCATTTGACATTTCAGCATAAACTAAAACAGACAATCATATTACATTATATAATGAATGTGGTGATTCTAGGTGCAGACCCCTGGTTGCCAGGAGAGAAAAAGGCAAACTTTTTATCATCGAGTCTCGAGGCCTTCCTCCCCGACCAGTGCATGCACCCGGAATCAGCTATATCAATGTAAAACAATCATATATTAATATCAAAGGATAAATAATAACGCTCGACAAATATATAATGCAAGTACAAATAAAGAAAAATATACAATAAACCTAAAACTACAATCTGTCACTTGAGAAAATGCGGTTTATATTGTAATCTTACTTCAGGCTATAAGCAAAACTTAAGTTTCGCTCTCTATATTTTGGTAACAAACATCACGTGGAACAATGTGCTCAACACTTCCTCAGACACTATTTTATTTGGGCGGGGTTGTAAAAGCCATATCAACAACTGCTCTTGTGTCAATAGGTCACAGTACAAATGAAATAAATAAGGCCTACAAAATCAGAGCGATTCATACATTTTCATATTCAAAAGATAAAACTCACGCATGAGCGAAGTTGATTTGGCCTGTTGTACAAAAAAAAAAAATCAAAATAAAACCATTACATAGAGTCAACGGAAGGCTATCCCAAAATATTAGTGGAATATCTGTGAAATATCGGGAACAATTAAGTAGTTGAATGTTTTGCTGCACATCTCTTGGTACTGAATGACCATAAAACTAGTTAAATTATTTTAGGCTAGAAATAACGTAGTTTAAGAATGATGATTATTTTGCAGATATGCTACTAGTGATTCTAAATGTCAAAAAGCGCTTGGAGCAAAATGTCCTTGGAGTATTAATTGACACTGCGTTATCTCGAAAGAACATAATATTAGTGATGTTTGTTTCAAAGTTAGCAGGATAATAAAAGCATATGCACACAAACACACCAACACAGACGGACACACACACACACACACACACACATATATGTACATATATATATATATATATATATATATATATATATAACCATATGTACATATAATTATGTCACTAAACGTATGATTATCTTTCCCCATATTGCATACTACAGATTTAACGGCTCGCAAGGAAAACAAACAGAGGCCGATTTCTCAAGATGGTCAAAGGCCACTTTTATTCGCACGCAACTCGTTGAACAGGCATTATACACAGAGCAGTCTCACTTTGGTTTTATAATTCTGTAAAGTGAAGACGTATTCCCTTCACCATCCTCGCAATGTCTCATGTACCGAATGACAACCCTCGCGGACAAAGCGGAGGTCGGGCGATTCTGTGGATGATACCAAGATCGATCTCGACGGCGTTTGCGAAATGCATGTCGGGGATTCCAGGCTGCGAGGTGTGGATAGAACCGTTTGGCATCAGCCACTTGGGAATGAGGCTACTGGAGAAACATGGGATCACAGACTGTCCCATGAGCTATGATGGCCACGAGAGGGAGTTCAAGATAACTGCCAAGGAGCTAGAGAACTTTGCACCCGGAACCACTTTCTTTCCAGATAGACTACCGTAAGTTTACTAAGCGTCTTCGACTCCTGTTCACCAAGGCGTGTCAATGATTAATTTTCAGTAATGACAAATGGTTAAATATTTGGACTTAAAGATCAGTTCATCTGTATGTAAGTAGGTGTTACAAAAATAAACATTTCCCACTTTTGATCCTTAATAGTTCAAAAATATACATCAGATAACACTGACATTGATATGAGCAAAAGCGGAATAGTGTACAATTTTTTGGAGGTAATTCCTTTAACGGCGCTAGTTGTTAAAAGGGGTTTACACTCGCTCACTGGCTCGTTTTTTTTTGTTTTTTTTTTGTTTTTTTTTTTTGCCTTTGAGGGAGTCCGGCGCTAGTCGGAGCCTGAGAGCAGGCGGCATACGCAAAGAGCGCCGCCGAAAACATGAACGAGTGATCTCCTTTGATGGTTCCCGATGGCGCAACCGCATTAGGACGCTTAGCAGTGCGCGTGGGAAAGCTGAACATTTAGCGTGGGAAAGCTGAACATTAACGTGGGAAAGTTTAGCAGTTAATGTGAGAAGGGTGGATTTCACGGAGAGAGCATCAATTTCGGGCCCTCGCTTAAATTACCCACCCCATAACCATCCCTACACTTTTTCCTATTAAAAATGCGTTGATTATTTGTGAAAGTTGTCGATACACAAGTAAATTTGGAATTACTCGTAGTATAATTAAATGCCTATTGACCTATGGATGTGGCAGGTAATAGACATTGAGGAAAGTTGTGCTGTACAGCCAAAACTAATTATTGAATTAATAGGAATTTCATTTTTGTACCTTATAGTTTGAGATCGTTGTTCTTAAACAAGTGTGGACGGATATCGCGCTTAAAGCGGATTATAGGTCCGAGTGATGAGGGAATCGCAATGTGTGATCGTCTAAGGGATCCCAGACAAGACTATCTTGTTGTCGAAGTCTAGCTTGGCAGGTTAGGGCTTTTCCGCCATTTTTTCCTCAAAGGTTTTTTTTTTTTTTTTTGGCAGTTTTTCACCCAATCCTGGGGTCTCCTTCCCTCCGGGGACGCGCGCGGCTTCGCGCCATGGACGCGCGGCGGCGCTGAGGCTGTGTTCCTCACGGTACGGTGGGCCCATGGGGTGACACAAATCTGGGTGGCCTCACTTCGTGTTCAGGTGCGGTGCTGCGCGTCTTTTCTGGTGGGGATTGGTAGAGGCGGAAAGTGTTCATTTCTGGGCCTCTGCGTAGATGTAGTTTATACAGTACATGAAATGTTTTCCACTTGTTATGTCAAACTCATAGGGAAGGTTGTATTTCGGAATGTTTGTTTTATTAACAATTGTTATTGTGGCCATTTTATGCATCAAGAGGCACCGTGAGGAAAGTCGGCGGGTCACTAGAGCCGAACACTTTTCTGATGCAGGGGGCTTTTGTATATGGGTCTGTACGCGCTTGTGGGTTCCGAGCTGAGTGGGCTCGCCTGTCAATCAGAGAAGTCCATTGTAGTTATATACTCGATGGGGATACTTCTCGGATTACCATGCAGGGAGTCCTCCGACAAGGGCCTAAGAGGCAAGGCGGGATCCGGGGTGCTTGTTAGTCCACTTCCTGGACTGTATTCGTAGTGTGCCCGCGTGTGTACGGACGTACGTTGATGGTGTCTGTATGTACACTGTACACTGTAATACACAATTCACCCCTCCTGAATACAATTTTTTTTCGGGAGTACCAATTGGCGGAGTGTCGCAATCAGCGGTTAGGCGCATTGGGTGGGTGCCGAGTGTGTGGGGACTGCGGATGATAAAAATCGTCCAGTATCTGGACTAGGTGCTTGTCTGTAGGTGGCCCGTACGCAGAGAGCACTGCAATATGTTGTATTCCACGGTGGCAGTGCAGATGCTCGTCATGAGATGAATACACATTCGCGGAGAGAAAACCCGGGTCCTTCCAGAGTTAGACATAGCAGTGGCGTGTTTGAAAGCATTTACTACTTTGATAATATTTCTGTTTGTCGATGTAAAATTCCCGAATCCTGAAACCGGAAAGTATAATTATGTATAACAAGCATTGGTATGATCATGTTGCTACTTTCTCGTCTATATAGTCTAAAACCCTACCATGTTATCATGAGTAACTATGTTATGCAATGTGGTAAGCACTTTTTGTTTTGGTAAACTTGTTCTCTCCAATACGAACATGCATACGCCATTCTCAGTTTGTATTATGTCGGATAAAGTGCAGTGAGTGTAATTTGAAAATAATAGCATAAATCAGTTTCATTGAATGTTCTCTGAAATGCAAATGCATGTTGATTTGTGTCGATTTATGATACCCTCAACATCACTTTTGCGGTGAAACGAATATCTAGAAGTATTCCATACATTTAAATTTTTTTTCTTCTATTTTTCTTCATATTACTTGGATACGGTATGAACGTCAACAGCTTCATCAACTATACCACAGTGATTCCAGGTGTCTTTCTAAAGGAGTAGGTATGATGTGAGGTCACATTTAAGTCTATATGCCTACATGAAGTTTAAAGAAAAATGGACAATACCTACTATGCGACAGGGGAAAAACTAAGAATTCACAATTTTATGAGAAAACACTTCACAGTAATTATATTATGTAAAATCATGATTTGTGGTTTCATTTGTATCTTTAAAGGTTTGCATCTATCAAGAAAAAGTTGGAGGAATCAACCAGTAAATATGTTTTCGTTAAGGATGAATGCTATGCCATGTCAAGTGATCAGAGACGGCAGTTCATCCCAAAAGGATACCAACACGCCTTCATTATCCGGCACCCTCTACTAGTGTACAGGTCTATGAGAAAGGCGTCCTTCGCACAGTATCTAGAAGGCGGCATTCTGAAGTTCAACGAAACTGATGAAAGTTCCTTCGACTTCCGCCCTTATGCCAAGGAGTATGACCTAAATGCCGTCTTCCAGCAGCATCACGAGCTCTGGACCTACATACGAGATCGTATCAACCCGTCACCCTTGGTCATCGATTCGTCTGCTCTTCTCACCAACCCCGCCCCGATACTTCGAGAGTTCTGTGAAGCCGTGGGTTTCCCCTACTCAGAGTCGCTCCTACAATGGTCCGAGTCGCCTGAGGTAGCCAAGTTATGGAAATGGCCAGGTGATGATATCTATAAGAATAAAGCCTTCTTGGGCGTGTCCATGAACAGCACCCATTTCACTCCACCAGCAGCGGTGCCACCCTGGGAGGAGGTAACAGACGATGTGCGGGAGCTCGCCGAGAAAGCGATGCCGTACTACGAAGACATGCTTAAACATCGGCCTATTGAGTAGTCAGTAAAAATGGTTTATCGGTCTTTACTAAACAAGCACATCATGTTACAAAATCTTGAAAGGAAGCAGTGCATATGCTGAGTACATCATTTGAGAAGGTAGTAAACATTACCAGTCACAAAGTAGTTCAATTTTAGGCAAGAATTTTTATGACTTTGTGCAATATACAAACCTGCCATAAAGGGGATCACCGAATTACATAATAGTGTACAAATCTATCAAGCTAATTAAAAAGTGTAACTATGAATGCAGCTTTTATAGTTGTTTTTTCGGCTGTTGTATTTTTGGGGAACAATTATTGTGACTCTCAGATTTCTTTATTATTGAGATGAATCAACAATAAATGGATTATTTCTGTACAGTTTTGATATCACTTTATTCCATCGTGATTTAACGATAATTTAGTTCAATGGCACATTTTGGCAGTTTTTAAACATTTCTCGACTAAGAGGACATTGCGTTACCTATCAATTTACGACTACTTGTTCTTTACGTCGTTATAGATAAAGCTATATATGGACTATAGACCTAAAGGCATTTGGTTGTACAGTATATAGATCACAACATATTCACAATGAAGACGGAACATTATCCTGAGATGGTTAGTTGTTCCACGGGTAAGTTGTTACATGATAAAATTCTCTAAATCTAAACAAAAGATGGCGTTACATCACATCAAAACATATATCCAACGACATCTGCGTGCGAAATTTGATCATTCCTGAATATTCTATGAAGAAGTTAGCTCCAAAAACATTTTTCAGGTGTCTGAGACAAAATGTGAACATATTCATTCTTTTTTTTATTTCATGAAAATGATTCACGTCCAGTGAATTATGGGTAGGGCTTATGTGGGTGAAGGAAGTGTGTTTTGGCCGTCTTTTGGTGGGTGTAGCACCGTCTGATGTTTGAGTGTGGATGAAGCACGTGTGTTTAAAGTTATTCACTGGGTCAGGTTGTTTACACTGTAACAACTTGCCCTTTCTGTTGAGTATTATTGAGGTGCAGCAACTTACCCCGAAGAAATGTCAGTTTAGTTACTATTTGTTAAGTATAAGAAGTCTAATCTAGAATGTCATGTAGGTTTTATTACATTTCTGTGCCGTTATGATGAAGCGTATCATTCAGCTGTTAAAAGCTACACTCTTCCATCAATAAAAAAAAATCATTTGCTTGCAGGAGAGCATTTAGCTACATGAAACAAACAAAAAAAGTTATGCTGCACGATAAACCTATGTATTGCTGTTCGGTACGTAGGTCTATTTTTTTTTTCGAAGTATAGTAAAGCTTGCACTGTATTGGAGAATAAACGTCGTTATCCCTTTAATTCGTGATCAATGTTGTTTATGTAAATGTTCGTCATACTGGGTATCTATCTCTGTTTTAATGTGAAGCATCCCATTAGAGTAGACATAAATGAACAAGCGTGCACGAACATTTACAGAAAGACAGAGACAGAAATACAAACACATACATGTGTACAAACATGCACACACCTATACGGGTAGACAATATTCATTAACATTCATCATTAGATCTGCTTTTACCCCATTTACGCATACTTTCTAAATCGTAACAAACAAAAAACAAACAAAAAACAACCCAAACAAACAAACAAACAAACAAATCTATACCCCCAATCCTCTTAAAAGAGCGATTACCAACCACCGACAATCACTTTTGGGGACATTTTTTTTTTTTTATAGACGTAATTAGTGAAAATATAGCATCTTGTGTGCATCAGCTTAAAAATTCTATAAGGCTCTTTACCATGAGAGGCAGGCACCCCTCTCGAGTGCACTTTTCCAGTTCGTTTTTCCAAATATTCCTCATTCCCAGTGTTTGTTTTGTTTGTTTGTTTGTTTTTTTGGAAAAACATATTCATCATTATGAAGGTCCATTGTAATTAATCCAGAATATTTAGGAATTATCTTCATAATTGTTATTCTATTTGAACTTACCTCTATGAATTATGAAAACCTATTGTAAGATAGGAACCCTGAACTGCGACAGAAAAAAATAACAAAAACAATTCTCTCTCTAGAGGCAACGTCAACAACGCTGGTTGTATAGAAACGGCTGGTATAGAAAGTGACTCCACTCCAGGTTATAGCTTAACTATAAATGTATTAGGTAGCAATACGTTTACATACAAGTTTAGGCTATTTGTTTTTGCATTCCTTGCAGGTGAAAATGAAAATAAGAATTCAACACTCAAACCCTGAAAACTCTTTGAAAGGGCATTACCCATATATCGTTTTGGCTATCATAAAGAGAATAGCAACATAGGCCCTATTGAATTTAACAAATATGACCAGTAAGTCGTAGTGCTTTCTCTTAGTGCATTAAAAAAATATGGAATGATTGTCACATAGCCTCGATGTTTCATAGGTACGGACAGAACCTTATAAATCTCAATTTGAAGCTTATGTCATGATAGTGACCATGATGATTGCTAGCCATAATTGAAATGAGGCGTAAAAAAAAAAACTCCACAGTTTTGAACATAGGTAATCATTAAAGTGACCTTAAATGGTGATCGAGACTTTAAATCTGTGAAATAAGAACCTGAATAAGATGCCCAGAAACTTATAACAATTGTACTCTTAGAAAGGGGTTGTCATTCATGAGTGTATACCCTTGCTACCTTTAACACGAAAAGCAGACATGTTGATGTTACTCGTGAGAAAGCCTCCCTGTCCCACAGCCCCTGTCCCTTGAAAGAAAAAAAAAAGGGGGGGGGCTGTACCAGTCTTTATTCTACTTACAATCTTAATAGATACAAAAATCTACTATTTCATCAACAGTGCGCAGCATAAACCCCGAGATGAAAAAAAAAAAAGAAATCTTCCTTTTGTGGGAGGGGGTGGAGAGCTGAGTGCCCTTATAAAGTCAGGAAGCTTTTGTGATGATTGTGTGCTTTAAGAAACATTATCCAAACATTATCAAAAACATCTATAACAGAGAAGCGCTACTACTAGGGAAAGGAGAATGTGAGTCGCGTATACTACAAAGCTGCTGGTGCCGCTGTCTAGCCCCGTGTGCACACATTGACTGGATACGTAGGTCCCAAATTCTGAACAGAGTGTAAAGATGAGGAGCACGGATGCAACGTAGGACCAAAATAAAGAGAAACAAAAATGAAAGGCAGAAATACCTGGTGCACTAACAGAATCTTCTCAATACATTAATAGTGATATACAGACAACCACATTCTGCAGATGTAAGAACAGTTGATTTAACAATGTTGACAATAGTGTAGTAGTATGATTTGAATAACGGTGAAAAGAGAACAACTCGACATGCGAGTCCTCGGAGGAGATACGGGAAACCTAAAGAGTGAACATACAAGTACTAACATTCAAAGAAAATTTGGAATTAATTAGAATTACCAGCCAGTATAGCACTAAGGGGAATACAACAAGCCAGCTGTTCACGCGTTCCGAAATCTTAGGGTATCAAAAGGGGTACTGGTGTGAAGGAATTTAAGAGCGCAAACAGAGAGGCTTAGCTGATATGAATAACAACAACCAACACAGCAGGTAAAGGCACATAAACAAGAAAGAAGGAAATTTCAATGGACTTACGCAATGTAATTATTCAATAAATTATGTCTTAATTTGTATTTGAAGGTCTACAAAGACAAACAACCTGCGAGTTCTATGGGGAGATCGTTCCAGTACTTCGGCCCTGCATACATAATTGTTTTTTTTTTTTTTTTTTTCGCAAAAATGGTTCGGGTACGTGGTAGGTGATAATCGTCACGTTGGCGGGTGGGATAGTTATGAATAGAGTAATTTCTTTTAAACATATGCAAAAAAATATCAGGAAGATCATTTTTTGATAATTTGTACATGAATATCCCTAAATTGTAATAAAACAAATCTGACAATTTCAAAATTTTGCTCTTATGGAAAAATTCATCTGTATGAGATAGATACCCAGTCTTATTAATTATTCTAATAGCGCGCTTTTGTAAGAGAAAGAGCGAGTCAAGCAAAGACTGGGTCGTGTTACCCCATGCCAGTATTCCGTAGTTGAGGTAAGGGGAAATCATAGTCGAGTATATAATTTGCAATATATTGGTGGGGAAGTAATCTTTCAGTTTATTTAGAATTCCTGCATTCATAGATAAAACTTTGGTTAAAAAGTTGATATGAGACTTCCAAGATAAATCGCTATCAATATACAGTCCTAGAAACTTAACACTATCAACCTTCGTTAAATTAATGCCATTAATTTGGACATGACCAGGAATAAATTGCAAAGAGTTACTGAACAGCATATAATATGTTTTATCAATGTTTAGTGATAACTTGTTGGCATGAATCCAGGATTGAACAAGTTTCAATTCGCTGTTTAACATATGAATAAGCGTATTAGGATTACGATGTGAAAGAAATAGATTTGTGTCATCTGCAAAGCATATAAAAGAAAGAATCTCTGATGAATTTTGGAGATCATTTATGTACAAGATGAATAGTAGCGGGCCGAGTAGGGAACCCTCGGGGACACCACATGTAATTGATTTCATTGAGGACTCATGACCATTAAGATAAACATACTGCTTTATATCAGTAAGATAATCTCTAAACCATTCTAAAGCCGTCCCGCGAATGCCGTAATGGCTTAACTTATAAAGGAGAATATCGTGGTCTATCGTGTCAAAAGCCTTCGAGAAATCAATAAAAACACCGATGGTGTATGAAGCATCGTCAAGAGCATGTGCCACTTTATCAATAAAAGCCAATAAAGCGTGGGTTGTGCTGTGTTGCTTTCTGAAACCGAACAGAAAATTCGAAAGAATATTACAATTAATAAGAAATCTAAGAGTTCTTTTATGAACAAGCTTTTCCAAAATTTTTGAAATTGAAGTTAAAAGAGATATCGGGCGATAATTATAAACATGTTCTTTAGGACCCTTTTTGTATATAGGAACAACTCTAGCGACTTTCATTTTATCAGGAAATTTTCCGCTTTCATTATCATTAATGCGACACGCTTGAAAAGCATTCTATGCAGGTTGTATAGTTACCCAGGGTGAATTGTACAGTCTGTTCTTTTTGTTCAGGATGGCATCTGCAAATGGGTGCCATCTGATCTGAATACAGTATCAGCCGAGTACTATATTTCTCCACTCACGCAGTGAACCGGCTGCACAGTGTATTACAGGAAGTGTAACTTGCTCAAATTTGGTGTGTGTCTTGGTCACTAGTGTTGCCCTTGGCAACCTTGTTCTTATCCTAAATCATGTAAAGAGTGGCGATTGGCGGTCCCTCAGTGTTGATCTTGTTGGGGCATAGGGATGGGGTGATTTTTTGCTCTGCAGCTGTGGGAGAGGAGAAATCCGTATAGAATGAATGAAAAAAAGAACGGTTTATTCATAGATGTTCCTTGTGAACAAGCCCATTGCTGGTTTCCTCCAAATGGATTCCTCAAGCATAGGTTTCCTTATAGGATGTAGGTGTTTTACCCGGCGGGCATGACGGTTGTCAAGTCACTTTATTGTGATGAGAGCCTGCACGATGTCATGATCCATCTCAACCAAATCTAATTGTATGATGTGATAAATATGTTGTTATTATTCTCTGTATTTATTAAACCTACCTGCAATTTATGTTTTGTTGTTGTTATTGATAAATACCTTTTTTGATAAAGTAATAACAAGTTTAAATATAAAATAAAAATGTTTTCGGTTTTTTTTTTTCTTTCTTTCTGGATCGAAATATTTTTTTAATCAATATCCCAATTCAGAACCCCAACAGCTGATGTTTTGAAAATCGAGGTATTAGTATGCTCCCAAAATACCCAACCTTTTAGCAGCCAACGTACGCAAGTTACATTTCATTATCATTAATGCATTTTATGAAGGTTGTTTAGTTAACCAGGGTGAATTGTCCAGTCTGTTCTTTCTATTCAGGATGGCATCTGCAAACGGGTGCCATCTGAACTGAATACAGTATCAGCCGAGTATTATATTTTTCTCCATTCACGCAGTGGACCGGCTGCACAGTGTATTACAATATAATATGTTAACCTGTATTTTGTTCGAATTTGGTGTGTGCCTTGTTCGCTATAGAGTTGCCCTTGGCAACCGTGTACTTGCACTGTATAGTGACGGTTGGCGGTCCCAGCGTGTCGGTCTTATTGGGGCATAGGGATGGATGGGGTGATCTTTTGCTCCGCAGTTATGGGAGAGGAGAAATCCGTTTGGAATTAATGATAAAAACGGTTTATTTATAGATTCTGTTCAAGCCCATTGCTGGTTCTCTCCAAATGGATTCCTCGGGCATGGGCTCCTTTAGATTGTAGCTGTTTGAGATTTGTACCCGGCAGGCATGATGGTTGTCAGGTCACTTTATTGTAATCTAGAGCCTGCACGGGGTAATGGTTCATTGTAATTAAATTTATGTTTATATCATAATGCATGTGATAAATATATTGATATGATTGTCGGAATGTTATTGTGCTTAGAGCCAGCACGTGATATGGTCCGTGGCAACCAAATCCACGTCTATACCATTATCCATGTGAGAGATATTTATTATGATTCTCGATATTTACTAAACCTACCTGCAATTAATGTTTTCTTGTTGTTGTTGTTGTTGTTGTTGTTGTTGTTGTTGATAAATACCCTTTGTGATATAATAATACAAGTAATACGTTTTAAAAAATGTGTTTTGTTTGTTTTTTCTCTTTTGGTCGAAATATTTTTCTGATTACTTGGCATCCTAATTCAAAACTCCAACAACTGATGTTTTAAAAATTGAGGTATACTCCCAAATTACTCAACTTTTTAGCAGTAAACGTACGCAAGCTACATCCATTATCATTAATGCAACACGCTTAAGCATTTGATGCAGGTTGTGTATGGTTACCCAGGGTGAATTGTACAGTCTGTTCTTTTTTGTTCAGGAAGGCATCTGCAAACGGTATGTTATATTCTTCTCCACTCACGCAGTAGACCGGCTGCACAGTGTATTACAATACAATATGTTAACCTGTATTTTGTTCGAATTTGGTGTGTGCCTTGCCCATTAGAGTTGCCCTTGGCAACCGTGTACTTGCCCTATATACTAGCGGTTGACGGTCCCAGCGTGTGGATCTTGTTGGGGCACAGGGATGGGGTGATCTTTTGCTCTGCAGCTATGGGAGAAGAGAAATGCGTATAAGAATAAATGATAAAAACGATTTATTCATAGATATTCCTTGTTTTCAAGCCCATTGCTGGTTCTCTCCAAATTGATTCCTCGGACAAGGGTTCCCTTAGACTGTAGCTGTTAGAGATATGTACCCGGCAGGCATGGTCACTTTATTGTAATCTAGAGCCTGCACGGGGTAATGGTTCATTGTAACTAAATCCATGTTTATACCATAATCCATGTGATAAATACGTGGTTATGATTCTCGGTATTTTATTGCGTTTAGAGCCTGCACGGGGTTATGATCCATTGCAACCAAATCCACGTCTATACCATAATCCATGCGAGAAATATTTTGTTATGATTCTCAATATTTACTAAAACTGCCTGCAATTAATGTTTTGTTGTTGTTGTTGATAAATACCCTTTATGACATAATGATAATAAGTTAAAAAATGCGTTTAGGTGGTTTTTTTTTCTCTCTCTCTTGGTCGAAATATTTTTCTGATTAATTGGCATCCCAATTCAGAACTTCAACAGCTGATGTTTTAAAAATCTACGTATGCTCCCAAATTACTCAACTTTTTAGCAGTCAACGTACACAAGCTACATTTCATTATCATTATTGCAACACGCTTAAACATATTATACAGGTTGTATAGTTACCCAGGGTGAATTGTCCAGTCTGTTCTTTCTATTCAGGATGGCATCTGCAAACGGGTGCCATCTGAACTCACAGTATCAGCCGAGTATTATATTCTTCTCCACTCACGCAGTGGACAGGCTGCACAGTTTATTACAATATATTATGTCAACTTGTAACTTGCTCGAATTTGGTGTGTGCCTTGTTCGCTATAGAGTTGTCCTTAGCAACCGTGTACTTGCCCTATATACACTGGCGGTTGGCGGTCCCAGCGTGTTGGTCTTGTTGGGGCATAGGGATAGGGGTGATCTTTTGCTCTGCAGCTATGGGAGAGGAGGAATCCGTATAGAATTAATGAAACAAACGGTTTATTTATAGATGTTCCTTCTGAACAAGCCCATTGCTGGTTCTCTCCAAATTGATTCCTCGGGCAAGGATTTCCTTCCTAGAGTTGCCCTTGGCAACCGCGTACTTGCCCTATATACTGGCGGTTGGCGGTCCCTATGAAACTTGAGATGTCTTCTCTTCTGTCATAACACAATACGTATTATATACATTATGTTCCTTCTACTGAATGGATAAAGAATAATAAATTACCGGAGTTTTATTACAACTTATTTTGTATATATTAGTACGCTTATGACAAACTGTTTTCTTTATGTTTGTGCCAACTAAGATCGTATTAATGTTATGTATAGGACGACCCTGTTTCTTTTGTAGATAACGTTATGTCAAGAGACAACGATATAACGTGCAACTGCAATATTGCAACAATCTCCACAGTCAAATTGTTCTCTACTGCCCTCTACAGGTGCCCTCGTGGACTCAAGCAACGGACAACACGCTCACCCTTTAATACGCAATTCAATAGACACAGCATTCAATTCAATTAATGATGATGACTTTCCTGAAATGGCAGGACCTTCGTTTGTACAAAACGAATCAAATATCAATCAAAATGACACTTTTTTTGATAATTATGTTTCCGACAGTTTTAATTCATCGCCGCAAGAATTAGATTATGATTTTGACACAGAGAACCAATTGCAAAGTCCGTCTTCTGAATATCTTACTCAAACCCAATTTAACAATGTTGTCAAGGAGTATGATAGTACTATTTTTTCTCTTTTACAGTTTAATATTAGGAGTATTAATAAAAATTTCGAAGAATTGAGGTTATTTTTAAATAGTCCCATTATGCACAATATTTCGGCGGTAGGTTTAACCGAAACCTGGCTCTCTCATGACTCCAGTCTTCCATTCGCTCTTGACGGGTACGATTAAGTGGTTAATAACAGACAAAATAGGGTAGGTGGAGGTGTTGCCATATATGTTTCACAAAATTATGATTATGTAGTTCGTGATGAGTTTAACAGTATGACTGATTCCTTTCAGTCTTTATTTATTGAAATCACAGTTCCAGGCAGTAAAAATATAATCATAGGTGTATAGACCACCAAGCGCGAATACTACATTATTTTTAGATTATCTATCGGATTTGGTTAAAACAAAAAAACACTTTTTATTAATAAAAAAATTGTTTCATAATGGGTGATTTCAATGTAGATTTATTAAAAACAGAATAATATGTCGCAAGATTTTTTTGAAATATTTTTATCTGCCTCTTTAATATCTAAACCCACACGTATAGTTAATGAATCCGTTTCTCTTATTGATAATATTTTTATAACATTTTTCCTCCTCCCGATTCTTTTCTAGTACTCTCAGATATCACCGGTCACTTCCCCATCTCGACTGGTTTTTCTTTGAATGAGACAGTTAATAATAAAAAACAATCGTGTATTTAAACGAAGAATTACACATGAAAGTATAGCCAGGTTAGGTGCTAGATTAGACACCGCAGACTTGTCCTGTATCTTTGATACAGAATGATGATGTTAATTTGTCTTTTGAATATTTTATGAAGACTTTTATCCAACATTTGGACATTTGTATTCCAAAACGTAGAGAAATATCAGCTAATTATAAAAAAATACCTAGGCTCCCATGGATTTCAAAATCGCTCAATAAATAGAAAGAATAATTTATATTACAGATTTAAATGAAACGTACTGAGCAATCAAAGTTGAAATATACTAGTTACAAGAATACTTTGACGAAAATTATACGTATAGAAAAGAAAAAATACTAATCAGTTACAATTTTACAGGCATGATATGAAAAATTTATGGAAAGTTTTAAAGCAAGCCATGAATATATCAAATGTTAAGTCAAATATTACAAAAATTAGATTCGATGGCGAAATTTTTGAAGATCCTCATCAAATTTGTAATATTTTGAATAATTATTTTTCTACAACTGGGGAAAGCCTGACAAGTAATATTCCTCCCTCCATAAAACATTTTCCCGAATTTTTGGGTCAACCAAATTCTAGTTCAATATTTTTTGATCCAACATACACTCAGGAGATGATCAATATTGTCTCTGATTTTACTTCCAAAAAAAGTGCTGGACACGATGACATCAGCGATTTTCTTTTAAAGGGGGTAACATCGTCAATTGCGGATCCTTTAGCTCACATATTCAATTTATCCCTTTTTAACGGCACCTTCCCCGGAAGTATGAAAACAGCAAAAGTCATCCCTGTGATAAATTAGACGTAAATAATTACCGACCAATTTCTTTATAAGTGCATTGTCAAAAATTCTTGAAAAAATTATTTATAAAAAAACTATTAATTTCTTTAAATTCAATAATATATTTTCGAATTCTCAGTTTGGATTTAGGGAGAAACATAGCATTACACATGCATTATTGAGTTTTATAGAAAAGGTGGCACATGCTATCGATAAATCTTCTCATCTGATGGGTTTGTTCCTGGACTTCTCCAAGTCCTTCGACACCATCAATCATGATATTTTACTTATCAAATTACATCATTATTTAGTGCGTGGGCCTTGGAGTGGTTCAGGAGCTACCTTATGAACAGGAAACAATATATCTCTCTAAATGGATGTAATTTACAAATGTTAAATATTAAATGTGGGGTGCCACAGGGAAGTTTATTAGGTCCTCTGTTGTTTAATGTTTACATAAATGATTTTTGTAGATCATCAGATGTTCTTTCTTTCATTCTCTTATGCAGATGAAATCTGAAATCTATTTTTTTTTCACACAATAATCTTCTTACCCTTGTTAATACAATAAATTCAGAATTAGAAAATGTTGCCCAGTGGATAAAAGCAAATAAGTTATCTCTTAAAGGTAGGGAATCCCATTTGCATGCCTTAAATGAAGAGTTGTATAAATACAGTGGTATGTTAAAGAGAGTATCATTTTAGAAACTCCCATAAAGTATTGAAAGTGGAATGTAACATTTAGTACATCTTTATTGACCGTTAGATTTTGAATTGAATTTTTTTTCGGGGCTCACCTTAAATTCCAGTACATTACTAGGCTACCTTTGCAGACCCATGCACTGCATGTGTGTCCATCATGTATATTTTGTGAAGAAAGTTCATCAAAACTTACAAACATTTCTATATACATTCTTGCCACACACTCTTATATGTTATTACATCAGCTCTTATACTTTTAGATTTGTGTTTATAGATTAAAAAAAAATACAGAAGACTGCAACAAAAAGGCTTAAGTGTGGCTGACACACAGAACTACTGAGTAGTTGAGTTTTGTGCATCATTCAAATTGCAGATAACTGTTGACTTCCAAATTTCTCAGCAGTGGCCTAAACAAGTCCCCTGAGGTTCATATTTAATGTTTTGCTGCATTTTGGGAGGTCTGTAAAAGGTATCCCCTACCTTTAATATTCAAAAAACAAAATATAATATGCTCTTTAGTAATTTTACTGAGGCATTACCTGTTGACATTGTTTTAGATGGTACTCCACTCGAAAATGTTTCCCACGTAAAATTTCTTGGAATAACAGTTGACAATAAGCTTTCATGGAAATTTCATATTCCAGTATATGTAAAATTATTTCACGTAATATTGGTATAATTGATAAGCTTCAGTTTTGTTTTCCTTTGTCGTCCCTGCTTGTACTATATTCATCTTTAATATTGCCATATTTAAATTACGGTATTCTCGCATGGGGAAATACGTATAAAACATTTTTAGATAAATTACTTTTTTGCAGAAGATATCACTCCGTATCATACCCATGTCATACTCATTTTTGTCCCATACTGACCCACTATTTTATGAGCATAAAATATTGAAAATTAATGATTTGTATTTGTTTAATTTAGGACAATTTATGTATAATTTTAACAAAATTAATCTTTCAAATATATTTGAAACAATGTTTCAAAGAAATCAATCCGTTCACAATTATCCAACAAGGCGATCAAATGACTTCCATTTGCCATTTCTGAGAACTTTGTTGGCTCAAAACACATTCATCTACGATGGGCCAAAGAATTGGAATTCACTTCACAACAATATTACAACAGCTCAATCTCTGATCTCCTTCAAGAACAAATTAAAATCATTTTTATTGAAATCTTACAACATCCAACCGAGTTAGTTTCCCTTTATCATCTCAGTCAAGTCATCATTCTTTTTTACATAAATCCTCCTTATAATTATGTTCCTGTCTGTGTTCTGAATATAACGATGTGTCTATTCTCTCTTTCTCCTGCATTATTACCAACATAATTACGTAAAATTAAAATGTTTTGCAATATATTCAATCCAGCTTGTATTTCATCACTTATTTTACATTATGGAATCTAGATTGCTTGCGTCGACGATGGCACGTGCTGTAGTCCCCCCCCCCTTTTTTCCCCCTTTTTTTGTCTTTTTTAAATCTTTTTTCCCTTTTCTTTCTTTTTCCCTTCCCAATCATCTTGATGTCAGTTGACATCGGTTCGTTTTATTTTGTTTTATATTGCTGTCTTGTGTATTTTCTGAGGGTCCCATATCGTACAAGCTCTGCTTCTTAGTGGGACCCTCCACTTTCATCCTCATCCTTAGTTGACTTGTTGCATTTTTTTTTTCATCTACTTCTCATTTTCATATGTACCTTGTCAAATTACATTCAGCAAGTATTACAAATATCCTGTACATATGCAATGTATATAATTTCTTTGTTTATTTGATGGAAGTGAAAATAAAGTTGAATCTTGAATCATGAATCTTGAATCTTAAGTCACTGCAATCGGTTCACCCTGAGACAGTGGTTACAAGCTTGAATTGGTCCACACGCCCTACGAATCAGGATCAGCCCCACATGATCAAAGGCCACTTTGCAAAATTAATTCGGTGAACAGACGCGATCACAAGCAGTCCCAGTAGGTGGTGCAGCTCTACAAAGTGAAGACCGATTTCAGATCTTCGTTCCATATCATACCTCGCAATGTCTCATGTACCGAATGACGACCCTGGCGGCGAAAGGGGAGGCCGTGTGATTCTCTGGATGATACCCAGATCGATTTCGACGTCGTTTACGAAATGCATGTCGGGGATTCCAGACTGCGAGGTGTGGATGGAACCGTTCGCCTTCTGCCAGTTTGCCTTGACGGAACTAGAGAAGCTTGGGATTAAAGACGAACCATTGAGCTATGGTGGCCACGAGAAGGAGTTCCAGACAGCTGCTGAGGCTATGGAGAAATACCTGCCCCAGTCTATCTTCTTCCCAGATAGACTTCCGTAAGTTTACCAAGCGTCTTTTACTCTTCGCCACCAGAGCAACGAGGAATTTTTTATTATAATAAATTGTTGACTCTGAGCCTAAAAATCAGTTCATTGCATGTCGTTATATGCATCTACACAGTTTTAACAATCCACACTTCAAGTATCTAAAGCTAAACTGGTATGATTGAACAATAATATTGATGGTGCAGCTTCTGATTTTCGATAATTTCTGAGCGTGGTAGGTTATATTCAAGTAATCACAGTTATAGTAGTAGCAATGATAAGCATTTGTTTGTTTGTTTGTTCATTTCCATCTGAGTAGATGGCTGGATAGCCCATATTCAGCTACGTTAAGCTGGTCTTCCATGGGGTCCAGTTGGATGTGAGGTGGGACCACTTCACCGGGTTAAACACCCTGCTCTTTGCGATGAATGAATGAAGCGGGATCTTTTATGTGCATGAGTTGTTACTCTCTCATACACGGGACCTTCATTTTATGTTCTATCCGAGGGACAGACTGTTTTGCCTCTTGATAGAGGGGACAGTATGCTTACACACAGCATTGCTCAGTCCAGACTCGGTTTCAAACCCGGGCCCTTAGGATCGTGAGGCAGACGCGCTACCGACTGAGCCAACTCACCGCCCAAGCATGATTATTGTGTAATGATAATAGTTGTAAAAATAACACTAACATTAATAACAAAATGATAATGACAATAAAGAATATACTGTGGTGTCCTCAAGAAGACCCTGCGAATGTCATTATTTAAGCATTTCCAGGTACCCATTTTTACACCTGTGATGGTGGCCCGGAGATTTGGGTTTGAGAGGGACATCATGAGTACAAACATCTCGTCCAAGGACGGCAGTACTCGGCAGGACTCGAACACGACGTCAAGAATATCATCAAACCACAGTGTCCCTGACTTGTCTTTCTAGAGTAAGAAGAAGAATCAACAATAGTTACTATGTGACAGGGAAATATGAATGATCCACTATTTTCTTAGATGAGCCATTGGCAGTAATAACTTTTGGTAAAATCATGATTTATGATTGTTCTATTTGTGTCTTTCTGATAAAGGTTTGCCACAATCAAGAAGGAGTTGGAAGAATCAACCAGTAAATATGTTTTCGTTAAGGATGAAAGCTATGCCATGTCAAGCGATCAAAAAAGACAATTCATCCCAAAAGGATACCAACACGCCTTCCTCATCCGGCATCCTTTACTCGTGTACAAGTCGATGAGAAAGGGGTGGTTCGCACAGCTCCAAGAAGCTGGCAAGCTGAAGTTCAACGAAACGGATGAAAGTTCCTTCGACTTCAGCCCCTATGCCAAGGGGCGAGGTGTCGATTCCGTCTTCCAGCAGCATCACGATCTCTGGACCTACATACGAGATCATGTCAACCCGTCACCGTTGGTCATTGATTCGTCTGCTCTTCTCACCAACCCCGCACCGGTACTTCGAGAGTTCTGTGAAGCCGTGGGCTTCCCCTACTCAGAGTCGCTCCTACAATGGTCCGGGTCGCCTGAGGTAGGCAAGTCGTGGAAGTGGCCATGTGAAAATGTCTATAAGAATGAAGCCTTCTTGGGCGTGGCCATATACAGCACCCATTTCACTCCACCAGCAGCGGTCCCGCTCTGGGAGGAGGTAACAGACGATGTACGGGAGCTCGCCGAGAAAGCGATGCCGTACTACGAAGACATGCTTCAGCATCGGTCTATTGAGTAAATAGTAAAAATGTATTAAAAAATCTTCGTTAAGCTAAGACGACCCTTTACAAAAACTGGTAATGAAGCAATACAGATTCATTTGGTGAGTCATCTTTTGAGAAAGTAATAAACAGGAGCACTTCTGGTATAGTCACACAGTATTTCAATTGTAAGCCAGAATTTCATATTCAATATAAATCTACCATGATTGAGATTATCAGATTACGTAATACTAATGAATCACGAGTCTTATGAGGTGTGACTACGAATGCAGCTTTGATTTTGTAGAATGGCTGTTTCATTTATCTTTTTTTTTTCTGGAACATGACCCATTGTCATGTAATCTATGGCTTTGTTAGTATTGAGATAAATCATAAACATAAAAACTGATTTCTGTACAGTTGTAATTTCACTACTTTAGTTCAATGCCACATTTTGGCGGTTTGTCAAAACTCTTGACTCAGAGGACATTGTATTATCCTCAAGATTAATCCTACTTATTTTGGATTGTTGTTTAGAGTCGCAATTATACGTTGTCGGTTTAAAGCTATCTTTGCAATGATAAAACAAAATATCAAGTTACCTAAATATAAAGTAACAGGATGTAGAATAACTGATTGTGTATCCTCATATTTTTATCTGTCAGCTCTTCCTTTTCATGCCACTATACCATGCAACAAGGGTCGACGTGTCCAATGCAATGCATACACAAGTCATACAATAAACAGTGGACTATATGGTACAGGAATGACGACAGTCACGTGCAGATTATGTTTCTTGTTTGTGAACGGACTCGTGACTACGTGTGGAGTCTATGAAGTGTAGAGCCTTCAAATAGAGATTGTTCAAATACACTGTTTGTAACCCCCGTCATACTGTGTCTATACAATGTATTTGATCAAAGGTTGATCAACAGACATGACAAAACACAACCGACTACATGTGGTCTACAATAACATTGTTCCTGCTATATGCAATGACAAAATGGTTGACACTTTCGAGTGTGGTAAAACATCAAGGGGCATGCAGATCACCACTATCATAATACCCTTGTGTTTACCAAACCGTCTGAGCCCAACTTCAAGATGTCATTACTTTAATTGTTGGACAAATTGGTAGCTTTGACGATTACACGCGTCTTGTTTTCTGCACATACATTTACAGTAATGCACGTAATGGTAATTGTTGACACTTTCGAGTGTGGTAAAACATCTAGGGGCAGATCACCACTATCATAATACCCTTGTGTTTACCAAATCGTCTGAGCCCAACTTCAAGATGTTATTACTTTAATTGTTGGACAAATTGGTGAAGATAACACGCGTCTTGTTTTCTGCACATCTTTAGTCTTTACATTTACAGTAATGTACGTAATGGTAATTGTTGACACTTTCGAGAGTGGTAAAACGTCAAGGGGCAAATCATCACTATCATAATACCCCAGTGTTCAGCAAACCGTTTGATCTCAACTCAGATGTCATTACTTTAGTTGTTGGACAAATCGGTAGCTTTGATGAGTACAGGCGTCTTGACTTATACCCTGTATATGCTAAACTAAATTTGGCTTACTAGTTTCTCTTAAGTATACAATATACCACCATGATGACCAAAGAGTGGACTATGCAGCCATGTTGTGATAAGATATCTGTTCCTGCACTATATGATGGGTCGTTCAAGGATCAGTTCAGTTCAGTTCAGTTCAGCTTACTCTATTTATGCATGGATCCTTTTCTAGCCAAAGGCTGTTTTTCACCTGGTGAATGCCGGCAAAACAATAAGGCCTACACCAACATGATAACAATCAAAATATGATCATTATCATGAGTTTATCAGAACGCACGCTAAAACTGAAAAAATCTGAACATTACTCATGATCAAATACTTTGAAACAGCATGGATATATATATATATATATATATATATATATATATATATATGTGTGTGTGTGTGTGTGTGTATTATGTTTTATAGTTTATTATAAGTACATTCTGTTTACAATAATTTACTAATACTCATGTCATGACAATAGCCTTTTGCCTTTTATTTTTATTTTGTTTTCTATATTCTTGTCCTGTGTTGCATCCGTGCTCCCCATCTTTTTTTTTTTTAACACTCTGTTCAGAATTGGGACCTACGCTTAACAGGCTTGCTTTTAAGTAGGTTCTATCATATTTCTTTAGCATTTATACATAATTGCCAAACTTACAAATATTGGCCACCATGTTATATTATTGTTACAATAATTCATTCTGCATCCTAGCCGGATATTGTGTTTCACTTTAATTTACTATATTTGATGTATGTTCCTTCATTGAGAGATATGAAAATAAATTGAATTGAATCGAATTGAATTGGATAGAATAGCTGTAAAAATGTTGTGTTCGTGTGTTTGGCTTTTTTTTTTGCGTGTGCTGTGTGTGTGTGTGTGTGTTGAATATAGTTTGCGTATGCAAGCCACTGGGATATGGCAAGGAAAGAAAAAAAATAAAAGATGAGTTTAAAATAGCTTTTAAACCCAAAGAACAATGTGGATTGAGTGAAAGCAGTAACATTAGTAGAACACATCAGTGGACAACAATATAAAGAAAATATAAAGAGAATTCCACAAAAATTCACTTTTCTAGCATTATGAAAGAGCACTTGACTAACCGCTTTCAGAAAGCAGGAGGAATAGTCGCTCCTCTTAAATATGTCAGTGTCAAGGTGATGGAATGTATAATTTTCATGAAAAATGAATTTTTGTGGAATTCCTTAATATTTTCTTTATTTTGTTGTCTACACATACGACATAACCTCTAGTAGTCTCCTCATCCAGCGGTTCCAACACCAAAACTTTAAAGATTCATAACTTTTGCATTAATTTTCCTCAAATTTTCACTGATGTGTTCTATAATGTCACTGCTTTCCCTCAGTCCACATTGCTCTTTGGGTTTGGGTTCCCTTTAAGAAATGTTAGACGCCCTCAAAAAAAAAAGTTGCTGGCTGTGGATTGAACTTAACATATCTGTTAAAGCTCAATTAACATGAAAATAAAATGCATATTACTACGGAACAATCTATTGATTACATTACTGAGATATAGTTATCTTTATTGAAGATTGGAGCCAAATGTCAAATTCACAAAATCTTTCTACCAAACCTTTTGACTCACGGAGCATTTGGATCAATCGTGTGCCACACATTTATTGTTGGTATCGAATTCAGGCATGATTTGTAGTTAGTCATTATGTATGATTGTAGTTAGTGCATAAACACTAGAGCCGCCACGGGTTCAATGGTGGAAACGTGATAATTCAGTTGAAAAAAACCTGTCTCACCTTTTGGAAACCATACTATAATCAAGAAATGCAAAGAATCGTTGAGTCTTTTGACATTAATGTGGAAAGTTTTGGCTGTTTCCCGTATATACAAACTGTTACAAACTAAGGAGTTTTATATTTCCTTAGTTTGTTATATGTATATTTGATATATTTCCTTATATTATAAGCAACGTCGAATCTATGAAACTTATTGAAAGATTCTGGAAGGATTCTAATCTCAAGGAGGAGGGAGAAGCACATCGGGGCACACATACACGGGATTTTCCATCATGACCACCCAGGGGTAGTGGGCAGTCGTTAAGACAACATAGAGTGTAGTCTAGTGGTCAGCCTGGTGCTCATTTCTGAACACGTATGACCATAGCCTTTTGTCAAGGCCCTCTCGCTGTAATGGGCGAGCGAAGCGAGCCCAGCCGAGCGCGCCAGCGCGAGGGCCTTTTGAGATCTGCTTCACACATTATTATTCATGACACGTGAACCCTTCTGAATACTCATTTTAATGGCTTCCGGTCAACCAATGGAATGGCGCCTCCCCGCATCCTCAGCCTTGGTGGTCATGCCTGTTCGCATGCATCACTGACCACCCGAGGAGGTCTGCCACGGAACTCTACACACTCTGTGTGTAGAGTTCTGTGAGGTCTGCGGCAGCGGCGTGCATTCGCTCTATTCAAATCGGGTTCGAGCAGACAGACACGCTGATTGGACTCCGACTTTTGCTCCCGAAATCGGGGAGCAAAAGTCGGTAATTCAAAGGGCTAACAAAAGGATGCGAAGCAGATCTCAAAAGGCCCTCGCGCAACCCCACTCAGCTGGGCTCTCTTCACCATACAGCGAGAGGGCCTTGACAAAAGGCTAGTATGACCATGGCCAAAAGTCATGTAACCGGTATTTGACAGGATACCATTGGATGATGGTTTGCACAGATTATCAAGGACTGAAGCATGCAAATGTTATTTCATTCATTATTTTGTTGTAAGGTGGTGTAATGCAAAATTTTCCATATATAGCACCATGTGCTGCTCCCTCAGAATACTGTGAACAGAATGATTTCTTTCTTTGAAGTCAGACGACACGAGCATTCATTTATTCATTAGATTGTCATCATTGAGCGAAAGATACGCTGTCATATTTCATCTGGGTATCAAGACAATAAACTACCATCTTTGTACATATTGTACAACAGTGTCTGCCGTGAAACTCTCCAAAATTGTCAGATTGTGTGGTAGTTGAGCGTGAAAGTTACGCCAGTGTGTTAAGAATTCGGCATCGCTGAAAACCACACAGTTGCACCTTATAGCAATGCTTGACAGGACTGGCAAGGAAAATAGATGAATATTGTTAATACCTCAGCCGACGACTGTGTGATTTGAGCCAAAGCAAAATGATACATGGAAAGAAACGCTACATGTAGAAATGCCACTATTGAAACATGGAGACAACATGCTCTCATTCAAGGACTTTCTATAGAGTCTAACATCTTCATATTTATGTAGGTGCAAGTGATTGAAGTATGCTCTTGTAATAACATGGAGAAAAGCTTGTCAAAATGTCCTAATGTAAGACCAGTCAAGTCCAGAAACTATCGTAATATAATATTAATTATGATATAATTAATATAATTGTGAAAATGACATCAAAATCTTTGCCAAATTCTTCCTCATCCTTTGAAAATCATTTGAATCGTAGAAACACTGAATCAATATCTTTAAACAAAGGGCCCATCACAGTAGGTCTACCTGATCTTTCGACCACTGACACAAAAAGTCCAGGTAGTGAATGACGACATTCATGTTTACGTATTGAAAAAATAATATTCTTTATTGTGGTACCCTCAGAATATGTATTTGATTAAAGTCTTTATCAACCGTTTGGAGATGATCCAAAATCCCAGCCTAGCGCTTCAAAATGGTTCTATATTGTGAGTTTGGGATAGAAACATGCGATGTAAAAATGTTGATCAGTATAATCAATATTAGGTATAGCTGAATAATTGTACAAAATGTGAACAATAGTTTTAATGAAATAGTTTCTAGATTAAACTGTTTGCAGTTATGGTTTCTTGAGAAAACTAGTAACATTAACATCAGCAGCATTATGATAAATTTGATCTGATGAATACGCTATTAAAAGGTTCCGTCATTGCCATTTTGTTCAATGTTCAGATCTGAGCAAGAAAATGAGGTTTGATAAAACAGTACATGGCATGAGTGAGAAACATATGGGCCTAAATGTGTAATGACAGAAGAAAACATAGAAAGGGGTGCAGCTGCAGCTGATCTGCAAAAATAAAAAGAAACAACAGAATACGAGAAAACGCAGTAATACTGCTGCATACAGTCAGTCCGCAGCACCCGATAATTCGCTCGTATTTATTCAACTCGTATGCAAGCTCGCTTTAGGCTTGCATACGTAATGAGCTGCGTAAGGGGATTTTGTCCTTGGGCTTTCGGCAACAAAAATACACCTTATGTTCACAAATTTGGTATCAAATTTAAGGAAAATATGTAAACTATCGTCACATGTTACTCAAATTATTGTAAATGAAAAATATCATTGCGTAATTTGAGCTTGAAAAATGATGAAAAAAGTAATTCATGCAGTACACGTTCAAGACGTCAAAAAATATCAAATTCACCTTGCGTCTCAATGAAAATGCTTTATTTGGTAGTCCATCTCCTAATATTTGTATCCATGTAAATATCTTGACAATTTGTTGCTTAATCCGGTCAGGAACCAGTAAAATATACATCGATGTCAGTGCTGATCAGCTTGAAACCGTGTAATCTCAAGAGTAAGCTCTCTCTTTGGACAGCGCTGGCATTCAGCGCTTGCATTACGTCATTACGCTGCTTATAACGGTTTCATGCCACTTGCGGTTTCTTGGCACGCGTGTAGTTCAAGTTCTGAATGCAAGCACTGTCAAATGAGAGAGCGCTTTCGCGCCACTGTACACTTTGTGTGGAGCATACTTCCGGCTTAGGAGTGAATTTTACAGACATTTCAAAACGGAAAAAACTAGCATAAATCATGCTTGCGTCTCCTTGACTCCAATATATGATGAGCATTCAAAGTTCAAAGTTCAAAGTTCAAAGTTTATTTCATTTTTCACCAAAACATATGTTTCACTTCATTTAGTAACAGAAAATAAGGTAAGTAGAACATAGTGTAATAAAAAGAGTATAACAATTGAGGACGTAAAGTAATCATACATTGTATTGCAAGAAAGAAACATAAGTGATCAAAGCGAAATACATGTATACCATTGTTTTAAATGCGAAAAATGGAGGGACCCACTAAAAAGACAGAGCTTGTAGTATGTGGGTCCCTCTGGAGAAGAACATCAACGAAAAGATAAATTGAACCGTCGTATATACAAAAAGATAACAAAAGATAACAAAGATAACAATATATGATGAGCATCTAAGTTTCCTTTCTACGAAAAAGCCAAAATCAGAAACAACAGTTTCTTAATCCGGTCAGGAACCAAAAAAGAACTTTAGACGACAAAATCTTCCGTGAAAAGCAGGTAAAATTTACGCAAATTGAACTGATTATATAGTCATGATAAGATCCGAGGTTATTTGCAAATTTAGTATTAAAATAAAGATCAAAGTCTGGAGAACAATTTACCGTGACTTGTAGCTATGACAAATGTATGTACAAGTCGCTATACTGTGAAAACCATAGCCCTATCAAAGTCTCGCAAAATCTCGCACGACGAGACACCTTTCGAACGCAAAGATCGTCAACGAGAGTGCTGAATAAATCTTGCCGGATCGGCTCATTAGCATACGTGCTGCGGACTGACTGCATATACTTGAATTGCAGATATTATGCTTATGAAATTGCTATCAACTCAGACTACCAAATACAAAAACGAAAGGCAGTTAGTGTTTCAGCGGCGTGTGTCTTAGAGGACTGGGAGTTAATACATAAGACATCGAAATTATTGAAGCTGCTTAGTTAATTGGATGAAAATTGCAACAGGCGTAGAAATGTACACAGGAAGTATCTTGAATAGAGATTGAAGATTACTTTGCTTAACTATGATTCCATAGCTAACTGAGGGGAAACATAATTGCTAAACTCGCCTTCGGAACAACGCACGACCACGCCCCAACTGTGCACATCAACTATGCGGAATCAGGACATCCTCACGCAAAAAAAAAACAAAACAAAACAAAAACAAAAAAAAACACCACGCGACCGCCCCTCCCCACAAGGGGCGTGGCTATGCAATGTAAAAGAAAGGAGAAAAAGAAAGGAAAAAGAAAGAAACAGAACAGAAGAAGAAAAGAAAGGAATAAAAAAGACCTCTGTCATTGCAATCGGTTGGAGGTACAGGCGACAGGCACAGTCTAGCTGTGTTGCGTCAGCTGCTATAGGAATTACTTCATCAAGACTCAAGAGGCCTGAAGAATCAACATCACGCCACCACAATGCATAAGTACGTGCATTATACAATGATTAATAAGTGCGGTACTACGTTGAAACAAAAAATGGACGTTTACAGGGGGTATATTGAAATACATGACCATAGATTCTCTGCACATTAGTTAAGCATTCATGGGCAAATTCCAAATTCCAAATTCCAAATGATGTTGCAAAGACACGTCCACGCCGCACGGTCCACACGAGAATGCCCCAATTCTGCGCATCAACTATGCGGCATTAGGACATCCCCACGCAAACCACACCACTCGACAGCCGTCCGCACCGTGGGGGCGTGGCTATTCAACGTAAAAAGAAAGGGGGATAAAAGCAGGTAAAAGAAAGGAATAAAACAGAAAGAAGAAAGAAAGGAATCCACACGACCTCAGTCATTGCAATCGGTTCACCCTGAGACAGTGGTTACAAGCGTGAATTGGTCCACACGCCCTACGGATCAGGATCAGCCCCACATCATCAAAGGCCACTTTGCAAATAATTCGGTGAAAAGACGCGATCACAGGCAGTCCCAGTAGGTGGTGCAACTCTACAAAGTGAAGACCAATTTCAGATCTTCGTTCCAAATAATACCTCGTAATGTCTCATGTACCGAATGACAACCCTGTTGGCAAAAGCGGAGGCCGTGTGATTCTCTGGATGATACCCAGATCGATCTCGACGGCGTTCACGAAATGCATGTCGGGGATTCCAGGCTGCGAGGTGTGGATGGAACCGTTCGCCTTCTGCCAGTTTGCCTTGACGGAACTAGAGAAGATTGGGATTAAAGACGAACAATTGAGCTATGATGGCCATGAGAAGGAGTTTCAGACAGCTGCTGAGGCTATGGAGAAATATTTTCCACAGTCAAACATCTTTCCAGACAGACTTCAGTAAGTATACTATAGCGTCTTTAAACTCTTCGTCCACAGGAAAACGAGGAATCTTGAATTACGATAAATTGTTGACTTTGGGCCTAATTAAAAATCAGTTCATTTACATCTCGTCATATACATCTTTATAGTTGTTACAATTCACACTTTATGTACAAGTTGTATCTACGTCTAAACTGGTATGATTGAACAATACTGTGATATTTATGGTGTTATGGTTCGCTTCTTTTGTTTTTCGATAATTTCTAATTGTGGTGGGTTATATTTGAGTAATCATGCTAACAGCTGTAGTAATAATAAAAAATGATACACTGTGGTTTTACAAAGGGTATAGAATCTCTGATGTCTTCAAGAAGACCTTGCAAATGTCATCATTACTTTAGCATTTCCAGGTGCCAATTTTTTACACCTTTGATGGTGGGCCGGGGTTTTAGGTTGAGAGGGTATCATGGGTACAAACATCTCGTCCAAGGACGACAGTACTCGGCATTACTCGAACACGACGTCAAGAATATCATCAAACCACAGTGAACCTGAAAATTGACAATATTTACTATTTTACAGGCAACATGAATAATCCACAATTTCATAGAAAAGACCTCACAGTAATGATTTTGGATAAAATGATTTATAATTGTTTTATTTGTGTCTTCCTGTATGATGAAGGTTTGCCACAATCAAGAAGGAGTTGGAGGAATCAACCAGTAAATATGTTTTCGTCAAAGATGAAAGCATAGCTATGCCAACCGATCAGGGAAGACAATTCATCCCAAAAGGATACCAACACGCCTTCCTTATCCGGCATCCTCTACTCGTGTACAAGTCGATGAGAAAGGCGTTTTTCGTACAGTACCAAGAAAATGGCAAGCTGAAGTCCAACGAAACTGATGAAAGTTCCTTCGACTTCCGCCCCTATGCCAAGGAGGATGGCGTCGATGCCGTCTTCCAGCAGCATCACGATCTCTGGACCTACATACGAGATCATGCCAACTCGTCACCGTTGGTCATCGATTCGTCTGCTCTTCTCACCAACCCCGCACCGGTACTTCGAGAGTTCTGTGAAGCCGTGGGTTTCCCCTACTCAGAGTCGCTCCTACAATGGTCCGGGTCGCCTGAGGTAGCCAAGTCATGGAAATGGGCAGGTGATAACATGTATAAGAATGAAGCCTTCTTGGGCGTGGCCAAGTACAGCACCCATTTCACTCCACCAGCAGCGGTCCCGGCCTGGGGAGAGGTAACAGACGATGTGCGGGAGCTCGCTGAGAAAGCGATGGCGTACTACGAGGACATGCTTCAGCAACGACCTACTGAGTAGTTAGTAAATTGTATTTATTTACCATTCTTCATTAAGCAAACACATCCCTTTCCCATAACTGGTATTGAAGTATTGAGTGCGTCATTTGAGAAAGTATAGTAATATACAGATGCACTTCTGGTGGTATAGTCACATAGTATTTCAATCGTAGGCCAGAATTTTAAGTGCAGTATATAAATCTACCGTGATGGAGATGGTCAGATTACATAATACATGTACTAATTAATCAACAACCTTACGAGGTGTAACTACGAATGCAGTTTTGAGTGTTTGAAACAGCTCCTACATTCATCTCTTTTGTTTTACATCATGTCATGTAATCTATGACTTTCTGTAGTAATTAGATGAATCATCAATATAAATAGATTACTGATTCTGTACAGGGACCATAATCATTATGTTATACCATCGCAATTCAACCATTGCAGGTCACTGGCAATGACTGGCACATTTTGGCAGTTTGTCAAATTTCTCACCTCAGGGACATTGCACTATCCACCACATTACGATTATCTAATTGTTCAGAGTCTCAAATATACTAACATACTTGTTTCCTACAATGATAATATATACGTTGTCCTTTATGAAAGCTATGTTTGGAGTAATAAAGTAATGTCTGTTTACCTGAATACAAAGTAATCTGAACAATGTTGAAGTACAATAATAATAATGTATCCTTACACATGTACTTTGATCTGTCACCTCTCCCTCCTATAGGGCCTAATGCCTGCATTCCATGCTACAAGGGATGATGTGTCACAATGCATACGCTTGCAATCCAATTGACATTATAGTATAAGAATGACGACAGTCACATTTAGATTATGTTTCTTGTTTGTAAACAGACTCATGACTAGGTTTGGAGTCTATGGCGTGTAGTGCCTTCAGAGATTGTTTGTATACACTGTTTGTAAACCCGTCCTGGTGTGTTCATACATTCTGTTTGATCACAGGTTGATCTACAGACATGAAAGAAAACAAAATTGATATATGGCTTTAATTATGGTCTACGATAATGTTGTTCCTGCTATATGCAATGACAAAATGGTTGACACTTTCGAGTGTGGTAAAACGTCAAGCGGCAGTTCACCACTATCATAATACCCTCGTTTTCACCAAACCGTCTGATCTTAACTTCAAGATGTCATTTCTTTAATAATTGTACAAATCGGTAGCTTTGATGATTACACGCGTTTTGTTTTCTACACATCTTTAGTTTTTAAATTTACAGCAATGTACGTGAAATATGTTTTGTCCTTTATGCACTTTATCCCGTTTTAATTGACATAGCTTTAAGTGTCGGCATTGCCATGTTTACTGTCTTTTAAATACGTTTAAAATCGAATGTACAACTTGAATATATGTATGTATATATATATATATATATATATATATATATATATATATAAGTCACAACAGAGGAATGCAGGGAATGCATTAATAGCCAATCTTGATTTAATGAATAATCCGAATTTTCGAGGAACCTTCCTCTTCTTCAGGGATGACAGTGCGAATATTCACAATGATTATTAATAATCTTAATAATCATTGTGAATATTCGCACTGTCATCCCTGAAGAAGAGGAAGTTTTCGCTATTTATTATATATATATATAGAGAGAGATGTATAACTTGAATAGATATATTTTATTGGACGAATAAAGTAGAAAGGATTAAAACATCCACTTACCAATCACGATCATTTCCTTTTATTGCCACAAGCACTATAACATCTAATTGCACTGCAGGGATGCCCCATCTCTTTTTTGTCTTTGATGGATTTAAACTCTTTAAAACCTAGCCTCAAAAAGTATTTTAAGAATTGCTTTTCTCCATTAAATCTCTGTATTTTTATACTCACATAAGGATAAACTTGAGACATAACCTATAAACCCAGCATGGCTTGTATGGTAAGTTTCTCAATGATATAAAATACCACCATGATGCCTATAGTACCAGCCTAAGCCGGCAGCCATTATGGGATGGTGCACTCCTGCAATTTGATGATTGGTTCAACAATGATCAGTTGAGTTCAGCTTATTCTATTCATGCGCGAATCCTTTTCCAGCCACACGCTGTTCTTCACCTTGTGAGTAGCCCTACCGATAAAACAATTAGGGACTACATCATCACGATTACACTTAAAACATAATTATACATATAACATAATCATGCTAAAATGAATAAAGCTGAAAGCGTTTAATCATATGATGCATATAATGTACATATTATATATATGTATATAATACTTACGTATATTATATACATGTGATATAAAAACTCGTAAAGATATGGTCAAGCATAATCTTATTCGTGTTATGACAATAACTGTAAGCATATTAAACGTTTAGTATGCCTTATCCGCCGTGGACTGCTTAATATAACAATGTTAGAATTTCGGAGCTTGGCTATTTGTTCCATGTTCATCGTGTCACTGCCGGCAACCAGGGACAACCTGCTGGTAGAGTCACTGCCCACATGACAGGTTCGAGTCCTCCTAGTTTTTTTTTTTTTTTCCGACATGTTTGTTAATTTACAGATCAGCAGTTGCGATATTAACAAATTTCATTTGTGGAGGGAGACAAATTGAATAAACTACTCCGAAACTTCAGGTAAGTATGTTATAAATGTAGTGTGTGTGTGTGTGTGTGTGTGTGTGTGTGTGTGTGTGTGTTAGAGACCTTCTTATTCTTCGGACCCTGAACCCACTGACGAAGAAAAGCCCGTTACTGGTAAAAAAATAAATGATCATGCGTAAATACGAGCGGACCACTTGAGAAAAGTCCCCTTTGGATTTCTACTTGCTCTTCGTATTACAACAACCGTACATTCAGTTGAGGGGTTTTTTGATTGATGAAAGAGCGTAGAAATGATTCATCATTTTACCTGAATTCGTCTATACAGAAATGCGCAAGAAGTAGAACTACAACAAACAAAATACAATGTAGCTGCCCAGTGAATGACATCAGTGTTTGCCCATTTCTCCGTGTGTGTTTTGGGTTTGTGGAGTTACCGATATGGTTTGTGTATGCAAACGACCGTGACGTGGCCAGACAAGAAAGAAACGAAACCGGTTAAAGGGATAGTATAGTATTCGTGGAGATGAGAATTGGGCTTTTAACTTTTTGCGAGATACCAAGAGACCACTTATGAAATGGTACAGAGGATACCATTCTAAGAGTAATTCATAGTTTATTTGATGAAAATCAGTTTTGGAATGGCTGAGACACCCAAAAACAAAGTGAAACAAAGCGATCGTAATGAAAGGTGGGTCCCACCTTATATCAGATCATTCTTTTTTGGAGACATCAGCCATTTCAGAACCAATTTTCATCAAAATTTAATAGACACTAAATGCCTCTTAAAATTTCATGCTCTTTTATATTTCATAACAGGTTTCTCATTATCTCATCAAAAATGT
Organism: Diadema setosum; assembly: GCA_033980235.1. Lineage (NCBI taxonomy): Eukaryota > Metazoa > Echinodermata > Echinoidea > Diadematoida > Diadematidae > Diadema > Diadema setosum. Next base: position 2,136,420 of record CM067061.1, on the reverse strand, counting down.
TAGAAACCTGAAGTTATGTCTCAACCAAAACTGTATACTATCCCTTTAAAACAGACATCCTCTTGAGACATGGTCGTTCACACACACACACACACACACACACACACGCACGCACGCACACACACACACACGCACACACACACGCACAAAACCACTGCCTGTGGCATGTGGATTGAACGTAACATAATGTCTGAGGCTTGTTCGTTTGCAGGAGAATAAAATGCATATGAGTACTCATATGGAAGGATAAAAGTTAGTCTTTTTGAAGATAGAATTAGCCAAAGGTCAAATTGCCAATATTTCGACTAATCTCCTTCAAAAAGCTTATTTAGTATTCTAATAGGACTGGCAAAGAATGTGAAATATTGTAAATACTTCAGGCTACGACTGTATGATTTGAGCCAAAGTGTACGATACATGGAAAGAAACGTTGCACTTACATGAATGTATACCATTACTGAAGTACGGAGGCAACATACTGTAATTCATGATATTCATAGAGTTTGAAATCTTCATAATCTAAAGTGATAGCATTCCATTCTCCCGTCATACAATATGTACAAAAATTGTCATGTCTATGGCTATAGATGTTTAGAATTTTGAGTGATGTAAATAGCCAATTTAACCTTTCCGTGCAAAAACACACACACACACAAACACACACACCGAAGTATTGTGTCATTTTGATATCAGTATACTAGCTTGAAGAGGTGAGTATTTCTAAGTAATAACGATGATAATAATGATAATGATAATAATGATGATAATAACAATAATAATAGTGGCACTTCCACTCAACAGGGCAGTGGGATCTGGAACGCAGTCCTAACTACAGAAGGGGTCTAGTCACTACGGCCTAAGCTACACATACAATAGCTAACACATCCCTCAAGCACGAGGACGTAATTAAAAGCTGACAAGGCCGCTTGACAAGCAACTCAGTGAACAGATCAATTCGATCACATACGGAATCGTCCCACTTTGTTATAATTCTGCATTGTGAAGAGATATTTTTGTTTTCCTCACCAACATCGCAATGTCTCATACACCGCAAGAAAACCCTGGTGGAAAAAGCGGAGGTCGGGCGATTCTGTGGATGATACCAAGATCAATCTCGACGGCGTTCGCGAAATGCATGTCGGGGATTCCAGACTGCCAGGTATGGATGGAACCTTTCGGCCTCAGCCAGTTTGCCTTGACGCAATTGAAGAAGCTTGGGATCACAGACGGTCCCCTGAGCTACGTTGGTCACGAGGAAGAGTTCAAGGTAGCAGCCGAGGCAGTAGAGGGCTACTTGCCCGGGACCACATTCTTTCCAGAAAAATTACCGTAAGTTTACTAAGCTCTTTTGAGTCTTCTGATATGTTAACAAGGGATTTTCGATTATATGACACATGGTTACTTTCGGGCTTATAAATCAATTTATTTTTATGTAGGACCTAATTGTATACCTTTGTAACTTTGTAACAATAATACCACACATATCTCAAGGTTTGATGCCCATGATTGAGCGACATGAAGGTGGAGCTTCTTCTTTTGGTTCTGAATTGAATGTAATGCAGGTTATATACAGTCTTTAATCATAGGCTAATTCTATCGTAATACTAGTAGTAGTGATGATAGTAACAATGATGACAATGTACTTCAGAAAACAAACATTCTTTCGTCTCATTTACAAAGGGTAGCCTTCTGAGTGTCCTCCAGAGGGCCCCACTATTATTTTTGCGCAAGAATTTATAGGTAATTATTTCTATATCTGATCTGTCGAGAGCATTGTCATGGGTAAAAACAATCTCGTCCTCGGTGGTTATAGCACTCGGCAGAACTCAAACACGTATGAACGTCCTAAGCTTTATCAACTTTACTACAGTGCCGCCAATTAATGGGCTTTTAAAGGAGTAGGTATGATAATAATGAGGTCACGTTCAAATCTAGCATCCGGGTTTAAGAAAAATCGACGATACTTACTATGCGACAGGGAAAAGACTAGGAATTCAAAATGAAATATAAGCAAAAACATGGACGGTAATGATGATAATTAATCTGTAAAATCAACATTTGTAATTGCTTCATCCGTATCTTTCTAAATAATAAAGGTTTGCAACTATCAAGAAGGAGTTGGAGGAATCAACCAGTAAATATGTGTTCGTTAAGGATGAAAGCTATGCCATATCAACCGATCAGAGATGACAATTCATCCCCAAAGGATACCAACACGCCTTCCTTATCCGACATCCTCTACTCGTGTACAAGTCGATGAGAAAGGGGTGGTTCGTATACAGCTCAAAGAAGCTGATAAGCTGAAGTTCAACGAAATTGATGAGAGTTCCTTCGACCTCCGCCCCTATGCCAAGGAGGATGGCGTCGATATTGTCTTCCAGAAGCATCACGAGCTGTGGACCTATATACGAGAACATATCAACCCGTCACCGTTGGTCATCGATTCGTCTGCTCTTCTCACCAACCCCGCACCGGTACTTCAAGAGTTCTGTGAAGCCGTGGGTTTCCCCTACTCAGAGTCGCTCCTACAATGGTCCGGGTCGCCTGAAGTAGGCAAGTCGTGGAAGTGGCCATGTGAAAACGCATATAAGAATGAAGCCTTCTTGGGTGTGGCCATGTACAGCACCCATTTCACTCCACCAGCAGCGGTCCCGCCCTGGGAGGAGGTAACAGACGACGTGCGGGAGCTCGCTGAGAAAGCGATGCCGTACTACGAGGACATGTTTCAACATCGACTTATTGGGTAGTCAATGAAAATGTATTTGCCATTTTTTTTTAAATAAATCAAATAAGCATGCCATGTTACCCCCCCCCCCAAAAAAAAAAAAAATGGAATGAGGTAATACTCAGTACATGGTCACACCCAAGTCACTATTTCATACTACAGAGGATGACAATGTCATTACTGTAATGAATATGCGAGCCTTACAAACGACATCGGATAAAATATACTGTATTATACGAATGACGACGTTGGACAGTGAGTTTCTTTTACCAAGACTGACGTGGAATTTGCTCTGAGTGTATGCTGATAGACTGCTTATATATATCCTATATAGGTCCTACAGTGCTTGTTACTCCAGCCCAACTCTGCAAAAACAAAGTATTTGGTCACAAGTTAATCTTCCTTCAACGCAGTGACCAAATGATTGAAACTTTCGAGTGTCAAATCATCACATCCATAATACCCTCGTGTTCAACGAACCGTCCGATCTCAAATTCAAGATGTTATTTCTTTAACTGGGGACTGATTGGTAACTTTGATGATTTTTTTTTCTACACATGTATAGTTTCCAATTACCCTACAGTAATGTACGTTGTATATGTGTTTTGTCTAAAAGTAACTTGTCCCGTTTTGATTGATATAAGGTCACGTTTCATCATTGCCCTTTCTATTGCCTTTCCAATCCTTAGAAAAATCTAACGTTTACCTTAGAATGATAAATGGAATTAATAAAGGAGAAAAAATGCATCGATCCACTTACAAATATTAGCCACATGACTGTATTGTATCGAGCAATTCCAAACTGCAATACAGGAAAGCTCCATCTTTTTTATGGATTTAATCTCTTTAAAACTGAGCTTCAAAAGTAATTGAAAATTGGATTTCTCTTAAATCTTCAGTATTTTCAACAAATACGGATAAACTTAATGTACATAAGAATACCTATACCCTGTATGCTTAAAACTAAATCTGGCTTGCTAAGTTCTCATAAGTATACAATATACTACCATGAATACCAAAGAGTGAACTATGCAATAAAATTGTGTGGTAAGATATCCATTCCTGTACTATATTATTATGATGGCTCGTTCGAGGATCAGTTCAGTTCAGTTTATTCTAGTTATGCACGGATCCTTTGCTAGCCACAGGCTGTTTTTCACCTGGTGAGTGCCGACAAAACAAATAGGGCGTACATCAAAAATATGATCATAATCTAGAGTATATCAGAACGCGTCCCAAAATTGAAAACACTGAACATTAATCATGCACATCAAACACTTTAAAACAACATGGACAGAGAATACGCGTATTTATTCGTACAGATATATTCTGTGGTTAGGCACAATCTTATTCATGTCATTTTGTTTTGTCATTGTGTTTTGCACATTGTTTACAAGGTGAAAGAACTTGTTTGATTTCTGTTATAATGTCCACAAATGAGAAGTATGGAAATAAAATGAATTGAATTGAATGTCATGACAAAAGCTGTGAGCATGTTGTGTGCTCTGTGTGTGTGTGTGTGTGTGTGTGTGTGTGTGTGCTGACTGATACGATTTGAGTATGCAAGCACTGTGACACAGCAAGAAAAGATAAAAAAGAAAAGATGGATTGAAAAACAGCTACCCTCTTAAAGAAATGTTAGACTTAAAAAAAAAATCGCTGCATGTGGATTGAACGTAGCATATCTTGAAAGCTCTTTCAAGCTTGAGAATAACACGCGTAATACATGTACCCTGTGACAATATATTGATTAGATAATTGAGAAAGTAGATGAAGTAACACTTATTCTTCTTGAAGATGGGAGCCAAAGGTCATATTCACAAAATCTTTCCACCATCCTTTTTGACATGGCAATTGAATCAATCGTCTGTAACACATCTACAACAAATTGATGGTATCGAATTTATGCCATTTAAAAGGGCAACATTTAACTGTATAACTTGTTAGGGTATAAATACTGCAGCCGCTGTCCGGGTTCTATACGGTTAAAAAGGTAATAATTCAGCAGAAACCTGTCTTCCCCTTCGCAAATTATGATACTATGAAAAAATAGAAAAGTTGAGTCTTTGGAAATTTGTGAAAATTTTTTTTGCTGTTTACCCTCTAAAAAATGTGAACAACTATATAAAGTAAATATGATATAGGAAATGTCGAATCTGTGAAAAACTTATTGAAAGATTTGGGAAGAATGCTAAACTCAGGAAGGAGGGAGAAGCACATGTATTATAGATGGGATTTTCCATTACGACCAACCAGGTGGCAGTGGATAGTTGATAAGACAAAAAGTCTAGTCTAGTCGCCAGCGGGAGATATTCTCTTATGCTCGTACTTCATCTGGGCATCGAGACAATAAACTACCATCTCAGCACATGTTGTGCACGGAACTGGCTCTTCTAAAGTGTCATAAATAATTGTATGGTAGTTGAGCGTGCAAGGTACGCCAGTGTGGTTGAGAATGATGCATTGCTGAAAACCATGCAGTTGCCACCGTGGCGAGTATAGAATAATTATTGTAAATACCTCCGTCGTCCGTCGACGACTGTGTGATTTCAGCCAAAGACAAATGATACACGGAAAGAAATGCTATACATTTAGATATACCGCTATTGAAATATAGAGACAACATGCTCTCATTCAAGGACTTTGTAGAGTCTAACATCTTCCAAAATAGGTGCCCAATACAAAAGTGACTGAAGTATGCTGTTGTAATTACGTGGAGAAAAGTTTGTAAAATGTGACGATATTAGATGTTTCTCGGAACATGCTATTTGACTCAGAATTGTTGTACAAAGTCTTTTTCAAGATCACGATGAAAAGGTTAAGGTGTTTTATAAAGAATTAAAAGCTTTTATTTGTGTGGAGATAGGGAAGACATCGACAGAAGCCCACAGAATTTCTCGATGGGCTCAAAGATCCTCATGCAGGACACGCTATTAAAGTCCAGAAGTATCGTAACTGTGAAAATGACACCAAAAATACATAGAGAGTGGTTACCCCAGCACAGAAAGAAAGGTACTGGATTAAGCATTATTGGGAGACCTCCAGCCGGACACAAACTTTTCCTGCCAGTAACATAGAGAAAAAAAAAACAAAAACAAATCAACAACGACACCAAAATACTCGCGGCATTTCTACTCCTAACAGGAGGGGAAAAAAATCAAATTACAAAAGTATCTTCCCATAACCTCTCAATAAGGAAGGCCTACAGATATATTTTGACTTTGCCAAATTCGTCTTCATCCTTTGATAATCATTTGAATCATAGCAACACTGAATCAATATTTTTAAACAAAGGGCCTATCACAGTAAGTCTACCTGAAATTTCGACCACTGATATTAAAGATACATGCAGGTAGTGAATGACGACACGCATGTTCATGTATTGAAAAAAAAATTATGCTTTATTGTGGTATACCCTCATAATATGTGCAGAATTCGATTAAAGGCATTATTACCCGTTTGCAGATGATCCAAAATCCCAGCCTAGTGCTTCAAAATGGTTCTATAAATGCGAATTTGGGATAGAAACATGCGATGTAAAATTGTTAATCAGTGTAATCAATGTTAAGTATTGTTTAATAGTTATACAAAATGTGAACAATAGTTTTAATGAAATAGTTTCTTGACTAAAATGTCTTCAGTTATGATTTTTTGGGGAAAAAATAGTGATATCTCTCTATTTGTTAGGCTTTTTTGAAAAACTTTTACTTGTACGGTTGTTTTGTGATACAACTGACCTAGTTTTTTGTGTTATTTATATTATTTCTTTCGAAAAATCAAGGCTAAGATTTCTCAGCTATAATTTCATCACCTCTTTTCCTTAATGACCTGAGAATTCCCCTTATCAAAAACATTATTTATCACTCTCCATGCTGCTATGATATTCTGACAACAATTATTCAAATTACTCAATAAATATTCTCTTTTTAAAGCCCAAAATGTTTAACAAAATATTCTTACATTTTACATAAGACCATCTATTCAAATCTCTAGGATTCTTTTTATACTTGTAAAATAATTTGTTTTTCTTATTCACACTTTTCAACTAAAACTTATATAACCATGTATGCCTATCTAGGAAGTTTTTGTAGTCATTCTTTTTCTTCAAAATAACTGAATATCATATCAAGTATCAAACAAATTAAAAAAAATATTACAAGAATCATTCACTTCATCTTCATTGGAAACATTACTCCAATCCGTAGACGCTAATTCATCTTTAAACAAAACTGTATCTAAACTTTGAAAGTTACGTAATTGAGAATAGACCAAAACTTAGGTAATTGAGAATTGACAAAAGAATCAAAATATTCTAAATAAATGGGGAACTGATAACTAATATCAGATATTACAATACCAGTTTCACGAAGTGGTAAACAACTTGAAAAAAATATCATCAGTATAGAGTAAAGGAATGAATGTGTCAGGAGAGAAATTTATCTTTGGTTTTGCCAGTGAAGTAAAATCGAATTCGTTTGAGTTTGCAAAGATTTAGAGTTTTAAAGCTGTCCTAGAAAGCCACTGTAAGGTCAAACTACGAGAAAGTGACTGTCTGGAAATTCACATTAAATGAGACAAAGTAAAAGTAAAGGAATAAACTGGCATAGCAACAGCATGTCTAAATCAGTCAAATTCAGACAGGGCAGTCATATGAAATGAGACAAAGCAAAAGTTAAAGAAATAGCACGGCAACAGCATGCCCGGTTTGCGGTATTATGTATTAGTTCAGACTATAGAAATTGAGTGAATAGAGGTGTTATGCAATAGCTCCCATCCAGGTGGTGGCTAGGAATGTTCTCTAGCTCAGTCGAGGCTCAGCTATGTCAGTGTCACTGGGGTGTTGGTTGTAATTTATTCACAAGTTCATGAGTAAAGATGTTATGTAACAGCAGTCTAGACGATGGCTAGACATATTGTGTACAGTTTCAATAGGGCAATATTTAAGCATGATGATTGGATGATTTCTTTAGTGTAGGAAAGGCATGAAAAGACAAGTGTATGTGAGTGTAAGGGACTTAAGTGTTAATCTCTATGGCTAGGAGAGGTAATAAAAAGCTGATGAATGTAGAGGATCGGGGAGAGACACTTTAATCAGACATCCAGCATAGATCTCCGCATAGGCAGCAGTCGTTTTTCTGGGGGTTTTCCACGTCGGTGAGATGCGAGCTCCAGCTGCCGATATAAACTGAACTTTGACAGTTATTAGCCGAATTTTGGGTTACGGAGCTCGATCTCCATTTGATGCTCGCCGTCGCTTAAGCTCGGGCAACGCGGGTCAAGGCAGGAGTCTGCGTGGTAGCAGGGACTAGAGAAGGCCGAGGAGCTGAGAGGACCGCCGATAGGGTAGCGTCTAGCTGAGTGGCCAAGTCAAGGGATGCTTCCAAGAGACAAGCCAAGCGACTGTGCCGAGGTCGACGACGAGGGCATCGGGCATCGATGACGACTGAGCCGAGCTGAGGGGATCACCGGTTCAAGTCACCCAAGATAACCCAGTTATGTATTTGTAATTTGTTTCCGACTATCTTTTATGCCCAATGTATTGTTATATGCTGTGAACGAGAAATCTACAAAGATTTGAAAGATTAAACTCGAACATAACTGCATGCAAACAGTTTGAATTTCCGTTCTTTCGGTGTCAGAGTAGCAGAAGAAAAAAAAAAAAAGTCACTCACGTGACAATTTGGAGGTCCCACCGAGACCCTGCTACCTGATTAGAAAAAGCTATTCAGATACTCTTTTAACATGCTTTAGGCTTAAATGCGATGTTTGTGTTTGATTCATGATTGAAGTTTCATCGCTCAATCGTACGCATTATTCATACAGTCATAAATTGCATGTTATTGTTGTTGATACGATAACTGTTTCGTATGTTTGATCGGAAACAATTACCCCAGTGTGAATCGTACGAGTATGTCGCCTTACGTGACAGTCTGATTGAAGTTTTTCTCCCCAAGGTTATGCCCTTGGTGTTGCCTACTAGAGGCACATGTGTGATGTGGATTCGGGTATTGAATCTGTGTGGAGTGTTGCTCCGTTTTCAAGGTTATGCCCTTGGTATTGCCGGTTAGAGGCAGTGTGATAGATTCGGGGTTTGCATGCATGAATGAATCTGTACGGAGTGTTCCTTTATTGCAAGGTTACGCCCTTGGTGTTGCCTGGTATAGGCATGTTTGGTAGATTGTATTAGGTTTGTACAGTCCCAAATTAATTGTATGCTCATTGGGAGATACAGCTCTAGTATGCTTATTGACGAGGCATGCTTGGGTCATTTCACATTGCTTGCATTCTGGTATGCTTTTGACAAAGTACTAGCCTGCTAGCGGTTGGGTATGTGGAATATCTGTTGAGTGAATTTCAGCTGTTAGCCATTTGCAATTGTATGCTCGTTCGGAGATACAAATTGTTAAGTACGCCGGCTACAAAGTAGTACTTTTGTCGGACTTTGATAGATAGGTGTTAGTCAGCTGTTGTGTACGACTACACGTTTGCTTAGTCTGGTTAAGTTACATAGTCAGTATGGCTAGTGTTGAGCAAATCAGAGAGTTCTCTTCATTAGGCAGAGAAATGGGCCTTAGTGGTGGTGAATTGAGTAGCTTTGTTTCAGAGCGATGCCAGGCAATTGAAGCAGAGCTTAAAGCTGATCATGAAGCACGCGAAGCTGAGCGTGAACGCGAAGCTCTAGAAAAGGCGCGCGAACATGAAATAAGATTAGCACAGTTGCGCATAGAGGAAGGAACAGCGAATGTTGGTAGGCCCCAGTTAGCTGGCTTAAAGGTGCATGGTCCCGGTGTTTTAGTCAAATGCGTACGCGGGCGCACGGCGCAAGTTTCCTATAGAGACCTACGCTATCGACTCCCCAGAGCTTACGCTTTGGCCCACTTTCCCGAGTCCGAAGAAGTCCGATTCACTGTAGTCAGTGGTCCGATCACAGTTCGGCTCATGATTCAGCTGAGGAGGATGACAGCTTAAGCAAACTTCTTTTGTGATGTCATAACAACAAGCACATATATGCACACACCCTGGCATTACTACAGACTGCACAATGCGCAGAGAAGACAACAAAGGTAACGTTACTTAGCAACACCTACGCACTTTACTCTTGATGACAGCTAAACTTTGGTAATCTTCGTATCAATGCTAACGGTGATCGGCAGTATCATCAACAGCGCCCTCTACACTACCGGGACTATGCCCCTTTAAAGCTGAAAGTAGGTCACTTTGATGACGCACATGATAAGTTTGATGCTTATGTCACAAAGTTCGAAATGTTGATGAAGAGTCAGAATATCCCGGTAGACATGTGGGTGTTGTATGTGATTTCTAATCTAACAGGCAAAGCGTTAGACGTTGTGAATCGGATGAGTGCTGATGATCGCGAGAATTATGCTACAGTGAAGCATGAGTTGATGTCTTATTATCATCTCACTGAAGAGGGGTATAGGCGGAGTTTCAGATCAGCCAAGCCAATGAAGTTTGAGCGCCCAAAACAGTTTGCTACTCGAATGAAGGGGTATTTTGATCATTGGGTGGAAGAGGCTGAGATTGGGGATACTAGAAAGGATCTAGAAGATTTGATTTTGCAAGAGCAATTTCTGATAGATTGTCCCAGAGAAGTAGTTAGGTTTGTCAAGGAACGAAAATGTAAAGATTTCAAGGAGGTAGTTGACTGCGCAGAAATCTATGTAGAAGCTCACGGCCCTCATGCATTTTCGGGTGTACAGAAATCGGAAAGAAACCGGTCAGATTCAAAGCCGGATAGCAAGCCGCCCCAACAAAATCAGGTCAAGAAGAGTAGTACGTATCAGAAACCGGCTGATGCTCAGTCAAAGGCAGGAAAGGCTATGGGAAATAGGACTTTTCAGGGCAGGGGTTGCTATATGTGTGGAAACCCAAATCACATGAAAAGAGATTGTCCCATGTTGTCTAGGCCTGTATCAGCTCGAGGTTTGATGGGTGCTGGGGAAGGTAGGGCCCCAAAGGTAGACATGAATGTGGCGAATGAGGTGTCTCGGGGTGATTCTGAGCCGGGAGTTGTTGGTTCGACGGCGGGTTGCTTCCCCATTGAAAGAGTGGTCGATGACTTTGAGGATGTGAAAATGAAAGTGGTTGACAAAGTTGGAATGGCATACAATGATGTTGCCGCGATGGTGAATCGTATGCCGGTTGTGTCTGGAAGACTGATGCCAGATAATACACCCGTGTCTGTTTTGCGTGATACAGGTTGTAGTACGTGCGTGGTGAAAGAGAAATTGGTTAGAAATGACCAATTAACAGGTCAACATCAGGCAGTGAGGTTAATTGACGGTACGGTTAGGCGTTTTCCCGTGGCTAAGGTAGCTGTTGACTCGCCATATTTTGAAGGGAAAGTTGAAGCCGTGTGCATGCATGCCTGATTGTTTGAGTGAGGTAGTTATCGGGAATGAAGAAGGGGCTCGTGAACCGAGTGACCCCAATCTACATTGGGTCCCAAAGAGTGTTGTGTCTGACCCGGATGTAGAGGTCATAACCCCGGATATGGGTCTAAAAAGCTCAAATGATGGTGTAGAACAGGACGTCGAGGTCGCAATCCCGGTTGAGCCGGATGATACAGGGATGGCTGTTCAAACTCGTGCACAATAGGTGAAGGATTCAAGGCCTAGTAAAGGTTTGACTGTTGCAGATCCTGTTGATAATGTGCGGTCGAGTGAATTTCTAAAGGAACAGAAAGATGATGAGTCGTTGCGCCCTCTATGGCAGAAAATAGGACAGGTTGAGAATTCCAAGTACAAGTTTGTGTGTGAACAGGGGAATCTAATTAGGCAGAAAAAGGATGAAAGTAATCAGGGCATAGGTCCTAAATTGCTCGTAGTGCCTAAGCCTCGTAGGAACGAGACAATGCGAGTCGCACATGACTCACTCCTAGGTGGACACTTGGGTATCAACAATACTTTGTCTAAGATTCAGACTCAGTTCTGTTGGCCTGGGATGTCGGAAGATGTGGCGAATTTCTGCAGGTCATGTGATGTATGCCAAAGGACTATTGAAAAAAATAGCCGACATGAGGAGGTACCAGTGGCCAGGTGCTTTGAGGTTGAGGGGGTCGAAGGCAATGAGGAAGTTGTTGAGGTTGACGAGGCTGACGAGGAAGATGTGGCAGAGACTGGTTCTGGTTTGAATAGGGAGATGTCCAGTATGCCTAGTGTAGTACAGATGGAGTTTGTTGACATGGTAACAGTAGATCCAGTCCAATGTGGAATCTCGTTGACGACTGAACAACCAGTGCGATCTCCGCCTCATAGGGTACCTCAGGCTATGGAAGAGGTGTTTAGCAAGGAGGTCGATTCCATGTTGAAGTTAGGAGTAATCGAACAATCCACCCATCCACCCCTCGTGATAGTCAAAAAGCCGAACGGCTGACCTCATGAGTAGATTGCTGTAACTGTTTGGTTTGCATTGGTCCTTGCTTTTCCATTACATGTTGACGAGGTAAAGCTCAAAAAAGAAGAAGAACATAAATGATGAAACACATATTTGTTGAGTTGTTACGAATCGAATAAAAAAATGCGCATGTAAGTGCAAATGCTACAAATGCTTTTCTCTCTCTCTTATTTCTCTTACAGGATCAGCGAATCGCGATTACAATGTAGATGTAAAGGGATTAAGAGTAGAGAATAATAAGGCTTAGTCAAATCTCACAGTATGTATATTTAAGTATACATGAGGTATTAGAATACTAGGCGTATTATGAGGTAGCAGGTGTTAACTAGGTAACAAGATTACATTTTTGTAGATTTTTATCCACATAAACAGGTACATAGCAACACGAAAGTATCGGGAAATGAAAGCAAAGGTACAGACAAACATATTAGGATATCTGAGCAGGAATTGTGATAGTAGAGATATTATTGCAAAAAGGTGTCATTACTAGAGGCAATGAAGATTTTATGTATACATGTTTGATGTATACATGTTTGATAGTTCTACTTTAGTTAGAGAAGATTTAAAGTTTATGCATTTGAAGATGATGTATTAAGTAAGCTATAAGGCCTTTATTAGGAATACCAACAAATCAAAAATTGGTTGTTAAAAGGCCTGGGAGATGATTATGAATTTGTTTCTGTTCTGAACAAGAATAGCAGAATAGAAAAGGATAGTGTAATGCATGATGCATAGTTGTTATATATGCTGTTGATATTGATGTCTATCAGTCTCTCTTTTGAACATATGCATATTGACATACACTGTGAATAGTATATTGGTTGATTGAATAGCAGGTTTCATAAATTTCTTGTAGGATATAATTTTGATATCCCAATTATATCTTAAGGTGGGGGATATTGTCAGGAGAGAAATTTATCTTTGGTTTTGCCAGTGAAGTAAAATCGAATTCGTTTGAGTTTGCAAAGATTTAGAGTTTTAAAGCTGTCCTAGAAAGCCACTAGGTCAAACTACGAGAGAGTGACTGTCTGGAAATTCACATTAAATGAGACAAAGTAAAAGTAAAGGAATAAACTGGCATAGCAACAGCATGTCTAAATCAGTCAAATTCAGACAGGCAGTCATATGAAATGAGACAAAGCAAAAGTTAAAGAAATAGCATGGCAACAGCATGCCCGGTTTGCGGTATTATGTATTAGTTCAGACTATAGAAATTGAGTGAATAGAGGTGTTATGCAATAGCTCCCATCCAGGTGGTGGCTAGGAATGTTCTCTAGCTCAGTCGAGGCTCAGCTATGTCAGTGTCACTAGGGTGTTGGTTGTAATTTATTCACAAGTTCATGAGTAAAGATGTTATGTAACAGCAGTCTAGACGATGGCTAGACATATTGTGTACAGTTTCAATAGGGCAATATTTAAGCATGATGATTGGATGATTTCTTTAGTGTAGGAAAGGCATGAAAAGACAAGTGTATGTGAGTGTAAGGGACTTAAGTGTTAATCTCTATGGCTAGGAGAGGTAATAAAAAGCTGATGAATGTAGAGGATCGGGGAGAGACACTTTAATCAGACATCCAGCATAGATCTCCGCATAGGCAGCAGTCGTTTTTCTGGGGGTTTTCCACGTCGGTGAGATGCGAGCTCCAGCTGCCGATATAAACTGAACTTTGACAGTTATTAGCCGAATTTTGGGTTACGGAGCTCGATCTCCATTTGATGCTCGCCGTCGCTTAAGCTCGGGCAACGCGGGTCAAGGCAGGAGTCTGCGTGGTAGCAGGGACTAGAGAAGGCCGAGGAGCTGAGAGGACCGCCGATAGGGTAGCGTCTAGCTGAGTGGCCAAGTCAAGGGATGCTTCCAAGAGACAAGCCAAGCGACTGTGCCGAGGTCGACGACGAGGGCATCGGGCATCGATGACGACTGAGCCGAGCTGAGGGGATCACCGGTTCCAGGCCCGTAGCCAGGGGGGGTGCGTCGGGTGCGTACGCACCCCCCCAAATTCTGAAAGGTCCACTTTTTCATAATAACGGTTTTTAGCAATTCTCAAGATAACAATCCAAATAAATACGTAGCATAATAATGTGTCTTTATAAAGACACATTATTATGCTACGTAAATGTGGAAGAGTACGTTTAACAATGTTAAAAATAATTGTACGAAACCCTTTTGTTGTATGAACCATCGGATCGTCCCCATGCACACAAACACAAATGTTATGTATCAATTTGTGCGAGCTATTATTATATTGGCACTGCATGCCATGGCCCTTGGCGCGTGTGACCGGTGGTTTTTTTTTTTTTTTTTTTTTTCCACTGGCCGCCCGAGTACGTGCGATTCGTGGATAGAGGTTGACACTTGCATTTTTTCACAGGAACAGAGGTAAGCGGATGAAAATCTAATAGCCTCAAGTTTACGTATAATGTTTTTATTATAATAAAAATTAAAGAAATTTCCTCGAAATTATAACTATAATCGAAAACCTGAGACATTTTATATCTACGTCTCACAAAAATATAGTACATGTATATAAGTACATGTTGGCATGATAATGCCTGGGGATAGATTATTATGTCAACTATTTTCCATTATGAATGCATGCTCCAATCAAATTGTGAAAAGGTGGTCATGAATTAGCATTTCTTACGAACGATCAGGAGAGACAAAATGAGTCGGATTGGATTACAATTCTCACTTACAGCTTTGTAGAAGTCTGAGTCAACAGTATCACACAGTACTTCAAGACGTATTATAGTACAAACGATTTCTTGAGCCTGCACCGTTTCAGGCTCTGTTCTGGATACAGCGGTAGAAACTCATTCTTTTCTTTCCTTTTTATTTTATCATTATTTACTAATCTCTTTTCTAACTTACAGATAGCGGATTTCTTTGCAGGCCAAATTCGGAAATGTAGTGTTGATTATTATTTATACATTTTCTCATGTTGTGACAGTTCTATTGGTTCTCATTTTAAAGTGAGCCAAAACCTAAAAAAATTTTCACTTATAATTTCCAAAGAGTATTATGCAGGCACGCAAACTCATTTTAGTTGTATTTCATTTAAATGTAATGGGTAAGAGGGTATGAGAGAGAATGGAAAGTGCTGAGCTATGAAGTAAAATGGTAAAGTAAAAAGTTTGTCAGATAGTATTACAAAAGAAACTAATTCTTTTTTGTTTGTTTATTTTATCATTATTTACTTATCTCTCTTCAAACTTAAAGGTAGTGGATCTCTTTGCAGCCAGTGGCGTATCTAGGGGGGGGGGGGGGGGGGGGCAAGGGGGGCACGTGCCCCGGGCGCCACTCCTTGGGGGCGCAAAAAAACAAAAAAAAAACGAAGAAGAAGAAAAAAAAAAAGAAAAGAAAAAGAAGAAGAAGAAGAAGAAGAAAAAAAAAAAAAACTCGCCCGGAAGGGGGAGGGAGAATGGTAAGGGGGGGGGGGGGGGGGCAGAAAACCAAATCAAGCAAGATAAAAACAAAACATGATGACGCGGACAAAACGACAATGTTTATTGTATTCACACAAACATTCTATGTTCTGTGAGCTGAAATACAAAAATTTTCGGCTCGCTCGCTGCGCTCGCTCGCCAAAATTTGTATAAAAAAGAAGGTAAGAACAAAACGTGATGATGACAAAATGGCAGTGTCTATTGTGTTCACACATGTCATTTTATATTTAGCAGGCAAAATGTTTCACGGAGCAGAGGCTGCAATTTCATTCCTTCTGAAGCGATCGCCCATTGGATCAAAAGAGGGCGTCAACGGTTTCGAACATACGGGGGGGGGGGGGGCGCAAAAAACAATAACAAATCAAACTAGATAAGAACAAAACGTGATGATGACGCGGAAATATACAAATTTCGGCTCACTCGCTCGTACTAATTTAGAGTATTTTTTCAAGTCCTCAGTTTGTTGGTATAAATCGTTATCTATAAGGCCGTCACTATATTTTGATTAGAATTGTAAGATTTAATAAGCAAAAAATGAGACAAGAGTTTCATGATTTGTAAGCTGAAATACAAACATTTTCTGCTCGCTCGCTGCGCTCGCTCGCCAAAATTTGTATAAAAAAAGAGAAGAAGATAAGAACAAAACGTGACGATGACGCGGACAAAATGATAATGTCTATTGTGTTCACTCATGTCATTTTATATTTAGCAGGAAAAATGTTACACGGAGCAGCGACTGCAAGTTTATTCGTTCTGAAGCGATCGCCGATTGGATCAAAAGAGGACGCCAACGGTTTCGAACATACGGGGAAGGGGGGCGCAAGAAAAAAATCAAAAAAGATAAGAAAAAAACGTAATGATGACGCAGAAATATACAAATTTCGGCTCGCTCGCTCGTACTAATTTAGAGTATTTTTTCAAGTCCTCAGTTTGTTGGTATAAATCGTTATCTATAAGGTCGTCACTATAATTGTGAGATTTAATAAGCAAAAAATGATAAGAATTCCATGTTTTTTAAGCTGAAATACAAAAATTTTCGGCTCGCTCGCTGCGCTCGCTCGCCAAAATTTATATAAAAAAAAATGTAAGAACAATACGTGATGATGACGAGGACATTTACAAATTTCAGCACACTCGCGCGCACTAATTTAGAGTATTTTTTTAAGTCCTCAGTTCTTTTGGTATAAATCGATATCTATAAGGCTGTCACTATATCTTGATTAGAATTGTAAGATTTGGTAAGCAAAAAATGACAAAAATTCCATGTTTTCTAAGCTGAAATACAAAAATTTTCGGCTCGCTCGCTGCGCTCGCTCGCCAAAATCTATCAAAATTCATTACATTTAAATCACCCTCAAAAAGAGCCCTTTTAAGTGCTTGAAAAAGCATCATGCGGACTTTGTTTAAAGTCCCTACCGGGATGGGGTAGGGGTTGAACACTTTTTTTCAGAAATTAGGGGCGCAATTTTCGTGCTTGCCCCGGGCGCCGTTTTCCCTAGATACGCCACTGTTTGCAGCCCAAATTCGAAAATGCCCAGAGACAGCTAGTAACCATATAACCTACTATAGTTTAATAGATAAGAAATAACCATTCCAGTATGTATCTTAGTGTGCACAGTAAGACAGATCAAATCAAATAGGAAAACATCTGAGCACTAAGCCTGAGGTCTGAATTTGCACTCAACTTCTTCCAATGGCTAACGGATGTTTAATTTTTGAATTTCACTGACCTCCAAATTTCACAAAGAAAACCTTCTTAGCATGATGATTATGGTTAATATGACATTTGACTGATATTGGAGATGTTTGCGAATCGGATCTACTACCTTTAATATTATTAATCTAAAATGATTATTTGAAAGTTCGGAAATGCTGGAAATATCCTACCACAAGGAGGCAAAATATAAATGGTTCACATTTACAATTCATTTTGTTTTAAAAATTTTCTTATTTATTTTCGTTTTTGACAAACTCGCATACCAGGCTTCAGGCCTGCTAACGCGGGTATACAATAGAAAAAATAAAAGTTAAAACAACACCAGGAAAATCACTATTCTCAATTTTGCGGCGCGCTACGCGCGCAGAGTCTCGAACACAATTAAACTTTGCAACTTCCTGGCAAAATGAGTTTTTACTATTTCCTAGATGAAATACCGTAACGCGATTGCATGCAACAGACAAAAATACAAATTTCCTCGAGACTTTAAAACGTCATTAAAACAGTCAAAATTCACAATTTGCGGCGCGCTTCGCGCGCAAATTCTTATACAACTTTTGTAGTTCGGTCGTCCAAAGAATATATATATATATATATATATATATATATATATATATAATAGTGTGTGTGTGTGTGTGTCATCATTGGTATTGGTACCGAAGGTCCGTTTTTTTAGTGACCGCACCCCCCCTTGAAAAATCCTGGCTACGGGCCTGGGTTCAAGTCACCCAAGATAACCCAGTTATGTATTTGTAATTTGTTTCCGACTATCTTTTATGCCCAATGTATTGTTATATGCTGTGAACGAGAAATCTACAAAGATTTGAAAGATTAAACTCGAACATAACTGCATGCAAACAGTTTGAATTTCCGTTCTTTCGGTGTCAGAGTAGCAGAAGAAAAAAAAGTCACTCACGTGACAGAATGATATGTCTAGTCTGCTTTGTAATGAATGGGAGAAATGAGGCGAAACAAAATTTCTAAACTCGCCTTCGGAACAACACACGGCCATGCATCAACTCTGCACGTCAACTATGCGGCATCATGGGGCCCGTTGCATAAAAGTTACAATATAGTAACTTTGCCATCCAATGGTAACTTCCATGGAATTCTTATTTTTATTGGCTCTCGAGTATTGTTGCTTTTATGCAACGGGCCCCAGGACACCATACCACACCACACCATGCGACTGCCCCCCCCCCCCCCCCCCCACGAATCACGACCACGCCCCATGTTTGAATATTATGATCAAAGGCCACTTTGAAAATGATTCGGTGAACAGACGCGATCACAGGCAGTCCCAGTAGGTGGTGCAACTCTACAAAGTGAAGACCAATTTCAGATCTTCGTTCCAAATAATATCTCGTAATGTCTCATGTACCGAATGACAACCCTGGCGGCGAAAGAGGAGGCCGTGCGTTTCTTTGGATGATACCAAGATCGATCTCGACGGCGTTCTCGAAATGCATGTCGGGGATTCCAGGCTGCGAGGTGTGGATGGAACCGTTCGCCTTCTGTCAGTTTGCCTTGACGGAACTAGAGAAGCTTGGGATTAAAGACGAACAATTTAGCTATGCAGGCCACGAGAAGATGTTCCAGACAGCTGCTGAGGCTATGGAGAAATATTTTCCACAGTCAAACATCTTTCCAGACAGACTTCCGTAAGTTGACTATAGCGTCTTTGCCTCTTCGTCCCCATGAAAAGGAGGAATTTTTAATTACGATAAATTGTTGACTTTGGGCCTAAAAATCAGGTTTATTTGCATCTCATCATACTATACTTCTTTATAGTTGTTACAATTCACACTTTATGTACAAGTTGTATCTACATCTAAATGGCTATGATTGAACAATAATATTGATGGTGCGCTTCTTTTGTTTTTCGATAATTTCTAATTGTGGTACGTTATATTTAAGTAATCACAGTAACAGTTGTAGTAATCGCAAAAACCATTGAAGTTTAGTGATAAAAGTTGTAAAAATAACAACAACAACCGATAATGACAAAACTACACTGTGGTCTTATTCACAAAGAGTATAGCCTCTCTGATTGATGTCTTAAAGGAGACCCTGCATATGTTATTATTACTTCAGCATTTCCACGCGTCCATTTTCACACATGTGATGTCGGGCCGGGGTTTGGGGTTGAGGGGGACATCATGGGTACAAACATCTCGTTCAAGGACTTCAGTACTCGGCAGGACTCGAGCACGACGTGAAGAATATCTTCAAACCACAGTGAACCTGAAAATCGACAATATCTACTATACCACAGAAAATATGAATAATCCACTATTTTCGTAAAAAAGACTTGCTTGACAGTAATGATTTTGGGTAATATTATGATTTATAATTGCTTTTTTTGTGTCTTCCTACATGATGAAGGTTTGCCACAATCAAGAAGAACTTGGAGGAATCAACCAGTAAATATGTTTTCGTCAAAGATGAAAGCATCGCTATGCCAACCGAACAGAGAAGACAATTCATCCCAAAAGGATACAAACACGCCTTCCTTATCCGGCATCCTCTGCTCGTGTACAAGTCTATGAGAAAGGGGTGGTTCGCACAGCTCCAAAAATCCGGTGGGCTGAAGTTCAACGAAACTTATGAAAGTTCCTTCGACTTCCGCCTCTATGCCAAGGAGCTGGCGCTCGATGCCGTCTTCCAGCAGCATCACGAGCTCTGGACCTACATACGAGATCATGTCAATCCGTCACCGTTGGTCATTGATTCGTCTGCTCTTCTCACCAACCCCGCACCGGTAATTCGAGAGTTCTGTGAAGCCGTGGGTTTCCCCTACTCAGAATCGCTCCTACAATGGTCAGGGTCGCCTGAGGTAGCCAAGTCGTGGAAATGGGCAGGTGAAAACATGTATAAGAATGTAGCCTTCTTAGGCGTGTCCATAAACAGCACCCATTTCACTCCACCGTCAGCGGTCCCGGCCTGGGAGGAGGTGACAGACGATGTGCGGGAGCTCGCTGAGAAAGCGATGCCGTACTACGAAGATATGCTTAAACAACGGCCTGTTGAGTAGTCAGTAAATTGTAATTACCATACTAAATCAAGCAACCACACCCCTTTGCCATAACTGGTACTGAAGTAATATTATGTTAATATGGTGAGTGCATCATCTGAGAAAGTAATAAACAGTCTGTGCACTTCTGGTATGGTATAGTCAGATAGTATTTCAACTGTAGGCCAGAATTTCATGTGCAGTATATATATCTACCATGATGGAGATGATCAGATTACATGATACTAATAAGTCGAGAACCACATGAGGTGTAACTACAAATGCAGCTTTGGTTTGTAGAACGGCTCCTACGTTACTCTTAAAAAAAAACAGCAACATCTCTGGAACAAGTAATGTGATCTTTGACTTTCTGTAGTACTGAGATGAATCATCAATATTGATAGATTACTGATTCTGCACAGGGCCATATATGTGTTATTTCATCGCCATTCAACCATTGTAGGTCACTGGCAATGACTGGCACATTTTGGCAGTTTGTCAAATTTCTCACCTTGGAGGACATTGCACTATCCACCATTATTACGATTATCTAATTGTTCAGAGTCTTGAATATACTACATGTAATATACTTGTTACCTACAATAATAATGTATACATTGTCCTTTATGAAAGCTATGTTTGGAGTAATAAAATATGTCTGTTTACCTGAATATAAAGTAAGCTGAACAATGCTGAAGAACAGTAATTATATATCCTTACAGTCATGTACTTTGATCTGTCAGCTCTCCCTCTACAATGCATGCATTCCACGCAACAAGGGATGATGTGTCACAATGCATACACTTGCAATCCAGTTGACATTTATAGTATAAGAATGACGACAGTCACGGTCATAAAGATTATATTTTTTGTTTGTAAACAAACTCAGGCCTACGTTTGGAGTCTGTGGAGTGTAAAACCTTCAGAGATTGTTTATATACACTGTTTGTAACCCCGTCCTCGTGTGTTCATACAATCTGTTAGATCACAGGTTGATCTACAGACACGAAAGAAAACAAAAATGATATATGGCTTTAATTATGGTGTACGATAATGTTGTTCCTGCTATATGCAATGACAAAGACCTCTGGTTGACACTTTCGAGTGTGATAAAACGTCAAGCGGCAGATCACCACTATCATAATACCCTCGTTTTCACCAAACCGTCTGATCTCAACTTCAAGATGTCATTTCTTTAATAATTGTACAAATCGGTAGCTTTGATGATTACACGCGTTTTGTTTTCTACACATCTTTAGTTTTTAAATTTACAGTAATGTACGTGAAATATGTGTTTTGTCCTTTATGCATTTTATCCCGTTTTAATTGACATAACTTTATGTGTCGGCATTGCCATGTTTACTGTCTTTTAAATACGTTTAAAATCGAATGTTTAACTTGAACAGATACATTTTTGGACGAATAAAGAAGAAAGGAATAAAACATCCACTTACCAATCACGATCATTTCCTTTTATTGCAACAAGCACTATAACATCTGATTGCAGTACAGGGATGCTCCACCTCCTTTATGTCTTTGATGGATTTAAATTCTTTAAAGCCTAGCCTCAAAAATATTTTAAGAATTGCTTTTCTCCATAAAATCTCTGTATTTTTATAACATAAGGATAAACTTGAGACATAACCTATAAAACCTGCAAGGCTTGTAAGTTTCTCAATAATAATACCACGGTGATACCTAGTACCTGCCTAAGAATTATAATGCAGCCATTGTGTGATGGTGCACTCCTGCAATTTGATAATTTGTTCAATAATTTATTATCAGTAGAGTTTAGCTTATTCTATTCATGCGCGAATCATTTTCCAGCCACACATTGTTCGTCATCTTGTGAGTAGCCCTACCGATAGAACAATTAGGGACTACATCAACACGATTACACTTAAAACATGATTATAACACAATCATGCTGAATTATATAATGTATATTATATAACATACATATATATATCATATATGCATGTAATATAAAAACTCGTAAAGATTTTGTCAAGCATAATCTTATTCATATTATGACAATAACTATAAGCACATGAAACGTTTAGTATGCCTTGTCCGCCTTGGACTACATAATAATAACAATCAACGTCGGAATTTTGGAGCTTTTATTTGTTCCATGTTCATCGTGTCACTGTCGGCAACCACGGACAGCCTGCTGGTAGAGTCGCTGCCCGGAAAGCAGTAGGCCCTACATGATAGGTTCGAGTCCCACTGGTTCTTTTTTCAGACATGTTTGTTTATTTACAGATCAGCAGTTGCGATCTTAACAAATTTAATTCGTCGAGAGAGGCAAATTGAAGATACTTACACCGAAACTTCAGGTAAGCATGTTGTGAATGTAGTGTGTGTGTGTGTGTGTGTGTGTGCGTGCGTGCGTGTGTGAGTGTGTGTTTCAGAGTCCTTATTCTTCGGACCCTGAACCCTTTGACAAAGAAAAGCACGTTACTGATTACAAAAAAAAAAAAAAATGATCCTGTGTAAATACGAAACTTGTCTACTATATCGAGCGGACCACTTGCATGACTTGAGGAAAGTCCCCTTTGGACTTCTACTTGCTCTTTGTGTTACAACAACCGTACACTGTCAATTGTCAACACATTCGGTTGGCAGTGCTATCAGAAATATGATAACATAGCACATTCGGTTGAAGGTCTTTTTTGGGGGATTGATAAAAGAGCGCAGAAATGATTCAGCATTCACCTGAATATTCGTCTATACAGAAATGCACAAGACGTAAGAACTACAAGAAACAAGAGTTGCCCGTGAATAACATCAGTGTTTGCCCATCTCTCCGTGTGTGTTTGGGTTTGTGGAGTTAACGATATGGTTTATGTATGCAAGCGACCGTAACGTGGCAAGATACACGTAAGAAAGAAAAGAAATGGGTTAAAGGGATATCTAGTATTGGTGGAGATGAGAATTGAGCTTTTAACTTTTTGCGAGATACCAAGAAAACACTTATGAAATGGTAGAGAGGATACCATTCTAAAAGGAATTCAGAGTTCCTTTGATGAAAATCGGTTTTGGAATTGCTGAGACACCCAAACACAAAGTAAATCAAAGCGATCGAAATAAAAGGTGGGTACCACCTTATATCAGATTTGGTTTTTTGAGATCTCAGCCATTTCAGTACCAATTTTCCTCAAATAAACACTGAATGCCTTTTAAAATTACATGCTCTTTCACATTTCATAGGAGCATGGACCCTGTGGTAGGGTCCATGATAGGAGGTTTCTCATTATCTCACCAAAAATGTTAGAATAGTAGACTTGCTAAGGGGGTAAACGCTGCATTTTTTAGTACAAAATAATGTCCTACTTGGCACAGATGTTCCCTAGGGCAATTGAAAAATTTTCATCTAAAGAGACACTCCGTATCCATGCAAATAAGCCTTAATTTGCATAATTTATGCCGAAATACACATAAAAATTATTAAAAAATACATGTGCATCCAGCAGAAATACCTAATTTGGTAGAAGTAATGTATAGAGTAAGTAGAAACACAGGAACTCCTGCAAAAATTCCTTTCATACCTATGTAAATAAACATAGAATTTGCATAATTATGCAAGTTATTGTGCAAAAATCTGCATTTTCGAAAGAATTTCTAATCCATTAAACACTAGATCTTGTAGTACAAAGTTTGAACCTGGGATGGATGTCCCTAGGGTCAAAAGCAAATGATTCATCCAAAGAGACAAACTGTCTCTATGCAAACAACCTGCTATTTGCATGATATGCATATCAATACCTACACATAGATAATCAGAACAAACAAAATGCAATTATGTGACAAAATGGCTTTGAACTTAAAGGGTGTGTACCGTTCTGGTCGAGGTGAAGATTTAGCTTTTAACGTTTTGTGAGATATTCAGAACCACTCTATGAGATGTCAAAGAGCATGCGGTTCAAAGGGGTATCAAAAGTTTATTCAATGAAAATCGGTTTTGAAATGGCTGAGATATCCCAAAACAAGGTGAAACAAAGAGATACTAATAAAGATGGGGCATGTCGCCTTTTATCATTAGCACTTTTTTGATATCTCAGCCATTTGAAAACAAATTTTCATCAAATAAACGTTGAATCCTTCTTAAAATTACATGCTCTTTCATATTTCATTAGAGGCTTTTCATTATCTCACTTTATCGCATCTACTTCTCATTTTCATATTTATGTACCTTGTCAAATTATATTCTGCAAGTATTACAAATATTTTGTACATATGCAATGTATACAATTTCTTTGTTTATTTGATCGAAGTGAAAATAAAGTTGAATTGAATTGAATTGAATTGATCAGAGTAATGTAAACAATATGTGTATGCCTGTCTTGTGCATGTGTGTGTGTGTGCGCGCGCGCGCGCGTGTGTGTGTGTGTGTGTGTGTACTTGTGTCTGTCTGTCTGTCTGTCTGTCTGCCTGTATATGCGTTCTGGCTTATGACGTTTGTGTAGTAGCTATAATGACTTTGGACAGATCACAAAATTAACCACATGAAAGATTGGTTGGAAGGTTTATCACAACGTAGAGATCTGGAAATAGCTAAGATTACAAATGAGTCTAAAAATAAACTGATAGCTGGTTTGAGAAACTTACAAACTGTATACAAGCTATTCTAAGAACGTGGGGACCGATTTTGAATAAACAGTACAATTATCGCTCCCAACCTGACAGCTATCAATTTGATGTCTTATATAGGCCCTTTGCTTTTTTTTTCACTGGTATAAGGTCAAAGAGAATCAATATCTACTACAGGCGACTAGGAAGGCTTGCAACGAAAGTGATTTCACTCATCGAAGAGCTTGCTTCCAAAAGACGCTAAATCCATTGAAAAATGATGGATTTTTTTTTGAAGCAAGCTCTTCCACATTCACAGAAAATGTTGACAGCATATAGGCCCTATTCGTAATCACCATTACTCGATACTCTGTATAGGATATACAGAGGCGAAGCATGCTCTCATATATAAGAATTAGATGTAATCAACCATTAACTTCGTACGTGAAAAAAATCAGATGTGGTTGAAACATGTCCGTGTAAGAACTTCAAGAAAAGATTGCCAAATGTGACTGCATGCACAAGTCTAAAAAATGAATTGGTAAACCAACATTAGAATGTTACTTGATACTTGTGACAACTTTAGTCGATTCAAATTAAACACTCATAATCTTAAATCTAGCACTCAAAATTTGCTATCTTTCATATATTTAGCTTAAAAGGGAAAGGGTAAATGAAACATTTTGAGTGTTGAATCTAACTCTTACAAAAGATTCGAAGAGTGACAACATCATGATATGTTGGATTTACAATTTCAGTTTTTAGAGTTACAGGCCCTTTGACCGTCTAGACACAGATTTGTTGTACAAAATGATCCACTAAGACGAGTTAAATGACTCCACAGTTAGTACAATCGGGATATGGCGCTGAGAGTGATATAGATCCGTTCATGCAACCTTTCTCGAGAACGTTAATTTATATTATATACCTCATACATGTCATAAGTGAGATTCGTATCACTGATTGCTCAAAAGTATATCACGTGACAAGGTGTAGTCCCGTCTATCTTGCCTTAGGGTTTTCATGTAAGTGATAGAAAGGCAAAACCCTCGTGATAGAATTCGTAAACCCTCCGCGACTTTTGTACACATAACAAGTACACTATAGACTTCGCGCGCGGTGTCCGCAACCCCTCCACCCACCAAGGACGTTCACTACGCGCATCGTATAAACACATGCAAAATCATCGCACTAGCGCATATGCATTACAACTGCGACGAAGACATTGGCAGGTTCAAAACCACTAAATATGTACAATTTAGTGAAATACTTGTCGCAATAGTTTTACCAAAGAAAAAATAAAGGAACGACCGATTGTCGTAAGTTTCGGGTAATAGTTATAGTTAGTACATTGTTAACTAGAACTGCCGAGAATTTGAACATCCAATTATGATTCTTTCGGAAGTTATGCATTCATAAAGATGGTAAACCCGCCAAAAACAGCATGTCGCAAAGTAATAATTTTGCCGATATGTTACTATTATGCAAATGAAAGCATGATCTTTTCTCATTATAACTTGTTCTAAAGCAAATTAAGCCATTTGCCTACACGTTAGAATAAAAAGAAATATAATTGAAAACTATTCAATTGAATTATTTTACAAGTCAAATTTGTCGCAAAGGCCTGTGAAACATACGTTACCATGATTTCAAGTTTTCCTTTAAAACATTCCCTGGGGTTGAAATTGTGAATTATCCGTCCTAAAAACTTAGAAAATGTCTCGTCCAATGCTGTAAACAATAGTTTTGCCACCTGGTTATCTGCTGCAGAGAAAAAGCTTCACGTACTAACACGTTTCAGACCGTATGGTTAAGAAATGAAACATACGTTACCACCGCTATGGAAAATTACAAATGAAAATGTTACAAGGAAATTATCAAACATAGGCATACGGTACCCCAATCTCTCCACTGAGTTTTCAATCATGAGCCATTACTAATCGCTTGAAAAAGTCACATCGAAGGTCAGATGTAACTTACGTTACCGCAACATACGTTACCCCCGAAAAAATAATCTTAATTAGATTCACTAACATTGCAACCATTCATCGATGACAAGTGCTATCTAGAGCCATCTATACTCCATAGTTGTTTAGAAACAGTCATTGCGACAAAATGGCGCATCACGTTGACGACTCACAGGGAATGGACTGCACGAGATCTTTCTCAGTATCTGAGCGAACGGTATATATATTTTCAAAGTCATGTTTAGCGTAATTACATTCAAATATTGGTACTTTTTTTTACTATAAGCAAGTACTTTGGTGTTTGTTTGTCGTGGAGAATAACATGTTTACATCTCACTCAGATATTTATACCACATTAGGGTACCTAAACATAAAGTCAATATTGTAACGTAGGTTTCACTTAAGGTAACGTAAGTTTCAATTTTACATCTGCATGTTCACTGTCGTACTTTTCACCAAAGCTTTATCCTAAAAAAGACTAATATCCATAAATAAACAGATGAAAAACATATTTCAATTTTAGGCTTGCACTAACCATTCTTTTTGGCGATAATCATTGTCAATGAGGCCCTGAATACCCTGGTAACGTAGGTTTCAATCACTCTAAATCAAACCAATATGTATGTTAATGATTACATAAATTATGAAAACAGTGGTTTTCATTTTAATTATCATACCATTTACTTCAAAGTTATAGTTATTGTAGCGTACCAAATTCATTATGTGACACTTCATTCCTTGTAATTAGAGGTAACGTAGGTTACGTAATTATGTAAGAATATCTTTTTACGGATTTGCAGTATGGATGTTCTTATTTCTCTGTTAAGGGAATTTTATCATTACTCCTTAGGTTCCAAGGGGTCAAAATGGGAAAATCAAGAGCCAAGATTCAGGCCGATTACTGAAGAAGGAAATAGGAAGAGATTGGAAAAGAAGCCTTCCTCACTCTCAAAAAAAAAAAAAAAAAAATGAGTGAAAATATTCACTCTTAATGGAGAGATTACAAAAACAGGAATTTAGAGCAAAATTGGAATGAATTTTGAGTGAAAAAAATTCATTTTCATTCATTTTGGGGTGAGCTCAGGGATCACTCGAAGAGTTAGGAGTGGTCCCTGAGGTAAAGAGTGAAAATGAACATTTTCACTCTAAATTCACTCTTTTTTTTTTGTATACATCCCATCAAGAGTGAATATTTTCACTCGATTTTTTTTACAGAGTAAATCCGAGAAACAACGTGTAAAAAAGTATTACGTTCCTGTGGAAAATCTTAAGAGTTGGGGAAAAACAAGAGCGCAGAAAAAAATGAAAGAGTAAAAAAGCACAGAGCCTTCGTCAAGAAAATAAAAGAAGGCTTAAACCGATCTCAGCAAAGGGAGAATGAAGGTGATAATGTCGACTTGATTGACAAGGATTGACATGGAAATTGATTCACAAATTTAACAATTTGCTAATGATGTATACTTACGTATGCTTTACAATGAAAGGTACTGGATAAAAGTGTTGGCTTGTAGATATCAAATTGAAAGGATGAAATGTATGTAAATTTCCTTGTTTATGCACCGAAAATCATCCATAAGAATTTCTACCCAATCTAACTCTTCCGAGATATTAATAAAAATATGAAGTTTAGCCAAGAAAATAGAAGAAAGCGTTATACTAACGCTCTTATACTAACTTTTATATCATTTCACTTTAATACAACTCGCCACTTTTGCATTCTTCTCTCCTACATTGGCTCTTACTCAGTACCTTTTATTAAAAGTCGCCTTTTGCAGAAAAATACCAGATTGTGAGTCTACAGTTGTCTTTTACAATGATGTAATATACATTAAAGACATTTTATATGTCACCGAACTTTTCTATGTAATGGAAATAGAAGAATTGCAATTTGTTCTTCTAACATTTCCATGCCTTTTCCATTGCCTTTTTCCAAAAAAGAAAAGAAAAGAGGGGGCATCCAAATTATGAAAGGTGCGCCTTTTTGTGTTTATCATTGTTGTGTTTATAGACTAGTGTGTCATAGGTCAGTTATACTCTCAATCTAAAATCGTGAGAAAGCTGTCTATTTACGTGACCACTCTTGAATTGTTCTTAATTCTGTATTTTTTGTGACTATTACCCAAATCATGCATTGTTGTTGCTTCAAACTTACTGATTTCTTGGCAAATTATGGAACAATGTGCCAAGAAATGTGTACGTTTTAAGCAACAATAATGCATGGTTTGCTCATTAATGAAACTCGTGATAATCATGCATTATTAATCATAAAGCAGTGGTGGTGTTTGCATTTTAAACTTCATAGGCTCGCTGTGATTTATTTCACATTTTTCACTCTTATGCCTGATGTACCTTATTGATGTAAATTTTAATAAGCTAAACAGTTAAGTGCTGACCAGTTTGTGCACTTACACTGTGCAATGTTGTTTAGCGATGTATCATTCCTTCTAATGCACTTTCCAATGCATCTCCACTTTCGAATGATTAATATTTCAATCTGGAAACATTTGAAACATACGTTACAATTGTTTATAGTACACTCTGATACATTTTAGGGCTTCTTGATAATGTCTTTTGTGACTCTTATATAAATATATTCATTGGGTTTTGAACACGGCACTTCAACAAGTAATTTTGCAGTGAAACTCATAATATTCAGACAAAATAAACCCTTGAAATTTAGATATCTTATTCCAATTTTTCATTTAAGGCCAAATGTATATATTATACGGACGATAACATCAGACGACAATTAAATAAATCTGCTTCCAGAAGTACTGAAGGTCTTGCAACGCTGGTACTCTTGATATTTATTAGAACTCTTAATATTTATCTTCTTTTTTAGTGTTTAGTATATTTATGTAACATACGTGACTCATATGCGTAACAAACGTTACCAAGGTTTAAACCGTCACATTTTCATTTGTCATATGGTGACTGAGATTGTTTGAGAATATGTGTAGGACAAATCCATCTAGAATAATTTGGCAGTTATCTGCAAGTTCTATGTGTCCGAATAGAAAAAATATAGGAAACAATCTAACTTTACATGGTTAACAACCTCCATCATATCTATCAATATCTTAATTCACGGTTACAGTGACTTATCAAATGAATGAAAATATATAGAAGGCACATTAAAATAAGAATGATCATATCTTCGAAACTATCCACCAATAGAAGGATAGTTGCATTGTCCATCCCTAAACAGAATGAATATGGCCAAAGAAAAATAAGCGCAGTAACGTAAGTTACGGTGGTGAAATTTTCATGTTCAGCTTCAAATATCAGAACATAAAAAGTTTGCAACATTTGTTGCTCATTTTTGTTTGAGTTGAAATTCAGTGTATCCTCTTGCAATTTTTCGTTGTATGAATGTTTTTGAGAAAACTTTATTTTTTCAAAATTTCAAAACCTGAATTGTACATTTTTAATGGTTTTGGCCCGGCACTCAATATGAAATATAGGATTTAATGAATCAAGAGTCTCTATCAATAAATTGCAGACAACAGCGTGTAAATTACGAAAGGAAGGTGTGTAGTATAAATTCTTTAAAGAAAACAGATATTAAGGGGATCGCTATAGTAATATACTGATCAGTGGGAATCAGTTGGAATGCCAGGGGATGATTGTTCCAATTTTTGTGGGATTCATTTAAGAGTACATAATATTTCTATTGTGTGAAAATTATTTGCTTCAGAATGGTCTCATATTCATGTAATGTGCAGTTTAATGCTTCCAGGTTAGCATGCCTGTACAGTGACGGGCCGATCGTTAAGGATTAGCTGCACATTACTTGAATGTGAGGCCATTCTGAAGCAAATAATTTTCACACAACAATATAATGTACAGTGTACTCCTAAATGAATTCCACAAGGATTGGAACAATCATCCCCCCAGCATTTCCACTGATTTCCATTGATCAGTTACTAGCCATCCCCTTTAATCCTTTCTCTATTACCGCAATCGAGCTCATTCCTTGATTGAACTGGAGCTGTAACACTGTCATTTACGATGACAACCGACGTCACGAGCGAGGCCGATACCCACGAGTCATACAGCCCATGAGTTCGACACTAAGTGAGCTGTGCTTTATGGGCTGTATGACCCATGGGTGTCGGTCTTGTGAGATGACCCCCAGAGAAGAGTATCATTATAATGACAATGATGATGATGATGATTCATAGTATTTGTATCTGAGGCGCCATATGCAAGAGAGTTTATAACTGAATGTCTGGGGAAAAATGTGAGTCTTGAGTGAATGAAGCTATATTAAAGCACATGTACATGTAGTACTGAATATCCGCTCTTTCTCATATCATACAGCTTTGAAATATTCTGCGGACATGAGTCACGGTCAAAGTTTGATGATGATGATGATGACGATGATGATGATGATGATGATGATGATGATGATGATGAGTTGATAATGATGATGATGATGACGATGATGATGATGATGATGATGATGATCGATGACGCAAGATCTGGGGCCTAATCTAAATCGATCTGGTAACGGATAACTGTGGTAAGACAGAGACCGCGAAACCAAGGACGAGAAGCTAGGCTACAGTCCCAGCCGCCTTCATTAACGCTCTTCGTTTAGAAAAGCGAGAGAGGGGGAGAAAAATGCAAAACCAATGACTCTGTTCATCCCAGAGATTCTTCCAAAGCGGGGCTCCAAGGGCAAGCAATTGATTACCCCGGTGACCCAACCACGATCATACCCACCCTTGACTATCCCCAGTGGTATCCCCCCCCCCCTTAAAAAATAAAAACAAACAAACAAACAAACAAATAAACAACAAAAACAAATTCAAAAACCTCCACCTCCTGTTAAATAAACGAACACAAAACTGTTGCTCTCATCAGGGACGTGGACCTTCCTGTTCTCATTCATGATCCAGCCAGTCTGTCAGTTTTGTATCCATCGACAAATCAATGAAATGTTATCTAATTAGGGAAATTGATTTCACACTACTCATCCTGGCCCAAACTATGCACCATAGTCATGCATACAAAAAGTAACATATATGTTTGTATCATATGGGTGTTACAAAGCCATTTAGTCATCAGATTTATTTTACCATCTTATTTTCCTAACGTACGTTTCCTTGATATAATAATCAAATTGTGACACGAAAATTTATAGAATTCCAACAGCGATCTGGAAGTAATCAAAACTTCAAAACTTATAACTTTAAACGTATTCTCAGATCAGGGAGGTGGCTGTCCCTGACTTTTCACTAAAAGATTTTTTTTTTTTTTTAAACCATATTGAATCAGGGAGGTGGGAAACACCCACGTACCTGATTGAATTCTGCATACTGAATTCGTGCATATTCTGACGTCATAATATCATGTTTATTCATGTTCGTACCGGGTAAGGGTTGCACGTGTGTTTCTAGCCTTTAAACAAGGCGACTCGCTCTGCGTGCCCCCGTATAGCGCGTTTACCCCACAAACCTGTTGGCCGGCGAGTGGAGCGAGCCGGCCAACAGGTTTGTGGGGTAAACGCGCTATACGGGGGCACGCAGAGCGAGTCGCCTTGTTTAAAGGCTAGTGTGTTTCATGCATACACCGTGTACACCAACCGGCGCTAGTTCTCTGATCCGGATCCGCTGCATGCACGTATTGCATGCTTGCCAGCGCAGGGGATCCCCGTTCGTGTTTGTAGTTGACCTACGATAAAAAGTCATATTCAATTCCACAATGGATACAGGAAAGAAACCCAAAGTCTATGTAACAAGGAGAATTCCTCAAGAAGGACTTGACCTACTGTCCAAAGAGTAAGTAATGATCATACAATATATTTTACAATATGAAGGTCCGAAAGCTCCACCCATTTCTCCTGTCATATCTATCTGCCCGTAACCGCAGCAGCGATCCTGTTTCTGTCGCTGGTGCGGTTAACTGCACTAGTGACCCCAACATGCTGTTACTAACCCGGTTAGATCTAACATTGTTAGTTACAGAGCCCGCGCCGGGATTAAATAGTGGCCTTCCTGAATACAGTCATGTAATAATACTCCAGTATCTGAATCTAGACACTAATATGGGCCTATAACGTGAGAGTGATTGTAGCCCCATTTGGAAATCCATGCACCGGCCTGACATTGATGTAGCTGTGCTGTGCACTGTAAATAACTATTTAAAAAATAGTATAACACTATTAATAGAAACAGCCTATAGGCCTAAATGTTAAACTGCGAACAGTGTGTGACCTGGATTGTAATTTAATGTAAAGAAGCAGCCCGGGCGCCTTGTCACTGTACACAAAGTGTCGCTTTGCATGGCATCTGTTCGTTCTAGGCTAGCCTTCATCAACAGTAGGCACTACATTTCATGCACCTTGTTTAACACGTGTTAACACTTAACAGCTGCCTCTCCCATCCCAGTAGTATAGCTTCCTGTGAAAAGCTGCACAGGGATTACTTCTTCAACTTCAAAGTTTCTCATTCTGGTCAGAAAGTTCAAACTGGCTGGGTGACAAATCACCTACCGTTATAACTATACACAGCCCAGTCTCGCGTAGCGTATTAACAGCGTCTGGTCGGGCTACTACCGTTATACCTCCATAATGAAGTAGTAGGTGGTTCGCCTTACAGGCAGACCCCTTTCAGGCTCTCCATATTTCTGCTTATAACTGTTGACTGTGATATCTGAGTGTACTCAGTTTGCCACCAGTTGTTTCATCTTAGTATCAGGATCACACAGGACAAGTTTTGAGCTTTATGATAACTTGGCAAGAGAATTCTGAGGAGACAAAGTTTTTGAAGTTTGTGTACAGTGAACTGAGAGAGGTACATGCATGGCCTCCATGGATCCTTGCTATGCTGTACAAGTGCATTCAACCATCATCGCCTTTTGTGACCTTGATTAGCCTGTCCAGCCAACAATGGATGCAGTCAAGTTCTTGTCCTTTCTTCTCATTGTGTTCATCCTGGGGGTGAATGGACATGAAGCTTTCATCAATCCCTGTGCTTACAAGCAAGATTTAGTGTGCCATGCACACCATAGTCCCATGCAAACCAAGTTTCTTGGTTTTCGCCTTGCCTACTACACTAACTCCACATCGACCTTCCAAATCAAACTGCTTCTTGTATCGGGAGACATAAACCCAAATCCAGGACCAGGACACAACGATGACTCCTGCAGTGTGCATAATTGCAGCTACACAACTAACTACACTGCAATTGACAGGGTGAACAGTCCAAGTGTTTACGGCAAGCATGAGCTACTGCAATTAAACTCACTGGCGTTACACAAACAGAGACTTGACGTTAACCTCTGGGAGACTCTCACTTCACTGGGCATCGCCATGAAACGGAGATGTCATCGGGGTAAGAGAGCTGGTGCACGGAAACAGAGACACAAAATTCCTGTCACATCCCAATTGTTTTCTATCACCACACCCAGAGTTATGATTCGTGAACGCAGGCACATTCGTCTCACAAACCCTATTGAGAGGCCTCCATCCTCTGCTCATGTCATCTCCTTAGATGATGCTGCATTGAATGAACCGACCAGAATAGCAGTATGGAATGCCCAGTCAATGATGAACAAACCTGATTCAATCTATGACCTTGTGGTGTCAGAGAGCTTGGATATTCTGGCCATCACAGAGGCATGGCTTAGGGGTGATGAGCGTGACAGCCCTACCCTAGCGCAAATCCAGAATACCTTACGTGGCTACCACATTCTAACAGCTCCAAGGAAAGGTAAAGTAGGAGGTGGTATATGTGTAGTCCTGCGTCAGAACTTTGGCACAAACATGGTGATCCATTCATACACCAGTTTTGAGTGCATGGAGCTTACCCTTCGCTCAACCAGGAGCCATGTACTCTCACTCATAATCATCTACAGACCACCTGGCTCTAAGGGCAGAGCTGTAACACAATTTTTATCTGATTTCTCACATCTTCTGGAGTCAGCCAGCTTGCGAGACAATCAGCTCGTGATCTGTGGCGACTTTAATTTCCACATGGATAACGTGCACAGCAGTGAAACCAAATTACTCACAGATCTGCTCTTTTCTGCTAATCTGAAGCAGCTGGTCTCTCAGCCTACGCATGCAAAGGGGCATACCTTGGATCTAGTCATTACAAGAGAAGCCAATGAATGCATTAAGGAGCTATATCTTCGAGATGCAATGCCTTCAGATCACAGTGCCATTGTCTTTACGGTAGCATTGTCACGGCCAATGCCAGTTAGAAAAACATTTTGTTTTCGGAAGCTTCGTGACATTGACTATGACATCTTCAGAAGAGACCTGGAGAACTTGTTTGCGGCTTCTGAGGATCTTGATTACCTCAACATAGACCAAAAGGTCAACCTCTATAACTCCTCACTCATGAAGACACTTAATCATCATGCGCCTGTGAAGTCTGCCAGTGTCCAGTTAAGACCTCATGCGCCTTGGTTTGACCACCACCTTATTACTCTTAGGCGCAAAGTCCGTTCAGCTGAAAGAAAATGGAGGAAGTCTCATCTGACTGTTGATAAAATGTCAATGAGGTCTGCTTTGTTTGTGTATCATTCTGCCCTCAAAATAGCTAGGAGAAATTATCATCGAGAGAAGATGGAAACATGCTGCCAGAAGGAACTGTTCCAGTTCGTTAACGGCATCTCAAGTGGCAACAACACCTCTCCACTTCCATCTCATAGTTCGAAACAAGAGCTAGCTGAACTGTTTCTCAACAGTTTTCAAGCAAAAGTCTCAGACTTATGCCGTTCTCTTGTACCTACAGCAAGTGAAGTTCACAGTGCATCATTGAACGACTCAGCAGAGGCTCCACAGGAGTTCATGTTACAGATATTCGATGCTGTCAGTCAATCTGATGTTCAGAAGATTATTACTACATCCAAGATAAAGACATGTCAGCTTGATCCGCTCCCTGCATCTGTCATAGGAAAATGTGTCGACATTCTCCTTCCAGCTATCACTGATATAACAAATCAGTCATTAGCATCAGGGATCTTTCCACGTGACCTCAAGACTGCTTTAATCACACCTATTCTAAAGAAGCCCAATCTTGACTCTGAAATATTGAAGAATTACCGACCAATCTCCAACCTTCCTTTTTTAGCCAAAGTTATCGAGCGAGCAGCCTGTAGCCAGTTCACTGCTCATCTTCACTCACATTCTATCTTAGCTAAATCACAATCTGCTTATCGACAAGATCACAGTGTTGAGACGGCTCTTGTGAGAGTGATGAACGATCTCCTCCTTGGCCTTGATGCAAGAAAGGAAGCTGTGGTCATCCTGCTTGATCTGACAGCGGCTTTTGATACCGTTGACCATACAATTTTATCCCATAGAATGAGGCAACGTTTTTGGATATCTGGTACTCCAGCAGAATGGATTGAGTCTTACCTGAAGGAAAGACGACAGCAAGTGGTATTAGGACAACATGTCTCTTCCTGTGCACCATTAGAATTTGGAGTACCGCAGGGATCAGTGATTGGTCCACTCCTCTTTGTGTGTTACACAACACCAGTTCAA
Organism: Diadema setosum; assembly: GCA_033980235.1. NCBI lineage: Eukaryota > Metazoa > Echinodermata > Echinoidea > Diadematoida > Diadematidae > Diadema > Diadema setosum. The sequence goes on along the minus strand of CM067061.1, from coordinate 2,100,063 downwards.
GACATCATTGAATCGCATGGTTTCAGCTGCGCCATGTATGCTGATGACACACAGTTGTATATCACCGTAGACCCCGTTGACATGGAACACACTCTCGAAGAACTGGCCCGATGTCTGCATGAAGTCCGTCGCTGGATGTCCAACAATTCTCTGGTACTAAATGACAGTAAAATGGAATTGCTTCACATTCGTTCCAACATGAAGCCATGTAAGGAACTCACCCCTTTGACTGTTGGCAATCTTGTAGTTAATTTTTCTTCATCTGTCCGTGACCTTGGTGTGCTTTTGGACAGTCACCTCAACATGAACAGTCACATAAACAACATTTGCCGTCGCAGATCCTTCGCTTTGAGCAAAATAGGGAAAATTCGCAGTTATCTCAGTAAATCCACTACTGAAATAGTGGTCCACGCTCTTGTCTCATCAATCTTGGACTGTTGCAACAGTCTCCTCATTGGTCTGCCGGACAAACAGGTCTCCAAACTTCAAAGAATTCAAAATTCCGCTGCCCGCCTTGTTACACTTGCCAAGAAACGTGAACACATAACCCCAATCCTTCAAAATCTGCACTGGCTTCCTATAAGGTATCGCATCCAATACAAGATTCTCCTCATTACTTTCAAAGCACTACATGGAACAGCCCCGCACTACATTACAGAACTCATAACCCCATACAAGCCTTCTAGATGTCTCCGATCCTCTGCTCGAAACTTACTTGTCGTACCCACCACGCGTACAAAGTCTTATGGGGAAAGGGTTTTTTCTTTTGTCGCACCCACTTTATGGAATTCTCTGCCAGACGCACTGAGAAGTCAGATGCCAACAGACAGTTTCAAGCAAAAACTCAAAACTTATCTATACAAAGTAGCCTATGATTGTTAAATTTGAAGTCATTAATGCAGTTGTCTCAGTAGTACTGGCAACTCTAATATATTGTTCTTATAGTAATGTGTAATTTTTGTTATATTTTGTATTATGGTATAATTTGTTTGTTTGTTTGTAAAGCGCATTGAAATTCTTTTCAAGTTTGAAATGCGCTATATAAGAATTTGTTATTATTATTATTATTATAATAACATGCCATTCTAACTCCTGAGGCTAGTGAATGCACACCTAAGATTGGTAGGCACAGTAGTATCGGTATATTCCCACAAACCCTTAAAATGTCCATCGTATTTAGTACTTTTTTTCTCGCTCTATTAAATTTAGCAGGTTTGCAAAAAAATTTGGGCCGGGCTATGGGGCAGGGCCTGCTGCCTGAAGTACACGTGTTTAGTTGTGAGGAAAATCTGGGTGTATGTCGATGTACAGTGTACTTCATGATATACTTACTTGTGTATGAGCCCTATTGATGTAATACACTCTCTTGAGTTCTGGGATGTAGTACCGGTACAAAAGTATATTGTATGTACATGTACAAAAAACATGTATCTACCTCTTGTACATGGTAATGCATGTCCTAAGCTGTTTCTAGACTAGTTTCACAAGCTCCTAATAAAAATACAGCATACCAGCATATTTGTGTTTTCGTCAAGTCCATTTCTGTATCCAAGGATAAATACCTACATATATGACAGGACATATAATTCTGGATCATCTGTTATACTACACTCGGTACATTATGCATGATTAATAAGCTTGTTCACTTGTTGCAATTTTATCGCAAGTACATTGTAGCTCCAGGCAAAAAGAAAACTAGTTTGCTTGATTAGTGACAATGCAAGCAGTGCTCATGAATGTATTCTCCTAGTCTCAAGAGGTGAATTTATTTTGCAGTAAATACATGTAGATGCATATACTGTAACTTGCATTTTTTCCCTTTCTGTTTGACAAGGGCTGGTATAACCATTCTGCAGGATTGCTGTTTTTGTTAATTCTTGTTGTTCCACTTTTCCTTGAGCGGAGTGTCTTCGTTTACTATTCTTGAATAGATTGTCAAACTTTATGTTTGTATTTACATGAGCCAACAGCAAATGAAATACCAGACACATTCCTGGCATTAAACTTTCATGAATTGGAGCCAACAGCCTTCTTCAGGGCATAAAATTATCCTGAATTGCCACTGGAATTCAAATCAATGTGTATAGACAAAAAAAAAAAAACTTTCCCATGCATTTTTACTTTCATAAATCCTGGCTCGCAAATTTTGAAAAAAATTCATGTTCACCCAAAGAAAAGAAAAAGAAAAATTTTGTTTTTACAGTACTGGTAGTGAATGGTAACTTGTGGCTAAATGCATGGTTGCATGGATGAGTTACACAACTATAATAATCAAACGTCTCATCTTCTATTGTCCATCTTGTAGCTGTGAGGTGTCCATGTGGGACTCGGATGATGCGGTACTCAAGGAAGAGTTTTTGAAGGGGGTCGTCGGGGCCAGCGGGCTCTTTTGCCTCCTCTCCGATCGTATTGATGTGGGCGTGTTGGACGCAGCTGGACCACAGCTGAAAGTGATCAGTACTCTGTCGGTTGGCTTTGACCACATCGATGTCAGTGAATGCAAGAAGAGGTGAGATGTAGAACACTTCAGACAAATACATAGCTCATACCATATGGTAATACTGTCTATTTCACCTCTTTATTTTAATAATTGAGAGTAATGGACACTTTTAATACCGGTAATCGATAGTAACTTGGACACTTAGTGTTGCTACCAAGTGGATCATTCATTGTGAAGTACCTTCTAGCAGTTACATATGATGTCATGTTTTGGAGAGAAACTAGCAAAAATATTGTAACATGATGTTTGTATAAGTTGCACATATTTCGATCATAAGAGAGATTTGACGTGAATTATTCATGTTTTGATCATGGACTGTCATTTCCTGACTCATTTCATTTTCTGTCTGGAAGTGCATCTTCTTGAAAGATAGATTGCCTTGTTACTGTATATGGCAACCTGGATGTACCTTTTTGACTGCATTTATACAGTAAGTTTCAGTATTGCGAATAATATGTGTTGTTTCATGATGCTTATTAAGAAATAGCAAATTTTTGCACAGATCATATCGTTGGACAACCAACATTATGAAATGGTATTAAAGAAAAAAATGCATTTTGGAAATATTGATGTGCTGATGGATTGACGAACAACAATATTTCAATATCCTTAAGAATTGACACTGTTAATAAGTTACAGAAAGATCATGTTGGTTTGCATTCAAAGCGCTTCATTCATTGTCTTCATGTGTTCACTCTGTGTTGCAGAGGTATACGCATTGGCTACACTCCAGATGTCTTAACAGATGCTACAGCAGAGCTGACTGTTGGGCTCCTTTTAACTACATCGAGAAGACTTGCAGAAGGGGTGGCTAATGTCAAAAAGTAGGTTGATATTCTAGGTGCAGTTTTTACAAGTATGGGGATTATAGAATACAAAAAACTGCTGAAGGTTTCATTCTTTATGCTATGTGGTATATATTGTTATGGATACATGTGCATTGTATTATCATTTCTGGGCACTTGATTGTTCCGCGGAGGAATATGTAAATAAAGAGTTCGACAAGATGACTGAGATCGACCAAACACCTTGTTTGAGAGTCTGGGTATTTTGGTGGTTATGATGGTTCGTTAGGCCAAGTTAACCTCCGTAACAAATTGGGGGCACGTCACGAGAGTTCGGCAGGGTTTGTGCGGACTTAGGTGATTTGGTCGGGCTTGATATGATCCCAGGAGTGTTTTTTTCGTTCTCGCTTGGCCGATGAATTTCGGTGAGTAGCGTGGTGTAGCACTCTATGCAATGTCGTGGACATGGGCGATCGCGATACAGTTTACGTCGCGTCGCGCAACTACGTACAGTACTGTGTAGTTTGCATCGTGATTGTTACAATGTGTAGGTGTTACGATTTGAGAAAGCATGATGCGTTTATGGCGTTGTGTGTGTGTGTATGTGCATGCAGATGGACGCGGAGTGATATGTTATACAGTTTGATGTAAATCGGTCGTCTCTCTGTGTCTGCGTGAGGGAAGCTCACGGTCGTATTTCTTTCGGTATCGAAAGGGTTAATTTGGCACGTGCGTAGTGTTGAGGATGGTTTAATCTGGGTATACGCTGCGTGTGTGTAGTGCTTGCGTTGAAACGTTGGTCAAACGTTGGTCGTTGGTCCCGTACGTGGTGGTTCGTGTGTGGTTCAGCATACAGGTTATTCTACGGCGGTTCGTATGTGGTTAAGCATACGGGTTATTCCACGGCGGTTTGTACAGCTGAATGTGGTTTAGCATACAGGTGATTTCACGGTGGTTCGTGTGTGGTTTAGCACACGGGTTATTCCACGGTGGTTTGTATGTGGTTTAGCATACAGGTGATTTCACGGTTGTTCGTGTGTGGTATAGCACACGGGTTATTCCACGGTGGTTTGTGTGTGGTTTAGCACACAGGTTATGCCATTGTTGTTCGTGTGTGGTTGAGCACACGGGTTATTTCAAGTCGGTTCGTATGTGGTGTAGCATACGGGTTATTCCCAGTCGGGTCGTGTGTGGTATAGCATACGGGTTATTGTTTATAGTGTGACTGGTTTTCTTCAGTTGAAAAGAGTTTTTTCAGCTGGCTGGCTGGTGAGAAGTCAGGTTTTCTTGTTGCACTATTAACTGTACATTATTGGTGCATAATGGAGAAAGATCAAGATTTTTCCATTGAGAAGTTTGTGGATTCACCCACAGTTGAGGAGTTGCTAACCTTGAAAAAGGTTGATTTGTTGCGTGTTGCAGAAAACTACAAGGTTCCTGCTGTGAAGAGTACAATGAAAAAGTCAGAGATTACACAGCACACAATCAAATTTCTTGTAGATGAAGAAGTATTTCCCCTCCAGGCATTGCGTAACATATCAGGTAGTCCCCCTGGTGATGTGCAAGGGAGTGTAGAAGTACGTCTGAAAGAGCTTGAACTTGAGAAAGCGAGAATTGAGTTAGAGAGAGAGAGGGTTTCTCTAGAAAGGGCTCGTCAAGTTGGTGAGAGAGAGTATGGTGTAAGCGTCAGTGGTGGGCATTTTGATATCGCCAAAAATGTCAGAATGGTCCCTGAGTTCGATGAAGGAGATGTGGATAGATATTTCCTGCACTTCGAACAAGTGGCGGATAGCATGGAATGGCCGAAAGAAAAATGGCCTCATCTCTTGCAGACTAAGTTAAAGGGAAAGGCATGTGATGCTTATGCTTCACTTTCGCGCGAAGAAGCTCAGGATTATGCAACAGTAAAAAAGGCAATCATGAACGCGTACGCCTTGGTTCCTGAAGCGTACAGACAAAAATTCAGGAATAGTAGAAAACTGGAGTCACAGTCATTCAGAGAATTTGCAAAAGTGAAGGAAATTGCCTTCACTCGTTGGCTGCAATCAGTAGGCGTGGCTACTGTTGAAGATTTGCGGGAACTTGTTCTACTAGAGGAGTTTAAGAGTTCGCTACCTCAAGAGGTGCGTTCGCATATTGAGGAACAAAAGGTGAAAACGTTGTCGGTAGCTAGTACAATGGCTGACGAGTATACTCTGTCCCGTAGTCATGGAAACAGGTATGTAGGAAGCAAATATGCAGCTCCTAGTCGTCTAAGTGTTGGCAAGACAAATTCTAGCAGTAAGACAGAGGTGAAAGCTGGTCTAGTGATAGAAAATGAGACTGACAAGAAAGGTAGGAACACTGAGAAGCCTATTGTGTGTTTCCATTGTAGGCAACCAGGGCATGTGAAGTCTAATTGTCCCGTTCTGAACAAGAAAAAACAGGAAAAAGACAAAGAAAAGAAGTCTCATCCAAATGGATTGGTGAGTCGTTCGGTTGAATCGACAGGTGATTGGTGTGAACAAGTTCAGAGTGTGATTAAGTCGGCTGATCAAGACAAGATTAAGTCTCAGTATGAACCATTCACTTCTGTAGGCTATGTGTCATTGGTAGGGTGTGATGAAGCCAGAAAGGTTACCATCCTGCGAGATACTGGTGCATCCCAGTCATTGATTCTTGACAGTGTTCTTCCTTTTGGGCAAACGTCGTCCACAGGCACAAGTGTACTGTTACAAGGAGTAGAAGGAGGTTACGTTGAAGCCCCTCTTCACACAGTCGATTTGCACTCAGGCCTAGTTTCAGGAAGGGTGAGCCTTGGTGTTAGGAAGTCACTTCCTATGGATGGAGTAGCATTGGTATTAGGCAATGATCTTGCAGGAGACAAAGTGACTATTCCAGTGGTCAGTGCAGTCCCTTTGGATAAAGAAGGAAATGAGACAGCTGCATTGGTTCAGGAATTCCCTGAAGTTTTCCCAGCTTGTGTAGTCACACGTTCCATGTGTAGAAAATCAGAGGAGTCTGAAATGAAGGCTAGTCCAGAAGATATCGGTCTAGAAGGGAGTTTCTTCTGTCAGATGGATGATGTAGAAGTAAGTAGAAACGCAGCGTCAAAATCACATCAGATAGGAGATGAGTCTCAGCCTGTAGATGAAACTGATGTTGAGAGAAGTGCAGGTGAGAGTGTGAAGCCATTCATGTGTGTGGTTGGAGAAGAGTTGAATCACACAACAGATGATCAATGTGCTGACCTAGAAAGGAAGTGTTCAAGTGTGAAGCTTAAGAACTCGGATGCACTTTGTGATCTTGACAGGAAATTGGGTCATTTGTCCCATGGTGAGAGAGATGATGTGAAACAGATCATTGCAGATTTTCCTGAGTTGTTTTCAGATGTTCCTGGTCGCACAAGTGTTGTGCAACATGATGTGGATGTTGGGGAGACAGATCCCATCAAGCAGCACCCTTATCGTGCTAACCCAGAGAAGATGCAACATTTGCAGAGTGAGGTGGAGTACATGTTAGAACATAACATTGTAGAACCAAGCACTAGTGCATGGAGTTCACCATGTGTATTAGTTCCCAAGCCGGATGGCTCATATCGCTTTTGCACGGATTACAGGAAGGTGAATTCATGTACCAAATCGGACTGCTTCCCTATTCCAAGAGTCAATGACTGCATCGATCGTATTGGAAAAGCGAGCTATGTAAGCAAGTTTGACCTACTGAAAGGCTATTGGCAGATACCTTTAACACAGAGAGCAAAGGAGATTTCTGCGTTCGTAACTCCACAGGGCCTTTTTCAGTATACCGTGATGCCGTTTGGGATGAAAAACGCCCCGGCTACATTCCAACGCATGATGAATGAGTTGATTTGTGGATTGGATGGCTGTGAGGTATACATCGATGATGTGGTGGTTTACAGCGATTCTTGGGATGACCATGTGAGAACGGTGAGGGAGTTGTTCAAGCGGTTGTCGGCGGCCAGTCTCACAGTTAACCTGGTGAAAAGTGAGTTTGGGCATAGTGAAGTGCAGTTTCTTGGTCACGTCGTTGGTCATGGTCGAGTTCGTCCCGCAGCGGCTAAAGTCCAAGCAGTCCAAGATGTCCCTGTTCCCAAGACGAGGAAGGAGCTGATGAGATTCATCGGCATGGCTGGATACTACCGTCGCTTCTGCCATAACTTCTCGGATGTTGTGGCACCCTTGACTGATCTCCTGCAGAAGAACGTGAAGTTCCAGTGGTCAGCCGCATGCCAGTCTGCGTTTGACCAAGTGAAGGCAATCCTGTCGAGTGGTCCTGTATTGGCAGCGCCGGACTTCAAGAAAGGCTTCAGCCTAGCTGTCGATGCCAGCGATGTCGGAGCAGGCGCCGTGTTGATGCAAGCTGATGACGATGGGGTGGACAGACCGGTCTGCTACTTCTCAAAGAAGTTCAACACGCACCAGCGGAAGTATTCTACCGTTGAGAAGGAGACCCTAGCGTTAATTCTTTCGCTCAGCCATTTTGATGTCTACGTGGGCAGCACAACTCAACCCGTTGTTGTGTGGACTGATCACAACCCACTGACATTCGTCAACAGAATGAGAAACAAAAACCAGAGACTGATGCGATGGAGTTTAATCCTACAGGAGTACAACCTTGACATTAAGCACATTCACGGAAAGGAAAACATTGTCGCAGATGCCCTTTCTCGTGCTTAATTGAGACATCTCAGAATTTTGTCTTGTTGCCAGATGCAACAATTGTGCAAATGTATTTTATGTTTGTAACACTTTAAATAGGTATAATTTGTTTTGCAAGTACACAGGACAGTGTGTGTACATCATATGCATGTATCTTGCATACACTATAATTGTGATGCCAACAGCATGAATGGCACTTTGAATATGTAAATAACAACACTGAAGTATTTTCAGACATGTTTGTGTTAATAAGGAAACACAGCAAGCTATAATTGTCCCCGCCGAACGAGTTCGAGCAGGGGACTATGAAACGGGCTCCGTACGTGTGTGTGTCTGTGTGTCCGTGTGTCCGTGTGTCCGTCCGTGCGTCCGTGTGTCCGTCCGTGCGTCCGTGTGTGATCAAAATGTTCAAAATGCTACTCCTTCGCCATTTCTAACCCGATTTTGATTCTGTTTGCTTTATATGATAGCACTACATGGGAGCTTTGAAACTTCTATACAGAATTTCAGTTGTGACCTTTGACCTTGACCTTTGACCTATATTGTACATTTTGCTTCAAAATGCTACTCCTTCGCCATTTCTAACCCGATTTTGATTCCGTTTACTTTATATGATGGCACTAGGTGAGGGCTTCAAAACTTCTACACAGAATTTTGACCTTTGACTTCTTTGACCTTTGACCTTGATTTTTGACCTATATTGTACATTGCTTATAAAATGCTACTTCTTTGCCATTTCTAACCCGATTTTGATTCCGTTTGCTTTATGTGATGGCACTCGGTGAGGGCTTCAAAACTTCTACACAGAATTTTGACCTTTGACTTCTTTGACCTTTGACCTTGATTTTTTACCTATATTGTACATTTTGCTACAAAATGCTACTCCTTCGCCATTTGTAACCCGATTTTGATTCCGTTTGCTTTAAGTGATGGCACTAGGTGAGGGCTTCAAAACTTCTACACAGAATTTTGACCTTTGAACCTCTTTGACCTTTGACCTTGATTTTTGACCTGTATTGTACATTTTGCTACCAAATGCTACTCCTTCGCCATTTCTAACCCGATTTCGATTCCGTTTGCTTTATGTGATGGCACTAGGTGAGGGCTTCAAAACTTCTACACTGAATTTTGACCTTTGACTTCTTTGACCTTTGACCTTTATTTTTTTACCTATATTGTACATTGGCTACAAAATGCTACTCCTTCGCCATTTCTAACCCGATTTCGATTCCGTTTGCTTTATGTGATGGCACTAGGTGAGGGCTTCAAAACTTCTACATAGAATTTTGACCCTTGACTTCTTTCACCTTTGACCTTGATCTTTTTACCTATATTGTACATTTTGCTACTAAATGCTACTTCCGGCGGGGACATGTTTTACGCACCGCGTAATTTCTACTTTTCCTTGTTGTGTTTGAGTCACTTACCAAAAGAAGATATTATGAAGGCTGTTTTAAGTTACGCTAGCCATCAACAGTTGTCAAGAATGTGAGTTGTTGGTAAATTAACTTCGAACAGGTAGTGTTGCTGTTTGTATAGAGAATGTGGTGTATCGAGTAATGGTAGGTACCGTTCAGGTATTTGAAGTTTCATACTTGTACATGTACAGGTATCGGCTAAATTTGTTGTGGCATATTAGGCCTATATCCTAAGTTGAGTGGATGTTGCTTTTGGATTTAATTAGCATGTATACTTTATTAGGTACAGAAATTATATAGTTTACATGTACAAAGCTTTTGCTCATTATTATACAACATTGTAGCTCAATCATTGCCTTTGCGAAGGTGTCCAGTATTTCACAGTTGATCCAATATACCAACAGGCATGTATTTAAGCAAACTGTGTTATACAGGGATGTATACAGGCAGGTATACACTCACTTATTAAGTTTAGGTGTACACACAGGTTATCATCAAGTATATCTCATTCAGGTTCATTTGATGTTTTGTCAGGCAGGTCATTCTCTTGGTGTTTTGTATGTTGACAGGAAAGTTTTCAGAAACATAAGTAGGATATACACGTATGACATTTGTTGATGTTTTAACGTTTCAATTGATGCTGACACAACGTCTACAGGTATATGCAAGTTACATATCATGGAATATGATGTTTGGTTGTAGGTTGTATATGATTACAACAGTTGGATTATATGCCGTTGCTTGTGGAAGAGATGACGTGTTTATGATCTTCGTACACAGGTTAATCATTATGACAGTGTAAAATTGACTTATATTTATGTATGTTCTAATGAGGAAACCATCTGATTTTGGTACAAGTGTATTGTTTGTACTGTATGCATGACATGATTGCACAAAGGTTAAGGTGTTGAGAAAGTTAACATTGCAGTATTCAGTGTTGCACAACTACATGCAATTCCAGTATGCTGTAACTCACAAGCAGCAGTATAACTCACGAGAGTGTTAGATTGGTACACGTTGAATGGTACTAAAGTCGTATGTGTAAATGTTTTATCACAGGTTGTGATGATGATATAGCCATAGCATACTTTGTTTATGTGTTCTTATAATGATGCGACCATGGTAAACTCATGGAGTTATGAGTGAATTGGAAGAGGAATGTACAATGCTGTTCCAAAATATTGTGCCAACGTACATAGAGTCCATTTGTGTTAAAAACGTTAAATGTACTCTTTTAGGGGGGAAGTGTTATGGATACATGTGCATTGTATTATCATTTCTGGGCACTTGATTGTTCCGCGGAGGAATATGTAAATAAAGAGTTCGACAAGATGACTGAGATCGACCAAACACCTTGTTTGAGAGTCGGGGTATTTTGGTGGTTATGATGGTTCGTTAGGCCAAGTTAACCTCCGTAACAATATAGATATATATATTTATCTATTTTAATCAAAATCAGCAATCAAAGACTGTAATATAATAATAGTGCTCTACAACCATGTTCTCTCATCTATTTCAGTATAAACCCAACCTCACACACTTTTACTGAATTGGTGCTTCTCAGTGTGAGTCAAGTATTACCACAAGTTTGCACCCATTCCTTGTTCATGAGTGGATTTAGCTGCAGTCAATTTAGTAGATTCTTAAACACAATACAACACAACACACAACATGGAAGAAAAAAAATCCTGTGATTTTAAATCATGCAAGCTAATCATTTGTAACAATGCTTGTTGGTGTTCTTGTTTTCCTTGAACCCAGTGGAGGTTGGGGTACTTGGAAACCAATGTGGCTGACTGGTCCTGGCTTGTTGAACAGTACTGTTGGCATAGTGGGGCTGGGACGGATCGGACTGGGTGTGGCACAGCGGCTCAAGCCTTTCGGGGTGAAACGGTTTCTCTACAGTGGAAACAGGGAGAAGCCGGAAGCAGCAAGTCTACCAGCAGAGTTTGGTAAACTGCAATCCATTTTCTTTCTTTTGTCTTGATTTATTTCTTTGTATATTTATGTTTTTTTGTGTGTTTTTTTTTTTTTCGGTTAGGATGGTATTAATGAAGTTTGAATTTTGAGTTTGTGAATTTTGACTTGATTTGATTTATTTCACCATTCAATCAAATACATATTGAATACAAATTTTAAAAGCACAAAGACAAAGAATAGCAAGTGCAGTGAAATAAAATGATAACAGTACACAAGTAGGTACACATGAGCAATTGCATTGAGCAGTATACACAGAAACATAAAATATACAGTATTTGTTTTCAGTGAATAACAGAGATAATTGAATGCTGGAGCTTGTGAATCAAGTCAATGTGATCATTGGTGGAGCAAGATCAGTTTTTGAAGTTTACATTCTTGTTATTAATATCATTATTATCTACCTTCACTACATATTCATAAAGATACATTACTTGGGTGATCCCTTGCATTTATTTCCAAGTTCATTCTCATCATGATTGAAATTGCAGTAGAATATTTTGCTTTTCTTCTTTAACTACTTAGCTTATAGCAGTTTAAACATTGCTCTGACTTTTAAATCTTCAACATTGTGAAACAAAAATGGGAAACTGTCAAACATTATCATATTTCATTGTGCCTGCAATTTTGTTTCCCCCCCCCCCAAAAAAAAGGAAGCAATTTATCACGGCTATGTATTGATTAGGTAATGCAGGCTCATTACATTGTGATTTGTGAGTACCAGAATTACGATCAAGTTATTACAACCTCAGTAGTTTTAGTGTCTACTTGTATTGCTTGCTAGGGTTTCTATCTCAGTAAGTCATCACAACATAACATTGATATGTTTTAGTGCTTGTGTTTCATTTATTCATTATTATTATCATTCATTTTTACTTTTTGATGCAGTACCGTTTGAGACCCTTATCAGGGAGTCCGGCTTTGTGGTGGTATGTTGTGCCCTGACACCAAGCACAAAGGGACTTTTCAACAAGCAGGTGTTTGAAAAGATGAGCTCTAATGCCATCTTCATCAACATAAGCAGGTTAGTACGAGCATGGATTTATTCAGCTGAGAATAGCTGACATTTTTGTGAGCAACATTAAGGAATATTCACCTAGTGCTTTGAATACCTAGATACCAACCTTGGTATTTTCTTTTTAACTGTAAGAACAAATAGTTTGTTTTGAATTTCTTTCTCTCTCTCTCTCTCTCTTCCAAGGAAGTATTACCAAATTTGCCTGGTTATCATTGATGACTCTAGACTTCTTGCATTAAAATTCAAACCACTTTATGACGAACATCAGAGTCTGTTTATTCATATAAGCAGGGCTCGACACTAACGGTGGCCCGGTGGCCCGGGGCCACCAAAAATGAAAGTCGGGCCACCAAATTTCAAAAAAGGGCAAATTTGGTGGCCCAACTCGGGCCACCAAAATTTTTTGAAAAGTATGTCACTTAAAATCGTAACTTTTTGCGCCGGAAATTAGCAGTTAAATTTGTTCAAAGGATGGATGAAAAGGACTGATTGAATGCCTGAGAGTGAGTGTTGCAAGTTTGTTGAAGTTTACTTACGAGTAGATATGTCCAACTTCTAATTCCTACTATCATAAATCTTAAATATTTGACTCATTAAAAAAAAAAGGACTGTTAATGTTTTTTTTTATTGTTTTTTGGGGGGACACCAAATTTTTCTCTCGGGCCACCAAAAATATGACCTTTAGGATTTTGGTGGCCCCATCGGGCCACCAAACAAAAAAGTTAGTGTCGAGCCATGATATAAGTATACTGCTTTGTCTTTTTCAATCCTGCCTCGGCTGGTAGAGGAGCAGTGGTGAATCAAGATGACCTTTACGATGCCTTGACCACAGGTCAAATCCGAGCAGCTGGTCTGGACGTGACAACCCCTGAACCTCTCCCAACAGACAGCCCTCTGCTGAAACTTAGTAACTGTGGTAAGCATGCCTTATGTGTTACATGCGACTGGTAGATGTTGTTGTTGTTGTTTTTTTGTTGTTGTTGTTATCATTATTATTATTATTATTATTATTATAATTATTATTATTATTATTATTATTATTATTATTATTATTATTATTATTATCATTATTGTTATTATTATAATCTTTTGGAGGGTTGTAGTCACCTTGACTGCCACAAAAAAAACAAAAACAAAAACAAAACAAAACTGTTCATTGATTTCCTCGTTCTACCAGGAAAATTCCATGAGACTGGTACTTGTGCTGTTTACCAAGATGTGACTCACTGCAGTCAGTGTACACTGTATGTGACCTTATGAAATCATGCTGTCTGTCCAGGTCAAGTTCACTGAATAAATAAAAAGAAAAAATCCTGTATGACACATATTTTCAAAATGTTTTGGGAAGTTGCTTCAGTTTAACCAGATCTTTTCACATACATACATTGTATAAAAACTCTGGAGCAAAGAAATACGCCAAACAAAAATAGGCTGTGTCAGTTTAACCAGATGGTTTCAGATACATGGATCATCTACTAAGACAAGACAACATACTTTGGGCCCAGTCAGACTGGTTGAAGTGAACCCTACGTTCTATCAAGCTTGACTTGAGTTGATGACAAGTTGTAATTGGACACATCACATGTTTTTGATGGATTTGATAAATCCCCCCCCCCCCCAACTTCTTGTCTGTTCCTGTGCAGTTGTGTTTCCTCACATTGGGAGTGCAGCAGAAGAGACAAGGATAGCCATGACGGTCCTAGCGTCCAGAAACATGCTGGCCGGACTCATCGGGGAGGAGATGCCCGAAGAGGTCAAACTCTGACCTGGTCCCAAGTCATCCTGCTGACCAACAAGGCACATGTCCACTGTTGGTCCACTCTTGGTCCACTGTCATAAATATCTTGTCAGTATTTTATCCCAAAGAATTATTTCCAAAGTATACAAGTAAATAGGCCTAGAATTAAGAAAGTACTGAAACTTACTGTAATCCTGGTTTTGAATAATTTGTCCATGATCTCTATGGTATGGGAATTGTATGTGTACATTTTTGGACAGAATTAGTGTGCAGTGTTGCATACAATGTAAGTACTGTGACAAGGAAATTTGTGGTGAAATGTAAATAAAAGTTCTGATATTTGAGTTTGCCATATTAGCATGATAAAAACTAATATGCAGTGTAATAACCAAGGCCTTCAGTTGTTGATTGTCTATGATGTGGACTCCAGTATTTATTATGTTCATTTTTTCATAATCTATGGTGAATATGATAAATGGTAACTCACCATAAACTACCATACTTCTTTTCATCATCAATCAATGAAGGTGCATCATATTAGTCTGGACTGTTAACAATAGTGCCATCCACCAATCCAATCTCCTCTTCTATGTTTGTGTAAATGAGTATTGCTGCTATTGGATGTGCAATCCTTTGTGATTGGTTGTTACCATCTCTGAAAGTCACTCTTTGTGCTTTTATTATGTATTTTTCCAACTTTTCTTCTTGTTTTGTGTGTCATACAGAAAATGATTACCTCAGTAGTGTTTTGTAGTTGTGAGCAAACTTTAGGTTAACTACACATTTTTTTTTCACACATAACTATAAGGCCTTATCCAAATCTCTATATTCTTTACATCAAAGTTTTAGTGTGCAAAATTTTTGCCCTGTCCATACTATGGTATTCACAGTGTTGCATTCAAAGTCATTTACAGGTAATGATGCCAACAATTTTAAGTTATAACCCTTGTATACTTGCACTTTAGATATGAAGATAGTGTTGTACATAGAACATGAGTAATGTTCTAGGTCTTGTTACAACCCTTGGATCTTTGAGAGCACCACAGTTATTTAAGCAAGACATTTCTGTTGCACAAGCTGGGTCTTTTTAACTAACATGTCTATGAAAGAGAAGGAATGCTGCTGACAACATGACATAA
This sequence comes from Diadema setosum, assembly GCA_033980235.1. Taxonomy (NCBI): domain Eukaryota; kingdom Metazoa; phylum Echinodermata; class Echinoidea; order Diadematoida; family Diadematidae; genus Diadema; species Diadema setosum. The sequence goes on along the minus strand of CM067061.1, from coordinate 2,084,827 downwards.
TGAGGGAACCACTCAGACCCAGAAGCCACTGAAACACACATCTGTCATAATATGAGCCCAGTGCTGTTTGAGGGTTGTTTCTTGCATGGTGAGATGGTGTTAATGCAGGTACTTTAAAAGTGGAAATCTTCGTGTGAGTAATTTTTCATGCTTGGGTAAGATGAATTTTGCTTGTAAACCCAAGCACAGATGTTCACAATGGAGAAAGCACTCTAAACCACTCGGTGCTGCCCCAGCGGTTAAGGATTTTGGCAGTGCACAATACAGTAAATGGTAATGGCCCTCATTACGACAGCAATGTCACTCATGCTGCAGGTGAGGAAGACTAAAAATATCATAACAGTTATACCTCTACAATATATCTACCTTGAAATCAAAGATATAGAGTGATATTACATATAACAAGAAAAATTTCGCGCTCCTTTATTTCTTGGCAATTTCATGTTGTGCAAAATGGGTGAAGTTCCACCCGGCGATTTTTTTTTCTTTTCTCCTTGAATGAGTACTTGAGAGAATTATGGCCGGGCTCTGGGGATGAACAGCTCTACATTTGAAAGAGGCTACTGGTGGTGAACTGGATTTTTTTTTAGTATGGTAAGAATGAGACTAGTGTTCTAGGCTCAGTGGTTTGGAGAAGGTGACTGCTCTTCAAATTCACTTTTCTTTCTCAGGGATACATTTTGTAACACTAATTCAGAAGTCTGTCCTTTCAATTAATTTATTCAAGTATTGCTATTGTTTCTATCCCGAAACTTGTGTACATTGACGTATCTTATTGAAAGACTCTGTGAACTGCTGTGATAGTTAATCGCTTGATGGCTTTCATTTGTTGTGCATTGTGTGTTAACCTCTCAATGCTTTTATTTTAAAAAATGCACAGGTAGCTACTAGGCAAACTTGGTAGGACACTCGGGGAAAGGAAAATGGATCTTGAGTTTCTCCACCGTCCCGATTACCACAACCCTCAAGATTCATGAGATTGATGAACACTACCTTTTTTTTTGCCTCCGCCCAAAGGGTGCCAGAGGCATTATTTCATTTTGTCCCTTGTTTGTTCTCCATTGAGATCTAGAATTTCTAGGGCCAAGCAGTGTCCCAAGTTGTTCACAGTTTACTGTAAGGGCAGGTATTGTCTGGTAAAATACCAGCCTTTCATTTGGCAGGGGACAGGGAAGGAATATCTCCTTACTGAATTCATGTCTCATCTTTGCTCATTATCAGTTAACTCTCCACAAAAGTCTAGGGATGTTCTATCTCAGTATGTTACGTCTATCAATGGCAGAGCCTAAAATATCTGCAGCCTGTGTGCTTTTGTGGTAGTATGGGAGTTTAGGGCATAAATTATGCACAAAATTGAATGCATGCATATGTAAATCCTTTATTAAATGTTTGTCCTGGGTTGATCAACAACACATCTTACACCACCATACTTCATTGATGTTAAATCTATGTGTTTCATTGTGAGGTCAATTTGTAGCTTTCCAAGTCCAAGGATTGTGTAAAAGTGATTGTGAAACAGCATATTTTCAATCCTTTTACTGCACATGTAATGCAGGGGAATCTTTTTATAGCCAGCTGCTTAGGACCACAGAAATTTCCTCGTTATAGCGCACATCTCGTTATATCAGGGATAAAAACATGAAAATATAAAATGAATGAGACCTACAAAATCACCTTTTTATATCAGGTATCCCGCAATATCTGACTTCATAGTAACAAGGCTCAACTGTATAGACAAAGTTCTTCAAATCAAAAAGGATCAAATTTGGTCAATGTTGAAATGAGGTCATCGAGAACCTTTATTTTGTCAAGGATTGCTTCTTGTCATGCCGGTGGAGAGATCTGACATCACCTTAAGTGTCATCTCTGATGATTAACTTTGTAAAGTAGTTCCAGAACAATTTAAGGATGTTAGATACAGGGTAATGCTTTAATGTATGTTTATATGCACAAAAATGACACTGTAAACCCTTTCTTTTTCACTTAGTGTGCTTTTTAATAGTAAGAGAATGACACAGTATGTGTATAGGATTTAGCCAGGCGCTTGTGTAAGTAGATAAACCTTTCAAAACAGGTTTGTTTTCTTCGTTTGTATTTTTCCTTAGCAGTAGCATTTCCCCTTTTCGAGTTAAAGAACATACACCCCCCCCCCCCCCTTACAAAAGTAATATCTCAGAAATGTGGCATTATTACCTCCACAAAGGAAGAAGTTTATTAATCATGTTTGTCAGTTTGTAAAATAACCAAAAGTCGTGAACAGATTTGAATGAAACTTCCAGGAAAAGTCGATAATGACACAAGGAACAGATTATAAAATTTTTGCAGTGATTCAGGATTTTATTTGGACTTTTGAAGGTATTTTGATCTCTTGGCATATAAGGTCATTATTGAACTTGTGAGCTCAAGCTGCATGTGCTGGACGTTTACATTCGCACACTAAAGCGCGTGCTCTGCTCGGGCAAGGCACTGTGCAGCTGGCAGCTGATGATGTAACTTTAAAACAATACTGGCTTCTACATGTATATTGGGAAATTGCATGCATGTATGGATGGAAATGAGTTTCTTGCTTGGCAGACGCCTGCCCTCTCCGAGTGCTTTTCTAGTTGTATTAGCAAGAAAACATGTTAATAATGTTACAAAATCTGGAGCTTAGTTGTTTATAATTTGCCAAGAGGAATACAAGTCAGGGGAGCAGACTGCATCCATTACCCATTTACTGGACATGAATTAATCATGTGTTGCCCTCAGTACTCTTCTCTATCTCTTTTTAGGGAGTGGCATCGTAGAAACTTGACCGAAAGATTGGTCTGTATCTGGTCGTCGGGGATATGTTCCGCGGAGATTGCGTCTGGCTTCACGGATCCCCTCGGAGGAGAGCGATAACGTCAAAAGAAATAAAAGACTCCTCCGGACAGACGGATCTTTCTGTCCAAGTAGAAACTGGCCAAATTTGATATTGTCTGTCCTTAATGCTCGTAAACTTGGACCAATACCTGTATTCATGACAGTTACATGATGCTCTTAATTGTCAAAAATTATGCTGTTTTTGTTTTGTTTCTCATTGAAAAAGTTACCATTTTTTGCTGTGAATAGTGCCTTATTCCCCCCCCCCCCCCCCCCCCCGCATCATTGGACTGAGAAGTGGCACTGTTCTTGCAGAATTAGGGTATTGATGTGTTATGTGCAGCGAGAAGTCATTGTAAGGGTCCAAATTTAATGATGAGTATGCATCATATTTATGGGTTTATACAAAGTAACTAATGGAAAGGTTGTGAGGTTTGGTTTCATTTTGCTGCATTGTCTATTTTATGAACATTCATATCTTCTGTTATAATAAATTTTGCCTCTGCTTTTGATAATCATGAGAAGAAGATGTCAATAAAGAAGTCACCGATACTTGACAAGTATTGCTTCTAATTTCAGTATTGTCTGCATGTCATGTTTTCAGTACAAATTCTGAGAGATGTTGGACTTTATACAGACACAAAAATAAAGAGATATTATCATGAAGGCTGATTTGTTGTTGTTTGCTTCTTTTTTATTGAAATTGCACTCCATTGCTAGGACCCTGTACAATAAAAATAATAAATATGTATTTCACAAACAGCTTGTGGAATAAATCTCATTATTGAAATGAAGCATTTCTGCCCAATTCCAATTCTGCATTCACTTTTCATCATAAAATAGATACACCTGATATTCTCAGCTTGAAATTCATCTTACAGACCAAGCTTTACAGACATGGTGGCATGAAGTCTCCTCAAGCTCATCAACACAATGCCTTATGAAATTTACACATATTCACCTTCAACTTTTTAAATGCAGAGTTGCTCATTTTAAAGCTTTACACCACAAATTCTCTGTACATGTGTAATATAAGCTCGTCGGTCAAATCACACATACATGTACTTGCTATTTATGTTACAATTGATTAATTTAGAAAAACAGAAAGAAACAAATTGCTATGAAAGGTTATCTATCAAAATTGTAAGAATTCAAAGTCAGTGTACTCCTCTTTTAGACACTGAAAAAGATTATTTTAAAGAAAACCCAGTAAATAGCCCTCAAATTAAATAAGTACATATCTGTGCATTCTTGCTTCCTTTAAGCTCGCTCTCAAACATATGACAGCACGTGCCAACAATCTAGACATTTTCAAACAAAACAATTGATTTTACGTGATTACACTGCAGTCTGTATATGAGTAGTGTTTGCTTGAGTTGAAAGCAACAAAGGCAGCAGTGACAGTGTGGGCTTTTTCAGTTTCACAATATATATACATATATATACTCAAGTATCACATTTGCACTGCATGTTTGTTACCCTTAACAATGGTAGGTGAGGAAATTAACATCAACAATGATTACCGAGTTTTAACTACCCTGTGCTAAACTTTTTTGCCCTGTTAACCTTGAGTGAGGTAAAAATTAATATACATGTATATGACAGAAAAGACACATTAGCCACTGAGATACTATGTGGTATGTGTTTTTAGCCACTGACATGAAAGGGAAATGTACCATGTGTGTACTACCCTGTGTTTAGTTCCTGAGAGCTGTAAACCTTGCTTCAGAGGGTAAGTTCCGTCAATGGTGCAACACTAACATGCTCCAGTTCTATCTGTACACAGCATACAAGCTTGGTAATTGGTTGTATGTGTATGCATGGATTAACCCATGGCACTGATCTGACTGGAATATTATACTATACAGTTAACTCCTTTTCCATTGCTTTGAAAGAAATGCGGTAATACTGTAAGACCAGAAACATTCATAGCATGAAACTTTTGTGATTTGCCGACCATGAAAAAAATTTGGAGTATACAGTACAATGTGAATTGGATTGTGTTGACCGAAAAATTTGCTTGCAATTTACCTTCCTAAATCATGGCTCCTCTCGAAAAATTTATGGTTTTTACAGTCCACGACACCATAAAGTTCAATCTTTTTTTCCACTGCTTAACAGAACTCCCCCCCCCCCCCCAAAAAAAAGATAAAATAGATAAATACAAAAATGCCAAGTACCAGACTTACACATGGCTGCCTACACCATTCACAAGAAGGCTACCCAATAAAATTAACATCACACATTTGCGGTCAATTTGCTTGGTCGCCCATTACAAAAAAAAAGAAGAAAAAAAAAGATGATTTTCTTAACTTTTCTGTTGAGAGGCGAGGTCATATTTCAATCTACTTTACATATCTTATTTAATACCTGCGGTATGTACGACCTGACCGCAATAAGCTGCTTGAAATGCAGGAGTTTAAAACAATCTTCAGTTATAAATGTACCTGAAAGGACAGATCAGATTAAACCATATAGCATATTATATCATACACATATTTTGAGTTGTCATTTTTTGCAAAAGGTGACTGATACAAACGAGCCGTTGGCATGATCTAAAAACAGAGAAATGTATGAGTAAGTCAGCATGCTAATTCCACTTTCAGTTGAAAGGCACAAACGGTGCACACATATTGAATTATATATTCAGCGTGAGAGTGATTCCTGATGAGTGATGTATACATTTATGAGACTTATGAAGCCAGGTGCTGATATGTCTTATGAATAAGACACAAAAATCAAAGAAAGTGCACTAGACATGTAATAATGAAATACATGTACTTCACTGTCTTTTACAGAACAACAGGCACTTTGACATGTACATCTTCTGCAAAATTTGCACAATTTTTTTTTTCAGACACAACAAACATAGAATGCGATTCCAAACAACTATTTAACTCCCAACTTGTTATCAAGGAAAGTTCACATCCTGAATCATTTTGAAAAAGTCATGTCAGTATAAAGTAAACTTGATACAATGTACATGGACAAGATAGACATTGTAATGGTGAAAATAGAAATTTGCACACATATATCGAAATGCAGAGTTGAAGTTTTCTTCAGTGAAAGTGACAGTTAATGCTTCCATTTTCATTTATATCTACATTGAGTGTCATTGCTATTTCTACCACACAAACTGCCTTACTTCAGGCCGTGTCACACCTTTCCGGGCAAGCCTTGCATGCGACTTGCAAAGAAGAATTCTTACTACCCGGAGGTCCCCGGAATGAGCCGCACATGACAGTACCTAGCACGTATCTCACCCGTAGTCACCCGGAGGTGTGCACGCAAATATTCTTACCCGCAACCACGTTTGGGCCCTGTCACGCCTTTCCGGGCAAGCTATGCATTCTGTTGCGTGTAGGGATTTTCCAGCATACCGGGAATTTCTGAGGGCGAACAAGGATTTGGGCAAGTCAGTGCATGTGTCTTACTTGCTGGACGCGTTCTACTTAAATTTTACTTGCGGGTATACTGTGTGACCTTTGTACCAGTCGCGTGGGGGCTGACAACTCAGTGAAGGAATTCCTCTGAAGGAATGACCGACGTCCCACGGAATGTCATTATCTTGGCTGCATACGGGGACTGCGAAGTACCTGCATGGGAGTTGCCTGCGAAGTGCTGCCGCTAAGGGCCTCCTACTGGCGTTCTGCGTGGACCTCTCCGGGCATCCCCGCGACATACCCGGAAAAAGTTTTGGTCATGCTCAAAACTTGGCTGCAGTTAAATTGGACTTGCGTGAGCACCTTCGGGCAAGTACAGGCGAGATATGCGCAAGGTACTGTCAGGTGCGGACCAACTGCGGAGAGTTCCAGGGAGCAAATTTGTTTCCCCGCAAGTCAAGCCGCAAAACTTCCCCAGATACGGTATAACAAGGCCTTGAGCATGCTCAAAACTTGTTCCGAGTGAGTCGTGGGATTCGCTCGCAGAGGTACACGCAGAACACCAGTATAGGAGACTCTTACCGTCAGCACCTCACAGGAGTTGGCTCTCACGCAGGTCACACTGAATGCACGCAAGTAGAAGCTAAGTAGCACGCGTTTAGTAGGTAAGAAACAAATGTGAAAATTGCAAACATTCTTGTTCGCCCACGGAAAATCTTCTACGTGCTGGAAACTACCTCCTCACCACAAGCCCGCGTAGCTTGCCCGGAAAGGTGTGACACGGCCTTTAAACATAACTAAATGCAGATACTGCTGTACGTGCATCGCATGTGTGCATCAGCTGAGGTAAACAAAAGTTTCTTAGTGTCCTTCCAGTTAATTTCTTTATCTGGAATTCCCAAGCGAACAATGCAACTCTTTTCCCCTTGATACTAGCAGACTTTCCACAATGAAGTAAATATGAGGACATTCAGCGCAGAGCAGAAAATATTACCTGTACTTCCACTGTGCCTCAATAATACACATTACCTACTCTCATGCAGGCGTATACAAATCTACGGTATATACATTCTGTGGTATTAAACTAAGGCCAGATTGCTTTTCGTAATGAGCAAGATTTTGAAAGACATACCAAATGACTGGAATCAGTCATTTTTACAAATTTTGTAGATTCTGAGACATAAGCATTTCACCTAATTGATTTACATGTTAGGTTAACAGCTAGGCTTTAGTACTCGGGTCCCTACAGCCAATGTTTACATTGGCCTGTTACAAACTTGCTATGCTTACAACAGAGTGTGGCACACACCATGTCTTGTTTCCTTGATTCTCATTCATTTTTGTGCATTTATTTCGGTGAAAATGACAGACTTCTCGGATATGCAACTTGCACAAAATTAGAATTGAATCTCACATAGGTTGACACAAAGTCTGAATGCACATCCACCTCTTTTCTTGGGGTTTTAATGTGTATTTCAGACACTTGAAAAGCGACACAGTAACGAGCACACAGCAACTAAAGTCAATCCAACAAAGTTTGAAGTATCACCTACACACCTAGTAGACTGTAGCCACCTGTAGAAATGTACATATTTGTTTCTGTAAACATAAACGTATATTATTAAACTTCATGCATGAAGTGTAGGCCCGATTTAATAAGAGAAATGAAGTCTTAAAGTGTATCTTCCTCAGGAATAACTGCATGGTTCCCTTGGTTGCACTTGGAAATCAACTAATTGCCTTGGAGTTTTTGTATGTTACTATTTAAAGAAAATCTCTTTTGTGAAAGAGCCTTCACTGGTCTGCCTTGAAATAACTTACCATTAGATATCGGGAAATACCCAACTGAAGCTTCATTCAAATTCAGACTTTAAATATCTCTTTATTTCACTGTTCAATATTCTTAAGCCCATCAGGAGCTCTTGCAGCACAAAAGAATATAATTATGTACAGAGGTTTTACAAATTGATATTAATATCATCAATAATTGAATTTTGCTGCTTTATTGACTTTTGTACGGATATGACTTCCACTGGCCAACACTGAAAAAGCTACTTGCAGCAGAAACCTGCCAAACAAAAGTTTGGCACAAACACAAGAAGAACAGTTAATATACATTCATTCTGCCCTGCTTGGTGTGTGAAAAAGTGTTTCTACCCTGCTGTGTGTTAGAAAAAAAAAAAAGCAGATTTGTGTAATATCACTCTACATGAAAGGCAAGCTAGGGCTTTATGATTCTGACTGCAGGTATTTTATGTTTAATGCAACTTAATTGGCAATCAAACACATCTACAGAGTACAACATTTTAAAGATGATTCTACAGTAAAAGAGGAAACTCGCTGAAGACGGAAAATGTGCAAACTCAGAATGCACATAATATTTGTTTAAAATGATTTAATAAATTATATCAGAGATGTACAACAACCAAATATACATGAGGGAAATTGTAATGTGGCGTGTTGTTGGCATATACACATACATTTCTCAGAAATATTATGTGGGGTAACTACACATGTACAGGATAGAGAACGATGTCATAATCCCAATCAATAACAATTAGTAATGCTGATCCATACTATGCTTTATTCACAAAATATATCCTTTAGGAGTTGAACTAGCCATTTTATATTTCATACAAAAGTGGCTTGTACTGTAAGTGTGAGTATCAGCCCTCAAGGCTAGATAAATACACTACAACAAAAAGTCCAGCAAACAGTCAGAATATCTGTTATAAGAAGTTACCAACACCATAAACTTATTATGTACATCCAAGAGTTGATCCAAGAGGGTATGAAGAGATAAAAGTGTGATTCATATATTAATTGATATTGCACATCATTTGGGATGACAGCTGATTTTAGAATCTTTACAAAATCAGATCAAAATGGCACAACTCTTATCAGCTTAACAGTGCCTGATATGTAAAGTGTAATCAGCTCACATGCATGTTTATTGCGAGTCATAGCTTACACTGAAGGAGACACTTCGGTCACTAGATCTTTGCTAGTCTGGATGTAAAAGAGCACTTTTATTATCAGTAAGTAAACACGTGCACATTTGCATTGGCTACCAGACACACATACACACACACTTAGGACTTGTCTTTATATTACATGGTATGACACATCTATCGTTCCAGCCAAAGCATAAGATTTCATTGATCCATGGCAACATCTGTGTGCTTAACCTAATCATTACTCCACTGATTATTCAGGATTTTAATATGTCAGCACTGTGCCAGAAGCTACTGGGTGAATATTTTGAAGAATGACAGCAAGAATTGTCCAGTGTGCAGTGCAAAGGGAATAGAATATTTACCAAACTGTGGGTTGTATTTTTCACTTCTATGCAATCTCTCTGCAGCACAGTCTGAAATCCGAAGAAATGGCTTAACATAATCAACAGAAAAGACTTCCTTGAGTTGAAATTTCATGAAAAATTGATAATATTTCTGTTTGTTTATGGTTACTTTTTGTATGTTTAATATCATTTCTAAGTCAGACTTCTCTATGAAGTAACACAAGACTTCTCTATGAAGTAACACACCCCTCCATCTGACATGGGGAAAACCCTGTTGTGATGGGTGTTATTTTTGTAGCTTTAGGTAATTGGTGGACCCATTAAGGTACAACCTTGTACTTGAATGAAGGAGTGCGTACTACAATAGAGCTTTTCACACATAACTGGCATGAGGCTGACAGAGCTGGCATAAAAGGATTATCCCTGGTGACCAAAATCAAACCAACATCTGATGGCATAAGTCACATGACCTCTCTACAGAAAGGTTGTCATGACATCCTGAGCCTCCCACGGGTTAGAGGAGAGATTGTTCTCTGTCTGGCTTCCCTCCCCTACCATACCCGCCACATGGATGTCTTCTGGATGAATGTCATAGCTGCCCAGTGTTGGGGCAGGGCGCTTGGGGTTGGGCGGGGTGCTGGAAGGCGAGATGGTGTAGGAGTAGGAGGAGATCTCGGAGACCGGGGCCGGAGGATTGGACTTCAATCCTTCCGACAGCTCGTTAAGAATCCTGTCGCTGGCATTGTCTTCATCCGAGTTGGGTTGGTTGAAGCCCATATTGTCTGCGCCACCCTCGTGTGGCAGAGTGCTTTTTGGGACGACTGGAGGTGGAACCTTGATGGGCGTGCCATATCCAGCCTTGTCACCCTTCTCCAGGGATTGGTGCCCACTGTCCGAGGAGCCTGGACGGGAGTCGGCCGGATTCATCTTCAGAAGGTGGACATTGTCGTATGTTGACATGTCGGGTAGGTGACTATCGTAAGGTGTGTTGGGGTCAAAGGTGCCTGTTGGGGACGTAGACTTGGAAGGGTAGGATGGGGTGGAGGATTCCGAGAAGGTGTAGGATTGGTCCTAAGGAGAAAGAGAGAAATCATACTTTATCAATGTGGTCTAAGCAAGATCTTTTTTTTTATGCTGTGTTGACATCTTAAAAGCTGTTATGCATGTTAGTGCTTGTAAGAAATGCAAGAAATAACCATACATTAACATCTACAGCCCACATTAAATCAGGAAGAGTGCACAAAATAGATATGATGATGAAATATGCCAGATGATTGTAGAAGAAATGCATTAATGAAGCAAGTTGGCTTTGTTGTTAGTTTGATTGAAGGAAGTGAGAAAATGTTTGCTTTCACACAATCTTAATATTTCAAGTGGAAGGACAGAACATGAAAGAAATATAAATTTGTCCAAAAAAATGCATTTGGTTTGTTAATATGTGAAATTGCCATATCAATGGCAAGAGTACCATAATTATCTCAACAGACAGAGTATCTCTGAGAAATATGCACTGTTACATTAGGCATGTTTGGAATGGCATTTGTTACTTGCTACGTATCACTGGACTCGTTCAGAGAAACACATGTTTTTCTATGACAAAATAAATTTTTGGACAGTCTTACAACATTTGAAAAATCGATACAGCATCAACTTACAAGACACGGTAAGCTGCAGAGGAAAATGGAGATCAGTTGATTGAGAGACAAGATGGCTAGAGCTGAAAGGTGATTTTATCCCAGGTTGAGTAATGTAAGGTCAAAGGTCAGAGGTCAGAGTTCACGGTGATTGCATCCAGATTGAAAAGAGGAAGGTTGTAAGTCAGGGACAGCATTTTAGGTTAGAAGAGATTGCAAAAGGGCATTTTTAATCCAGGATTTCAGGGGAAAATGAGGTGTTGTCGACATAGTTGCATTTGTGAAATTGCAGATGATTTTAGATTACAGAAAAAGATATCAATGAAAAGTAGATATACAGCGTGTCCCAGAAAAAACGAAACCGAGTTTCCTCTCGATTTTTTAGTATCAAAATCATAAATTTGCTTTATGAAATGTACATGAATGGAAAGATACGTTTCTCCTCTTTCATTTGGTGTACAACACAAAGTTTATAATCCACGCATGACTGAGTTAGAACAATAGACAGTAGTACTAGTAAATTTTCATTTGCACGAGGAAATTGTAACTTTGAGCGAATATTTCGTGCTTTTTCGCCATTCCTTTTCAATAATGAAAGTAATAACTTTAATATTCATTATTTTTCCTATCATATGACAGCTCGTGCGTAAAAAAAGGTTCACATATGCCAGAGAAATCTTAATTTGAAAATATGCTTTAATTCTACGCTGACAGAGGGATAATTAAAGAAGGAGCCATTAAGATTTCCCGACTTCGCACATAACAATGGCCGTCATGCTCCGATGAATTTACACAAATGTGTGTGCGTGTGTGTGTGTGGGGGGGGGGACATAAAGAGAACAATAGAAGCAGTTTGACTGTGAATAGGGTCGAAAAAACAGACGATCATGAGCTTGCCTGACCATGCAGCTGACTACAGAGCAAAGAGTGTTCATTGTAACGGAGTGGTCTCGTTCTGGGAGCCTGCAACAAGTTGCAGCAGCCTTCCATGACCGATTTCCAAATCGTGATGTTCCTGCGAAGTCAACGCTTTGGAGAAACATCAGAAAGTATCAGCATGAAGGGACAAGCCTCAATCTCAACAAGGGTCGATCTGGTCGAAGAAGGACTGTCAGGTCAGAAGAAAATGTGGCTGCAGTAAGACGTACCATGGAAGACAACCCCCAAGTTTCTATGAGGAGGAATGGGCTGGCGATATCAAGGTCTTCGTTCCATCGCATTGTTCGGCAAGATATGAGATGGTACCCCTACAGGATGCTGTGTCGGCATCAGCTCCGGCCTGGAGACCGTGCGCGTCGTCTACAGTATTCCAGATGGCTTCTTGATCACGGCGAACGATTTCTGGAAAACATCGTGATCGGCGACGAGTCCTCCTTTTTCATGAATGGCCGCGTCTGCAGTCACAACGTCCGCCAGTACGCACCTCACCATGATCCACCTGCATTCATTTATGAAAGGAATGCAAGCCGAGAGAAAGTTTCTGTGTGGTGCGGTCTCTGTGGCAACGGGGCTCTGATAGGTCCTGTTTTTTTCAACGGCAATCTACACGGAGAAGCCTACATGCACCTGATCGACGAAGAGATAGTTCCTCGCCTTGAAAGGGAACATGCACGAGATGGAAACGGCGCCTTTCGTCGCTTGTGGTGGATACAGGATGGGGCGCCCGCCCACCGTCAACTGATCGTGAGGGAGAGATTGCATCAGCTCTTCCAAGACAGAGTCGTCGCCGTGAATCATCCCATCGAATGGCCTCCGCGGAGTCCTGACCTCACCCCTTGTGACTTCTTTCTCTGGGGCTTCCTCAAGGGAAAAGTCTTCGTCACTCCTCCTCGTGACCTTGAGGATCTGACGGCCAGAATCGTCGAAGCGGTGGACGTTCTCCGACAGGACAGAGGATTGATTCGCCGCACAGTGAGAACCATGAGGTCGAGGGCGCAGACATGCCTCGAAAGAGACGGCGGTCATGTTGCATGAACTTGAACTCTCATTGACAAGCTTAATCAGTTTATTTTTGTGTCATGATCATGAAATAATAAAAAAAGCACGATGAAACTCAATTTAGTTCAAGTTATTTCATTTTCAATTCCAAACATAATTCATGCTTAATCAGCGAATGGTTTGAAAAATTCTTAGTGCGATCTTTCGGTTTGCTTGATTTCATTGAATGTGTTATGATTGATTACTTGTACGATATGTTGCTTGAAGTGAGTGAATGAAGTAGTGGCAACCAAATGATTGAAGTGAGGGTGACCCGCCTTAAAAAAATCAAAAAAAAAAAAAAAAACCCACACGAAATAAAACAAAACAACAACAACAACCAAAAAAGAAAAACTTGCATGCAAAAATAAATAAATAAACAAGCAAACACACACACACACACACACCAAATCACACAAAAAGCTCAAAAGGACTGTCTGCACTGCACTTGTACTTTTGAATTGTTAAGAGTGCAAGTTTATAGTGATAAAAAGTGGGGGAACCTCATCTCTGTTTTTCCCTCCCTTTAAAAACAAAAAATAAAAACAAACGTCCCGCCTTCCCCTTCAGTTATGAAGAAAGAACCGTGATTGTCTGTGAAATGTAGCGAGGAATGAAAAGACTGAAAAAAGCATGAGACTAACAAGAATATCATCAAAATGTTCGGATCATTGTAGCATTGATTTTCCATAGTCATTAGACTCCATGCAGCCTGAAAATGCTCACGATATTAGTCTTTAATTATTAGTTAAATCTCAGTTTATTCCAAATACATTAAAACAACAGGCATTCTGTCCCAATACAGCAATCTCTGTAATGCCCCGCCCCAAACAGCATTCACTGTAGCACAGCCACTGCGGTTGTTTTGTGTGAATTCAATCGCGCAGACGAGCCCATTGTCTAATGCGAAGTCGGGAGAGCTGAGTTCTTGTTTTTCGACTATCCGTGGAATCGGTAGAAATGAATCATATTTTCATGCAAATGTTTTCCAACTATGCGTTGTTCGTATTTGAAGAATAAGGTCTCATATAAAAGAGGAAATTATGGATGTTTGGGTCATATACTTTGTTTTTCGAAAACATAATTGTAAAAGTCTGAAAAATTAACTTAAAATCACCATTTCCGCGTGCAAATGAAAATTGAGTAGCACTACTGTCTATTGTTCAAACTCAGTCATGCGTGGATTATAAACTTTGTGTTGTACACCAAATGAAAGAGGAGAAACGTATCTTTCCATTCATGTACATTTCATAAAGCAAATTTATGATTTTGATACTAAAAAATAAAGAGGAATCTCGGTTTCGTTTTTTCTGGGACACGCTGTATATATATATATATATATTCAAATGAATGGCATTAAGTAGTGAATGTAGTTAACCAAGGTGCAGGTCAAAGGAGGAAATGGCATGGAGAGAAATGAATATGAAAAAATACATTAAGTAGATATTGACATAAGAGTGCAGTTAAGAAAGTTTGCAAGAAAATGAAAAGTAAAATCCAAGGATATCAAATAAGTTGTGTTTCCGCAGTTTCTCCATCTGAATTTACTGAAGCAGTGTTTTTTTTTTTCCCCAGTTGTGCATATCCTGAACTGTATTTTATTGATAATCATTAACACAAAAGTTTTGGGAAATTATTATTTTACATTCAAGGATTTATCTGAGTATCGTAAAGCATATATTTTCTTTGATTGTCCAAGGCATTTCAAGTAGATGATAAAATCAAGATACCATGCCATTGCTTTTCCCTGTTAGAATCAAAACTATTTTGCAAAGAGACAACAGTAAGTCTTTATTTCTGAAAACGTTATTAGGACTCTATTTAAAACATCTTGGGACGTCTTGCCGATTTTCTTTTAAACATAAATTTGCTCTCTTCTAAAAAGTACCATAATCATTCTGAAACACTAAACATAAGAACATGACAAAAAGTATGAAATCACAGAGAAGCATCAGAAAATCACAATGAGAATATACTGGGATATCAGAACAGCAAAATGGAACTTTGAAATATTGCAAGAGTGAGAAAAGGCACATACGATAGATAACATTCATGTCAATACTATCCACAAAACTTTCAGCCACTTGTCATATTTTTATTTCTCTCAAACAAATGACAAATGAGTTACCATGTTTGTTTTGCTCATATTCAAATTAATTTAATGCACACCAATCAAAAAGTCCGGTGGATGTCAAACAACAATCAACTTTTGTGATATGCTTTCTCACATGGCAATAAGAGGAAAATTAACGTAGGGTATGGTTTGTACCAACTTATTCCCATATGTCATACTAACTACAACCATGTTGTGATTTTTACCCCATAGTAGTGTGAAATCATCAAAATTTATGAAGGATCAATGAAAGAATGACTTTGAGCTTTGAAGCTCACAACCTGTAAATCAGAGCAATTTGTTAGTATCTGTTTATAGTAATTTCTTGAATCTCTAACGATGCAGAGCGACGTAAATGCAGGTAGGTCATATTGTCCCATCATGAAGAAATAGATTTAACTCTTTATGACATAAAGAGTTAAATTTAACTCTTTATGAGTTAAATTTAACTCTTAAGAGTTAAATTTAACTCTTTATGACATAAAGAGTTAAATCTATTTCTTCATGATGGGACAATATGACCTACCTGCATTTACGTCGCTCTGCATCGTTAGAGATTCAAGAAA
This sequence comes from Diadema setosum, assembly GCA_033980235.1. Classification (NCBI taxonomy): domain Eukaryota; kingdom Metazoa; phylum Echinodermata; class Echinoidea; order Diadematoida; family Diadematidae; genus Diadema; species Diadema setosum. The sequence goes on along the minus strand of CM067061.1, from coordinate 2,069,009 downwards.
TTACTATAAACAGATACTAACAAATTGCTCTGATTTACAGGTTGTGAGCTTCAAAGCTCAAAGTCATTCTTTCATTGATCCTTCATAAATTTTGATGATTTCACACTACTATGGGGTAAAAATCACAACATGGTTGTAGTTAGTATGACATATGGGAATGTGCCACGTTTGCACGCCTGACTTGGTCAACCGCGTGCCAACTTCGCATATTCTGCTCAAATGCACAAATTCGCTCAAACCGACTGATAATTCACCAAATGTTGCGGTACAGTACAATGAAAGTGTTTCTTTCTTGGCCTTTTCTCTACAACTTTGCTCATTACATGTGTAGGGTAACAAAAATCTGTAAATATTACATAGATTTGAAAAACAACATCTTCCCAAAGCATGATCCCACTGTTGACTCAGAATATTGTGGCACACAGGGGACTTATGCCACGGCACATAAAGAGTTAATGTCCCACAGCCAGGGCAAGGAAAGTGTTTGCTTTGGTGCAGAAGTTTGATGTAGGGTTTTGGGTGTCTCACAGTACCGACAGCGAATTATTTTCCACGCGAACATTCAGGAATATTTCCAAATATACGCAAAGTGCACATTTGCGAATATTCACGAATATTTGGAAATAATTGGTGCTTGATATCTGAAGTGAAATATGGTACATAGCGCATTGCAAACCCGGATGCGCAAATATGTGCGCATATGCGCGCAATGCACAAAAATGCGCAAACACTCGCGAATATGTGGAAAATAATTCACTGTCGGTACTGTATTTCATTTTTTTTTTTTTTTTTTTTGCTTTGCTGTTTTCTTTTTGCTGGGAATGCAAGGAAGAAGGAGGATGAGAGCCCATCACCATACCTCATCTTTTACCATGTGAGGATTGGTCTTGGAATGGTAGGATGATGACGGTGAAGCAACGTCCTTCTTGAGGTCCGGTTCATCATCCATTGACAGGGCGGGGTTGGTGTACCCCGATCCAGGGCTAAAGAAGCTTGATGGGGGATCATCACTACGGGTGTAGGCTGGGAGAGTCATATCGTTGCTGTAAGATGGCGACTCCAGCTCAGCACTACCTGGAATAGTGGCCATGGTGGCCCTATGGAATGAAAAAAAAGTTGCAACCAGCACATGAAGTCCAACAAAATGTGAGGTATACACTTGAAGAAATATCTTCCACATTATCTAATTATTTCAAAACTGTCCTACAAACATATCTTACCATTCCTTCTATCACTTCACTTTCTAAGAACTGGTACATAAGGCACATGACATTAAAGAGAGCAGGTTTTAGACTCTATGAATTCCATCTCAAATTTCATTAGGATAATATCTCTTGTGCGGCAAGTCCACTAAATGATGCTAACATGCTGTGCATCAAATATTTTAAATACAGGTGCAGAGTGAGTGCCAATGAAATGTTCAACAAAAGCCCACTTTCATGTGGGTACTCCTGAACATTTATCAGCAGTAAAACAATATGGATGAAAAGGATTGCCTGTGTTTAGAAACTATCACATATTTTTGTTTGTACTTGATTGTATCCATGTTTAAGACATGATTGTTTGCCTGAAACCAATAGAGAGGTTCTTGAAAATGAGATCAATTACTTCATGAGTTGGTCCTCCGGCATGGTGCTGGTTCCAGCTAGGATACCATTAGCCAATGCAGTCGCCTCCTCATCCTCTGGTCCAAACTCAAGGGTTCTCTCCTGTAGGTGTCACACAAACACACTCATTACAAGATGCACACCAGTGAATTGATGGTGGAGAAAGGACACATCACCATAGCAACATTGAACATGCATTTTTCAATAGATGCAAGCCTGAATTTGGGGCATATCAGCATGATGAATCAATGATCATAAATATCAATGTCTTTGTAATCCATGCAGTAGAGTTTTATTCATTCTAGAAAACTTGTAAGCTCATCCAAAATGGATTAGTAAGCCACCACAATATTAGTTCAAGAACCAAATAATATTCTCTTAATATAGATTATATGTGTGCAATGGTAAAAACAGAGGTAAAAAGTCTTTCTCCTAGACATACTTGAGTTCACTTCTGTTTGTGGGTATATCAGTATTTTTCACATTCACAGCATTTTCATTGCAAGACATAAATTCTTGCATATATTTGATGAACTGGAATGCATTTACAAATTGTCTGATGTAATCACTGGTACAGACAAACAACATATTTCCTTTTTTTAAAGTCCTTTTGCTTACTTCATCATCAAAAACAACTTTAGACATAACCTAAGAGAAAAAAAGCATCACCCCTAGTATATACCTGTGTTTCTCCATCAAGTTGGTCATGATCCAAAAAGTTAGGTGTGCCACTGTGAGTTAATAGCAAATGGGATAAGGTAACGTTTATTAGTATATGATAGTAAATACTAAGCAGTTATATTCAGCATCATTATTTGGGTTACCTTAACATGCAATATAACTCATGGATCATGAAATGGTAGGGATATTGGAATGAGGGAAAGCGCATGCATTATCATAACCTGTAGCTAAATCATTCAAGTGATCCTATAACATATCACCACTGGGGTGACATTTATTAAGGGTCAGACAATCAGTACTCAAAAAAATGAAGCCACCACAGCATGTCAAAGGAAAGTCTATCCCATTTGTTATAGTGCTTTGTCTGCCATGTTTTTTTAGCTCTCCAGAACAGTTTATATTTTTAGATATGAGGTCTTGTCACCCCAGCGATGATAACTATATCCATGCTTCTCTCTCCCTCTCACATATACATATTTCATCCTTTTATCTCTTCCTTCTCTCTCTCTCTCTCTTCTCCTTTTTGTTTCCCTAGGTTTTCCCCTTCCTCTTCCTTTTCCCATTGTTTTGATATAATGAAAATAAAGTTATGAGCACTTCTCTTCCACGATATGTCAATGATATGTCTGAGATATGGAATAGATATTCACATTATGATATAAGATAGATATTCATAAAAAGATATAGGATAGATAATCATATAAAGATATATGACATATGTTCATATGAAGATATATGATAGATATTCCCATAATGATATGAAATAGATGTTCATATAATATGATGACTGTGTGAATACTGATGAGTATATATGGATTAATATATTCTGATCACAGCACTCAAACAAATGTCTGCTTACTTTGGGAAGATTTCATCTCCTCTGCAGCAATAAATGAAAACAATGCAAGGAAAACAAATAAGCTCAAGGATCTTCATGGTCATTATATAGACAGTTTACAACTTCATAATCTTTGACTCAAATGAATCAAAAACAACTCTTTAAATATACACCAACTGTCTTAACTTCTCTCACTACTTGTGTTTATGTTTGCAAGGTTTCTGAGTCTTCTAAAAAGTAGATAAGATCAAATGCAAGACTGCAAATGCATAATGGGATTTTGCTTGATTATAATCTTAATGATGCAAAGCATTTTAATCAATTGACACCATCAAGGCAAATCAAAGCTGACAAGTCACCAGCCTCCCATGGATACTACCAGGCTCCCTTTATCACAAGTATATAGCAACTCCCCAAAGAAATCGCGACAGCATGGTTACACATGGTCATGCAATAATGTATCAACTGTCAAACACATCTTAAGCAGCCTTGCAGTTGTCTTTTTTCTTTTTTTGTGGAAGTGGATTTTTAAGAAGTGAGATTGCTAGAGCAACATTTGCAAGCTAGTAGTACAGATAGTATTTGAGTCCACAGTCTGCACATGCTATATATGGAACAGTTAGAAAGCAGAGCATTTAGAAATTTTGTTGTCAAAAAGTGAAAAAAAAAAAAAAAATCACTGTGAGGTGAGCAAATATTTGACAGTGTGATTGGGATGAAGGGTTGGTTTTCTTTTTCCCCTTGAGGAATGCTAGAACATAAACAGCACTAGATAATTCTATACAAGAAAAACTCTGCCAAACTGTGCCCAACATGCAGGAATGTATTCAGGATGTAATCAAATCACCATGTAATTAGAGAATATTATTTCTAATTCAGTTTGCCGGTAGTTCATAAGACTAGACTGCAGCTGCAAATTGAGTTTGATTCCTTTGTCGCATGCTACACAAAAACCCTTCCAATTTACTGACCTTTTTTTCTTTTTGAATCTCCCTTCTGTTTTTGTGGTTCTTTGAGAAATCAATAAAAGTTCCAAACTCCATTACCTTTCATCATATATGAATACTACTGACATTGGACATCAGAAAGTTGGAGGTGATTTTTTTTTTTTTTTTTTTGACAAGATAACATTACAAAATCAAACTTGATCTCAAAAGAAAATATGCTATTACAACATCTGAAAATGGAGATGATTCAAAATATTCACTACAGGAACAATGAAGTCTACATCCTTTCCCTATTATGAATTAACAAATATATACTTCCAAGTCCTGCAGCAATTTGAAAATTGTCAGACCTGATGTGCATTTTACTATTCTTTACAGAAACAATTATAAGTAAACTTAAATCAATTTGAAGATCAACAATTTTAAGGTACTGTTCCTTGTCCTTGGGATGAGAAAGTTTCATGAAGACAGAATTAAGACTTAGTCTGAAATAGCAAAGAAGAAGTTGTAAAGGGAGAACATTCTTCCTACTCACGGCTGAATAGACAGGTCGTCTTGATAGTACACAGGGTTTGATCTGTAGAATGATGCAGAATACCAGTTTACCTGTAAATATTTCACTCTCTGTCTAGTATGCTTTCACTCATCTAAAACAGTTATCAAAATGTTTTAATCATAGAAGTTGGGAGATGTGCATTTTTTTTTTCACAAATCAGGCCAAAAACTGTCCATTGCATTTACTTACTTATCTATAGTATATCACATCTGGTTTGTTGGATTTTCAATCAACTATTCATCACCAAAAAGAGAAAAAATACTGTAAAATGACAGTCCCTTTTCTTGGCTGATAACTGTATGTTAAGCATCATGTCATAGCGAGATCACAGCCTGTTCAAACACCATTGCCATAAAGCATTGGTCAGGGAAATAAAAGTGACTTTATGTGATGTATCAATGATTTTGATGCTCTACAATCAGGGAACCTTAACCCATCTGATCCAACCATTGTGAACATAAGTATAAAGCAAAACATATTCAAAGCATGCACACATAGCAGGCTATGAAAACTAATAAGATAATAGCACATCAATACACAACTGAAAATCAACACACATGACAAATCATGGGATAATGAAGAAGCCATAGCACATTGGAACAATGCCAACACATGTATGCCATGCTGAAGGATATAAGATGCACACAATTGATAACTCTGTATGTGTAAAGCTGAAAATAAGTCACAATGTGTGGCACATTATAACATGCACAATTAGACAGGGGAACTGGAAGCAATGGTCAACAAAATAAAATGAATGAAAAGCAAACATTCTGCTGTGCATGTTAAGAGCAAAATACACTTTAATGAAACAGGGTGATGTCTTAGAAAGGACAAAGGAATATTTCATATTTGATGGCAGTTGATTTAATAAAAACCTGACTCTATAGAAGGATTGCTTTCTCCAGACATAAATTGTAGCCATGAGTTGTCCCTTAGATAACAAGGGGTATTGCACAATTTGGTTTTTCTTGCATGAATTCATATGAATTTAATATGCAAGTGAATACAAAGAAAACAAATGTCTTTCCCTTATGGTATAATCACATTATGTCACCAGTTTAAGAATGAATATGTCAGCATGGGTAATTGAATTTGTCACTACACTGCAATATGTTCATGATCCTTGTAAGAGTCTTAGTCAGTAGGCAAATACGGCTGACGTAGACATAAGGTGATTCATGCAAATGATGTAGGATGTAATATCAAGCAAGATTTTAAAACACAAGAAACAAACACAACAAAAGAATCATATCACAAATCAAATAACATCAATCTCAAATGGTATACAAAGTGAAGTTTAAGTAGTGAGTAAAGCATGTGTTGCATACAAACATCAAATTGTTTGTGAGTCTTTAGGTTCTATTTGTTTTACAGATTATAGAAGCAGATACATTAGCAGTACAATCCACTAATATACTATTGTTTTTTGTCAGTAACAATGTTATTTGCCTTCTATATGATATATTATTTAAAGGCAGGTAACACAACCATTCAGACGCAAAATAATTTAAGTATGAATCACTACAGAATGAGTAAAGTATAGCAGATACAGGAAGCAGAAACAAGATGGCATGACAGAGTAATTCTGAACTAGTTGGGGCAACAAAGAGTGGCAAAAAATGATACCAGAATGACAAGACAAAGAAAGATTGGCAGGCTGAATGTCTATGCAAACCATTTATCATTTCACCCATCGGGTATTTCAGATATACAAAACTCTACCATCAAACAGTTGTTCACATTCAATTCAAATAGACAATGGCTTTTATACCTTGATCCAAGAGTAACTCATTTCAACGAAATTATGGCTAGCCTTAGAGTAATTCTGTCTCAAATTTGATATCTAACCATGATTATTACCTATGACCCTCACCAGCTCTTGGCCAAAATCTGTCCAAAATTTCTGTATATTCTCCACAACTGTAAATGTTTTGATAAAATGACATCAAATACAGCTTCCCTTCAACAATACAAAATCACTGAAATTCTGGGCTAGAATACACCTTGATATTCAACCCTGGCAGTGACAGTAGTTTGGCAAAACTCTGTTCGGTAAATAAACTTGGCTCACCACTCTAGTATACTATGCATGATGAATCCTGTCAGTTGTAGGTCTGTACCACTTTAGTAAAAGTTCAGCATTCTCTCCCAACTGTTGACCCACAACCATTGTTGGATTCCACAAAATTTAATGAGACTATTATTCTCAGACTCACTTTACCCTGTGCTATTTGTGCTGAAATACTCTACTGATATACTTCTGAAAAATAAGTTGGAATTGAACAAACTGAAGTCAAGACAGACGGATGAACATGCAAATAAGTGCAAACACATGTTGCCCCTGGCAACCACTGATGCAGAGGTATACATCTTTCAATATGATTCCCTACAAATGATGTAGTTAAAAAGAAAAAGGAGTACAAGCAGATAGGGACTACAGACGGGAACTTACGTGGAAGGCAAGAAAGCTTTGTCAGGACACTGGGCCCTGGACGCAGAGGAGATAGTGAAGAGATGCAGAAAGCAGCATGAAATGACTAAAGAGCAAGTTTTATTTTACCCCTGTACAGGCCATAACATACAGAAATGTTTCCCTCTCTGAAACACAGAATGTCTCATGATGCCTCCTTTTAACTCATAACAGCCAACTATTACTGACGACTGATTAGTACAAGAATTGCATCAGCAGCAACGATGGTACTGTATAGCTTCTATTACGTTGATTTCAAAATTATGAGAGAGCTAGTTTCGTAAGCACAAAGCAGGTTATATTCACTGTCACTACAGTTACCATCAGACAGAAGTGCTTGATGCCTTGTAATGACAGGACTAAGTTCACTTTCACCTATTCCTCTACTTAACATATGACATTCGACTTTGAATATTTTTCAAATTCATGAACGAGCTCGGTGGTCTAGTGGAGATGACGCCTGTCTGGGGAACAGGAGGTTGTAGGTTCGAACTCTACTCGAGTATGTACTACGCCCATGATTTCTTTTATTATGGCTACTACTAAAACACTGATCAATTCAGTGCTTATTTACGTCAATGTAGGGCAATTGGCCAGTCAGTTGCAATTTATATTTTTGTTGCCAAAACCACTGCTACATGTACTTTTAATATCTGGAAGCTTTTCATTCATCCCTGTTGTACACTCTATGCCTAAAAGTATATCAAAAATCCAAACATAAAAGTCAAAGTGAGTGCAAAAAAGCAAGGAAAGCTGGAATGTCAACTGAGGTAAATTAGTGTGAAATGAAGCAGGAAGGATGAACTGTTTTGATCTCAGGAAGATTAGGTTAAATTGATTAAAAATAACATAAGTATATAAAAGCAGTAGATAGAAATGCACTGCACGTGTCAAAAGAATAACAACAAAAAGCAATCTACTCAAAATTAAAGTATCATCAAAAACATGATGTCTTCATTGATGAAAATGTAATAAAATAAAATATCAGGTGAAATAGAAGAGAGTATTCGAATTTGCATCACGTTGCAAGAGGGACTATTTTTACATTACACCACATGATACTAGTCAATATTGAGTGACTGGGCAAACGTTGACGCAAGCAAGCAGGGTCCACTGTAAAGCAAATATCCCGAAAGTTTTTTTTTTTTTTTTTTTTTTGAGTTCTTTCATCTCTAACATCCAGGCAAGAAATCTGTTGTAAGAGTATATCTTGATCAAGTAATAGCTATAATTCCATTTTTAATCCTTCATCAAATAAATGTGACACTATTTTGCATGTTTTGTTCCAGGATAAATTAAAAAAAAAACCCACAAAGAAATCCAAAACAGAGATAACTGTTAAAAGAGTCTGTCTTCATGCAATTAACATTATCGCACTTACATTTCCATGTCATCTCCATTCCCATAAGGATTGAAGGAGTTGTAGAGAGCAGGCAGGTACATCCTACCAGCCTTCTCTTTTTCCATCTCCCGTCTGAAGATTACGTGCGAGTGAGAGAAAAGTTAAGTCACACAAGAGATGAGTCATGAGATTTCAGTGCAAGAAATACTCCACAGAAAGTAAGAAACTGTTAGTGAATTGAAGGACATTACCAATTCACAAAGAAATCTGTGAAGATATACCATGAGATATCTATTGAAACAAGGGGGACTGATCACAGAATTCCAAGTCACCAAGTTTTTAGGCAACCTTCGATCTTTTTCTGTTTTAGCATTATTACATTTACTTTAATATGGCCTGAAAGGTGCAAGTGAAGGAGTTAAGTCTTTGTGCAAGTCTAATATAATCAAGGATTTAGTAAAACTTTGCATTGTTTTCCTGCAAAAGGAAAACAATATACTAGGTGCATTTACATGTATGAAAATGTTTATAATATTAGCGGCAGTTGTCCCAGTGATTGAACAGTTTAACTTGTGGTGCACTTGATATCACAAACATGGGTTGCTAAAATGATATGAGAGTTGGGTCTGCGTTGCAGATGGAGAGGTCAAAGGTTAATTGACATGCTCACTTCTTCCATGAAACGATGATGACACTGATGGCGATGACTGCACAGATAAAGAGGACACAGGCAAGGCAGATCAGGGCGATGGCTTCCACAGAGGGTCCCTCTCCAGGTGTTAGGACAGGGGTAGTCGCTGGGGGCAGTGGAGAGCGAATGCTGGTCACTGTTGTGTTGGGCACGATGTTTGAGTAGGCTGCACTTACAGTGCTGTTTTGTGAGAGAAGAAGTCTGCAGACATTCGACAGATGAGAAAAATAAAATCCAGATGTTATCATTACTGCATCATCATTATTTTTATGTTTGCAGTATTACCATTGCTGGAAACATTTGCACATGAAAATTAAGGAAGTTTCAAAGAGCATTACGGAAAATATCAATGCATTACAGGCAGCACAACAGATGAAAGTAATTCCAGAATCATGGACACTTTCATATTACCTTGTCAGAAGAAAATATGAATAAAACATTATAGGTTTGTTTTTCTAATATACAAATTACTCAGTCAGACTGTAATATACAGGCACACAACAGTACATTTGAAGGAATTGCAAATATCCTGAAATTTCCCAATTTGACACTACTGTGAAAAGAGAGTAAAACCTTACATCAAAAGCAAAATATAGGAATTGGCCCAGCAAATGTCAGTTAAAACCAATTGCCCTCTTATGAATTGTCAAATACATTGTTGAGTTTGAGTGAAGAATGCAAACGTAGCACATCATCCAACAAGTCCTGAAGTATTAACCCGTTGAGGACTAGTCCTGAGTGTATACTCGGGCAGGTGTCTGTGGGAAATATGTGCTGTAGCATAATCAGCCCGTCCTCAACGGGTTAAATGCAATCATAACAATTTGATATCAATACAGTATCATTCACCCAGGGTAGCCTCTCCAGTGTTAACAATGCTCTCTGTGAAAAGGGCTCTAACCATACCATTACCCCGTCATTTCTAGGCACCCACATATAAACACTGGGTTAAGAGGTACATTGTGGGCAAAACATCTTATCTAAGGATGAATGCACTACGCAGGATTCAAACTTAATCATGAGACTCACTCTACGATGCTGGAGCCAGTCAAGGGGTTCCCCTCATCGTTGATAGCATAGAAGAGGACGTCCGATCCCGTGGGGTCCAGCCCGTTGCCCACCTCGCGTTGACCGACATCCTCAATGTGGACCACTGCCCCTAGGACTGTGGAGAGCTCCTGGGCAAGGATGTCCTCATGGAGGCGCATAGTGTCTGGGTCGATGTCCCCTCCGAGGATGGCACGATGTGAGTTGTCAATCATGGAAATCTAGGGTAGCGAAAATTGGATCTCCAGGATAGCTAGCAGGTCAATCTCATCTTACTTAGCGCATCTACAACCTCACTGTACCATATTGGCACCCACAGCTGTAACTTGTGAAGGGACTTTATAATCACATATATAATAAATAATGACCCAAACATTGTCATGATAGTGAGTTAAGTGAATTCATGTAATTGTAAAATGTAATAATCCCACATTGAGGCAATTGTGATCAGAGTCATGACATCAAAAATATTAGTATGCCTTTTTCACCGGCAGTTAGTTTCAGGACATGGCAACATATTAGACTTAAAATCACGTATGTTTCTGGACAATATACACTATGTGTTTTATCACAATTTACATCGGGAATGTGTTACACACTGTAGACAAACATGAAGCAAGCATTACGTTATTTCTTTCACTTACACGCACCATCTCTTCAAGTTTTATTTGATAAGAACACTTTAAAAAAAAAAATGCTTGATGTGATAGTAATTTGTAGGATGGAATATAAAATCATTACCTTACATCAATGTGACAGATTGAAGGACTCCCTCCCCCCCCCCCAAAAAAAAAGTGAACTTAAAGAATAACCATGTACAATGTAGTTCACTTGAAAAAAAAAAAAAAAAAAAAAGATTCATCGTCGCATCATCAATATAGTATGGTGCTTTTTGGAGGATAAACAAACTATTTATCATATACATGAAAAGTTAATGTTAAGAAACTATCCTTCGCCAAACCTTTTCAGACTCTCTCAATACAGACAGACCTATGGTCTCACACAGGGTAGAAAATGAGCTCTTACCTTCAAGGAGGTCTCCTCCGTCTCAAAGAGCCCCTCGGGACCATTCGCCATGACGATGTACTCAAACTGGCTGCCCGCCTCCTCGTCTTCCAGACTCCTGGTAGTGGTGATCTGTCCCGTGGAGGGATTGATCCTGAAGGGCGCCATCGCCTGGTCAACCTGGTACAGTGAGTAGGTCACCAGGCCGTTTGCACCAACATCGGCATCAATGGCCTAGAGTGGAACGATCAGAAGCATCACACACAAAAAATAAGCACACCATTTGTAGTTATCGTTATTATCAATTAGTATCTGTATATCTCATTGTTTGAAAGTGACTACCAGAAAATGTCTATTTGATGACATGGTAAACTGAACTAAAAAATGCATATTCCACTTCACGAGACATTAAACATGGAATTGATGATCCCCCATTTTTGAAGGTTTCTGATGTGAGATAAAACAATGTGACATGGTACAATGATAACCATCAACTCCTTCTTTTCTTCATTGCTCGTTAAATCCATTATGAATCAGCTGTCACAGCAATTGCTATTAAACCAAAATTGACACACATACAGCGCAAGCACAAACACTACCTGCTAGGAAACACAATCTTTGTGATAAATGAACAGCTCAAATGGGATAGCAAAAGTCTGATAACAAACTAGGTTTGGTAAAAGGGACACAAATATAAATCAAAATGGTGATTGATTGTTGTCCACATATGCCAACTGATGTTTTTAATGAGGTACAGGAACTCAAATTTTCTTTCCATCCATCCATCCAGGAATCAAATCTTCTCTCAATCCCTACGCTCATCGAGTCAACAAATCTATGCATGCTGCTACCTCAAAGTACATGTGTAGTCTGGAAGTAAGGAAAACTAAAAAAAAAAGTATGTATATATTCACTTTTCTAGCACAATGAAAAAACAGTTAGTTCACCCGTTTCAGAAAGCAGGGGAATAATTTCCCTTAACATATGTTAAAAACAATTTGAGGAAATTCAATTTTGTGGAATTCTATCTATTTTTTCTTTATATCCTGATATTGCCAAGTTTACTCAAGCCATATGCATATTTGGGTCTCATTTCTCTTTGATATTTTTGCTAGGATGTAACTCTTAGCAGAGGACACTACGATAAGAGAGGAAAGATAATATTGAAGAAAATAAAGAAGCTCCTAACCTCCACCATGATAATATCAGTTCCCACTCCAGCCACAGATGACACCCCAGCATAATAGGACTCCCTCGGAAACACGGGAGCATTATCATTGATGTCTTGGAGAACCACATAGATGTAGAGAATGCTAGGGTCGCTCGGCTCTGTGTGATGACGAAAGAGCAGGGAGAGATGGGAAAGACAGACATGGGCTAAATATGCAGAATTCTGCTTGGACATTCTGTAAATTACTTCCTGAATCTATGGATCATCAATTCATTTTTTCATGAATGGTCCATTGTCTTATTGGAAGTGGTCTTAGACAGACAATACTGACCCCCCCCCCCCCAAAAAAAAAAAAAAAAAAAAAAAAATCAGTAAATAAAATCAGATTAACCTGTCAAACTTTTAAACAAAGACATAGATATTTTATGACACTTTTTGATAACAGCAAGTCAGGGAATAATGCAGGAGAGCATTGCTTTCTCTATTCAATAAGAATGACATTGACATCCTTTTCTTCTTTGCCTTTCATGGGAGTAAATAAGAAGAAATACTGTCATATTATCCAAAACTTCTCAACTAAAATTGCACGCTCTACAATGACAGCGTGCAACAGTACTTTTCACCATGTCACATGATTAGCAGTCGACCAATCAGAAAGCAAGAATCTTGGTAGATGTATAAACCTACCCGTTGCACGCTTCTTCCTCCGCTGTGTTACTGCTGGCTGGTCATCAGAGGCCGTCTGGTCAACAATGGATGCCTGTATGACCACTGAGTAGTTACTGACCACTTCCCTGTCCAGCGTCTTGTTGGTGTAAACTGTCGCCTCGTTGTCAGTCTGATTCAGCATGAAAGCAGCTTATTGTCAAACAGAGGTTAAAAAAAAAAGATATCAGATTCATTATTATGATAGAAAGCTATTCACAGCAGAATCTTGATTAGAGTTAATCACATCACAAAATAAAATATGTTTGCTTTTCCACTCAAAGTGAAAAAAAAAATGCATTTTAAGTATCCTTTATTTGGGGGCCTACTGTCTGATCAATATCACTCATGAGTGTATTGTGGCAAATGTGGACTATGAGCACGGAAAAACAAGTGCCATGCAAAATTTTATATCAAAACATCTAAGCATAAGTGGAATTGTTGAAGAGGGTTGCATCTTATGCATCATTAGAGAGGGCATATTTTGTGTTTTTGAAACTGCCTAAAAAGTTTGACTAATTGTCACAAATGTACACACAAGTAGTTATGTACATGTATCAAGGCTGTATGCATGGTTGTTTAATGTGTATGTACACAGGTAGACCAGATTAATGGAGAACATTCTATATGATATTAGATATAATACATACAGGATGACCAGATCAGTGGAGAATTTTCTACATGGTATACAATGTAGCTACAGTACATGTATGCATGTGACAGGAAATACATTATAGCTCACTCAATCTAGAATGATTTAACCCATTCCAGAAAATTCTGGGAAGTGCTGGCTGAGTGAGGTACTGCCCTTGTAGCCCAATGTGATTGGTAGTTAATTTTGGCAATGATGTTATGCACATATTAGGAAGTGAGTCATCCAGGATTCCTGGAATTTGGACTTGCTAGTATGTTCAGGTATGTAGCCCCAGGTTGGAGAAAATTACAGAATGTACTAGAAAGGGGTGAATGGATAGTATATAAGCAGGAGGAATTCTGAGGTAGGCAGAGTACCCAACACCTCTGCTCTGAGAGTTACGTCACTTCTGGCTCTGAAGCGACTTGTTATAGTCAGTCCTGTGTTACCTGCTGACCTGCTATACAACCTGTGTTTGTGGAGATAAGGCCTGGAAGACATTTTGCCTGCAGAGAATTAATTTGCCTACGTTGGAGATAGACTCCATATTTTAGTGTCAACGGACATTATTACGGCAAAGCTGTGACGGGCTGGATTCCTTGCTGGACATTATAAAGTGAATCATCATTCAACGCATCAACTGGACGTGGTCGTCATAACATTTGGATTCTGCACGTTTCGCTGTGGACGTATATCCTGGATTTTTACCCCGGATTAATAACGAGGATTATCACAACCTGCGCCTCTGGATTTACGTCTGAGGTATCATTCATCGGTGCATCGCGGATCATTCATCTGTGCATCGAACATCGTTTCTGGACACTGTCAAAGGGTTACTTGCTTTCAAATTTTGGACTGTAATGCACGTAAGTGATTCTATTACCGATTTGTAATTGTTTGTATTGATCGTTATTGTACTGATGTGAAAACCGATTACGAGTCTGTACCCACAATATCACTGTTAATAAACCGCCTGAACATTAGTTGATTGTTTCTTTTGTGCGATCATTCTCAGAGTGATTTTGGTCGTAACAAAATTGGGGGCTTGTCCGGGAAGTGAATGTAAAGCCTAAACTTAGAATTTGGAACGTTCCGGAACCTAGAATATTGGTACAGACAAAATACCAGTTGAGTTGATTGTTCAATTGTATACTGTGTGTAATACATTGTGACAATGTCAATCAGTACAATGGATGTTCAGGCATTTGTTCAGAGGACAGATTTGTCCCTCAAAGATTTGCAAAGGTTACGCAAATGTGATTTGACTGCTATTGCACAGCATTTAAATGTTGATGTTCCACAAGGTGTAAGAAAGGCAGAGATTCTTGACTTAATAGCTGGTCACATGGAGCTCAAAGAAGAAATTGACACTCCAGATCAAGCTCAAATGTCTGATCAAACACGGCTTGAGCTTGCTAAATTGCAACTGAGGGAGAAAGAAATGGAAATGGAGCAAAGGGCTAGAGAAATGGAATTGAGAGAAAAGGAACTGGAAATTAAGAAATTCGAAGTGGAGCAGCAAGTGAAATTGCGTGAGATGGAAATGGCTCATGCACAGACGGTTGGAAATCGTGAAAGGGCTCCCTCTGAATTCGATTTGGCCAAGAACATTCGATTGGTGCCAAAGTTTGAAGAAAACAGAGTCGATGCATATTTTGTGTCATTTGAGAAGGTGGCTAACAGTTTGAACTGGCCACAGGAATTTTGGCCCTTGCTCCTTCAAAGTGTGTTTGTCGGCAAAGCTGCCGATGTGTACTCGTCTCTCTCTGAAGAGCAATCACGTGACTATGCTACAGTCAAGAAGGCAGTGTTGAATGCATATGAGTTGGTGCCAGAGGCATACAGACATAAGTTCAGAAATTCGTATCGCAAACCAGGCCAGACACATGTTGAGTTTGCTCGTGAAAAAGAAATGATGTTTGATAGGTGGTACAGATCCCTGAAAGTGGATCAGGATTTTGATAACCTACGTGAGGTTGTTCTTTTGGAAGAATTCAAAAAGAGTGTTGCTTTCAGTGTGAGGTCGCATTTGGATGATCACAAAGTGACAAGTTTGCATAAAGCAGCCTTGATGGCTGATGAGTATGAGCTGACCCACAGAAATGACAACAGACCACCTTTCAGGAATTTCTCTGGAAATAAGAGAGACAAAAATCAGTCGAGCAATCCAAAGAATGCTGGTTCTGAAAAAGGCACGAGTTCTGAAACTTCATCGGCACCAAAGCCTCAATCTGACAAAGGGTCCAGTACAAGTGCAAATGTCATCAAATGTTTTCACTGTAACAAGACAGGGCATGTAAAGTCACAGTGTTGGAAGTTGCAAAACAAAACAAAGAAGGACATGGGATTTGTCATGTCAAAAAGTGTCCTACCCGAAAATAGTGTCCCGTTCAGTGAAACACAGGCCATTGAATGTCGATCTCCCAAGTTCAAAGATAGGACTAAGCAGGTGGATGAGAGCTATCGTAGCTTTTTGTTTGATGGTGAGGTGACCCCATGTACTTCTGGTGAGGCAGGTAAACCAGTAGTCATCCTGCGGGATACGGGGGCCTCTCAGTCGTTGATGGTGGATGGTGGTATGACTTTTCCACCAGATAGTGCAGTGAATGCAAAAGTCTTGATTCAGACTGTTGATGGCAGTTATATGTCAGTACCACTGTATAGAGTGGATTTGAAGTGTGACCTAGTTTCTGGTCCTGTTACTGTTGGAGTTGTTCCTGAGTTGCCCATGGCAGGCATTGATTTCCTGTTGGGGAATGACTTGGCTGGGGACAAGGTGGTTGCGTCTCCAGTTGTTTCGGATAAACCAGTGGTGGTTGCTGAAACTGAGCAGTTGCAGGAGGAGTTTCCTGGGATTTTCCCAGATTGTGTTGTGACTAGGTCTCAGGCTCGTAGAGCTGTTCAAGATGATGCGGATTCTGTTGATGTGGAGGAGAATTCCGGTGTTTGGTTGGCAGAAACCTTTTTCAAGGATTTGAATGATGGGGTTGCTGTATTAGGCTCCGAGGCTAACAGTGATGGGCTGTTTAGCAAGTCTTCCTTGGTTGAAGCACAGCAGGCAGACTCTGAGTTGAAAGGCTTGTCTCAGACGGCGTGTTCTGAGGCTGAGGCTGAAAAGGTCCCTGAGTGCTATTATGTCAAAGATGGCATTTTGATGAGGAAGTGGAGACCTCCCCAAAGGCCAGCTGATGAGGATTGGACGGTGGTCCGTCAAGTTGTTGTCCCTCCCTGTTACCGCGGTGAGATCTTGAGGATTGCTCACGAGTTACCTGTTGGCGGCCATTTAGGCGTCAGAAAGACAAAGGATCGGATCATGAGGCATTTCTATTGGCCAGGGTTGAATGTGGATGTGGCTGAGTTTTGCAAGACTTGTCACACATGTCAAGTGGCTGGTAAACCACAGCATTCAGTGAAGCCGGCGCCATTGATTCCGATACCTGCGTTTGAAGAACCATTCAGTCGGGTTCTAGTCGACTGTGTTGGACCTTTGCCTAGGACTAGGTCGGGTCATAAGTACCTCTTGACAATCATGGATATGTCTACACGGTTTCCAGAGGCTATCCCTTTGAGAAATATCACTGCTAAGACTGTGGTAGATGCTCTAGTGCAGTTTTTCACTAGGTATGGGTTGCCCAAGGAAGTGCAGTCTGACCAAGGGTCAAATTTCATGTCAGGCATATTTCAAGAGGTGATGTATCGTTTGGGTGTGAAGCAGCTGAAGTCGTCAGCTTATCATCCCCAATCCCAAGGTGCGTTGGAGCGCTACCACCAGACCCTAAAGACAATGATTAGGGCATTTTGTGAGGAGTATCCCGAGGATTGGGATAAGGGCATCCCTTTCCTGCTGTTCGCAACGAGGGACTCCCCAAATGAGTCGACGGGTTTCAGCCCATTTGAGTTGGTGTACGGTCATGAAGTTAGGGGCCCACTGAAGCTCATCAAAGAGAAATTCATGACTGAGGATGATGAGGTCCACCTACTTGACTATGTGTCAAAGTTTCGTGAAAGGCTTTCAAAGGCTTGTGAGGTAGCTAGGGAACACTTGAAAGTGTCACAAGATTCAATGAAGAGAAAGGCAGACAAAAATGCCAAAGCCCGAACCTTCAAACCAGGTGACAAAGTTCTTGTACTGCTGCCCATACAAGGTGAACCACTGAAAGCCAAGTTCAGTGGCCCATACTGTGTCAAAAAGAAACTCAATGATGTGAACTATGTGATCAGTACACTAGACAGATGCAAAGAACAGAAAATGTGTCATGTCAATATGATGAAAGAGTGCTATGACAGAAAGTCAGTTGGTGTGACATAGATAGTGGATATAGCACAGTAGAATTTAAGGGTGAAAAGTTTTCACCGCATATCCATTACAGATGTATGCAAAACAGTTTGACATGATTGTATAAGCTTCGAGAATCCAAGCAATATCAATGTAACTGGTATCCATGAAAAGAGAACATGGAATTAATGTAGCTGTTGAAAAGGCCTGTGATAGTATGTGATTATGGTTGCTTGATTTGGATTTTACCTCACATTCGCTGTAAATAACAATGAGAAATTGTGAAGGTAAAAGAAACCCTTGCTACGGCAAGGCTTTCTTTTTCCCATGGGGGATGGTGTCACAAATGTACACACAAGTAGTTATGTACATGTATCAAGGCTGTATGCATGGTTGTTTAATGTGTATGTACACAGGTAGACCAGATTAATGGAGAACATTCTATATGATATTAGATATAATACATACAGGATGACCAGATCAGTGGAGAATTTTCTACATGGTATACAATGTAGCTACAGTACATGTATGCATGTGACAGGAAATACATTATAGCTCACTCAATCTAGAATGATTTAACCCATTCCAGAAAATTCTGGGAAGTGCTGGCTGAGTGAGGTACTGCCCTTGTAGCCCAATGTGATTGGTAGTTAATTTTGGCAATGATGTTATGCACATATTAGGAAGTGAGTCATCCAGGATTCCTGGAATTTGGACTTGCTAGTATGTTCAGGTATGTAGCCCCAGGTTGGAGAAAATTACAGAATGTACTAGAAAGGGGTGAATGGATAGTATATAAGCAGGAGGAATTCTGAGGTAGGCAGAGTACCCAACACCTCTGCTCTGAGAGTTACGTCACTTCTGGCTCTGAAGCGACTTGTTATAGTCAGTCCTGTGTTACCTGCTGACCTGCTATACAACCTGTGTTTGTGGAGATAAGGCCTGGAAGACATTTTGCCTGCAGAGAATTAATTTGCCTACGTTGGAGATAGACTCCATATTTTAGTGTCAACGGACATTATTACGGCAAAGCTGTGACGGGCTGGATTCCTTGCTGGACATTATAAAGTGAATCATCATTCAACGCATCAACTGGACGTGGTCGTCATAACATTTGGATTCTGCACGTTTCACTGTGGACGTATATCCTGGATTTTTACCCCGGATTAATAACGAGGATTATCACAACCTGCGCCTCTGGATTTACGTCTGAGGTATCATTCATCGGTGCATCGCGGATCATTCATCTGTGCATCGAACATCGTTTCTGGACACTGTCAAAGGGTTACTTGCTTTCAAATTTTGGACTGTAATGCACGTAAGTGATTCTATTACCGATTTGTAATTGTTTGTATTGATCGTTATTGTACTGATGTGAAAACCGATTACGAGTCTGTACCCACAATATCACTGTTAATAAACCGCCTGAACATTAGTTGATTGTTTCTTTTGTGCGATCATTCTCAGAGTGATTTTGGTCGTAACACTAATTCATTCACATTCCAAGAAAAAATGCAAAGATGCATATATAAAGTAAGGTTGTGTATGCAAGTGTTCGACTAACACACTTCCTACGTCTGAATAACAATTAAGTTTATATTTACTCATATCAGTGGCATCGATAATCTGGTATTCCACGATGTCCCCCTCGTTGGCGAAAGCCTGGACGACGGCGACCTCGATCCCTGGTGGTTGTTCCTCCATGATGTCATTCACACTGCATAAAGTCACAGAGACAGATGAGGGACTTACACTATATTCGCCTTGGTCAGTAGAAATTGTCTCATTGTTCTTTAACCAACACATTTTACTCACTGGTAAGTCAAACATGCTCTTTGATGGACACTATATTCATTTAGGGCGCGGTCAGACTAGCAAAAGATCGAGAAGTTTAAGATCGCGAAGTCTTTGCAATCTTTTGTCGTGCGGTCACACTGGCAACCAAACTTGGATCAAGAAGTTTGGGTCATTGGTACGCGCACGCAAGACAAAAGAAAGAGCGCGTCGTCCGATGGCTAGTGATTGTGACGTAACAATGCACATCTGTACATGACAATGGCCTCATGCTTTGGAGACACCGCCCGCAGACAGATCGAGAAGTTTGGCGGGGGTGGGGGAAATATACTTAGTTGGAGTGGGAAGTTTCGCGGGAAGTTTACGGTCACACTGGCGAAACTTTGAGATCTCAAAGATCGCGAACTTAATCTTCTCGATCTTTTGCCACTCTGACAGCACCTATAGTCTCTCAAGCAAAGCGTATCATTATCACAAGATTGCATTTTCCACCATGATACACACACAATGTCTAAGTAACTCAATTTGCTAGGTTAGTGTCTCATTTAAGAACCTCTCACCACATACATTTATATCACACTTCTGACACTGTTTTCACTCATGGCTCAGGTTTGGTAAAAGACACCTCTCCACACATAACAGTGACAGCTTTTTGTTTCATGTGATGTTATACACTTACACATTTTATATACTTACAAAAACACTGTTTTTGTTGTTTTTTGAGGAGTACCGTAGTTTGGGATAGATAAGTCCCTTGCCTGAGATGTTTGTGGTTGGTTGGTGTGCCTGTTTTGCTTGTATACGTATGTGTGTGTTTGTGTGTGCAATGTGTGTACGTGCGTGTGTAGCAATCTCTCATTGTTTTAATCTTTTTGATAATAATGATATTTGTTCATTGTATAAGGTATTTTCATGTATATATGTACAATTTGTATTTTGTAAATGGGAATAACAAGTCTTTTGGACTTTTCACCCATCTGTATGTTTTTGATGGCAATAAACTAGATCAATTTCAATTTCAATTTACACTGACCTTAATATATGGAAATTAGAAATAAGCAAACCCATGCTAAGCCTCCTTTCATGCACTCTTTTGCTCCAGTAAGAACATACTAGATATGCACATGACGTGGTTGTCCCAGAGCCTTCGCTGGTCAAAATAGCTATGACGTACAATTTATCATAAAGCTTACCAGAAAACATCAAGAGGTGACCCCTATATACTTACATTATGACATTTTCTGGGAAGACTGGGTTCTCCACTTGTAGTAGGATGGTGAGAGGAACAGCCCTAAAATTAGCTGGGTCTCCTCCATCAGTAGCCACCACTGTCAGCTAAAAGTGGTGGAGAGATGACGAGAAACGAGGAAAAGATCAGCACTACTCATACCAAAGATCCTACACACTACATTAGATGGTCAACTCTCAGTCAAAAAGTGAAACACTGCCACTTCGAGTTGTGGGATTTTTAAGAAGTGCGCCAACTAGCGTTGAACAGGGAAAGTTTCCCGGTGAGTTGTACTTTCCCGATATGTTTGTGGAGGACCAAGACGGGCTGAGACAAGAAAGAAGGAATTTTCCGTAAAGAATCATGAGTAAACCTAAGAATTGGTGCAGTGCATTAGACTGCATCAATAGCTACACAAATCCATCAGCAGGTTTATCATTATTTCAATTCCAAAAGACCGTGCACAGCGAGTTTTCGTCTCACCTCCCTGGTAACAGCAAGCAGTAGACTCGCACACAGCTCACTCAGCTCCACTCGCAGGTCTCTACACTAGCTCGCTGTGACTGTGCATGTCCACAAATTATTGCGAGCTGCTAATGCTTGTTAGATCTATATCCGCTCAATACTAGTGGATGGCAGCCACTTCCGTTTCACCAGCGGCCGTGTAAAATCGGGAGAGTTGATCATCTTAGGGAGTGTAGGATCTTTACTCATACCCAGGACAAAAATGGCATTGACTCCCACAGAAATCCACAAAGAAGGTCTTTTTGGTTTCTGTTGGTTTCATTGGTTCATAGTGGTTTCTTTTCGTACCCAGTAAAAACTCCATCCAGAAGTACAGCTGTTAATTGCTTACATAAAAAGACCATAAGAAATTCAGTAGAAACCCATAGACTTCAAGCCAACAGGATGTCCAATAGCTAGGCCTAATTGGTCCTATTTGTTTTGTTGGTTTCTGTTGGTTTCAAGGTGCATGCAGCATTGGAGCCATATACAGGGTCTTCTATGGGTCCTATTGGTTCCTGTTGATTCTGCTGGTTTCTATTGGTTTCTATTGGTTTGGAACTAATCAAAGCTAACCTATAAATGCAGTAAACTACAGCTCATTATAATTCTACTTCTTTTTTCCTTGCCATTGCTGGAATGCAACTGCAAAGTCATGCCAACAGTGTTTATTCTGAGTATTTTGCTTCATTCCATGTCTGTAAAGCAAAGTTTCTTCACTATCATACAAATTATTTGGTGTCAAATCCTTTTCTCATTTGAACAGACTGTGGATTCAGTCATCATAACTGCAGCCTGGTGTACTGATCACCAACAGGTAGATTGAAAGGAATTCAAGGAGCTAAAATGTAAAGATAGAAGTAGATTTAAGGAAACACACCTTTTGAAGTGATAACAAAACATTTGTTAAATTGGTGCATAAATAGGTACATATTTGAATTCATATAGGTATATATACACTGTGTACTTACATTTTGCCACATGGATGCGTTATACAGGCTCGCTGCTGTGTAGACATCCCCTTGGGTGGGGTCTGGGAATTCAAACAGCTCTGAGGGTGGGACAAAACTGTACGTCACGTGACCATTTGGAGTATCCTGGATTAAAATGAATAATACTCCACTGGGTTTACACTGATTGGCAAACTGAACTCATCAGTCTGAATAAAGTGTGAAAGAGTTTCAATTTCTTCTCGAAAGGTAGATGAAACTGTTAACACCGCCACGAGTGCCACTTGATAAATCTTCTTTCTTTTTTTTTCTCAAAATTATGCACATTCAACTCTTTGCTTCCCATGTTCAATGCACACTCCCGACTCGGTCAATGGCTTGCCAACTTTGCATATTTCACTCAAACACACAACCACACAAAAAGCAATGGATAAAGTGTAATAGGCCACAGTACAATGAAAGCATCATGTAGTCATAGCTTGGTCATAACATTTTACCATACATCATTGCTAAGCTTGCAATTTTCTTTACAACTTTGCTGTACTGAATTTCTAGCACATACACTTATTCAAAAGTTATATGGCTTTGAAAAACTTTTTTCCCCAAAAAATGCTCATGAGTAGTGGTCTCAAAATAATGTGGCTCACACCTAGTGGCAGGCACACAAAGAGTTATATCAAATGGGTTAGTCAAATACCGGTTAGTGATTGGCTAAACACAGTCACGTGATGGAGGCAAATTCATCATGTTCACCCATGGGCGAACATTTTTGTTATGTTCTCCCATGGGAAAACATTTTCACGTAACAAATGACAGAAGGCCTAGGACCGCGCGCACACAGTGAATTTGGCTCTGCATCTCTGCAACACGCAAGCGAGCGATCGAGTGCGTTGTGCTGGTGGTTGACGTTGACGTACATGTACTTGACTAACCCATATAATATAACAGATGATGACTTTTGTAGTCAGGAACATGTACCAAATGTTCCACCCTCAGGGTTTGAAATGCTATTTCGGGAGGCTATATACTATATACTTATAACCTCCCTCAATAGCATTTCAAACCCTTCGGGTGGAACATTCGGTATGTTCCCTCCCCCGCCTGTCATCATCTATATAATGTAGAGGAGCACTGAGTATCACATCTGTTCAAAATTTATCATTTACATCATAGCCTACATATGTATCACAGACGTAGAAGTATGAAATGCAACCTGGGTAGAGTACTTACTGGAAAATCACCATCAAGTGCCGTGATGTTTGCTATGATCAGGGTTCCGACTTCTGACTCACGTGAAGCAACCACAAAATAACTTTCCTCCTCAAATTCAGGAACATTGTCATTTTCATCCTGAGGAAAGAAGAAAACAAGAACCACAGCGTCACAGTTTACAAGCATTTGCATTCATATAGCACTACGTACTTCTACAGTTTTTGTTTTTCAATGCAGAGGTCATTGATCTTTTCATCACAGTGCTCTCAACTACTGAAAAACAGCTGTGGTATGGTGTACTCGCCGAACATTAGGATGCATTGAGATCCAGTGTGTCATCAATTTCATTGTAGGACAAAAGGGTGAGGAGTTGTAGCAGATGTACAGAAGTAGTGTAAGTAGTGCAATGGTAATAGTGGAGGTATTAGTATTATCACCTTAATTAGAAGCAGCAGTGGTAATAAGAGTCGTAGTAGAAAGAGTAGTAGTACTACTTAGTAGTAGTGACACACATGCCCATGAGTTATTCAGAAAGAGATACACTGTATACACTAATATGCTCTTACATTCATATGTTCATACCTATTGCATATGATAAATGAGTTGAATTTATGTATTAAACTTCAAATTGCATTTCATATGAAAAATTGTCAACATCAATCAGGCATACAGTATTAATCAGTGTGATTTTAAATGATTAAACTCACCATGACTAAGACAGTAACATTGGCTATGGCGGTCAGATTAGATCCATCCACGTCCACATCAGTGACCGTTACCTCCAGATAGTACATCCTCGGTCCCATCTCATAGTCTAGTGGGACGAGGAGGGAGAGGTTTCCTGACAACGGGTCGATGCTAAATATGTCGTTATCACCAGCAGTGATGCTGTACCTCAGACCGGCAATGGAATCCCGATCAAATGCCTTTAAACAAAGATTCAACAACAACAACAACAACAGAAAGGTTATGGTTAAGTAAAGCATTTCAAATGCTGGCATACTTTCAACAAACAGTAAATTTTACAAGAAATTGCCATTTTTTTATTGGAGTGCACCAAGAGAGGGTGGAAAATATTTCCCCACTTTTTGATACTACTTGGGTCAGTACCATATGGTTGATGGGAAAATGAAAGAAGCAGTTCCTATACACACTATTTTTTTCTCTTTGTAATGAAAAACAAGGACTCTCTAGGGTCAAAAGAATATAGCTACTTCATATAAACCAACCTGTATCCACACAGAGACTGAATAAAATGGGTGTGATTAATATCAAAATACTTTTTGATGCTGATTTCCACATCAGTTTCAGAATAATAACCTTAAAGTGGCTAGTTTTGATGCTATGTAGTTTGTTGTTTAAAGTGTCACAGTCATCTATATGCCCTGGTATATGTGTGTGTGATATTTGAGTGCATTATTACATGCTGGGAAAAATTCCTCATCCAGATAAAGGACAAGTTAACCTTCATATACATGTTTATTGAGATAATGCAGCAATATAAGTGGAACACATCAGTGAAAGTTTGAGGAAAATTGGACAATCAGTTCAAAAGTTATGAATTTTTAAAGTTTCTGTGCAGTCACTGCTGGATGAAAAGACTACTTCAGTTGATGATGTCACAGGCATACAACAATATAAGGAAAATATAAAGAGAATTCCACAAAATTTTGTTTTTTGAAAAAAAGTATGCATTCCCTCAAATTGTTACAGACATACGTTAAGGGTAATATTACTCCCCCTGCCTTCTGAAAGAAGCAAGTCATGTGCTCTTCTATTATGTGAGAAAAGTGAAAATATGTTGAATTTTCTTTATAGTTTCTTTATATTGTTGTACACATATGACATCACAAGCTGTAGTAGTCTTCACAGCCAGCTATCGCGGAACTGAAACTTCCAAAATTCATACCTTTTGAATGGATTGTCCAATTTTCCTCAAACCTTCACCTATGTGTTCTACTATCATTGCTGCATTCTCTCAATCGACATGTTTATGAAGGTGGACTTGTCCTTAAATAACTTTAAAACTTAAAACTAGAAATGTCGCTTTGGCGACTGGTATGCCTCCGCCATAATGCATGATTTTCCCAATAGGTCTAGATAGTACATGTGGACACTGTGTGATTACATTTCCACAAAATTGGCAAAATATTGGAATGACAAGTTTGTCACAAATGTGTTGAATGTTCACCTTCCTTGACGTAGGTTTAATTGGATGAATAAGAGAGCATGTAACTAGGGATTTAAGGACTTTAACTTGACTTTGACCCATTCATACATTTAGGCATTGAGTAATTTTCAAGGTACAGGTGTGGAGAAAAAGTGCAATTTCTGAATTGAATAGTAAATTGTTACCATTTTCATCTGGCCCTTGACCCTAAAATTCATAAGATAATTACTTTCAGGTAGAACATGCATAATATGTACTAAGTTTCAAGGTAACTTGAGCCACTTCCGAGATATGGAGGAAAAAGATAGTTCAGCACTTTCACTTGATCTTTGACCTTTTGACCTTTGAGGCAAAAAGAGAAAAAAAAAAACTTTCCAGAGAATTTCTATTAGGTTACACATGCATACACCAAGTGTAAAAAAATAACCCTGCTGGCATTGCATAAATATGAGGGTAATAGTAAAATTTTGAAGTCTTGCACTTGACCTTTGACCCCTGACCTTTGACCCCATGAACCCTACATTCTCTAGATAATCACTTCCAGTCAGTACATGTATATACTATGTTCCATGAAGATACCTTGAACAATTTTCCAAGGTACGGAGAAAAAAAAGAAGTTTTAATATTTTTACTTGACCTTTTGACCTTTGAACTTTGACCTCATGACCCAAACTTTCACCAGAGAATCTTAATTGGGTAATACATGTATACACTAAGTTTCAAGAAAATATCTTCAGGCATTCAATAGATATGGTGGAAATAGTGAAATTTTATGTATTTGACCCTGACCTTTTGACCTTTGACCTTTGACCTCATGATCCAAACTTTCACCAGAGAATCTTAATTGGGTAATACATGTATACACTAAGTTTCAAGAAAATCTCTTCAGGCATTCAATAGATATGGTGGAAATAGTGAAATTTTATGTCTTTGATCCTGACCTTTTGACCTTTGACCTTTGACCTCATGACCCAAACTTTCACCAGAGAATCTGAATTGGGTAATACATGTATACACTAAGTTTCAAGAAAATATCTTCAGGCATTCAATAGATATGTTGGAAATAGTGACATTTTATGTATTTGACCTTGACCTTTTGACCTTTGACCTTGAGCATGTGCACCCAAAAGTTGATAGGCACAACTTCACCCCCTAATACACATACATGCCAAGTTTCATTAGGATACCTCAACAGGTTTCGATAGTTACCTTGTCCACAAAATTCATTACGGACGGACGGAAGGACGGACGGACGGACGGAAGGACGGACGGACGGACAGAAGGACGGACGGACGGACGGAAGGACGGACGGACAGACGGACGGAAGGACGGACGGACGGACGGACGGACAACCCGAAAACATAATGCCTCCGGCACCACTTCGTGGCGGAGGCATAAAAAATAATATGCAGAGAGTACCATGCATTCCAAACCTATTAATGTGTCAATTAGCCATGTTTAGATAGATAGATAGATAGATAGATAGATAGATAGATAGATATTGAATTGAATTGAATTGAATTGAATTTATTCATTTCATTTCCATTTACATTGCATTTGCATTTTACATTGCATTTGCATTATTCATTTACATTGCATTGCATTGATGATTACATGTTGACACATAGTATTACAGTAATTAATATAACAACATGAATTAACAGAATATAGAGTAACTATACAAAACGGAAATGGGGTGACCCAACTAAAAGCATAGCTTGTAAAATTTGTAGGTCACCATTCAACGAGTAATATTCAGAATTATGTACAGAGTGATTGAGAATATAACATATATACAGACTCCTGAAACATATTTACATAACTTATACATATATACATCTTAAAGATAGTAGAAATGAAAGAGAAAGAGAGGGAGAGAACGAAAGAAATAGAGGAAATAAAGTGAGAAAGAAAGGGGGAGAGAGGAGGAAGAAAGTAGAAAAAAAAGAAAGAGAAAATAAACAATGGAATTAGAATGAATAGCAATACCACATGAATGATATACCATATAAAAAATGATATAAGATTACCTTATTGGGTAAAAGTGTCCAGATAGATAGATAGATAGATAGATAGATAGAAAGATGGATGGATAGAGATGTAGATAGACAGATAGATAAATAGATAGATGGATAAATGATAGATATTGGTTTATTTCATCAAAACAAGACAAGAATATCTCATCATTCATTTCAACTACATTTTTTTTTCTTTTCTGACATTCTAAGCAGTTTGAAAGTTTTACTTCAGTCTACATGCACTGGAGCTCACCTGAAGAGCCAGGAAGTTTTCAATAGGCATGTCTTCAGGCAAGTCGACTTCGTACTCCTCGGGATCAAAGATGGGCCGGTTGTCGTTGATGTCCTGTACGATGACGGTGACGGTCAGTGTTGAGCTCAGGGAAGGGAAGCCAGCATCACTGGCAACGACGTCCAGCTCATAGCGGTCCTGCTGCTCCCGGTCCAGAGGGAAGTTGGCGAATATGTAGCCAGTGATGGCGTTGATGCGAAACGTGTCCGACTCCAAAGAGTACTGGATGCGGGAATTCCCTGTGAAAGGCTGGTCTCCATCTGTTGCCTGTAAAAAATCCAAGTATGGAGTTGATTTGATGCTAAATATTTACACCTGGTACTGTAAAACCCGATGTCTCTGCTTGCATGAAATTTTCCTGACTATAGCCAGGAGCTAAGATTCGAGAAAGTAAATTGCACCATAAAGTGTTTGTCTACACAACACATTGCATGCCAGTGGCAATTCGGAAAAAAAAAAAAAGGCCATTAGCTTCAATTCACAAAGTTTCATGCCGCAAATGTGTCAGGTTTTACAGTTAGTAAATAAAGTGCTCCCATAAATACGCATATCTTGCACACCCCTGGAGTTTGTTTTATGCAATGCTGCTTATCTGTATGTCCACTTCACTGAACTTATGGAATCACTGCCTCAAAAAAGAATGTCATATAGCAAGCATATGAGGCTGTATAAACTGTACCACACTGACATTGGTTATATACCAAAGCATTCTAGCATCATAATTACTCAATGTGGTATGGTGAAAGTGCAACTGATTTTACATCCTCATGCAATCTACATAAGTAAGCCAGGGCAGGACCTCTGACTTTTGTTTTTGTTTTTCAGTTATTGCTCAACCTGCAGTACAAATCTCAAATGTTATGATACTTCTTTCCTATATTCCCATGCAAGCTGGACTTTTCCATCAACTTACCACCACACGTCCAACTTCCACATTACTTATTTGCTCTGCCACGAGGAAGGTGGTAGGATAGGAGGTGTTGAATTCAGGACGCTCATCGTTGACGTCATTGATGACGATCTGCACAGTGACTTCTGAGGTCTGCATGAGAGGAGGGTTAAAAAGAACATCGGCAGATTAAATATAATTTGGTCATCCTACATGAATGCAGCAAACAGATTTCAATTGTAATCAATCTCACTTCATTTGATAAGAGCTGTGCAGTGATTTCATAAGCAGGGCTGTATTTTTTTTTTTCTGTTTGAACACCAACTCACAACCAAATTCTCCAGTGCTAGAGTAATTAGTGTGACTATGGTTCCATAGAAGGCATTCAAGATTATTTTAATCCACACACGACAATTCTACACCTGTGGAATATTCACAGAGTGCAAAACTGGACTTTCAAAAAATACAACAAAGGTATAGAATAATCTGTCTGAAAGGTCATGCAAAGCTACCAATTGAAGGTTGAAAAATTTGATTCAGAAACAATTCAAAATATCTAGCTTTGCTCCCAAGCCACTAAAGTGACACCATTACCATAACATGAATTCAGATCACAGTGGCCCAGTTCCATTCACTTTCAAAATTCCCCAATTATTCAGAGCATAAAAATGTAAAATATCGACAGCAAACTTCTTTACCAGGTTCCCATCAGAGGCAGCTACAATCAGGTCATATGATGATGTGACTTCTCTGTCCAGGGTGCCTCGAACACGAATTTCACCACTGGTGATTATAAAGACATGCAGAAAGAAGGGAGAGAGATGGTACAACAATGCTATTTGATTGCAACTGATGGACAAAATTGCCCTTCATCATTGTATAAGCATTGATTTTTATGTGTTTCCATAGTACCCATGATAAAAAAAAAGAAACCATAGGCATACATAATGAACAAAAACATTGAATAATACATCCACTGCTTCATCTTGAATGAATATTCATCTGAATTTGTGGGAACAATTTGTCACCAAGCATAAGAATATCCATTGTACTAAATTTTTGAAACCTCTTCAATGATTCCAGGCTGTGTGAGTCCAGTTTTGATCATCTGTATGACAAATATTCTTACAGCAATTAGATAATGCTGTTAAAATGATTATAAAGAAGACGGGGTCATCATTAACTCATTGAAGACTAGTCCCGAGTATATTCAGGCAGGTGTCTATGGGAAATGCATGTTATAGTACAATCAGCTTGTCCTCGATGGGATAAAAACATCTTTCGATGATGGTCAATACTTACGTGGTATCGTCTTCAATCATGAAGGTATCATCTGTGTTGCCTGCCACGATGCTGTATCTTACCAGGTCCAAGTCAGGGTCGCTGGCCTGCCAAGTGAAGGCAGATAATATAACAATGATGATGATTAGCCATCCATGAAATACCACAGTATTTTCATTAAAGGTTCTACAGTAGTTTAATTATGATGATAATCTTGTTCAGAATGACTCTAGAAATACCTGTGTCACAGTCAACGTATCAAATAAGTTATTTTGCTTTCAATAAAGCGAAATTTGGCTTCAGCCACACTCAAATTTTTCTATTATGTTCTCTAACAACATAAGTTGATATTGCAGATTGATATAAATCTATACAATGCATCTTCTTTGACCCACAGATTTTACTTTCATGTTTTAAAAAGGCATCTAGCAACATGCCTTACTCAATGTACTTTGTCAGAGTTAAGATTATGCTGCCGAAATTCTGTGTAACAGCAAGCTTCTTTTCAACACTGATGTAATATAATTTGAAAAATATAGTGTCATAAGCCTTATATTCACTCTAATCCCCTAAACTCAATAGAACACCATAAGCTGTGTTTACTTAAGTTATGTATGCCACCTTGGTACTTTGTAAGCTCTCCATGACACATAAAACATACCACAACTGATATGACAAGGGCGTCGGCAGGTAGATTCTCAAAAGCGGTGGTGGAGTAGCCTCCCGGTGAAGAGAACTCTGGAGGACTGTTGTCCGTTGCTGGTATGACTATGATGTCCACATAGACCAGAGGAGTTCTGTGGGCCGACAAAGAGGGCAGCAAACTTTAATCCACTGCAAGAGAGGCTCAAGCATTAGCTATGAATCAAGTGGATCTTCACATATGTCATATTATATTTTGCATCATTATCATTAGTTCATTTCTTGAAGAAGAGAGGTTTGCAGCAACACCACGTGAATGTAATCCTTGAAAGGACTGTTGTCTGGCGAAAGAAGACCCTAGAATGAGGGGAGTGGAGGAGGGAAGCGACACAGGAAGTCATTAAGTGTAAAGATGAAAAATACTGACACTCAAAGGGCAGCGGTGAGCTGAAAGGTGAGGATGCACTAATGGAGACAAGAGAATGGGAGATGGGGACATTTGTAAGAGAAAAAATAGAGTGAGAATCAGACAAAGGGTTTGGAAGTCGGTGGGAGGACAAAGAAGAACCACAAAGGAGGAAGGAGAGGGAGTAGAAAGTTGGACAATCATGGAGGTAAGAGAGTGACGTGATGAAGATGTGAAATTCTCTTTATCATCTTCTTTTCAATGGTGATCTTCAGAAGGGTCACCACGGTTACCTCCTGTTTGGGTCATCCGCATCCGTTGCTTGGAGAGAGATGATGAAAAAATTGGAATTCACAATCGTCCCAGCATTAATGAGACGGATGACCACATCATCACCCTCTCTGATCACTGAGAAGATGGCGCTGGCTTCACTGGTGACAAACTCATACTCTACGACTGGTGGATTAGATGAAATGTCTGCATCAAGAACAGTAATCTAATAATGGCCAAAAAGAAAGAAGTACACAACTCTGGTGAAACATTCCATTGGTTGGATAGATAGGTCGATAGATAGATTGATTAGATTAAATCTATCTGTCTGTAGATCCATCTTTCTGTGTATCCATCATCTGTGTATCAGTATTTTCACCATTTTGAATGTTTGTCTCATCTGTCTGTCCATCTGTCAATCTATTAATTTATCCAATATGCCTATCTATCAATCTAATATATCAATTTCTTTATCTGTGGAAAATTGAGCGAAGAAAATGGGATTCCATCGAGATACGAACCTGAGACCTCCGGATGCTAGTTCTGGATGCTATCCCGATGGAATCCCATTTTCTTTGCTCAATTTTCCACCAATAGATAGTATTCATTCTGATCAGTTTTTCTGTTTTGCATTTGTTACATACTCAAAAAGCTGCATCACTTCGGTGATCCCTCGCGTTTATCCCCAAATTGAATTATCCTTCAGGTTTATGCCAGGTTCAAGTGTGTACGTGTGTGTCACACACAAACACACTGCTATAGCTTCTGACCATTTGAGCATTGAGAATTTAGGGTTTCTTGGACGGACACTGAACTAGGGTTTTCTATAGCTCAGTCGGTAGAGCATCGGGCTAGCATTAGGAGGTCTCGGGTTCATATCCTGATGGAATCCCATTTTCTTTGCTCAATTTTCCACAGATAAAAAAATTAATACATTAGATTGATAGATAGGTAAATCGGATAAATTAACAGATAGACAGATGAGATAAACATTCAAAAAGGTGAAAATACTGATACACAAATCTAGACAGAAAGATGGATCTATAGACAGATAGATAAATAGATAGATGCATCATACATACATACACACATACATATATGGACATTCGTTTATTTGTCAATTCTTTTGTGACAGAAATAAATATCGACCTCATCATACTCCTACACCTCATAAGAACTACATGAAACCACAAAAAAATATTAAATTCATTAATACGCCTACTTTACTGTATGCAGAATGTATCAAAATTGCAAATGCAAGACATTCTGACATTCCACAATTACACCCCACTGCTGAAGAGACAAGGGGCCGGATGCATAAATGCTAGCAATTGCTTGTGCTAGCCTTTTACTCGAATCCGTATGCATAAAAACAAGCAATTGCCTGCGAGTAGAAGATTTTGGTTGCAAGCACAAGCAATTGCTTGCTGCCCACAAGCAATTACGTAGAGACCAAGCATTTGTTTAAAAAAGTATGCATAAAACATTCCTTTTGCTAGTTCTTGCTAGCAATTGCTTACGATTTTCCAAGCCCTGTAAAATGAGCTTGAGCTTTTGCTTAACTGGGACGTTCCCTTTTAAGTATCATTTTCATATTCATGAAAAAAAGACCACACTTGTGCAGGAGTGGTATAAATCTACAAGAAATTACTCCTAAGTAGTGTAAGAAACTTTTTCGTTTCAACAACGGGAATGTCCAGTGGTTAGCATGCAAAATGTGATGAAAAACAGGTAGGATGTCTGACTTCGGTGGAGAGCAAGGAGACCTCTCTCCACGTGCAATCTGGCAGATCCGGGCAACTGTAAACAGTGATGGAAATCAGTCAGTACGTGTGTGTGTATAGCTATGTATGCGCTTCTGTGTGTGCATTTATGAGCAGGAAATGTTTCCGCACACACATGCCCTTTCAAATACATGTTGTCACACTCGCCTTTGTTCTTGTGTTTGCACAGGCGTGACGTCCTTTTTGTTAAAAACGCAAGTAATTGCTTGTGCGGGAAAAGCAAAAGGTATAAGCACAAGCAAAAGGTTATGCATATGGATTTAAGCAATATTGCTTGAGCTAGACCTTTTGCTAGATGAGCTTGTGCTTTTGCTTAAAGCAACTGCTTGTTTTATGCATTCGGCCCAAGGTATTTGACTTAGATACCAGTCAGATGTGGTAGGATGTCTTTGAGATCTTTTATTTTCAAGGTGATAACTGATTTAGTATTTGAGGGTAATAAACTGGAATGCACATGCATTTAACACTTTCATGAATAAAATGCTGAGATATGTCTTCCTGATATATTATCATGATTTGTGAAGTCATCACTCTGCTATACACACCGCAATCACAGTGAAGTTACTCTCAGCATTCTCCCTCAGAGCAACTTTGTAGCGATTCACGTCGTCTCCAGAACTGAATTGGTTGGGCACAAACTGCGGGGTATTTTCATTCCTGTCCAAAATGGTGATGTAGATGGACAGACTCTCACTGACCAGTCCCAGCACGGTATTGTTCTCCTTAGCAACAACCTACACAGGTGGGACCACACACAGATTAAGGAGATTAGCTGTGTCATTACTATTGGCAACCTGGTTACATGCAATGCCAATGAGGAGCTCATCCTGTGTTCATTACACAGATAATACACATTAGTGAAGACATTAAGTAAGAATCATATAACAAAGCTACCTTGGAACAGTCGTTTGGTCTGTTTCGAAGATGCCTAATGCGGGAAATTATCAAACCCAAAACTTGAAGAACTTGTCATTAAACATAAATCACATATGACCTGTTTCTATGGAAGCTTGCTGAAACTGCTTACATTAATTCTCTGATTATATATTTGTTAAAAATTTTGGACTCTAAGCTTTCCAACTATGGAAAACTTGCCTCACTTAAATTTAGATACTGCAGACATGTAATTTTGATGTATTCTACCATGATGGTGATGACATTATAAGCTAATAACATTGTTTCAGACAGGGTGCTAAAAAAATAGTTGTGTTCTAAAGCCTAATTCGCAGTCATTCCCACACAACATCCAAAACTGTTACTTATTTCAAGAGTTCACCATTCTTTACTTCATTGAGGCCCACGCTCAATGATTTAAAAAGATTTCAATTTAGAAGTATCAATGACCTTGTGAGAAAATATGCTGTTTTGGGAAGCTCAGTCAAAAGACATTACGAGACATTCGACATCCAATCCACTCTCTATGTGTGAGTTTGTTTGCTTGTTTTGAAGAGGTACAGAGAGATTCCTTACAGATATTGTGTAGTTGCTTCTCTCTTCAGCATCAAGAGGTAGAGTTGCCCCATTACTGAGAACGAGATACCCTCTGTCTTCTCCGATGCTTTCCAGGACAAAGGTATTGGTGGTGTCTGATGTGTAGTACTGGAGCTGGGGAGTTTCATCCTGCATTAGCATGGAAAGAAGGATACAACGCTATGATAATGATTTCAATATACAACTCCTGGAGATTATTGATTCATCATCAATTATTTATCATTTTCAAAAGCATTTCATCACTGGGCTGTCAAGACCATGTATCTCAAATTTTGGTGAAAATGACTTTTTTTGCATTAATGGTTAGATAATCAGTTAAGTGATGTCCTGTCTGAATCCTAGCTGTCTTACCCAAAAAAAAAATGAAGCCACAACGGCATATCAAAGGAAAGGCTCTTCCATTTGATATAGTGCTTTGGCTGCTATGTTTTTTTGCTCTCCTGAGCATTTTGTAGATATGAGGTCTTGTCGCCCATGCAACAATTTTTCAAGACCGGTGATGTGGCTCAGTCGTTAGAGTGTCTGCCTCCAGATCTGAAGGACCCCGGTTCGATTTGCAAGTCTCATTAAGGAATGTTGTGTGTACCGGTAATCATTCCATCCTGTCTAGTAAAGATGCAAAATGCTCTGTACCTCACATAGGACTTAAACATAAAAATGGAGGTCCCGTGTGTGAAAGAGTCACAACTTATGCAAGTTAAAGATCCCACTTCATTCATTTATCACAAAGAGCAGGGTGCCCCTCCCGGTGAAATGGTCCCCTTTCCCACCCACACAAAAAAAATGAGCAAGAGATTCCGGCCCTTCATGGTTCGCGGCAAGTGGCTAGCAATAGTCAGCAAATGGTATAGACCAGGCACATTGTGCCATATGCTTGAATGAATAAATCATTTTCGACAATAAAACCAATTACATACACGGCTAACAGAAAACAAACCTTCAGCTCTAGCTTGCCTCCTTTGTGCAGAGCTTCTAACAAGTAGGATTTGACCAAACTATTGTTTATGATGACTTGTGATTATCAAATAGTAACAAGAATCAGCAGCTGGCTTGACAAGAGAAAAAATGCAACATTTTAATCACATCTTACTTTATCATATATGTGAGATTAAAATAGACAACATCCTAATGTCTTTGTGAGATTAGATGTGAGGTGATTTGCTTCTGTTTCATTTTTTTATAAAATAAATTTGTATTTATTGTATTATGTAGACCTCTTGCACAGAAAGTTGTTGTCACCATCATAACATACAAAGTATTGAAGAGGAGCAAATTGCATAGGTTCAAGTGGAACTGACATCAGCTAATTAAGTTATCACTTGCAACAATTATTTGGCATTTAAAATACCAATGAATTGTTTAATCTCTTTGAATATGATAACAAGATGATTTCTGCAAACAGAATTGAGTCAGAAAATAATTGGGGAATCTCTTCATCATCTCAAGTGCTTGGAATGGTATATATAGAAGAGACAACACTGGATTACTCACAGGTTCCAAATCAGGATCGGTAGCTTGAATAACGAGAGGTACTGTTTGAGCGACATCCGCAAAGACTTGAGTGCCAACGGCCGAGTTTTCGTAAATGTAGCCATACATGGCGATGACGGGAAGGAATGTAGGAGGCAGGGAGTTGATTTCTAAGATGTCAATGATGACTGTTGCCCTGGCAACACTGGCACCTTTGCTTGCCTTGAGGGAGACAAAGAGCAGAGAATACCATGAATCATGATGAAAAAGAAAGATTTGTTTCATGACAGACGAGTAAACTTTTACAGAACGAGAGTATCAAAAAGAGCCAACCAATATTAGTTCACCTACAATATGTATCTCACAAAGGCTAATAAAAATTTGAAAAATCTTCCGAAGAAGTAACAAAATATTACAGAAAAAATTTGCATGTTCTTTCATCATGCACACCATTTCTTGTCATGTACCTACAAAGAAAGCAGACTCTTGAGGCATTGTAGAAAAACATCTGTAAGACCACCTGCCTATTGGGTGATACACAGAAACAGCCCTGAATTATAAACATAATTATTATGAACTTGAATTCTACTCCCATGTGGGCATTGCATGTGAATAAAGCCAATAATGTAAGGCAAGAAATGTGCACAATTAAACTTGTGAACTAGTCTAGTTAATTCTGAAATAATGATATGTACTGCACTATGCATTTTTTTCTATAACACGAAAGAAATTTGACACAGTCCTTACTCAAGAGATTCAACAACAGATCAACTAACAGTGCTGATGGTATACAAACACAGTTCAAACAAAACACAGTTCAAACACATCTTATCATTTCAAACTGATAAAGGCACCATACATGTGCATAACATCACCATTTCAATCTAGAACTTACGGTGACTTCCATAACAAAGAGATCATATTCTGAGTGACGAACAGGTTGAAGGAGCGTAACTAAAGCATTCACTGGGTCTATCGCAAAGTACGACATATAGTTTGTAGGAGATCCTGGAATGAAATATAAGAAAGTAGACAGTTAATAATCACAAAATCCGTACACCAAAATACAAGCTTGGATATACTGCTGTCTTTTTGGCTAAATTAGAGACTGATAAAAGAGAGATATATAAAAATATTGAAGTAGTGTCACTCACTAGGTTTGTTCTTCTTCTATCTAACACTCACAGGGATGCACTTGTTTTTATTCACAGTACTGTTTCTGATTGATCATTCTTCATCCCAACCACAGTACTGACATAATATATTCTACTTCTATTCTTTGGCTTTAGCTCTTTCTGCACTTAGCAAAATAAACATGAATCTTAGAAATCTTCAATAAAATACTTAAATGTCTAATAAGAGCTGAATGTATCTGTCAAACATGGCATATGATACTCTGTAGAGTGAAATTAATCCCCCTACCTAAATTACATACAACATGTTCAAAATCAAGTATTTACATGTATCTATATCAAGATGGGTCTTTCATAACAAAAACTTCTTTCATTATCAAAGCCTTTTTAACACATACAGTCATAAAGTACTGGGTAATGTAGCTCCATCTAAACCAGTGTCAATGAAAAAACTATTATTGTTTTTCCTCATTTCTGCTGCAAAAGTGTATTGGTATGGCACATACTTGCAAGTATCTTATGGGCAAGTTCACTGAGAATCTGGCTATGCTATGATAGGATTCACATAGCTAAAAGAAATCTTAAAGACAGACACACAGGGGCAAGTAGCATCAAAATAAGTGTGATTTGTACCTGCTGTAAAGGAGTAGACTATAGGCTGTGGGTTTTCCCCTCCACCTGCTACATTTACTGCTTGGATTGGTCCTGGGTCAAAATCTATCGGTTCAGATCTCGGCTGTTGGCACAAAAGGGAAAAAATGGCAAATCAGGATTTATGACAAAAATATATCAGATTAACTCTAACACTAATATCTGTTCAGAGCAGATTTATAGACATGCCACTGTGATCTCAACGCATGGAACAATGCATCTATTTGTGTGAATGATTGAAAAAAAAGGAGGCAGCATGCATGAACGACATTAAACTCTATTTAGCATCATTTTCCACTTGAAATCTAAAAGCGTAAAGCATGAGAATAAAGTTGAGTTTACAAAATTCTGATTGCCATGTCTGCATATGCAAAGGGTTGATATAATATATCAAAATCACAACATTACTGTAGAAATGACCCAAGTCTACGCATTTTTTTTAAATTTTCATTTGCATTAACTTCCACAAATAACTTCATGACCAAATATAAGCTTGACTTAAGTGTAAGTAGTCAAATAGCTTTTCTTCATTAATACAAAAAATGACTTTACATTCATTGAAAATTTCAAATTTTACACAGTTTAAAAGGCTACTGACCGTCTTTTCTTGTATGGTGGCTTGATATCGCACATCATTGCATGTAGTGACATTGCAGGGCCTGAACTGAGGAGCACCGTCATCGATGTTTACTACATTGATTGTCAGTGTCGTCGTCGTCGATCTCGGAGATTGTCCATTGTCCTGGGATGAGAGAGTCAATGAAAAGAGGAAAATCTGTTCGCTTGTTTTTTGTTTTTGTTTTTTTTTTTTTAAAGAGTGTAGAAGCTTGTACAAAGCATATGTCTGCATTGAAGGTCTGTGACACAATCTATTACTCATTAGTATCACTACATACACACTCATTCAGTGATTAAAAGAGATAAGTGACAATAAGAACAAGGAATGTGAGAGACACAAACATGATATATTTCAGTTTTGCTCTTACATCGTATAAGTTGTGCCTTATTCTGATAGTCATATCCTCATTTTATCTCTATTTTTTTCTGAACAGCACTGAGCATGCTTATTGAATTCATATCAATGAAACTGTCAAATGAACATGTGAATTAACTCAATGAATATAACTGTGAAACCAGCTTTGTTTTTCGGTACTGTATTTCCAGTACTGGATCGTCATTTAACTACACTGTACATCAGTTAATGACTGTTTTTCCATGTGATATTGCTCTATATTTTGAAAGCAATTACTGAAACCTAAACCTCCACCTGCTGTTCAGCATCTTTTTCATTATACATGTGAAGACTGCAAGAAATTAGGGTAAGTGCAAAATCCTCTAAAATTTTATCAGTTGTGTTTCCTGAAAATGTGTTGCACGTTTGCAACAGCCACCCGAAAAAGAAAAAAATGAATAAATAAATAATATAAACTGTGATTTTGGTTCCACAAACTCTGTGTCATTATTCTACATGTCATTACTCAATCATGCATGACTCAGGAGTAGCCCATTTGGTCTTGGAATAAAAAACACAGTTGCTTTCATTATTTTTATCATACGAACATCATTGACTGGGTTATAGAAAGTTGCTATTCAACTTACGTCAAACATGAAATAGAATAGCATTTAAACAGGCCATCACGATGTATGATGAAAAATGTATGAAGAAGAAATCCTCTACTGTTTGAGCACTAAATACAATGGAAAAGAAGCAATGCATTTGGCATCTAAGCATATCCTGCATTATAACACTGAGAACCATTGCATTGGATTGTAAATAGAATTACACATTACAACGTTTCCAAGGCAAAGACGTGCTTTATCTTACCCTTGCTTCAAGACCAAGGACAAACTGCGTTCTTGTTTCATAATCGAGACTCTGCAGTAACCACACTTCTCCTCTTCCAGAACTTGGTATTCCAAAAAAGGTGCTTGCTTCCTGCATGACGGTACAAATTTGTAACAAAAAGGAATGGAAATAAAGACATTAAGGAGAGAAATTACATATCTTGTAACAGTAGACTCCACCAGAAGGAAACTGAATCAATTTAGGTTAAGATGAGACTTCAAAATGCTATTCAATATTCTCTTGCAATACCGTGACAAGACATTGCAAAAAAATTGCAGAAAGAATATTTTCAAAGTTATCTAAATTCAAATGCAATAAAGACATGTTAAAGACACACTCGTAATATTTCAACAGGATGCAATTTGCCTAACAGTTCACAAATCTCAGCTTACAACTGAAAACTACTATGTAGGAAAGGTTACTTGCAGGAATGAAAAATGCTAAAACAAACCAAAAACAGAGCACAAAATCTCACCGGATCATTAGGATTTTCGATGACTCGGAAGAGTATCTGACCATTGCGACCATCACCGTCATTATCGTCGGCTCTGATGTCAGAAAACACTATTGAGTCTACAGCGGCATTCTGCAATAAAGAAACATTTTAGCTGTGCTGTTACTCGTGGCAGATCCTCATGTTAACTCTTTATGTGCCTTGAATAATGATTGGCACAGAACACCCCATAGCACTGTCACACTGTTCAAAGTCCCTAGCATAGGAAGGGTTAATCTGTTACATGCTTTGAATGGTGATTGGCACATAAAACCTCTACTGTTGTACACAAGGTCCAAAGTCCCTGGCACAAAACGGGTTAACACTTACTTTTTTCTTCCTCAGGAGAGTTCTTTTAGGTTAATTATCATTTTGATTAGCTGAACATTTACTGAGGAAAGATTTTATTTCTAACTTCAGTAATCATACCAAATTAGAAAGAAAAATGTCAAGAAGTATAGAAACTAGAAAATTTCATTGCTATTATATATTACAGCTCTTTTGACAAAAGTCCTGATTTGTCTATGTTCTAACTGCATACTGCTTGATTTAAAGTACTATTATTACGAAAAGAACACATGCTAATCTGAACTGAACTGGTCTGAGCATCTGATGTAAATGAAAAGAATTTGTTGCATGGAAAATAATCTTATTTGCTAGATAGACCTGACGGGTCTGATTCTGTACTTACCTCTGGTACAGAAACGGTGTATGGCGCGGCAATGAAATATGGCGTGTTGTCATTTGCATCCACTATCGTAATGAATATATCATAAGACCACACAATCTGGGGGAAAACCAATGGAGACATAGAAAAATTGCACATATTCACATCTCAGCTAAGATCGAGTTTTCACTGTACTCACATTTTGAATAAAGATCATGTGATCAAATCACATCTTATTCTGTATGAAGGCTTTCATGAATGCACAATGCAATATCAAATTTTATCAACACGGTCAATTCTCTATAACTTAGACCTATGAATAAATGGACAACTTATAACTAAGTGACTATATATACTACTCAATGATGAAATACATAGTGGTGTTAAACTAAACTTTTAACAGGAAAACTGCTTAAATGGACAACTTATAACTAAGTGACTATATATACTACTCAATGATGAAATACATAGTGGTGTTAAACTAAACTTTTAACAGGAAAACTGCTTAAAAGAATGCAGAGAAGATTCAGTAGAGTAACATCACAATATATTACATTTCTCATGTCACATTGTATGTCTGTAAAACGGTACTTTCATCACTCTCAAAGAAAAATACAATTATGATAAGTTACTTTGTTTCCAAATATTTTTTCATAACTACAAGACGAAAAGACGAAACTTATTCTAGTCATGTTTTTTTTATGTTTCCATAAAGTTTCATTTTGTTCTTCAGAACAATACAGAGTGAAGATTTACTTACATCTGTGTGTTGGCAAGTAATGGACATCTCAATTGTATTTGAGCCAGACTGGAAGGAAAAAAAAGGAAGAACATTTGAATTCACTTCTACATCAATTGCCAGAGGCACGATTGGCAGAAACACATCAATCTAAACAATTAATCTGATCTGATCCAAGAAAGAATATGTGGTGCACCTACAGCCATGGAAACTTCCCTGGATTTTAATCTCATCTGATATCATACGCTGTGACATTATACCCCATGATACAACAGAATCATATGCAATAAGAAATCAATACAGTAGAACCTGTGTGTTGTGAATACACACAACTAAAGAAAGGTTGCTCAGACAGGTGATTTAATTGTATCACACATCTTTATGCAGAACTCTCACATACAGTGCAACATAACAAAATGTGTATCCATAAGGCTGTGGGATTTTATGCATTTCAATATATCTGAAATAAATTCCTGCAAACGAAAATGAGCTATTTGCAGTTGCCCTTATTCTGGGTTAACAATATTGTGCTTCCTTGAATAAAACAGGGCCACAATGAGAGATGCAGAACTCTGGCA
Organism: Diadema setosum; assembly: GCA_033980235.1. Taxonomy (NCBI): domain Eukaryota; kingdom Metazoa; phylum Echinodermata; class Echinoidea; order Diadematoida; family Diadematidae; genus Diadema; species Diadema setosum. Next base: position 2,026,528 of record CM067061.1, on the reverse strand, counting down.
GAAATTTCATTTCAGATACTTGTACAGCTCAGCATTGTAGGCATACTTATGGACACACAATACACAATATGCACTTGTAAGTGTTTAATCAAGGAGGCTCGAGAAATGGAGTCACAACAGTCTTATTCGCTTTGATCTCATGCTCAAAGCCGCCACTCAAAAATATTTGAAGTATGTGTCAAACTGGATCTGCCATTCAGATGCGAAGACAACTGACTCGTGTCTCATTGCATAATCACCAGCCACTTTCCAAGGAAGATTTTCATGTCTTTGTGATGGTAATTACTTTTCGCTATCCCTACTTACAAACGATGGGTGGTAGACAATGGTAAAGGCACGGGGGTGCGCGAATAGAAATTGCTCAAAAATTGCTGAAATAGATATCAAAATTACTCGACTATACATGTCTGTACGCTAATCTGACATATTAATTCATATAGAACTATACTTGAAGATGATAACATATCAGTTTCATTTGGCGGAAATAAGGAGAAAAGTGATAAAACCGGCTTTCACGAGGGTAGAATTTCAAACACTTTCACAAAATGCAGCTCAGATTTACACTTTTGCACATATTTTCGAATGGAATTGACTTTTGTTTTATATTCTTTATCATTAGGTGAAATTTCATTGCATTTGATATAAGATAAATGAGCAGCATATACCCGATATTATGTTAGCGTTAAAAATGAATCTTCAGATTGCTCAGAAAGATGCCGGCTTCAAGCATCGAACATCAAAGGCACAAATGCACCTGTAGAATTCTTTTGTCCATCCATAGAAAACTGACGGCTGATTGAATAATTATAGTCAGTTGTAACTCCATCTCTCGAACCTCCTTGGTTTAATACTGAAGATTGTATGTCACAGCAAAGTGACAGATATCCATTTCTATGTGTGAATAAAATAATGAATATTTCTACTAAATATGTTGTTTCTCATCTCATCCATTTAATGGATCATAACATTTGATTATGTTTATGTGCACCCAGTACATGCCTGCATTGTGCTTGCTTTGTTGATATGATATCATTGAAATAGAAGTTACATCACCAATGTGGTTTACACTCACAGACTGGGTATGAGAGAGTGAGAAAGAAATATATCATTGCTGGGGCGACAAAACCTCATATCTGAAATTTTGGTGAAAATTACTTTTTTTGATTAATAGTCAGATAATCAGATAAGTGATGTTTTGTCCACATCCTAGCTGTTTTACCCCCAAAATAAAGCCATCACGGCATGTCAAAGGAAAGACTCTCCCATTTGTTATAGTGCTTTAGCTGCCATGTTTTTTTTTTTTTTTTGCTCTCCTGAACATTTGACGACTTGCAGAAGGTTTTGTCGCCCCAGCGATGATATATATATAGAGAGATAGAAATATACATGGATAGATTAGATAGATAGATAGATAGATAGATAGATAGATAGACAGATAGATAGACAGCTAGATAGAGAAAAAATCATAGATGCAGAGAGAGATACAGACATAGAAAGAAAAAAGACCAAAGAAGACAGACAATAATTAAATCAACTGCTACGTTATGATCTATTTATTCACTATAGCCCCTTCAGTGTTTGCACTGCTGTTCAACGGCCCTGCCATTTTCATGCAATTCCAGGTTGAAATAGCAAAAAAATAAATGAACAAAAACAGAACAAAACAAAGTTGTACAAACTCACATCAGCATTAACAGGTTGGGCCAGGGATAGTCTGAGTGTTGAAGGGTCAAAGGTCACAAAGCTGCTAGGCTGTGTGACAATCAGTGTGAGAGGTGTGGGATCTGACGCTGGGGCTGGCCGAATGGGAAGGAAACCAATCACACCACCTGAAATAAAACGAATACAAACAAACAAAATAAATTAATGTATGACGCTCATGCTAACTGGTAGATCCATGTGAGAGGTAGATTACATGATATTATTTGCTTGTTTCATTTTCATTTTCTATCTAGCAAGATGGCTGGGTAGCCCATACACAGCTGCACTAGTGGTCTTCCGAGGTATCCAGCCACGCGTGCACTTAGAATGGAGCATGGTCTATATTATGCACCTTGATCTTCCCAATACTATTGATGATCAAGAAGCGGGATCTTTTATGATAATTGGTTGCATTCTCTCACACATGGAACCTTCATTATTATGTCCTATATCCAAGTGATAGAGTTTTTTTTTCACATATAGAGTGGACAGCATGATAACACACAATACTGTAAATAAAACTCACTGGGATTTGAACCCGTGCCCAAACTCGAGCCATTCTATAGCAAGACCTACAAAACTTTGTTACCACTCACCTTGTTCATGTACTGTGTATTGCATTCCAATTCATATGTTATATGCGTGAAGGTTGCTTCATGTTGTAATCAGAGTAGATATCTTTACATGATGTGAAACTTGCAAACAGCACAAGACTTGCAAAATTCATGAGTAGTTAAAAAAAACAGACACATAAGGCATAAATAGGTGGGTCAATCCACGTCAAATCAACCAATTTTCAGACAATTTGTAACCCGACCCCCTTCAATTTTTTTTAACTTGCACCAAATGTGCCCCCAAGTGTCTGACGGAAGATTCTGAAATATTTTGCCCCAAGGTCAAACGGTTGCTAAGATATGGCCTCTCTTAGCAACCAATGCGTGGCCGAATAACTGAGTTTAAATAAAATTTGCTATTTTTGATTGACTGCTGGAACCCGATTAGATGAGATACATTGCTCATTTTCTGTAAATTGGAAGAACTTTATGACCTTAACATGTACAATTATTATGGCGCAGATCTGATAATCCATTATTGCGCAAGAGGTCACTGAAAATGGTGTTAAGCATCAAAGTTAATGTTTTCGGGTGCATGTTTGGAAGCTGATAACTTCAAAATTCAATTAGCTGAGATCGCAATATTATGCATATTTGGAGACTCTCACTTGGTCTGCACACCTACCAAAAATCAGCTGAAAAGTATGCGTCGTTTTCTTGTAGGGCGCCCTCAAAGTTGGATTTTTTTCAAAAAGTCGCCAAGTTCAAGGTCACAAATCACCCCTTGTCCCATCGAGGAGTGACACCAATTTTTGTGTATTGATAGACATTTACCTATATTTTCATTGGTTACCAAAAAACTTTTGTAACCGGAATGTTTAATAGCTGGTTTACGCATTCGAAAATGGTCGTAAACACCCCCAAAATCAACGTAAAATGACACCTGGGGTTTACAGCACATTTCAAATTGTGATAAATCAGAGATGAAGTGCCAAGACACAATGGTATCTTCTGTGATGATAGTCTGTAATTAGTACAAAAAGGATATACATCACAAATTGTTTTGTCCTATTGGCAATGACCTTGAAAATGTAGCTGAAAACCGCAAAAAAAAACAATAAATCGGTCAATTTTCCGTAGCCATAACGGTGTTAAAGCGTGTTTACATTGACTTTCATTTGTCTGCCATTTCAGTACTCTTGGTGACTTTTAGCTGAAAACTGCTAATCATGTTCCATTTTTATTTTATTTTAAGCTACAAATAATATTTCAGTTCATCTTTAGATCTTTTGACCTTGACAATGTTCTGAAAATAGCTGTAAATTCCTTAATATTAGCATATTCCCAACACACAAGATTTAGCCATATTTCAAAACTGATTTTTCTCTCAGGCAGAATGCCTGATCATATTTATATTTACAGTACTAATTGTAGTCTGTGACCAGTATTTAGAGGATCTGGGATTAATCTATTTGTCTAACATGACAATGACCTAGAAAATACAGCTGAAAAACATAAAATCAATATTGCTCAAATTTCCAATAATTATAGGGTGTTTGCACGTTTAACGTTAAAAGCTAAATCTTCACCTCGACCAGAACTGTACACACCCTTTAAGGTCATAAAGTTCTTCCAATTTACAGAAAATGAGCAATGTATCTCATCTAACCTGGCTGCAGCAGTCAATCAAAAATAGCAAATTTTATTTGAACTCGGTTATTCGGCCACACATTGGTTGCTAAGGGAGGCCGTATCTTAGCAACCGTTTGACCTTGGGGCAAAATATTTCAGAATCTTCCGTCAGACACTTGGGGGCATATTTGTTGCGAGTTTAAAGAAAATTGAAGGGGGTCGGGTTAACAGCATTGGTTGATTTGACGTGGATTGACCCAGGTACTAAAACAAACAACTGGGCTTTGAAGACGTGTCAACCAATCGGTCACATGTTCAGTATTGATATCATCAAGTGAATTTCAGAATGGAATTTTTAATGTATCTAGTGAATACAGCAGAGACTCCAACTCTCCCGTTTTCGACGGGAGATCTCCCGCCGAAAGCCCATTTTTGCAAAATCTCCCGTTCTCCCGCTTGAGATTTGATTTCTCCCGCCCTGGATCTGTGTCTCCCGGTGGAAAGCATTTCTTACTTATTGCTATCGTACTGTATGTTTAGCACCAGAGAACATCTAGAACCCTAGGAACTTCGCACACATCAACTTAGAGTCTCCCGTTTGCTAGGGGTTTCGGGCGGGAGAATCTCCAGATCAGAAGGTGCTTGGGGTTGGAGTCTCTGATACAGCCAGAAATTTCATTTTCTTTTACGACTGAACTTCATGTACACAATGCTTTAGACTTACCTACTGATGCGGTTTCATTGATTTCAAATGACATGGATCCACTTAAATCTCCATCTGTTCTCTGACAATCTGTAATGAGAAATATCACATGAAATTATGTTTAATGCCCGAGAATGTCATAATCTGAAGAGATACATGACAATTTCTGAACAAACTATTGCAATATAACACATACTGGAAAATTTGTTGTGAGAGATTAATCACCTTCCTTGTGATTTGTGTCCCATCAGTATATTGAGTCACTTCATGTAAAAATGGCACAGTACTAGCAGCAGGCATATTTCATCACGTGTAACCCTTTCATAGACTTTGTGTTAAAAAAAAAATACTTCTAGGAAGCCTGTTGCTGGCTTTTCACTTCATGTTCTCCAGCAAACTACACAGCATGTACTCTAGTTTTAATCACTCTTACTGTAAACTCTGAAATAATGAAGACAGCTCTCATTATCTTATAATCAAGCCAACCATTTTCAAAACCGGAAGATGATGTATCAGTCTCATCTATTACTCACATAGTATTTCATTAGATTGCTCATGCATAGTTACATGATGACTTGCATGCATTCTGTATAGTTTACATAAGTACTTGTTATTTTATTCGAACATATACATCATATTCAAATCAATGGCTGACATGATAAAACAAGATACTTACATGGAGCTAGTTCAGGGATGTCAGTTGATGGTTAAGGAATGAAAGATTAAAGGACAAGGTTAACAGTCAGGTTACATGTTGCAAAGACTTGGACATTAAATCACAATTAATGACATATGTTATCCTCCATACAGACAAATGACTTTATGAGAACTCACAATTTTCTCACACATGTCAACCTTTGGCAAATTTCATTATAGGGAAATGGTTCACGAATTTGAAGCAACATAATTATAGACAGCAAGTTTCAAAATGTACTCAAGAGTAAGCTGTTTGTTATACTTGAAAAGTTTTGGGTCACGCAATACTGATATTTACAGGCAACATAACAACTCTGTATGAGTCTGACCCTGACCTCTAACCCCTAAATTTTTTTCACAGCTGGCAAAGATCATGTCAGTTAATTGGTCTGTTACAAGAGCTTACATGTGATGTTTGGGAATAAATACCAGTATGCAATTCATTAAATTATTTTTTTTTTTTTAAAGAGCAAAACAGAGCTGAAATGTTCTATTTCTTTACAAAATGTCAATCTTTTAGTTCTAATCAATTATTTTTATATGACTATGTGATATGAAAGGTTAAAGGATTAAACTACGTAAAGCCTACACTTTGCAATAAAAGACAAGCAGTGGCACATTAAAGGGACATTCCGGACGATTTTCATAATTTCACATCATGTAGTACATAAATCAAAAGCTCCATGTATAGATTCGTGGAATTTGTTGTGGTCCTTGAGCAGAGAAACCAATAAATTGAAAATCTTAAACAAATTACACTTAACAGTGTCAATGACATCCTCCATTGCAATTCCATTACAATACCACTTGCTCAACAAGTTCACCTGTGAAGAATCTATGCATGCCTTCTTCTTTTGTTCTGCTTCCGTGAGCCCCAACTCATGCATTCCTATGGTGAGGCTGCCATGTCATCATCCTTGTTCATTGCAATTTGTTACAAATTTTGAAAACATTCTCATTCCTCATCCCAATCACTATAAATTCTGAAACTCTGTACTCAGTTTAACTGATTTATAGTTGTTCAAATGTAAAAGTCTGAAAATCATCCGGAGGTCCCCTTTAAGACATTTCTGTTTGAAACCAGGCAAGCAGTGTACAAAACCTATGGGAATATTAACTTATCTTGGGGGCAACATGCTTGGATCGTGCATTACTTAGTATGTAGAATAGCAGTATGCAGAATACTTGGAGCAGTAATATTAATATGTTGTAGACTACTCCCAAGTACACTTGGGCAAGTGTCTATGGGAAGTGCATATTACAGGAAAATCTACTCTTCCTCATTGAGTTAAGCTGGTTTGCCAAAATCAGTTTTAGGTCTTTACAGGAATGGGAACTGATTAAAAGGATGGTATAGTATTGGTGGAGATGAGGACTGGGCTAGTAACTTTTTGCAAGATACCAAGAAACCGCTAATGAAATAATGCAGAGCATACCATTCGAAGAGGAATTCAAAGTCTATTTAATGAAAATTGGTTTTGAAATGGATGAGACATCCAAAAACACAGTGATCCCAATAAAAGGTGGGTTCTACCATTTATTGGGATCGCTTTGTTTTGGATATATCTGCTATTTCAAAACCAATTTCCATCAAATTCATGTTAAATCCCTTCTGGAATTACATGCTCTTTCATATTTCATTAGAGGTTTCTCATTACCTCACAAAAAAAGAAAGTTTAGAAACCTGAAGTGAGGTCTCAACCAAAACTAAAGAATCCCTTTAACCTCAATCTAAGTTTTGACAAGCCAATAATAAATGTTAGAAAATGAAAATCAATTAATGGTAATTCTAATTGTTACTAGGGACCAATAGATACTTACACAGTCCTGGTACCTGTCTCTTTTCACGAACTACATATGGCAGGAAATGACATGTGTAGACAAACATTACAAAATGTTAATAAGACACATAACATAGTATACAAATATACTTGGCCTTGAGAGTTTCTTGTTAAAACTATGGGCAGAGGTGACTCCAAACTAGTACTATTCACTGAGGGGCGCAGCCCCGAAGTGAATAGTACTAGTTTGGAGTCACCGAGGCCCATAGTTTTAACAAGAAACTCGAAACTAGGCAAAGTATATTTGTTTTATATTTTGGATCAAAAATTTGAATAAAAAGCGAAAATCATTATAGGCTTAGCCTAACACCGGGACGCTCCGTGTACACAGTTACACTGCAACACTGCGTGTTGGGGTTGGTCGCAGTTAGGCTTACGCACTGCGGCGGCAGCGCAGCGCCTGCAATAGGCAACAGTGCGAGAGACCGGAAATTGAAAAACGTAGCAGCCGTGGCACCGCCAGAGTTGCCCGTCGCATGTATGCAAGCGCTCGTATGGCCGCTGCAAACCTGAACACTAGAATTCGGGACCGGACGTGGACGGACCATGTACAATTGATTGTAAAGAAGGGTGATTGTGACATCATTTTGCAAATAGTATACTATTTGCAAAATGTCGTCATAAAAGTGACGTCATTTTGCAAATAGTACTTCATGGAGTGTCAAACACACCAACACTCTAAAATAGTTCAAAATACCTATAATCACGTGAAGCTCTTTTAACCAATCAATGGAAGACAAACTTTTGATCCAAAATATAATATAGATTACATTTTGACTCATGTTCATGCAATAGTACAGTTACCTGTAGTTATAGTTTATATCCACACAAAAGGCACTTGTATTCACATGCGTAAATAGAACTTTACACACCATTCAATAATTGCTTAGAGAATCAACAGAACAATATTTCTATTAGATGTACTATCGAATCAAGTCCATCCTTGGTCAATGCTTTGTATATATATTTTCTTGCAGTTTTGGATTCATTTTAGTTTGGGGTAAAAAGTGAACTATATTGAAAAGATCACAAAAACATATTTAATAATCTACATTTGAATGTCTTGGCTACTGCAACACACTAACTTTGCATCATCACATTCTTCTATTTGTCATCGGTGAGCTATGAAACATTGCTATGTAAACAACTGCATTGCTGCAAAAATTTTTTAACATTATACATGTATGGTGTAAAATCCAGTGAACATTATCTTCAAAAATACTAGGATATTGCAAAACAGAGGATTTTTTTCAAAATAAAAAATGGTTATTTTATAATGAAAATATGATCCTGTCATTACACAATCTATCAAAAGAATAAAACATTTTAATAATAACAAGGAAAAGTAGAAATTACGCGGTGCGTAACATATGTCCCCGCCGGAAGTAGCATTTTGTAACAAAATGTGCAATATAGGTAAAAAATCAAGGTCAAAGGTCAAAGAAGTCAAAGGTCAAAATTCTGTGTAGAAGTTTTGAAGCCCTCACCTAGTGCCATCACATAAAGCAAATGGAATCAAAATTGGGTTAGAAATGGCGAAGGAGTAGCATTTTGTAGCCAATGTACAAAATAGGTCAAAAATCAAGGTCAAAGGTCAAAGAAGACAAAGGTCAAAATTCTGTGTAGAAGTTTTGAAGCCCTCACCTAGTGCTATCACATAAAGCAAACGGAATCGAAATCGGGTTAGAAATGGCGAAGGAGTAGCATTCTGTAGCAAAATGCACAATATAGGTCAAAAATCAAGGTCATAGGTCAAAGAAGTCAAAGGTCAAAATTCTGTGTAGAAGTTTTGAAGCCCTCAACTAGTGCCATCATATAAAGCAAACGGAATCGAAATCGGGTTAAAAATGGCGAAGGAGTAGCATTTCGTAGCAAAATGTACAATATAGGTCAAAAGTCAAGGTCAAAGGTCAAAGAAGTCAAAGGTCAAAATTCTGTGTAGAAGTTTTGAAGCCCTCACCTAGTGCCATCACATAAAGCAAACGGAATCGAAATCGGGTTAGAAATGGCGAAGGAGTAGCATTTTGTAGCAAAATGTACAATATAGGTCAAAAAATTAAGGTCAAAGGTCAAAGAAGTCAAAGGTCAAAATTCTGTGTAGAAGTTTTGAAGCCCTCACCTAGTGCCATCACATAAAGCAAACGGAATCGAAATTGGGTTAGAAATGGCGAAGGAGTAGCATTTTGTAGCAAAATGTACAATATAGGTCAAAGGTCAAGGTCAAAGGTCACGACTGAAATTCTGTGTACAAGTTTCAAAGCTCCCATGTAGTGCTATCATATAAAGCAAACAGAATCAAAATTGGCTCATAAATGACAGAGAAGTAGCAAATTGAAGATTTTGATCACACACGGACGCACACACGGACACACGGACGGACGGACGGACGGACACACGGACGGACGGACGGACGGACACACGGACACACACACGTACGGAGCCCGTTTCATAGTCCCCTGCTCGAACTCGTTCGGCGGAGACAAAAATCTTTTCTTCCAGTTCTAGTTCAGATCTGGTGGTTGTTTTTTTTTTCAGCACTTAACTTATTTCTGAACAGAATGAAGTTAAACTATAGGCCTGACCATATTAAACAATGTATTAGATAACACCATTATCAAAAAGGGTAATATGCAAATTTATACAAACATATCATAGGTTAAGACCACATAATCAATGAAAACAAGAACTCTCACTCGTATGTAATGACACAAGTTAAACATCTACATTCTTAGACAGTTTCATCACACACATACGTGTACAAGAACTTTGCGTGCTGCAAGTTCAGTACATTTTATCACATTAGGTCAGGACTATGTCAAAAGGTTTCATCGACTACAAGCAAAAGTTAGATCTCATACTTACAAAATGGCTCTCCATCTAAAGTGGCACAAATGTTGACCATGAAATAGAGGATAAGGAGAGAGAAAGAGAGAGACATGGTTAGAAAATGCATAAATGTGAACTGCAGGTCACTTTGTACATTTACACATACAGGGCGCCATGTGTGGAGAAGACCATCTTATATGTACCCTACTTTTCTTCCTTTTAAAAGAGGGAGGTCATGATGGATGAAGTATTCTAATCTATTTTCTCTTCTTCTTTTTATTTTTAGGTGTGATTACAGGTATACGATGTGCATTGTTTCTTTCTTGTTATAATATCATTCCCGCATATATTTTATATTGTATGCGACAAACTGTATTATCAGATGAATGAAAGTCAAATTGACAAGTCGTACCGCTTTGAATCATGTTTTCTTCTTCTTCTTTGATGGAAATAAATTGAACGATCATAGCCTTCTTATGGCAAGCTTCAAGATATACCAAAGGCAAAATAAATTTTCAGACAAGGTGGTCTACTGAGTTTTCCATAAATATGACTGCATAAGCACTTATATTCCAAGTTTACATTTCATATAATTTGCTAAGTTGATCTACTGTGGTGAAAAGATTTTTTTCTATGTCATAAACTCGAAGCTACATGAAAGTCTGTTTGATAACACTGATGATGTATGATTTAGTAAACGATACAAAGTACATGTCAGCATAATTAGAACCACAGAGGCATCATGTACAGGTGATGCACACAAAATGTCTCCCAGCTTCTTAACCCATTGAGGATGAATTGATTTAGCTATATAACACGCATTTCCCATAGACACTTGCCTGAGTATACTCAGATTAGTTTTCAATGGGTTAAGGGGAGACTTTCATCTTTCCCACATCAAAGTTGATATCTAAAATTCACATCAAATTTCTTTGGTTTAAACTCTTAACACTGGAATTCTTGTAATCGTTATTGACAGGAAGCAATATCATGCTTTTGTTGCACAGTGACTATCAGAGGTAGATGTAAAGTCATCTGCAGCGTACTGGTACTGGCAACTACACCATCACTTCCAAGTTATGGCAAACACTGCATCCATAAAACACACATCGCCATGGTCCCCTGAGGAAGAGTTTGATGGAATGCACTCATCCAGCTGTGATTGGTTGACATTGATCCATCCAGTTGCTGAGAATTTAATCAATATTCAAATTAGACCCGTGGAAACGCTGCAATCCAAACTGGGGTAGGAGCAAGGCATCTATCACAGAGCACAACTGGGATTAACTTCTGAAATATATACCCAGCACACTTTGAATCAATATGTTCCATACATTATCTTAATAGAATGGTTGGCTTCAGTAAATCTCTATACTCGGGAAAGCAAGAGTTGGGTTTTAGTGCTTTGAGAGTGAATACACATCTGATCCTTATGACATGGAGATAAGGTACTGATAATGCATTTGGTACAAGAAATCGAGTGTATTTGGCAATGTCATGCAATTATCAATATATTATGTGATGAAATTATTGATATATTACATAAATGAAAGAGAGCCGATTCTACAATTTACTTCTTTGGTTGACAATGGCATCAATTTCATCAGCACCTCACTGTGTATCTCTGTGATTGCAGAGGGCAAAGTTTGTAGAGAATCAATCAATTCTGTTGCGTTGATAGAAATCCATCTCCTACAGCCACACTGCTAACGAGACTGAAGTGTAAATTGACACAACACTGCAGGGACTCTGTACTAAACGCAGCACTGTATAGCAGTACTATGACAGCAGTACTATAACTTGCATGCTGTGCTCATTCTTTTTGGAGGTCAACTAGTAAATGTCAGGGCTTCCCAACAAAAGCTGGGATTTCTAGATGGGTTTTATTTGGAATGCACATGTTCTGTTTTCATCTGTATTGAGAAAGATGTATCATAGGCCTACAATAGTACTACACACATCATACATCTTTTCATTAGCATTTTCTGTTTCATCTAACATTTGCAATGGCTCGTTATAAGAAAGCCCTAACAGTACATACTTTTATGGCTTCAAAATGCCATCTTAGAAATTTGCATCTGATTGCAGGTTAAATTATTCCGACCAAACGGGAAGAAAAGTACTGGGTTTCTCATGTTTATAGCACTACCAAAAAAAAAAAAAAAAAATGGCTGAAATTGTTCTTTATTTTTAATTCATGGCATGTGTACCATCACTCGGTATGATTCATCAGCCACTTTCAGAGAATTACTCTTGCCTCATGCAGAGTTTCGATACAAAAAGTCCCTTATCTAATCAAATTTCACAGAAAAAAAAACAGCATAGTGACAAGAAATGGAAATTTGAAGATAGTGATTTTACAGTGTAGGGCAGTACAGTATCTGATATAACATACACTGTCCAGTTCACTATTAGACATGCACACTATTGTATCCTACATGAATTACATTGCAGGCCATGGTCAAGGAGGGGAAGGGGACACTAATCCATGGGTAAACAAAATGAGTCATGGGCAGTGCTTGGAAGAAACTCTTTGTTCTATTGTTTCCAGACCCAAGCTACCCCATCACTGAAAATAGTTCCCAGTTTAGGAGTAGCAAGGTGCAAAATGAATATAGTCCTTTATTTGAAGAACAGATATTTAACAATATCTGAGGTCAATCCAGACCATTGGTGGTTTATACAATCATTACTGGTTGAAGGTGATATGGTTATTATAAATATGCATGATGCACATAAGGTACGGGTAATTTTGATGCAGATTGCATGGCACCTCGATATCGACTTTGGAGTAAAGTGATGAGACTCCCAGTGTAGAAGTCTTTGTTAAAGTTTTACCATGTGCTCATTGCTGTCCTGAACTTTGGAGGAGCTGGATGCAGTTTGTGAGTGCAGAAGGAACTTTTGTAAGTTGTCAACATTTTACAACTTTCTTACTTACTGATTTGATGCAGTAACTTTTATTCACTGCACTGTTGTACACTTATCTGACGTTTCATTGACAATTTATGTTAAAACTGATTTGTCTGGGTTGGTAATTCCTGTATTTTAGTCAGAACAGAAGTTAGAAGACAGCCCACCAAGCTATTCTTTATTACATGTAAGATGGTTCTTAGTAATCGCATGTATAAATATATACAATGAGAGATATACAGAGCTGGCGATAGATAATCATTTTGTTATTATAACCACAAGTTATATGGTCAGCTGGAATACAAAATTTCTGACTATATTACTTAGTTATTGTGTCATATAGGATTGCTTGCATTTTGGAAGAAGAATCTGACTTGATTCTATCTGATTGTTTGATATTCCAGCTACTACAGCTAACAGATTTACAAATCTGTGTGTTAAGATTATGATTTGTTTGAATTTGTAGCAGCAATATATTCATTGGAATATATTGGATGTATGGTTTTGTGCACTTTGAGTAATTGATTTGACGATATTGCATAACCCAAATTGTGACAGGTTTTACAGATGATTGCTTGGTCAGACTGCACATTTAATTTTATGCACATGACTATAGATCGTTGAGGGCGCACTAGACGTGCATGAACAAAATGGCGGCGCCCATGAACAAAATGGCGGCGCCCATGTGCAGTACATATACCATAGGTACGAAGACAGTGTGTAACATGTATAAGCTATTTAGAGGGAACGACTGTGATTTTATACTTTATTGTTCTTGATATACAGTTGGTTCCCTGGTTTTGTGTCAGTGCATTGGGTTGTATGGTTTATAATAGCATAGCTGAGAGTTTATATCGAATTTGTTTTTCTATCACTGTATAATAGATTTACATGATTCATTTTTGGTATTTAGGACCTATGTATATAACTAGCCTAGTATGAATTCGGTGTTTTGAGGCATGGTGCACATGTTATAATTACATTGTATATAATTTAGAATATATGGTTATATGTTTATTATTGTTTCAATCTCAATCAGGATGTGTTCACGAGTATGGTATTCCTGCCGACTGATGTCCACTCATGTGATTCAGGACAGTAATCACAGACCTGGGGTACATACATTGTTGTTTTGTCTTTCATTGTTTTCATTAATTAGTGTGAATTTTGTGTCATTAGTGATTCCCAACTGAATATTAATTGTTGTGAAATTGTAGGGATATCTGATTTGATACAATAATTACAATAAGTAATTATATACTTGTAAGTTTTAGAATTATTTGTTTAACCAATAAATCATAAAGGTGATTGGTTAGATTTATTTGTTTAATTAGTGTTAGAATTATAAAGTATAAATTATGGTTTTAATTAGTAGACATGATAATGGAAGATGTAATCATTATGATATGGTGTTAGTATATTATAAGTAGGGTAAATTTATTGAGTACCGGTAGTGTGTTAGTGATTTAACCTATATGTTTATTTATGAGAAAACATAATCTGTGTCAAGTTGTGAGACATACAGTATTACATTTTGTGTGTATAATCATGTTTATATGAATTAAGTGCCTCGATTGTTGTACAGCAAGAATTTATTTTGGTGTCTTCATAACACTTTTTTTTGGATGTTTCATTTTGTGTAACCACATGTTTATTATGTTTTCTTGTTTGCTTGATTTTGCAGGGTTGTTGTTTGGGTATGACATCAGTGATGTCAGAATAAAGTTAACAATAACAAAATTCTGAGTGCTGATACTCATTTATTTGAGTCCGAACCCAAAGATTGTTACACAATCTACACACCGGTGACCAACATCACCTCACGACAATAGGAAAGGAAGACCTTCAATTGTATTGAGTCAATAGTGTTCTGTTGTGAGTCGCATGTCTGAGAAGTAACAAAGCACACTCTACTGACTTGAGTCATTGTATTGCTTTAATGGCAATGAAATGAGGAATTGAAATGAAACAAGTTAGACATGAAATCACTCATTTGATATGATTGTAATACAATGTAGATCTTCATGTTCTCTCTTTGACTATCTCATCACTGAAAGGATCGAAACTAAGACCGTTTACGAGGCCCTGCTTTCAGAAAGTCAGCCTAGGTTGCTATGGAAATCAACTTGTAGAGGAAGGTGTAAACAACAGTTTTCTTTATTCAAGTTCATGAAATTCTTCCGTCGAGATGTTTTCATTGCAACTGATTGACAAATTGCCCTACATCGACATAAATAGGCACTGAATTGATCAGTGTTTTAGTAGTAGCCATGATAAAAATCATGGGCGTACATTTTATATACTCGAGCAGGATTTGAACCTACGACCTCCTGTCCGGTGATCAGGAGGTCGTAGGTTCAAATCCTGCTCGAGTATCCTGCGCCTTGAGCACGTTAACTATGTGGAACTGGCGCATTATAAATACCCTGTATTATTATTATTATTATTATGTACGCCCATGATTTTTATCATGGCTACTACTAAAACACTGATCAATTCAGTGCCTATTTACGTCGATGTAGGGCAATTTGTCAATCAGTTGCAACAGTTTTCTTTTCCCACATGATTTGGAAATGTAAGATTGTGTTCAAATTTCAGAGTACAATCAGAAGCTATGGGGTATTAGCATGTCTTCTTTCCAAACAAATTTACATTGCTTTCTATTTAAATCAAACCTTTAATAAGCACAAGGCAAAGTATATTTGCAATGAAATCAAGCATTTTATTAGGGTTTAAAAAAGTCCATTACCTAAGCGAGCTGAGTTTAATAACAAGCAGCTAACACAGCCTACAGGAGATTTATTGCATTTGATGTGTATTTTCTGTGAACCCTGTCGAGACAGGCCAGAGAGAGGTACATGCTAATGAAAGATGCAACATTTTTTAGCACAACTACTAGGCATGTACCAACATATTGATTCAAGCTTTCATACACTGCAGTAAAAAATGAGGACATATGAGCAGCATGTTGGGAGGGATGAACCCTAATGATAGTAATGTCAGTAAGAGAATAAAGGGGTGTAACCGCCCATCATTATAGCACAGACGCTCTGGCGGCATACAAAGGGAAAACCTCCTATCTGAAATGCTAGGGCTGGCATCCTTTACGATCATTCATCAGCATTATTGACCCGATATGGCTCCACCATAATATGACATGACAGCCATAATACAGAAACCTTAATTGACCACAAACCCCGTCTCATTGATGTTAAACAAACATAGGGGTGCCGTCACGGGGGAAATAATGTTACAGCAGCAGCATGACATCTGATCTTGATCTTTCTTCAATCCCATTAATCTTCTTTATTTTGAGGATTATCTCTTACATCTGTAAATTGGTTTATTTCTTTGTGAAATGATTGCATCTTGATGGCAAATAGTATACTACAAGTATTTGCAAACATAGACATCTTCAAAATATGGTCAATATCCATGTTTTGTTTTAGCCTTTTTTTTTCCATGGGGTGGTTAGAATATTTTATTCTAGCTAAAGATGTGATACCATGAATATCTTGACCATTTTGACGATGGGGAGATTTTGGTGTGTAGAATAGCTTTTCTGTTCATTCAGTTTTACTATAAACCGGAAATTTTCCCAAGCATGAAACTTTCGCAAATTACAGTGAAACCCCGTTATAACGAGGTCCGTGGGACCGGCGATATTACCTCGTTATAACCGGTACCTCGTTATAACCGTACGCATCAAAAACAAAGAAAAAAATAAGCACGACGTCATAATATACCCAACAATGAAAGTTAAGAACATCCTTGGCGTTGTTATTACACAGTTATGGATCATTATTATCGAGAGAAAAAAGGGAAATTATTTGTGAATTAGGCGAAAAAGTCGAGGTTGAAATAGGTTAATTCTTTATTTTTCTTCCGAAAATCTCTTCGCATAATAGTGCACGTTATGTTCTTGAGAAGTATAGGCCCATGTTATATTAAAATCACATTGTATAAAATGCGTTGTTTACCGTAACTTGCGAGGTATTTTTACGCTGTTGGTGTCAAGCGGGAATGCGATAATTTCATGAATCATTTCGGCTGTATTCCTATACAATGTATGATCGTTGCGCCCGAAAGGATTAAAATGCGTTGTTTATTTTCTTCCGAAAATCTCTTCGCGTTTTGTACATCCGTTCTTGAAAAATAAGCGACAGGATTGAATTTGGAAGGTTGTGATCCTTTTTACGCAGATCTGTTCCTCATAGACCATTCTGAAAGAAGGAAAATCTTCATTGTGAAATGCGTTGTTGAAATTGTGATAATGAACAAACTCAGATCTATTCAAATTGTTAAATGCGTTTGTTTCTTTTTCTCAACACCGACTAAGTAGCTTAACATGCGTTATTCAACTATTTTTACGCTACTGTCAACTGGCGAGATCGCGATGATTTCAGAGTAACATTCGTGCGTCGTTTAGCGTAACTTGCGGGGTATTTTTACGCTGTTGGTGCCCAGCGGGAATGCGATGATTTCATGAATCATTTCGGCTGTAATCTTATATAATGTATGTTCGTTGCACCCGGAGGGATTAAAGATGCGTTGTTCATTTTCTTCCGAAAATCTCTTCGCGTTTTGTACATCCGTGTTTGAAAAATAAGCGACAGGATTGAAGTTAGAAGGTTGTGATCCTTTTTACGCAAATCTGTTACTCGTAGACCATTTTGAAAGAAAGAAAAATCTTCACTTTGAAATGCGTTATTAAAATTGTGTTAATGAACAAACCCAGATCTATTCAAATTGTTAAATACGTTTGTTTCTTCTTCTGAACACCGATTAAGTAGCTAAACATGCGTTATTCAACTATTTTTACGCTTCTGTCATCCAGCGAGATCGCGATGATTTCAGAGTAACATTCGTGCGTCGTTTACGGTAACTTGCGAAGTTATTTTACGCTGTTGGTGCCCAGCGGGAATGCGATGATTTTATGAATCATTTCGGCTGTAATCTCATACAATGTATTATCGTTGCGCCCGAAAGGATTAAAGATGCGTTCTTTATAATCTGCCGAAAATCCCTTAGCATTGTATACATCCGTTCTTTAAAAAAAATGCGACAAGATTGCGTTATTCAACTATTTTTACGCTACTGTCACCAGGCGAGATCGCGATTTCATTAATTATTTCGGCTATAATCATACACTCGTATTTGCTAACCAGCAAAAGAACTGGAAGTCGGGATTACAAATGGAAAAGATATAATGTTGAGTTGCACACGCATTCCAATTTCCATATTTGCCACCAGTGTCGCTACATGAAAAGTTTTTGAGTGCGTTATCTTTTTTCCCTTGTTGCGCTGTGGTCTGACCTATAACATTACGCACACGTGTGATCTCGCGAAAAAATTGAGTGATTATGTTTGATAATTTAGTAGGAACATCGAATGGTATTAATGTGTTGGTTTTTTTTTTTTGCGTGGTTTAGAAGAAAACATGGAAGGAACCGTTCTCTGCAAAACGGGAAAAAGACATGGATAGCGTGAATTCGATTTTCAATGTTTCATTTGTCTCGTGTTTGAAAAGCGGCAAGTCAAGAAATGGTACCTCGTTATATCCGATCAAATTTATTATGTTTTTCTTTATCATGATGCGCCGAAAATGTCCTCGTTATAACCGGAATCTCGTTATAACCGAACTCGTTATAACCGATTCGTTCTGCCATAGGTTTACACGCAAAGGAAAACGGGACCGAAGCAATCACCTCGTTATAAGAGGTTCCTCGTTATAACCGAACTCGTTATAACGGGGTTTCACTGTATAGGGGGGGGGGTTATGAAGGATTCATGATTTGCGAGTAAAATGCACAAGAAAGGTTTTGTCTACACAAAGCATTGGATGCCAAAGGCAATATGGGAATCTTTCGTGCTGTGATAAAGGCTCCAAGTCACAATATTGGTTTTATAGTATAATAGTATATTGCACAAAGTTTCTTGACCCATCATAGTAACTACTGTAGCTAATATTTTATGCCTGAATGTTTAAGAGATGCTTGCATAAGTATTTTCACGACATCATTAAAAAAAAGCCAAATGAGGGCAAGCTAGTTATAACTTTGACAGGATGGCAATCCAGTTGCAGCCTTTATGGGAAGAGCTTAGTTGATGGCCTACTGTCTTGACTGTGATTACAGAAATTCATAATTTCTGTTAATCTTGGGAAATGACCAAAATCAATACGCACACTAATTTGGGAAAAAGGAAAAATATTACTGTCAGCATACATAACCATAGAGAGGGGTGCATAACTTTCAGACAATAAAATTGATTAACCTTAATTAGACTTTATGCAAATGAGGTTTGTCAGGTCATTAAACCTTGATGATGATTATGTAATATCACAATCAAGACTGGGAGAGAACAATGTATGTTATCTGAATCTTCATTAAGAAGTGCATGCTAATCAAGACGGGTTCATTATACTGGCAAACAACGCGCCTTTTGCTGGCCTCAAAAGATGTGTTGGTCCCCCAGGCATTCAGCAGCAATGCCCCCAGGTAACCTCAGACAGTGTCTGATCAAAACAGATGTAAACAAGGAAAGCTAAGTACTGTAAAAACCATAATCCTTCTGAACTCCATAGCAGAAGTTGTGTGTACTTCCACATCTCTTCTGTGAGTTACTGTAAAATGAGGAATGTTCGTGTGCATTTTAATTTTGCAACTTTCACGAGAGCCAAGATTCGCAAAATTAAAATGCATGTGAAAGTTCTTGTCTACTCTATACGCATTGAATGTTAAAGGCAACTCGTGAAAACTTAATGCCTCGAAAAAGGCCGTCGCCTTCCATTCGCAAAAATTTCATGCTGCGAAAATATTGTGTTTTAAAGTACCATACAACAACCAGGTCCATTTCATCAATTAGCAGAGGTCATATATTGTCATCTGTGTCTAACTTGGAGCAGTCTGTATCTGATCTGCACTGTCAGATTGTTTGCTGGATAATCCATTTATTGTATAATATTTACTCTGCGGGAAAATATGAAGGTTTGATATCCAGACAAAACAAATTATTCCTATTGACAAATATTACACTGAATTTTGCTGATGTAGTTGAAAAATGTGCATTTAATCTAGTATATGAGTCAGGTTAAAATATGAAACATGGTAGACAGGGATGGATACAAAAATGGTCTTATTCCACAAGGGAATATGTACCTTTAGATCTCTTTTTTAATGAGATAACAGGACAATTCTGTATCAAAACTTGCTAAACCTCAAACAAATTTTGGAGAACTGAATCCTAAATTGAGGCATAAAAAATTGTAACAAAATGTGATTTGATAATTCTTTTAGATTCACTGAATGTCAAAGGTGACAGTCATATAGTGATCGCTTGATCCTTTCTAATTGGTTGGAATATTATAATTGCCCGATTACTGTAGATGTAATCCATGTCTGCTGTGTAGCAATGATAGTCCCTAATGATCAACAAATAAATTAAAAATACTCAATTTTTTTTTTTATTTATTTATTTATTCTCCACTCATGGGATGGATTGCCCTGGTCAGCTAAAAGCTGGTTTTCACAGGGGTCCAACAATTCTCCATCAAGAACCAGGAAGTAATTTTCTGGGCTAAAATTTGATTGTTGGACCCCAATCACACATGCTATTATAGTCATTTCAAAAGGGTCATTCATCACACAGGCAGATGTTTCTATGTTTGTGGACTGTCGCATTGTGGGTGGGGTCATTGAATACATAAAAATCCAATGAATATTGCAGAATTCTGCTCGGTAGCCTCCTGCTCAATGATGAGTCCCACATCTTTGCACTGCCCATCAAATATTCAGTACGCAGGTGACCGAATCTGTGGAATGAATCTAGTCATGTATACAGCAAGTCTTTTTCTTAAGTCATTATATGCCAATAAGACACACAACAAAAGCTATTGAGCAATATCTCTATGGCATTATAATAAGTCTTGCTGCAACTAAAGATCAACATTTCGTTATACACCTTCTTTCAAAAGGTAGGGAGTTTCCAGTGTAAAATAGCACAAGAAATAAATTGTTACAATGAAATGCACATTAATCTACATAAGGCACAGAACTCAAAGAAAAGATTGACTATTTTGCAATTTTTACAGAAAATGATTGAGAATCATAAGCATTACAAATACACAATATACTGTGACAGAAGGTGTGTCATATTTAGTCTATTTTTCACAATTGTGTGTGTGCTACATGTATGTGTGTGTGCTACTGTAAAAGTGTAAATTTTCATGGTGTTGGAATTTTCTTACATTTTCGCATGAAAATAAAAGCAAGAGAATATTTTTGCTTCACATAATGTTCTAGTAGATGATGTCTTGATTCCATGGAAATAAAAACATGTGAAACCCTTCTTACCCGGCTGAGCGCAAAAAAATCAGTTGTGAGAGTGAAAATATCCACTTTTACAGTATGTGTGTATTATGCAAGAGCTGTGTAACCATGAGTGCTTGTGAGTACATGAGCAAGTTAGGTTTGCATGTGCGCATGTGAGTACAATGTAACTTAGTGTATATGTATGTATGTTGTATGTGTTTTTTGTGTATGAATGTTGTACACATGTATGTGTGCATGTCTTGTGGTATGTTTGTTTTGTGCATTGTAGTCTATTCATGATTGTGTGTGTGTGTTTGGGTACGAGTCTGTATCCTCTTGGACCAGACAGTGGGATTATGAAATATTGTCCTTATGTAATATCATCACCATGGCAACAAGCCTGTCTGCATGCTTATACAACTGTTGAAATATTATTAGTGTGCATAAGATGGTGACTGCCACCGGTACGGAACCCTTCAGGCATTCAACAATTGTTGCCTTCATCATCTCTCTACTCTTCGACGCCCACAGAGCATGAAGGCCGACATCTCTAAAATTACACTGCACATTCATAGTGGATGACTCCTTGCTCATACACACTCAGATGTTATACAAATGAAGAGTTTATTCACAAAAACCGGTAAGTCCATATTTGCCAAATGGAGATATTTGCGATTAAAGGTCAAGTAAAATAAAGAGAATAATAAGAAAATTTTTGCTTCATTTGACCATAACTTTGAAAATGTACCTTTATATGTAGTGACCAATATATCATTTAAAAGGTATTATTTTGTACTTTATGACAGAGACCGTACTTCAAAATCTTCAAAAATGGACTTGTCTGTTTTTGCGAACAAACTCTTCAAATATTGAATCACGTTACAGTGTAGATAGTCGATATTGGGCTTACGAATTTGCATTCAGATGAGTGCATGGGTACAAGGAAAGTGTAAATAATCTATTCAGGTTTTCATGTAGGACCCATGGAATAAGTTCCCTGGTATCGCATCATAATTTGCTATACATTTTGTATATGACTGCTGCACAATATTTCTTGTGTGTAGCAGGTTGTTTACATCTGACATTATAAACATAACTTTGTTGAAAGAATTCCAATTGATCAAGACTGCTATTTTAAATCAAAGTAAAGTTATTCCCATTCCCTGATGACCTAACATGTAAAAGATAACATGTGACATTTATACAAATCCATGCAGATTTTATTGGAACAGGTCGCTATCTGATAACCCTCTTAATGTTGAACTCATCAGTCCATGAACTCATCACATCACAACCTTGTTTACTCTTGAAAAGGAAACCATTGCTTTTAGTGTCTTATAATGAAACCATACAGCTCAACTTTTGGATGAGTGTGCTCAGTTTAGTTATCACGCAAGCAATGCACTCAGTGGGCAATTTATATCTCCTTGAAAAGATAGATCAGTAATGCTACATGGCTATAAATATGAACCCAGATGAGATGCATTTGGTTGCATGTTTCATTAAGACACAAGGCAATGTCATTTGTTTCTTGGTTAACTGATCGATATTTGCACAAAGTTCGAAATATACAATATGCTTTCATTTTCAAACGCAAAATAAGTTTCTCTATGACGGTCTGAATGCAATGCATAAGCGCTGCAATTCTCCAAAACAATGATCTGTGACCCTAAAACAAAATTGTGGTGCAAGCAGAACATAACATGCCATAGCATTCTAAAAGAAAACTAAAACATCTCATATTGTAAGTTGGAAAAGTCCCCTTAGAACAAGATTCTGGTCCTGTTCACTCTTTGAGCATTCTTAAAACAGGTGATTGTAAGATTAATGGGCCATTATCACCAAACTTCAAAGAGATAGTGTGCAATATATTTTGTAGCTTCACACAAAGCTTGATTAAATACTTCACTAATAAAACATCCATCACACATGCTTGCAGGTCGTCCCATAGACAAATCCAGGAAACTTGTGGAATCTTACAGTTTTTACAACAAACGCACGTCTACATACTGTACCTCAATAAAGGGCCAAGTGAATTGATAAAGAGAAAACTGTCATGTTTCTTCCACTTTGCTCAATCATTTTGTGAAAGAATATTTCTATTACAGTAATGTAATCTAAATCTCATAATGTGTTGACAATTGCTTTGTACGAAATTCTCTCCACATACATCTGCTTCATGATGTGCTTTTATATGCAGCTCCTTTATGATGGGGGGAAAGACATGAGTACCTGTTCCTTTGTTCCTACGTTTTCAGGAAACGTGTCATCTCTCAACGATTAACATTTTCACCATCTTTTGAAGTATTTACTGAGGACATTTTATGAGATTGCATCAATCACTGCTTACCTTGTGATTGGGTGGGTCCAACCAAGAGGGATAAGAGCACTGCCAGCAGTGCTAGTGATGAAATGATATTTCTTTCTCGCCTCCGATGGGCGGCCATTTTGTTTTGTATCCTCAGAGAGCTGTAGTGGCCCAAGCTTAGGTGTCCATGTTTCGTAATTCTGCCATGTGTTACTCTTTGTTTGTGCACAAAGCTGTTTGGTTCGTGGCATTGGTGGCAGCCACAGCTGTGTGTCCAATCTCCGATTATTTCACACCTTGTCATTGTTCGTGTTTTGCTGTTTTTACAGCGCCCTCCCTGCTCCGCTTCTCCTCAGCTTTCTCTCAGCGATGTGGCCATTCACACGCCTGGGATGAAGATCTGTGAGAACACAGAAAGAGAAAAACAATCAGAGCATATTAAATAGAACTCTTTCAGATGAGGTACGTGGAGCATGATACATTCATGAATGACAATCAACAGATTCCCGTCAAGAACACAAAATATCATAACTGTTAACTACTATGTTTGTAGAACACTGTCATTGTGTTCCTCTTCTTTCTCCTAATATCACTAAAATTGTCTTTCCTCTGTTCTTTGAAATACTGAATTTCCATTTCCACAAATCTATTCTATCAAGACAGACAAAAATAAGGGAGGTGTTTCATCAATTTAGTCAGCACTGACAAGTTCGAGTCTCTGACAATTTCAGCAAAATCTGTGGATTTGATGGGCTGAGAAGCTCTGGTCACTGACTGTTACCAT
Source organism: Diadema setosum (assembly GCA_033980235.1). Taxonomy (NCBI): domain Eukaryota; kingdom Metazoa; phylum Echinodermata; class Echinoidea; order Diadematoida; family Diadematidae; genus Diadema; species Diadema setosum. The sequence goes on along the minus strand of CM067061.1, from coordinate 2,002,258 downwards.
GGAGATTGTCAGACTAGACTGACAAATTGTCAGGGCTGACAACTTTCATGAAACGGTCCCCAGATGTTACCATTACATCATCAAATGATCAGTATTAGCGCAACTTGTGCAAAGACTTCAAAAGCCAAATATCTCTCTCCTTCGCTCTCAAGTCACCAATTCTCAATTATACTTCCTGAGATGAAACAAGGCTGTTGAGAAATGTATCTGCATCTTGATCGTCTATGGCCCAAATTCACGAAGGTGGTACAAATGAAACCATGGACAAAACCTATGGAGCGCCAAGTGTCGCATGGAATATTTCATTACGTTCGAAACCGGGGATTTCCTCGATGAAATTATTATTTTGTAACAAAATGACAACATTTTGTAACTAAATGAACATTTCGTCCACGAAATGATAATTTCGTTAACGAAACGGTCATTTTGTCGAAAAAAATTATCGATTTTGTAATGAAATATTCCGTGCAACACTTGACGCTCCATGGTTTTTGTCCATGGTTTAAACCATGGTTTCATTTGTACCACCTTTGTGAATTCGGGCCTACGTGTATTGTACGACATTGGACCTCTTCTTACATGATATAATACACATTCACTTGTATGGCTTCATTTCTCATTCACTTGTAATACAGGGACCCTTAATAGATGCAGTTTCATTTTTATCTACATTATTTTTTTTTTCAATCAGGAATGGAATGTCTACTATATTTTTTCTGTACATGAATATATATCTTCTTTTTTTTTTTTTTTACTGTAGCAAGGTCCATGCAAAGAATATACTTTATTTTCAAGACGGTATAACTGACAGATGAATTATGTTTGTGCTGGCTGTTCTATATTTCCATTGCATCATGACCTCTCTGTCCACATTAATATACATCACTGCTGACATGCCGTTGTTGGTTTAACTGTGAGTGTATAGTGAGACACTGCACTGTTGAATAAAGTATTAATATGTACACTGGAGAGAACATAGTGATTCAATGCAGACAACATCTCAAATGGTATGGTAGTGAAGCATTTAGCAAATGAAACAGATCTTTCATATGTTACAGTTTACTCTGTATCATCCAGTCTACATTCAATAATTTCTTCACGCATGGATGCAACATTATTTGATCTATAGCCATTTGAAAGCACCTCAAGGCCCAGTTCCACATACATCACATCACATTGGCATGGTTACTGAAGGTATACATCTAGTACGTACACAGCATACATTTACATTCATCTACATAACCTGTTCATGCGAGATTTTTTATATCTTCATATACTTTTTACAAGACAGATAATGTTTTCCTAGGCAATGAATTCTAAAAATGGCCCAAACATGTTACATGATTTATAAAGGTGCAGATGGTGACTAAAAGTACTTAGTATAATGGTGATGTTACATATTGCACAGTGTACCTGTGGATAATGTCATACCTGTGCCATAGATCAATAACAGGTAGTGTGAGCATTCAGCTCATTCAGTATATTGCTACTGAAGTGGGGAGGTGCATGGGTTTGGAGTAGGAAAGGAAGAGAGAGAGAGAGAAAGAAAGAAACTAGCTGATGATCACTGAGAGTCATATATATTGAGCCCTGCCTTTATTGCATCTAAAAATAGACACCATACAAATGAAAAACTGAGTGAGTGCATGAGTGCATTCCCTACTCTTCTTAACATCATTTGTCATACAGCTTTAGCACGTTGCAACCTGCAAGACACACTTTATCAAAAGCAATGAAGCATCGTGGGAAAATCTGATTAACAGAACAACTTTTTGGATTCAGTTTTTTGCCTTTGTATACTCTTTCTTCTTTTTTTTTTTTTTTTTTTTTTTTTGCTGCATGAGCTGTCATTCTGAAGAATCTTCCTTTGACAAGCAGAGAAGTGTTAAGTTAATGGTTCTCATGTTCAATATTTTTAAATACTATAAACATGTACAATTTACCATTACTGTCATATTTTCTTGTCATTTCTATTTTTGTGACATCCACTGTCAAACAAGCTTTGCTTTCAAGCTGATTTATTTTTCCTTAAATAATTTACCTTCTCATAAATGGTACAGCAAACAACATAAAATGTATAAATAGTTCTACTATGAAGTGAGTGTGTAATTGATATCAATATACTGTATCATCATAGAACTATTAATATGAACACTGTTACTTTTTGTGCATACTGTATTTAGTGATTATCTGCAGATTCAATGGAAACCAAATGAATGAAATTAAATGTCTACACTTGAGTGAACACCTTTCTGCCTTTCAATGAAGGAAAAACAAAACAAAACAATATGCTCAGGAGGTGAACTGGTTGCTTTCATCTCAACAATCAAACATGGCTTTTGTTTTACCATGCATCAGTATCAGCACTGGTGGCATATAAAAGAAAAGACCTGGTTTGGCACACCCTCAGTCACCCCCTGGGGAGATTTGGATTACCAATTCATCGCTGTAATTGTGATTTTTCTGCTGATGGAGCATTCATACACCCCAGACGGTGACAATGGATCTCAAAAGTGCTTCAGCCCTGTCTTATAAATGCATCATTCACAACTTGTATTCATCCTATTCAGCTTTTGAAGACATTAAACAGCCCCCCTATGAGCTCCCGGTACCTTCAGAATAAATGATCTTTTTCTTTCCCTTCTTCTTCTCCTATAGTTCTTATCTTCTTCTCCCATATGCTATGGGAGTGAGCACTCCCAGCTTTATTGCACTCTGTTGTTATAAATCTATGCATGGTATGTATGCAACACACAACTTAACAATAATATTTCTATAATATATAATTCAGACATCATTGATCACTGGGTGGATCCTGCATATGGTGTAATACAACGCTGAAGAAGTTATCAACTTTCTGCCACATCACAGGTATCAACAACAAAAAAGCACAGGGAAGTATTATACCATATATCTCAAATACCAGTGTATAAAGCACACTTTTAACCCTCACAGTTTTAAGATTTAGAGTCGCCTTCAGGTTCCCACCAAGAACCAGATGAGCACTAATGATGCACTGATTAACACTCACCTAATTCAACACTGTACTAAACTATACATGTAAAGCATGTTTAAATGAAGACAAGACATTTAGATTTTGATTGTAAGTGTCATACCAAAGATGTTAGACCATTATCATCCTTACCATTACTCAACCATTCAGATTTAAGAAAAAAAAAGAAGCAAGAAATCCTTTGCTCAACATGACAGAATTTAATGGTTCTTCCAAGCTAAAGTTCTAATATGGCTTTCTGAGTTTAACTGAACCCTATACACTTCACAAGGTACATCATGGCCATCAACTGCCTTGCAAATAAATGAGAATAATCAATCATACTGAATGTTTGCTAAATTGTAATTTGTTCACATAAATGTGCAGCTGGCACAGACACAAAAAACTATATGACTAAAAGTAAAGGCTATACATGTGCGTGTTTAATATTTTGTTCAATTTATCAAATTTACAGTCAAGCCACATGTGTAGCTATGCAAAGTATAGGAGTTTTATAAAGGTCCAGTTTACGTTTGGGAGCAGTGATTTCAAAAATTTTCAAAATATCACATTTGATGCATATGTGTAGGTCTGTTATATCACAAAACATCCTACCATATAAAATTTCCTCAATATAGCCTAAAATATAAGGAGATATCAGTGTTTTTCTCATTAAACCGTAACTGTAGACGGTTTAGTCTGGAAACATTTTTATTAGAGCTATTGTTCACATTTTGTGTATGTAACAACACTAAACATCGATTATACAGATTCAAATTTTTACAGTGGGTGTTTCTATCCCTAACTCAAATTTTAGAACTATTTTAAGCACTAATGCTGGGTTTTTGTTTCATCTGCAAATGGTAAATTATGCCTTCAAGTTCTTGTGCGAAGAAGAAATAATGGCAAAAAAAAAGAGTAACCACATCTTCTACAACTCTATAAACATCAGTAAAGGTCTTCGGAGAAGACTAGTCACCAAGCTTTGCCAATTGCGATATTGATAAATACCCACTGGCCCATATGAAACCCAGTGGGTATACTTCTGTGAGCCAGCTTTCTAACACAAACATGCACACAGTTCCTGAGTCTATAGTAATAATAATAATAGTAATAATAATAACAACAACAACAATAATAATAATAATAATAATAATAATAATAATAATAATAATAATAATAATAATAATAATAATAATAATAATAATAACAATAATGATAATATTCAGTTGTTAGAATGCATAATACCATAAGATAGTATCTAATAGATGCGTATGTCTGACATTATGCTCTGTACAATGGTTTACACATTCCATCAAATTAATATGGTGGTGCAATATATAGAAGTAATTCTACACATTTGCAGGCCTATAGGATTGGTTTAGGGCAGATGTTGATAAGAGAAACAAGCACATGCCTACACAATTTATTTACTGATACACTGTAAAAGATATTGCTTCACACTGAGTACAGAAACTGTTCGAAATATAATGTAGTCTAGCTAGTGTGCTTTTTCAACCCCTGAATTCAATATGTGTTAAAGAATCTCTTTAAATAAAAAAAAAACACAATCATGAGCTATAAAGCAGGTCAGAAGTGGTTCTAAGGGAGTAGCCCCTAACTTTGCATGAGAAATCCACCCACCCACCACATGAATCACAAACAATTTGAATGCATTCTTCATACCTACATCTATGGGTGGCATGCCAAACTGTATTGATTTACATTAGGTGTAACCTGCAGACTTTAGGTATGGCCATGAAGAACAAATCTCTGTAATCAATATCATCACATCACGGCCCATATGAAACCAGTGGGTATACTTCTGTGGCCCAGCTTTCTAACACAAACATGCACACAGTTCCTGGGTCTATAATGTTGGATGCATCGAACCCTCATTATTTGAACTCTGTCATGACAACTACAGTGGACTTCCGTTATAACGAAGTCTGCGGGACTGGCAGTTTTCTTTAGTTTTACCGAAATTTCGTTATAACCGACCAAATAAACAACAAAAAACAGAGAGAGGATATCGTTGCGGCCGTATTTTTTATTTTGTTATAACCGGAATTTCGTTATAAACGTGTTCATTATAACGGGAGTGCACTGTACAGCAACCACACTGAATGCTGTAAAACGAGGAATGTTTGCGTGCATTTTAATTTCGCAAATTTCGCGAGTCAAGATTCGCAAAATTAGAATGCATGTGAAAGTTCTTGTCTACACTACATGCACTGAATGTTAGAGGCAACTCGCGAAAATTTCATGCCGTGAAAAAGGCCATCGGCTCCAATTCGCAGAAATTTCATGCCTCATAAATATCGTGTTAAAAATTACAGTATGATTTCACTGATGCTGTAAGGACAGCAATTAAGAAGGTACAGAGAGAAGGAGAAAGAGAGAGAAAGAGGGAGAGATGATCAATGTGAGAGAATTGGTGAAGAAGCATTTTCCATGCATCCATGCGTCAACATCTTGCATAGATACTACAGAAAATTGTTTTTGATCAAGAAAACATACTAGTATCACCCATTCTGTAATACTCTGCCCATGCCTTTCAATGATATGGTCATTTCAACCTATTATTAACCCGTTGAGGACGGACTGATTTTGCTACAACACGCATTTCCCATAGACCCCTGCCCGAGTATACTCGGGACTCGTCCTCAATGGGTTAAAGCTGGGAAATAATTTGATACCTTTTACATGTTGTTCTACATGATAATGTACAGGTTTATAGTCTAAATCCAGGGTATATGTGGCTAGGCTTCTAGATTTTTCTTTCACATTTCTCCAAATGCCAACAGAAAACGTTCCATTGTCCTGAAATGGAGACTACAGGTATGTTCCTTGCATCCAGCAGAAGAAGCCATAGTGATACCATTACTGATGATAATACTTACTCTTTTCACTCTAGTCTACTGTATATCTGTGATGAATAAACTAGGTCTAGAAATTAAGTAGGTCTAGAAATTAGACCATTCTCATCGCTCACCCAGCTGGTATTAAGCAAACATGTATGACAAGTGACAAAGATGAATCATTCTTTAAGGACGTTCCTCAGTTAAAGTGAAATCCATGTCATTTTCTTGAAACTTTCCATACCGTAACTTTAACCCATCCGAAGCCCAAATATGTAAATAAAACCATAGGTTCATGTGCTTGTTTTTCTTCTACGGGACTTTGAAGAATATGACTAATCTGCCGTCCTGTACCAAAATGATAGCGTTACATGATCAAGACCATGATTGGCAACAAAATCTGCAATGACAAACGTAAATCCCCATAATTCTTTCAAAATCCACGTTATTTTCTCCAAATTTGCAAGAATTGCAGAAAAGGGTACCCAAAATGAGGAAAAGGTTTTAAAGTTAGGGTTTACACTCTCATTCTTCAGCAAGCAGCGCCCTCATGCGGCAGAAAACACCGAAATCTCTCAAATCCTTCTAATCGACGTTTTCTGTTAGGGGTGAGCAAAAGGACAACGTTCATAAAACTTATGCTGTACATTCAAAACCCATGTCAATTTCACGAAACTTTACCAAATTGTAGACAGAGGCTTACTTATTCCAGAAAAACAATCAAAAGTGGGGGTTCATGTGCTCGTTTTTGTGCTAGCAGCGCCCTCATGCGACATATACTATAGTACGACCCAAAAATCTGGTTAGGAACCTATCCAAAGTCGCCCTAACAGGGTGGGTCCATAAATCTCATGCTGTACATTCAAAACCCATGTCATTTTCACGAAACTTGGCCAAATCATAGAAGAAGGCTTACTTATTCCAGAAAAATAATCAAAAGTGGGGGTTCATGTGCTCGTTTTTTGTGCTAGCAGCGCCCTCATGCGACATATATCACCGTAAGTCCCCAAAATCTGGTCAGGAACCTATGCAGGGATGCCCTGACAAGATGAGTTCATTAGACTTATGCCATTCATTCAAAACCCATGTCAACTTCACCAAACTTCACCAAATTGTAGACGAAGGCTTACTAATTCCAGAAAAATAATTGAAATTTGGGGTTCATGTGCTCGTTTTTGTGCTAGCAGCGCCCCCATGCGACATATATCACCGTAAGTCCCCAAAATCTGGTCAGGAACCTATGCAGGGATGCCCTGACAAGATGAGTTCATTAGACTTATGCCATTCATTCAAAACCCATGTCAACTTCACCAAACTTCACCAAATTGTAGACGAAGGCTTACTAATTCCAGAAAAATAATTGAAATTTGGGGTTCATGTGCTCGTTTTTGTGCTAGCAGCGCCCCCATGCGACATATATCATCGTAAGTCCCCAAAATCTGGTCAAGAACCTATGCAGGGATACCCTGACAAGTGGGTTCATAAAACTCATGCTAGCTGTTCATTCAAAACCCATGTCATTTTTACGAAACTTTGCCAAATTATAGAAGAAGGCTTACTTATTCCAGAAAAACAATAAAAAGTGGGGGTTCATGTCCTAATTTTTGTGCTGGCAGCATCCCCAGATGATAGAAATCACCTCACCGGACCCCAAAATCAGGTTATAAACCTCTCGTGGGTGTCCTGATTATAGGTGGGGTTCGTGAATGTCATGCTGTACATTCAAAACCCATGTCAATTTTACGAAACTTTATCAAATTGTAGAAGAAGGGTTACTTAATGCAGAAGAATTGTAAAAATGGGGGGTTCATGTGCTCGTTTTAGTGCTAGCAGAGCCTCCTTGCGACGGAAATCATCGTAAGACCCCCAAATCTGGTCAGGAACCAATGCAGGGATATATCCTGCTAGGATGCATGAATCTCATGCGGTTCACTCGAAACCCCATTTTCTTTAAAAAAAAAAAAAAAACACAAAAAAAAAAACATGTTATCATTTCCCTTCCACAGCCATAATGATATCCTGTGGATGCAAGCGTGGAAAACTCCATATTATTGATATGCACGCTTGTTTGTTTGTCTTACCCACTTGCTGTAACCATGTACAAAAAGTGATAATGGAAGAAGAAGAATAAATGTAAGGAAATGGGAGTTTTGGCATTAGTCTGACGGTCCTCCAAATGAAAAACAAATCTTAATACAATGACGTTGATTGTAGATTGCATGTGTTTGTTGTTGCAGTGGTTGGTAAAGTGCGTGTTGTAAGCTATGGAGAAGTACCTCCCCCCCCCCCCCCCCCCCCCCCGAAAAAAAAAAAAAAAGATTCTCCTTTTGTTACACCTGATTTGGTAATAAAAAAAATAATATATGAATGGTGAAAGTGATGAATAGTCTTGTTTGATAACACTTTCGTGACCTTGTATTTTGTAACCAAAAATTAAGAAACCCCACTATTTTGTATTACTAGTAATGACAAGTTTAGATCTAATTTAGATTTTAACAGAGACACTCAGATTGTTTTAGCTGCTAGACCTAAAGATGAAATGTGTGTCATATGCTTGTTTTGTTGTTGTTGTTATTATTATTGTTGTTGTTGTTGTTGTTTTAACACCTAGTCCGATAGACTAGTGAGCCTTAGACCCCGACTAGGGTCTATAGGCCCTTGGTACCTTAGTACTCGACTTTACCATGTTGATGACCGGATAATGAACTTCATGTCACAAAACAGATCTATGGATTGAAAATGGAAACAGCTCTGTTCCACTTCCAAGCTTCGCGATTCCGTCAATCAGTGTTGTGCTACAATGACCATGTATATGCGGCTCGGACCGCTGAACTTTGCGTGGTATGTACAGATTGTAACGAGGACACAGTCGGCACGTCGGAGCGAGTACAGTCGGAGCGAGGCCGCCCAGCGCGGCTGCCCGGCGCGGCCGCCCGGCGCGGCCGCGGTGGGGAGCTGTCGGGTGTCCGTACGTACACATACTACACTCTAGCTCGATCTACTAGCAGCTGCTCAGCTCAGCTAGCTCAGCTCATCACTCGTGCGTGCGCTTCTACGCTCTTTGTTACGTCACTGACACCTGCGCAGCTAGGATGCGCACAAACTCAACTGAGGAACGTCCTTAAATAGCAGATATCATTACATTATTCTGATCAATTACGATGCAGGGGTAACTTGATAGTGAGAAGTATATATGCCATGTATGCTACCAAGTGAGATATCAATCCTGTATCTACATGTTAATGATATCCATTTCTGAGCACAATTCAGTCTTTAGGTGCTGAAATGACAATAAAAGTAGGCAAATTGAGTACATATGAAAAAGAAATGGTTGAGCATTTCATGTGTTTCCTCACAAGTAGGTCAGATTGCCACCAGACAATTCCTTGTAGGGTAATGGAAAGGGAATTCCACAGCCAAACTGATACCACTACCTTTCCAAATGCTAAATGCATCTTGGTTTTAAACTAAAATTATGCTGTTTGAATATGACAGTAATAATGATTTTCTAGTAATGTCCCAGGAAAAGGAATGAGTGCAAGCCTGCTTTATTCTGACAGCTGTCACTTCAAAGATTCATGACCTATTGCTTACTGGTACTTTTACTTCAAAATCTGTATTTGAAATTGCATCATGAAGTATGCCAGCAAATTCTTTATGTGCATTTGTGTTGTTGTTGTTTTTTTCTAAAGCTAAGATTGGAAAGCCCAATTTGCTGGAAAAACAACAACCTCAACATTTGAATCACCATGGTAACAGTGACCTCAGGGCCTAATTATCTGCTTTGATTCCCAGTGCAACTAGATATTGTTGAATAATATACCTCACAAATCTGTAATCACCTACAGAATTTGAAAGAAGTCACTACTATGGTGCAATGCAGTACAGAAATTAATTTTGTTTCAAGGTTATTATTATTATTATTATCATTATTATTATTATCATTATTATTATCATTATTATTATTATCATTATTATTATTATCATTATTATTATTATTATTATTATTATTATCATTATTATTATCATTATTATTATTATCATTATTATTATTATTATTATTATTATTATTATTATTATTATCATTATTATTATTATCATTATTATTATTATTATTATTATTATTATTATTATTATTATTATTATTATTATTATGATTATTATTATTATTATTATTATTATTTATTTGGCAATCCAACATACAATACAAGCAGACATAGAAACCAAACAGAAAATCGTATTACATGATATAAAAATTGTGGTGATTCCAGGTGCATGCCGCTGGTTGCCAGGGGAGGAAAAGGCAAACTTAAGGTTGGGGAAGATTTCTTTTGTATGCTTCAATGTAATGCCCCTCAGCAGCTAAAATCAAATCTAAGAATATATCAGGTCCCTAACTGTATTTTCTTCTTTCCAAAGCTGTCATTCACTTTGTGGATGGCAGAAAATATCAAAAAGAAAGGAGTTTGAAAGTTGATATATGGTCAAGTATTAATCATTTAATGGATAAATTTGTATTTGATTTGAGTTTCAATGTATAACAGATTTTATAGCCTAGAAAAATGATATGACAAATATTCAAAAAGAATAAACAAAGACTTACAGACAAAAAAGAAAGTATTTTGGAACAATTATAGTTATTACAGTAATAGATTATTAAGGCAGACCCGTAGCAGACAGTTAGACTTTGTAATATGTGATCACTAGTTCAATTTTAAAACCACACTTTTTGTCAATGTACGTTAACATGGTCAAGAAAGAGAGAGGTTTTAGCCGACTTTGAATTTAAAATTGCTACAATGAATGAAACCTCTACAACAGCAATATGTAAACATCAGCAAATCTAATCAGTTATTGTATGAGAAATACAAAGGATTTGACCTGCAATATCAGCCATGGCTCCATATTTTGATATAACACTGCTACTAACATACGGAGTCTGGAAATTGCAAATAATGATAATACTCATAGATACTATAAATAATGATAAATAATCAAAGAAATGGGAGATTATTGGTAATGCTTTTCAAAGATTTATTATCATATTTCAGCCTTCATTTCCAGTGAATGTTTGTTCACTTTCTAAAATTGACATAAATGTTCAATGTCATCACGAGGCAAGAATGAAATTTGTTCATTGAGGTGAAGAGAATCCATTCAATTATGACCAGCAATGACACTCACCTGATTCCACATCGATAAACCTGCCCTTCAAAATCAAAATGCTCCCACAGTCCAAAACTGATCACAAATTACACTCAGGACTCACTCATGCATGGAGCAAAAATAAGAAAGGATATCCATATTCTTGTACAGCTTTATAGTGAAAAATCTGAGAGAATAGACAACACTTGTGGGCAAACACAGTATGTCCTGGAGGATCAGATCGCTATGAATGTGTGAGCATGTTGTGTCGCACACCTAACAATGCCTCCTCTGAATCAATACTGCATGGTTCACAAGCATTGGTTGGTAATCAACACGGGATAACGTGATAGCATTGGAGATGAAAAGCATGGCAGGGACCAATCAATGAACTTCCCGTATGTGCCCACAATCATAATGGGATTCGGGGGGGGGGGGGGGGGAAATCTTAGGCCACCAGCTTGAGACCAAGACTGCCCTTGGGGTTCTCAGGAATCCAGTCATGAGGAAGTACGATGTCATCCTGGAAGGCTGGTGTCTCCAGACAAATCAATATATTTGTTTACTCAGGGTTTTTGTCAAGCGGGACAAGAAGAATGTCTTCCACATACTTACAATACACTGCAGATACTCAAGGGTTTGATTTTTCTTTAAAGTGCAATATTAGCTTAGCTTTCTTGTAAGTTGTGAAGCACTGGTTTGCATATGAATAAGACACTGTTCACCTCTGGTAGAAAATAAAAAGGGTTACTCTTAAAGTGAAAATGATGAAAGTCGCAATCACATGACCAGAAGAGCTATTAAAAATTGTCATCTTATTTTCTTGTCATTACGTCAGATACTCACTGATCTGATTTCATGTGATGGTATACAACCACAAGACATCTCCTTGTCAAGTTTAATCTCCTTGAAAAGCATTACCACATGCTACATTCATTTCAGTTCCATTTTAATTTTGTGGGTATATTATTGAGCTTTTCTCTTTTTTGTGCTTGCTGTTGTGGGTAGGCCTACTATCAAATAATACTTATCATTTGTTACTATCACGGCTACAGCTATGATTATGCATACTATGCACTGGATGATATGATGCATCACACGTTATCCCGGGGTACTGTAGTACCCCGGGGTACCACATTGTGTAGCGCCATCTCATGTCCACTCGAGGACAGCCGCAGAGAAATGCTGCACTGTGTGAGCGTGTACATAGTCATTCCCATGCCACTGCATGTTATACTATGCATGCATGGTACGCTGTGCTATCAATAGCGTGTTCTTCAGTGCAGTGCAGTGTAGTGTAGTGCGCACTAGCTCCAGCACCAAAATAATTTCCACTCTTTGGCAACCCAGGGTACAACCTTTAAAAAAAATAAATAATTCAACAAAATGGCTGATTTTTATTTGGTACCCCGGGAAACCATTATGTCATCATATGATCTGTGTTCATTCTTCAGATTGGCCACACACTGAAGACACTTTCATTTCAATTCCTTTCAATGAGCTTGTTGAGAATTTAATCAGACATGGAAAAGGGGAAGGGATGTTAGTGTACAAAAGCAATGCTCTATAGAGTTTATGCCGTAGCAGTTTTTGACTGAACATAATTTCCACATCACCCACATAAATTGTCATAACAATATGTAAATGAAGGGAGGCAAGATGGAACGGCAGCCTTACTCACAAATTTATTATGCTGTCTTTTCCTACAGTAATTTTAAGTATTTGATAGCTACCTACAACTGCCTGCCTGCACTGTCATAAAACTTCAGTCTAAAGCAAGGCAAAAGTCATTAGTTGAAATCATGAAATCCACAGGAGCATGCTGCCTTCATGGCTATGAGAGAAGGACTACTAAGTAATCATTGTTGCTTTTGATTTACTTTACGAGTGATCACGTTCCATCCTTCCATCAGATTAATGGCAGCATGTCTTTGTCTTGTTACCCCCTCTGCCCCTAAGTCTTTTATTGCATATTTCCTCTTTTTAGCTTCCCCAGCACACCTTTGAACCATAAAGCTTATGGCCAGTCTCCCTTCATCCCTAAGTTTTTCATAATCTCTCTTTCTGAGCTCTGCCTTTTCTTTCCCCTCCTTCCCAATGAATCCCCTGCCTCTCTTGCCCTTGGCTCGCTCTCTCTCTCTCTCTCTCTCTTAGTAAATTTGTCTTTCATTTCCATTATTTTGGCTTTTAATCTCTCATATCTCTTACAATGCCTGATCCATCTACATGCCTGATCATGACAAAGTAGGGATCTATTTCTCCCTTTTAAAAAGGCTTATTATGTCTGTAACACAACTGTTGTTAAAACACACCTCAGCTAGATCTTATTTTCCCCTCATACTGCCTACAGTTCTCTCCCTTCTCTCAGTTTCGACCATTTGTGTATTCACCCTTTCCACTGCAGTCATATAATAATGCTTACTGATATTGCAATTACTTCCCATGCAAGCATGAAATATAATTTATTAATTGTGAGATAACCTCTTGGTCCAATGCATCATTCAGCCAAGCATATTGCATGGAGTCACATTACCCCACCTTTGATACCACCACTACAGCCACCCATCTCCTAGCGCAACCGTCAGTCGGCAAATCTTCCACTCACTGCTGTGTTTGCATTGCCCCTAACCCCTTCAATAGTTATCCACACAACCAGTGGAAGAGGTAGAACTGGATGAGAGGCCTTCTATTCAGTGATATTTGCTCTCAGTTCTATTACAGACAAACTGCTCTCACCGTAGGACAACAGTAGGCAAACAATGATTATTTGACAGCGTTAGATGATAAAGAGTTTTTCATTAACAGCCTCATTAATAGCTCAGCCATGCACTATACTCTTTCAGTATGTGAAGAATAGACAGTCAAAATATCTAGCAATCACAGACCAGATACCTATTACTGTCTCAATCCCTGACCACAAGACATTAATTCATAAATTTGATCTAATTTGTGTAATTCATACATTATTGTTCATCTTGTCAATTTATTCAAATCATCTTTCACTGCATACTGTAATCATAGCAATTGATATCACTGTAAGACCACTGAATAGTTTGAGCAGCAATATTGAAGGATAAGAATAATACAAGTTCCCAGCTTTGAGTGTAAGACCCCCCTCCCAAAAAAAAAAGAAACAAAAACACAAATGACATACTCATGAAAAGCTATCATAAATTGTTTACTCACTTTAATTGATATTCTTCAATAAGATACTTAGCTTAGAGGAGACATTTATTCTTAAAAGGAGAAAACAGTACTGGTAATCAACTCTTGATCTCTTAAATGAGTTATTTTATACCGTGACAAACTGGCTGAATATTCCAATTATTTTTCTTTTGTCAGTATGACGTCGGTACATAGGGCTAATATTGTCATAACAGAGCAAACAATTACTTTAATTTGCAGAAGCAAACAAATTTAAATTTTCTTTATCAAGTAAAATATTCTAACCTCTTTTCAGCATTAGAAAAGGTAGAATTTATATACCTATCTCACAAGGCTATAGGAGGAGAATGACATGCACAACGGATGGTTTATTGGGGAGGAGGAATTGAACAACTGAATACAATGCCCTTTCCTGTAATAAATAATGCACCTGAGGGTACTCCATCAATGACACAATGCATTCGTTCCTATACAGTGCATGCCCTGACCAAATGGGCTTCACTGACCAAAATGGCTTCACTGACCACAAAGGATGGACGTTCCCCTCAACGAGCGTTCGTTGGATTCTGTTGCCATGACGACCCTTCCTCTCGGATGAATTCAATGCCACTATAGCTGAGAGCAGGCAGCTTGCATAAAGGCCGCACCATGCATTAATTTGCTCTTCACTGTCAACACCAAGCATTTATAAGCTGGGATGGTATATCTGGCACTCACAGTGCACAGAAATTGAGGATATTAACATTTTATCTGTGGGATGGAACACTACCAAAATGGGGTGATAATAAGCTCACCACTCCTCTCTTCCACATCTCTTATCTGTGATCCAATGCATTTGCCCAATTCAATTAGGATGGGGAAATTGAAATTGACTCACTCGGGATCTACATTCAATTGGGGTAGTCAAGAGTTTTGCTATTTGTTCCTGATCGCAAACTGTTTTTCAATTAGACTAAGTTACAGCTAAGCGTAGGAAGACTATCAAATGTAGAGATAATAGAATGATGTCCGCGCAGGAGTTGTATAAGGTTTGTACTATTCAAACTCTAAAATGATGCCATACTTCCTAATATGAATGCAAAGTGGCTTAGAGGAAGAAAAATCATTCCAAAATATGTGTACGTATGAATAGCATGGATGCTATATGTTGTATCTAGATGAGCTGTGTAACATGTTTTGACAAGACTGTTTGAATCCATTACTTATCGTACAGCTGGTAGGCATTCAGAGAGAAAACTGTGGTTGCTCTTAAATAACCTTTGTATTTATACAATGCATACACTCAACACGCAGAGCTGTAGGTACACATAAAAAGCTGCATGTACAGAATACTAGAAATCAACAAGTACATGTAGGTACAATGAAATCAGTTCACAGAATGTGCCATTTTCATTCCACACACACACACACACACACACACACACACACACACACACCACTCCCATTTGCGCAATGCATTTGTAGCATCCACACACGGATGAAGTCACAGCAATCAAACTGATGAGGTGGAAGACATAGGCATGATGTCGGCAAAAGTCACGAACGCGAAGCTCAGAGCACAATGCATCATGGAGCATCCATTCCATACACCATGCAGTGAGACATGAGTGAGATGTGAAAGTGCCTATCAAATGTGCTTCATTAAACACTGTCGTGTGATAGAGGCTGAAAGTGCAGCACATATATGTAGCTATTATCATAGAGTAACGGTAGATGTTTGAATCATTAACAAGTATCCTGACATTTCACTATTTCAATTGTTTCACTGAAAATCAAATCATTATTCAGCAGAACTTGGCAAGCAGAATATTTAATGGGCTGGCAGAAGACAAAACCCTTTTCAATTAACCCCTTGAAGACGGACTGATTTTGCTACAACACGCAATTTCCATAGACACCTGCCCGAGTATACTCAGGACTCATACTCAACAGGTTAATTGACACTTACAGTCAACTTCGGATACCTCGAATTCGTCGGGACTGAAGAAAATGGTTCGTGGTACGCGAAATTCGAGGTACGCGAAATTCGAGGTACGCGTACGTACGTCAAATTTTCTTCGACTTATCCGACGTTTATCTATGTTCAACATGTCTGTTATACTGCCTACCGATTGTTTGCATGCTTGTAAATTGGAATTGAATCGACTATTATATGAATGATTTGAATGAAAATCGGAATTGAAATCAACATTTCAGAAATGAAGATTTTGGTGGCCCTATCGCGCCACCAAAAAAGGTCGGATGTTTGCCTTTACTTTTGAAAATGAACAGCGGTAACCATCGGCTCCCTAAGATACTAAAATAACTCAGCTCCGCATGGTGCTAAAACTAATGTCAGATATTTGATTTTGCGTTCGGCAATGAATAAGGATAAAATTCGGCTCCGGAAGACGCTGAAATAAATGTCGAATATTTGCTTTGACGTTCAGAAATGAAAAACAATATTCAACTCCGTACGATGGTTAGATAAGTGTCGGATGTTTCCTTATACTTTCGAAAGGAAATGGCAATAACATTTGGCTCCGGAAGATGCTAAAATAAATGTCAGATGATCGCTTTTATGTTCGGAAGTTGCAGTAATATTCTGCTCCATACGATGCTAAAATAATTGTCTGATGTTTGCTTTTAAATTTCGAAATGAATAAAAGTAACATCCAGCTGCGTTCAATGGTAAAATTAATGTTTGATGTTTGCTTTGACGTTCGGAAATGGGTAACAATAACATTCAACTCCTTACGATGATAAAATAAATGCTGGATGTTTGCTTTTACGTTCGAAAGTAAATGGCAATAACATTCAGCTCCGGAAGATGCTAAAATACATCTCGAATGATTGCTTTTACGTTTGGCATGTTTGGAAGTGAATAGCAGCAACATTCTGCCCCATATGATGCTAAAAAAAAAATGCTGGATATTTGCTATTACATTTCGAAATGAATAACAGTAACATTCAGCTACGTTTGATGGTAAAATAAACGTCTGATGTTAGCTTCGACGTTAAAAAATGAAAAACAGTAACATTCGGCTCCGTACGATGATAGAATAATTGTCAGACGATTCATTTCACTTTCGGAAGTGGACAGCAGTAACATTCGGCTCCGTATGATGATAAAATAAATGTCGTATGTTTGAAATGAATAACGGTAATATTCTGCTTCGTACGATGCAAAAATAAATGACAGATTGTTGCTTTTACATTTGGAAATGATTAACGGTATTAATCCGCTCAGTTAGATGCTGAAACAAGGAGCGGATGTTTGCTTTCGTGTTTGGAAATGGATCAGGATAGCATTCAGCTCCGTAAGATGCTACAATGAATGTCGGTTGTTTGCTTTTACATTTAAAAATGATTAACAGTAATATTCGGCTCCATAAGGTGCTCACAGACTAATAAATGTTGGATGATTGCTTTTACAATAAGAAATGAATAATGGTAACTTTCGGCTCTTTACAATGCTAAAACAAATGTCGGATGCTAACAAATGTCGGCAAATACTCACGCTTTTTCATTTCAAACATGTTTTTCTCCAATTTTTTTTTCGTGTGTCGCCAGATTTTAATTTCGAGTAAATTCGACCACCAAAAAACATAAAAATCAGTGATACTGGTGGCCCGATAAAAGTTAGTGTGGAGCCCTGTCTATTTTTTTCTTTATTATGCTCGACCTATATTTCCACATCATATTCCACAATATTTTCATAATCGCTTTGCTGAAAAAAAAAAAAAAAAATTATCAGTGCTTGCATTCTCGGGGAAGAATAAATGAAACATACTACGTGAAAGGCAAAAAAAAAAAAAAGTTAAAAACAGGCACTACGCAGGAGATTGATGTTTGGACAGTGGACCGTGATTAATGCCAAAGATAACTGTCAACACCTACGCAGGTGCGCCACGACGGTTAAGAAATCTACGCGCACGGTATGACTATTAGGATCAAGAATTAAAACACAGTGGTTAAAGAAAAGAAGATGATGGGGCAGAGCGTAGTGCTATCGTAACCACTCCATTGGCAAGGGTGCTATGTGCATACCGTGTACGTATGTAGGTAGGTGTTGGGGATTTTTCTTGTCAGCCGTGTACCGGGTATTTCTTTGGGCGCGCGATTGTTCTGGTCGGGAATATTTACAGTTGAATGTGAAAAGATTTTGGACATATCTTCTTCGCTGTCCACGCGCGCTTAATCGGAGATGCTGAGTGATGTTTGCAATTTCGATTCGAGCTACAAGCTGGGAAAAACAATAAGTTAATTAAGATCGGGACAGTAGATTTCACTTCGAGGTAACCGAACTTCGAGTTATTTTCTTCGAGCTACGCGAATTTTAATACACGGAAACTCCATAGGAACAATCGGGACTTTCATTTTGCCCCCGAGGTAAGTGATATTCGGCTTATCCGACGTCGAGGTATCCGAAGTTGACTGTATATGTGTGTGTATTTTTTTCGGCTTTCATCTCACATTATCTTCATGTATTTACCACATTAGAGAATAACAAACAAAACAAGTATGACTACTTAAAACAACAATTAAATAACACTGTCGCATATAATGAAAATAATGTTTGAGATTTAGGTATATTGCAATATCTGATTTGTCTTCATAGGGTTCATAACATGCAAGTCAGGACTGCAATAAAATGATTATATGACATCAAATGTATGAAGTCATTTGGAGTAGAGTTAACAGCAGAAGCAAATCTAGTGTTATTAAGACGTGCAGTAGTACCAGTGCAGTTTACTTCTATCTGGGTAAATGTGACAAGAATGTATTTAAGGAAATATATTAGATTTGAAAACTGACATGATGATATGGTGAGAGCTTTCACACACAAACTGCTCAAGTTCCTTGTTGTCATAACCCATTTGGAAAATGCATTACATGGTAGAATTCAACAGGGGCAGTTCGTAAGCAAAGTGTGACAGCAAACATACTCTATGTGTGCCTGCTGACTTGGCAAATAATGCTCTGCTACCATGACAACAGGGAGTTATTCAAATTCCTGTGTGTCCTTTAATGCAAGCTTTTTCAAAGTATGACATTATACGCAAAAATAATCTGCACGCTGAACATTTACAAAATTCATATTTGAAAGACATCATCATGCATTATAATTTGTACCATATGGCTTGTGTGTAAAAGGCATCCCAGGATATGCTACACTGGCAAAATTCCAACTTCATATGATTGTACTGACAGTGAGTTGTGTCAGCTTGATAACCAGCATAAAATATGAGGAAAACTACTTCATAACATGTTTGTTTGACCAAAATGATACACAAATATATAACAATCTTCCTTCAAAGAAAAACTGATTTTAGAGTCAGTGACACACTGTTATAGAAGCTGTCTGAGTGACTTGATCTATAGTGTCATATTAGCCATTTCTTTTTAATTCCTAATTCATGATTGTTTGACCGGAGGTAACTGAGACCACACAAATAAGCACATGTGTATAGACTGGGTTTTGATCGAAACATTCTCTTGATCAGCAAAGTCTAACAATTTACTGTGAGGCATTTTGAAAGAATAAATCTTCTTCAATGTGTTGAATACTGAAGCAACCTGCCATTTATGTGTTATCTTTTAAAGATAATAAAAAGTTTTGGTACCTCAAAAGCTTCAGTGAATTTCCTTGTCTTGGTTTGTGGTTCAGGTTAAAGTACGTTGTCTGTGAGAATTACTCGCCCCAAAGTGCTCTCATGTCTTAGTAATCATGCAATAATTGTTTCGTACCAGAGCTGACGCTGTACAGCGTCGATAAATATTGTACGAAACCACTGACTGTGACCAGCAGCGTGCAGCCCATTGTACGCATAGCTTACTGCGACCAGCAGCCCCATACGCATAGCGTAATGGGGCTTCGCATTGTAGCATTCAGGATCGTGACAGAATTAGTATCGCGGATAAATGTCAACTTAAAATCCAAAAATTTCTTCGATTTGAAGACTTACCAATTAAGTTGAAGTATTGAAAACAGGCTTCGAACAACGTTTGGTTCTGCCAATAGTCCCTTTCTGTTCGAATTGATGACTGAATGTGACTTGGTCGAGAGGACCTTGGGAGAGCTACATACACTGGATACCATGGCCAGCGCATGCGCACACAAACATCTTATCCGTTCATGGATTTGAAATTTGTGTGCATGCGATGTGTTCGCATGCACTGGCTGTAGTATTCAGTGTACTGTATGTAGCTCTCCTGAGGTCCTGTCGACCGAGTCACATTCAGTCATCAATTCGAACAGAAAGGGACTATAGGCAGAACCAAACGTTGCCCGAAGCCTGTTTTCAATACTTCAACTTAATTGGTAAGTCTTCAACTTGAAGAATTTATGGGATTTTAAGTTGACATTTACCCTGCGATACTAAATCTGTCATGATCCTGAATGCTACAATGCGAAGCCCGATTACGCTATGCGTATGGGACTACTGGTCGCTATGCGTATGGGGCTGCTGGTCGCAGTTAATTGCATGATTACTAAGACACGAGAGCACTTTGGGGCGAGTAAGTCTCACAGTGTTGGTTATATGATAGATACTTTAACCTGAAACACAAACTAAGACAAGGAAATTCAAGGACACTTTTGAGGTACCAAAACTTTTTATTATCTTTAAGCCATTTCACATCTCACTTGTTTTGCCAGCAGTTTCATATCTCACTAAGATACACATTCATTGCAACATTTTCTAGTAAAATACTAAGCTTTTTATTACCATACATGGACATATTTCCTTATTTGCTTGTGTCCTTCACTGGGTGTAATATACACATCTTATTGTGATCAGTATTACTAGCTAACAAGCCTATCCAAGTTTTATTTATAGTACTTACGTACATCCCCAGAATAAATGCAGTAGATTCGGCATTTGTTCAACTACATTATTAACCACAGACCAGGGGATTTTTCACCATCTTAGGAATGACTGACCTTTTCAGTGACATTTACCTTGAAAAGGGTGGCACTGATGGAAACCAACACTGTTCTCACCTTGTTCTATGTAATTAAAGCTCCAGCACGGCCAAATGGGTTTCAGTGGTCACAGAAGCTAGCTTTTTGCTCTAAGAGGTATTGATTTGTGCAGCTGCCAGAGTCAAGGGCAGATGGTGAGTGCAGTCTAGAGCTGATATTATGCACACAGAAAGGAATGATACTCTCGGTGGCCAATGTCTAATGAAGACAGGAATGGACAGTGATCAATACTGTAGTTTGCAGGTCATATTATCTGATGTAATGCTCTATGGTGCAGTGGTGCATGAGTAAGTGAACTTTACCCTCAAGATTCTGCCATCCATTCACATCATCACATTGATAAAAAAATTATCTGTTTGTAAATATTAAAGTAATTATGTCATATGTTTAAACCATTACCAATAAAATCATCATGAAATCAGCTGCCTGTCTTCAAGAATCAGTTCAAAAGAGCCTGGCACATCTTGATTGCACAGCTTCACATAGATCGTTTTTCAAAACAACACTCTTCATTTCTGAAATCAATGTTGTTGTATCATCATTGGTGTAGATAATCACTTGTGTGTGTGTGTGTGTGTGTGTGTGTGTGTGTGTGTGGCCAGTCATACTGTCATTTTGAAAGACTACTCGGCTAATTCACATCTTATACAACAAACCAGCATTAGGTCAGTTGCTAGACTTGAGAAATTGATCCAAATATTGATAAAAAAAAAAGTGCCCCCATTACTCAGTGATATTCCATCATCACTGGTAGAGTTCTGTTTCTAGTGGTTGGTTTGTTGAACAGCCCACACATAATATTATTCAGATAATTTACACTTGATACCACCGACTACAAAACGATTGGCAGAAGCCCTTGCTCCCTCATGGAATACTAACAAGTAAGATATTTTCGTGACATTAAATTTTTGTGAATTAATGCTGATGGCCATTTTCGCACCATGGAATTTCACTAATTGTCACTGACATTCAATGCTTATAGTGTAGACAAGATATTCTGCGAGCATTTGAATTTTGCAAGTCTTGGCTCTCGTGGAATTAGCGAAATTAAAATGCACATGAACATTCCTGGTTTTACAGTACATGATGGCTTTGAAGGTATAGAGACTCTTGTCAGATAATGATGTTGAAGAGGATAATAATGTATAATAACTTTGCAATGAAAGCTTAAAGGCATAATTTACCATTTGCAGATGAAAGCACTAGTGCTTTAAAATATTTCTAAAATGTGAGTTAGGGATAGAAACAACCACTGTCAAAATTTGAATCCGTATAATCGATGTTAAGTGTTGTTAAATACACAAAATGTAAACAATAGTTATAATAAAAATGTTTCCAGACTAAACCGTATACAGTTACGGTTTACTGAGAAAAACCCTGATATCTCCTTATATTTTAGGTTTTATTGCAAATATTTCATATGGTAGGATGTTTTATGATACAACAGACCTACACATATGCATCAAATGTGATATCTTGAACATTTTTGAAATCACTGCTCCCAAAGGTAAACTGGACCTTTAATACAAAATTCAAATGCAACATTTTTCAAAAAACAGATCGTCACATGACATGCATGTAAATGCTATCAGACATGATAAAAGATGGAAAATACATTGTGTCTGCTTAGAATTATGCATTCGTGTATATACAATTGAAGTTACACTTGTTCCCTGATATAAAATGTACTGATGGTATGCAACTTCTAAAGATATTTATAAAAGTGTTTAAGGATCACTTCACCAATATCTATCATTTGGGATCGGATTTATGATAATGTTATCACAATTCAAGAAATTTATGTGAATGCAGTTTTTCACTCTGGTGTCATATAAAGGTCATAATATTGATGCAATTATAATTTTCACCATGGCATGACTTAGGTTTGGAGAAAGAGAGAGAGAGAGAGAGAGAAAAAAAAAAAGGTGATTTGCTTTGTGGATATTAGCAGCTTAGGAACCAACCCTGAAACAGACAAATGACGGTCACTTCAGCTGCTTTTTTTCACACTGTTTCATGGAAGAGATCCACACCCATTCACATCAATGGGTGACAAATTTTGGAAAGCTGACCTATTAGAGCTGATGCTACTACACAGCCGACCTTGATTCACTCAGTTAACCCGTTCAGGACGAGTCCCAAGTATACTCGGGCAAGTGTCTATGGGAAATGCGTGTTGTAGCAAAATCAGTCCGTCCTCAATGGGTTAAGGAACAATTTCACAAGTAGTCGTCTAGATTGTGCTACCAATATCTGATAGTAAACATGGTTGGCGAATTATTGAGTAAGGTTACGCCAATCAGATCAGAGAGGAATGCTAAAATGTTTACTCACATCTACAACTTCTGATAAAAAATTGAAATTAATGAAATGAAGAGCTGATGTAAAACATAGATCGCACAAAAGTTCTGGGTATAATAATGCTGAAATACCACAGATAAAAACACGGAGACATGTGTATGCAAGTTCATGAATTTTTATAGATTAAATTGTATTTGTGCATACAGTATGTGTGTGTGTGTGTGTGTGTGTGTGTGTGTGTGTGTGTGTGCGTGTGTGTCTATCTGTTTGTCTGCCTGTATATAATGTGTCAGTGTATGTAATGTTCTAAAGAGGTCGTGAATCCATGGAAACAAAGGCGGGGCAAAATATGTGCGCCACACCCTATACTCTTCCAAATCTGTAAATGAGTTTTAGCCCTGAGACACTGCACCTGGTTCAAGTTTGAGGTGTCTGTCAACACCCACTCTGATCGATACAGCCACAGGGCATGTGTTTTGTTCAGTGTCAACCACAGCCCCCAATGAACCTTTTGTGATGTGAGATGAATTTTCATTGTTGAGAGCAGGCAGCACACATGCACAATTGATGTCCCCTTTGTGTCGGGGCCTGGGCAGGATTTGTGAGTGCAGCATTTCTGAGCGCTCGATCAAAGAACCATTCTTCAAATATCTAATCAGGGTGAAGGGATAACATCTGATGTCTGACTCACACAGAAAAGGTAAAATAATCCAATTGTATGCCTAACTGAAAGAGGCAAATACAAGTTTGATGCTCAATTCAATACAACTTTCACACTCTTGGACATATAACTCAAAATTTGGTCAATAATCATTCCCATGGAATTCATTTTAAAGTATTTAGTTGAAGAAACACAAAAATTATAAATGATGAAGTTGATTCTTCCAATGTAAAATCCTATTTCAGTGGATGCAAGGTTCATAATAATAAAAAGAACCAAATTTCAAAATAATACCATCTGAATCAGAATAAAAGAGTAAACATCTGACATTTTAGCAAACAAAAGAGGTTACATAATGCAAGGAAAGTCCCCAAATCAGAAGGCCTATCACAACTTTTATTAAGTTTCCAAAATTTCTTTAGATTAAGTACTGAATACCCTCATCTTATTTTATCAATTAATTGAAGTTAAACAAAAATTCATAAAACTGGTAACTGATGCACATGGCTGAAAGATTACTGCTAAGAATACAAGAAAAAGAATCTTCTCTACACAAATGCTTGTTTTATATAGTCTAGGCAATAACCAACTGGCACCTTTTGTATGGGCTTGATTATAAATCATGCAATCTCACATTGAAGCAAGGACTAATTAAATGAATCATATACCAGAGACATGGAATATGACAGTTCTGATAGTTAAAATGGAAGAACAATCAAGAAGTAACTAAATAAGCCTTCTTCTGGGTATCTAAAAATAGCCATACTTTCAAGCCATGTTACTTCAGTATTGATTCCCGAAATGATTCTTTCACTCCCATTAACTACAAAAAGAAAACAAAATTAACAGAATAATTAACATACTCAATCTTGGTAAGTCTCTTCAAATCATTTTCACAGAATATGTTTACTCCAGTTTAGGCCCTGCAAGAACTCACATTCTTGTTAGTGTTATGAACATTCAAAAGAAAATGATGCATTTCATTAAGTTCTGACAGCGACTTCTTACGAAACAAACAAACTAGGTCTATAGGCTAGAGCGATAATAGACAATATATTTCTTCTGCCCTGGATGCCCTACTGTCACTAATCTAATATCAGGAGTTAAAGGTTATGATATCTTGTAATCTGTTGAGTATCGGTATTTGGTTCTCATCTTATTGAATTCTTAGGTTTCCTCATACTTGATAGTGAAGTGATACTTATAGTTTCAACTACATGAGATGTCTGGTTTTCTGCCAACTATACACAGCCCAGTCGCTGTTAAAAAGCGACAGGTTTTTACAGCAACTGGGCAGTGTATATAATTTTATAATAGTTTTCTGCATACTTTTTTTTTTCATTTTATTCTTCTAACTTGGTTTGTTTAGGTGGTTGATTAAAAGTAAATCATCATGACTGGGCCCAGTTAATACCATCAATATTTTCACTACACAGGTTCAGAGACTCCAACCCCAAGCACCTTCTGATCTGGAGAGTCTCCCGTCTACGTGGAACCCCTAGCAAACGGGAGACTCCAAGTTGATGTGCGTGAAGTGCAAAGTTCCTTGCGGCCTCTAGGGTTCTAGATCCTCTCTCGTGCTATCAAAGGCTTATTTTTCGACACACGATGGCAATAAGTAAGAAATCCTTTCCAAGGAGAGACACAGAGCCAGGGAGGGAGAAATAAAATCTCAAGCGGGAGAACAGGAGATTTTGCAAAAAATGGGCTTTCGGCGGGAGATCTCCCGTCGAAAGTGGGAGAGTTGAAGTCTGCAGATTTCTTTTGGCAACATACAGCATGGGCAGGTATAGAATGTCTAATTATCAAGCTTTCTACAAACTCTTGACTTTGTACATTACGGATCAGTTTCTAGACTAGCTTATGTACAGCTATCATCAGTCTTAACTATACACAGGGACAGTCCAGTCGCTGGAAAGTTGCGTTTTTACATTGACTGGGCTGTTTATAGTTACTATTTTTATCAGTCATGCCAATTAATGGAGAGCATAA
The DNA here is from genome assembly GCA_033980235.1 of Diadema setosum. NCBI lineage: Eukaryota > Metazoa > Echinodermata > Echinoidea > Diadematoida > Diadematidae > Diadema > Diadema setosum. The sequence continues at coordinate 1,976,174 of CM067061.1, read as the reverse complement.
TTTATTCGATACAGAAATTTATGGAGGCACACATCCATCTCAACCTGTGCACTGTTTGTGCAGCTGCAGGCATTCATGCCTGGTTCTTTTGACTTGTGCGGCGCTTGAGAGCTGAGCCTATTCATGTGCCGACAATGGCTGCTTCTCTGCAACGCGGATGATGCCTTGTCCTGTAAACAAAAAACAAAACAAAACAAAACAAAAAAGGCCATGCTCCACTCGAATACGATATGCATCATCTTTTTAATTCAGAGGAACTGCAATACTAGGTTCTAACCGACTTACCAGTTAAGGATGCTCCCAGTGGCAGTGGCTGTTAGTGTTAGTTGCAACGAAAATGTGACCATCAGTGACGAATATAAATACGGTAGATTCGTGTCCAACGAAACAGAAGTGATCAAATTTCAGTCGCCGCTTGTTGCTCATACGTCTGATGCATTCCGTTTGTCGAACCGATGTCGATCCGGCCGCCTGACCCACTACTCCGAGCGAGCAATGAGCTCCTCCCTCTCGATCTCACTCACGTTTTTCCTGCAAATACACTGTACATGCATGATATGTTAAACTACCAGTAGTAAAGTAGCGGCGTGTAATGATAGCAGACTACGGACCGTGTGGTGCATGCAAACACTGGGTGCAAAGCGTGGCCTCAGAGGGCGTTGTGCAAGTGCGATGCAAGAAGCTTGGCTTATGGCTTGTATGTGTACGACACCGCGTTGAATCTGTTTAGAAAACTGTACGTGTGGTTGAATCATCGCGATCGACGCGCCTCACGCAGCGTTTATTGCATGTGCACACACGAAGAACCATGGCGGTTAGCAAGAGTGCGAATACATACAATCGATTAAACTGGGAAGAATCAGTGAGTATTACCGTCTTTAATTCTGAGGAATCTTTCATTCTATCAAGTACTCTTTGTTTTGTTTTGTACTGTAGGAAAGTCAAGTATGTAAGTCGTGTTTTGATGTGGAAGTATCTGAAAAGAGTTGTGTCATTGTCAAGTGCTCAGTCCAACCCCTAGCATATTGTGTTGGCATGTCACACTCCCCGTTAGAGATCACCTGGATGGAGAAGTTCGAGTAGGTCTCAGGAATTTAGTTTACTAGAAATATAACAAGTAAATTAGGATTCTGTCAACATACATACCTGGTTAACATACCTGGTTGTGGGCATTAAAGTTATACAGAACTTATTTGCCCCTCTGCTGCTCCATTGTCTGGATACGGTAACTAGCAATGGCTGAGTAGCAAACTTTTGTTTTCTGTGCTGTGCGGTTTTAGTGAGAACATGGGCATGAGAATTGTTGTTCGGGGTTGTATTTGTCCTTTTTGACTTCCGTGCTTTCTCCAAGTTGGATTTGAAAGAGTTGAGCGATGTACTGTTTACCACATAATCCGGGAGATTATTCCATTCCGTGATGATACGCTGTGAGAAGACATTTGACCGTTTTTTAGTTTTGCATCTGTTCTTCGTTACCTTGAACTTGTGCCCTCTAGTCCTGTTGTCAGTTCTCAAGTTAAAAAACTTGCTTAGTCTAATGTCTTCCAGCCCATTCATAATCTTGAACGTTTGGATAAGATCTGTTCTATGTCTGCGGTAACTTAAGGAAGGTAATTTCAGTTCTGCTAGTCTCTCCGGATATGTGAGATTTCTGAGTTTGGGTATTGACTTGGTTGCTCGTCTTTGGACTTTCTCTAACTTCTGAGTATCCCTTTCAAGCAAGGATGCCATATCTGGGAGCAATACTCAAGTGATGGGCGTACTATAGATTTGTAGAGTTGAGTGAATGATCGTTCATCAAGTGAAGAAAATGATCGTTTGATAATTCCCATCTTACGATTTGAGCTTGCTGTGATGTTATCTACATGAGTTGAGAATTTCAGCTGATTGTCGAACGTGACACCTAAATCCTTCTCAGTGGTAGAAGATGAGATGAAATGATGATGTCTGTTGGAGAGTTGCATGGTTGGAAAGACAAGAACACTTTGACTTAAAATTTAAGATGCCTTATGATCAGATCTCCTCTCTCTGCAACTGTGAAAAAAAAAAAAAAAATTGTCAAAACAGAGCACTGAGCAGGCGCAGGCAGAGAGTATGTGGAGAGATGAGACAATTAAAAGTTTTTAAAACAAGTTTTTAAAATAAGTTTTTAAAACAAATGGAAAGAAAAGACTTTAATTATGGCGTGCCGTCAAAATGTACGACCTACTTTCATACTGTATCGATCCAGTATCTTGATTCCATGTCAATATCTCAAATTCTGTGAACTCAAATTCCACTAAAATCATCAATAGGAAATTAACTTACCTGTTGTCTTATTTTCAATCATTCATGTGACTAGTGAATTTGAACCAAATCAGTTGATGAAAAGCATTGATGTTGACACCAACTTGCCCCCAACAAACCAGAGTACAAGCTATGATAGTATGATGTATTACTGTATACGCCATATATTTAATGAGGGCTTTAGTTCTGCAAATTTTGCAAGTCTTGTGCTACTTGCAAATCCAACAACACATATAACTAGTTAGAAACCGTGATCATGATCCCGGCGTGAATGCGACGAGCATGCATGCATGCATACATGTATGTCCATTCATTACTGCACTCCCCGGTTGCGGATTTAAGCACTCGCAAAATTGTAGAGAAGTATCGATTCGCAAACAAATTAGACTTGCTAGATATACGTCTACGGTATATACAGTATTAGACACTATTTTTCCATTAAGTGTTTTAGGGGTCAGCCCCGTCCCACCTCTCTATTTGTACTTACAGAGAGTTCATCAGTGTAACTGCACCATACCCAGGTGAACTTTCAGCACGGTGTTTGCCAAAATCTTTTACCCAAACTGCATTGTACTTCTCCATTTAATGGGGAAAAGGATATTTTTGCCTGATTTGACAGCCTTTTTTAGAGCCAAACCAATGCGATCATATTTCGTTGTTTTTCGCAGGAATTTCCCATCCTCTGTCAGACATGCCTGGGAGATAATCCATATGTGCGAATGGTGAGTACTGCATGGCAATTTTTCAGATTGGTTTGCAGTGTGCATTCCCACACAAAGCAACAAAGGTTTATCTGAAAGTTGCCTAACTGGCACCCAATTATGAATGAATGAAGTTTCTATCCGAAGTAATTTTGAGAGAAATAGATAAAAACATATTGCTGAGCTCTGTGAATTAAACAGTGCAGAAGCCATGAATTTGAATGAATTTATCAGTACACCAATTTATTGATTGTGTACTATCAGTGCATCAATTTATTTATTGTTTCATTTTTGTAAACTACTCTTCTAATCTCAGTTGACCAAGATAAATAGATATGAAAATGAATATATATAAATGTTAATTGCAGGAACCTAAACAATTTTGCTTTTTTTTTTAATAAGTGCAAACATGTGCATTATAGATTGTATCTTTTTGCTGTGTTTCAGAGCGAGTCTGTTCATTTACATATGTACAAATTGTTTTCTCTCATTAACTTTCACTACTTTTCATATACATTTAAATACAATTTGCCTGAAAGCATGAATTTCATGAAATACATATGTACACCCTTGACTTGAACAGGACATGACATGTGCATACTTTCTGGTCCACATTCAGCAATCTTCTTACTTTGAGTCAGATTGTGATTTAAGGATATAAAAGCATTGACTACTTTGGGCATCCTTAGATGACCCACCAGAGCAGAGCGTCCAGACTGTTTAAGAGAAGATAAAGTGATAGAGACTTACTGTAGCTGCATGATACAGTATATATGTAACAAGTCCATTCTCTTTGCTCAGTTTTTCACTTGTACAGTAAGTCTCTAATTGACCCGAAATACATTATATCTGCTTATAGTCTTCTTTTTGATGTTGATAATTTATTGATCTGTACTTGACAAGCAGTTGTACTTTTCAGCATTTCAAAATATTCTTGGTTGCCAAATAATCCAAGGGCTCAGGAGCGTAGACAATTTGTCCAACATTGCTGATATATTGTAGTTGATATCTAGATTTTAAGTTTCTGCTTCTCTCCCACCGTGCTATTTCACAGACCAAAGAGAAATATGGTAGGGAGTGCAAAATATGTCAGCGTCCTTTCACCATATTTCGCTGGTGTCCCGGCGCTCGGATGAGATTCAAGAAGACTGAAGTGTGTCAAACGTGCAGCAAGCTGAAAAACGTATGCCAGACATGTCTACTGGATCTAGAATATGGTAAGAAGTGTGGCATACATGTACATACTTTGGTTGTAGTGGACTATGATCACGCTCACTTATGCAGTATGATATGTAATGTTTTTAATAGAAGGTACAGGTATGATAAAATATGCAATGCATAATACAACATCAGTCAACATTATGATGATACTGAAAAGATATACACATAGACATAAGCGTTATCATGGTTCTGTAGTGAATATATTTGAAGGTACAGTTGTTGGAATATCTGACTACACACTTGGTATATGGTATTCTACTTTCTTTGTAAGTGCTTAAAAGACATTCAGTATGGAAACCAATGTCAGATTTCTTGTTAATATTAGTGCATGGTCTTCAAGAATGAAATAAAAAGTGAAACTATCTTGGAGCTGCTGCATTGTATACTGGTGACATTTATCAGAAAAACATGTTACTTACATGTAGGTTACCAAATTTCATTTTTCCCCCAAGTTTGTGTATATGTGATGAATTGTCACAAATTCTTACAATGTGTATCTTCATAAAAGATCTTATGACTCAAAGTGTCATAAATGACATTGTGTACCACTCTGGAAAGTCACCACAGAATATCAAGGTAATGAATAACCACTGTGTGCCAAGTTTAACACGTGGTGAGGTCATGTGGAAAAAAAAAAGAAAAAGGGAAAAAAATAATTTACAATTCCATATGTGCAGTGTTAACAGTTTGCTCATGAAATATTCATGCTGATATTGGGATTGTTTCATTCACCTGCTGATTCTACTGGATTTTATTCACACCATAGGTTTGCCAATTCAAGTTCGTGACGCTGCCCTCAGCATCAAAGATGAGATGCCAAAATCAGATGTCAACAAGGAGTATTATTCACAGAATATTGAACGTGAGGTAGGTTTGTAATCATCATATGTCATTATTTGGAAATGTAACACTAAAGGTGAGTTCAGGCTTTTGCAAATCAGTGCAAAATCATGAATTGTATGCCCATGTTGATTGTTTCTCATCCTGTTCCTAAATCATGATATACAATTGTATACTATGTGTGAATGTAGTATTGTACTATGATGACATCTTTCTGTACTGCATTTTGCTATGCTTGTGATAACTGCAAGGGGACGGTCACTGGAATGTGAGTTTTGTGCATTAGATTACTTCATAAACCAATATATACACTGTTACATGTACACTGAAGATAATTGCTTTGTATGATAGGAGGTGATTTATTTGGGTCTCAGAGATGATTAGGTTTATGCAACTCTATTCACTGCTAAAAAAAATAATAAACAAAAAAATAATGTGCCATGTCCATCCTCTTTTGTAAACCTTGTCAATATCTTTGCAATAAACATAGCAAAAATTACCAAAGATTGATACAGGTTTGATACAGACAGCATACTGTACGAGCTGAAATTTTTGCGTACAGATATTTTTGCAAATTGCTATTTGAAGGACATTTACGCGTGTTGTTAATTTCGCAGTTGCGAGGGTGTAACTGAACTTATTCGCGCGTAGTTATTTTCGCGGTTCAAAGGCGATTCGCGAAATTCGCGAAATTAAAACCACTGCGAAAATTTCAGCTCGTACAGTATTAGTGACACACATGTCAATTCGGGTCTAGGATGATTACCCCCTGGGCAATTACCCCCAGACCCTTCCCCTGAACCTAGCCCCAATCCCAATCTTGAACTTAATCCTAGCCCTAACCCAAACCCGATCAAGTCAAGTCACCCAATTTCACGCAACCCTTTATCTTGCAGATAGCCAATGCTGATGGCAACAACCCAGCTGGAGCAGTGGGCAAGGCCCAGGCACCGAGTGACCTTCTCCTCAAGCTTGCCCGGACCACACCCTACTACAAGAGAAATAGACCCCACATTTGCTCCTTCTGGGTCAAGGGAGAGTGCAAGCGAGGAGAAGAGTGTCCTTACAGGTGAGATAGTTTGTTTTACTTAACCCGTTGAGGACGAGGCAGGGGTCTACGGGAAATGCAGGTTGCAGTAAAATCAGCCTGTCCTTAACACGTTAAAGAGACGCTATATAGCCACAGTTATATCTCTTCATATGTCTTGAGTTGTGCACAAACATGTACAAATGCTTGATAATGTGGATGTCTTTAGAGATTAAATGAACATATCTATTGAAGGTTATAACCATGGGAGAGGCTTCCTAACACTTTGTTAATGAGGAACCATGCTGTAAATGTTCTTGATAATTAGCAAGAATATCATAATTGTAGAAATACCTTTGTGACATAAAATTACATTGGCAGCAAAAACAAAAATAAGTTTGGAGCTTTCCATACCAGTCATTAGGATATGCAATAGTCTTTTGCAGTTATTCCAATTCTGTTCTTGTACTGGAAATTTGCTGTGGTCTCTTTTCTTTGCAGACATGAAAAGCCAACTGACCCAGATGATCCCCTGGCTGACCAGAACATCAAGGACCGTTTCTATGGTGTAGATGACCCAGTGGCAGACAAGCTGATGAGGCGGGCAGCAGCAATGCCCAAGCTGGATCCACCGGAGGACAGGAGTATCACCACGCTCTATGTAGGAGGTCTGGGGGACAAGGTTACAGAGGAAGACCTCAAGTAAGCTCCTCAAATATCTCTATTTACTGCTTACGCAGAATATCTTGCGAGGTTTTTAATTTTTGTGAATTTCGCAAGTTGGGTGCTATTCGTGAAACATGCAAAAATAGTAAGTCTGATCCTGACATGAATGTGATATGCGCGCATACATGTCTTCATTCAGGACTGTACTCCCCACTTGGGAAATTGTCGATAAGCCCCAATTTATGAAAAATCTGACCTGCTAGTTATATGGCGTATAGAGTACATCCCATACTCCCATCTAGATATACCCTGTGGTAAGTGAAAGTAAAGCCAGTGAAACTGAAGTTATGATAGTTCTATGTCATGTTGTGTTGTGATCTGTTCATCGTTGGATGTGTCAAGAGATCAAAACCAGTATTTCTTTTAAAGGGTGTGAATCTATCTTTTTTTTAATGAAGTTGTCCACAAATCCATGTGTGGAGGGGGGGGGGGTGTGGTAGCTGATAGAAAGTAATAAAGTGTCCTTGTAGTCTTATGATATTATTTATCTGTTTTAACCTCAGACTTGTGGAATTTTTTCATATTATGAATAAAAAAAAGGTAGTGGCAGTGATATGACAGTGACTGTTGAGAGATGATAATTTGCATGTGTCTCAAGATCAAATGGTAAACAAAAGGAGATTGTCTCACCATTTTCATCTAGCAAGTAGTTATTTTAGTTTTAGTTTTTTATCATTTGCACAAATACATTGTTCCCTTTTCATTAATTTTTTTTAAAGATGATTATTGTATCTCAATTCCAAAATGAGGAATGAGATGTAGGCACAAGAGCCCTGAGATTAACTTCTGTGTCACAGTTGACCATGTACATGTGTGGATAATCTGTCAATCATTTGTACAGATGCTTCCAAAGTTTGACATTAAGCATTGTTTTTGTCTTCATCTTGTCGCAGGAGCCATTTCTATCAATTTGGTGAGCTACGCAGCATCAACGTCGTTCCCAAACAGCAGTGCGCCTTTGTCACCTTCACCACACGACCTGCCACAGAGCTGGCAGCGGAGGGCTCCTTCCAGAAACTCATCATCAAGGGTCGAAGGTTAAATGTCAAGTGGGGCAAGCCCCAGGCACAGCAGGGCTCCAGTAAGAAAGAAGAGGAAGGGTCCAAGGAGCCATCCTATGAACCCGTCCCTGGGCTCCCAGGAGGTAAGCACTGAATTTCTTTTCTTCTCAAGCTACTTGATCCAAAGAAACATCCTAATGTTGAAATTCTTGAAGTCACTAGCAACATGATAACTCTTAGTGTAAGCCATTAATCACTTTTCATATGTAACTCCAAGCAAAGTTTATTATATAGAGTAGATGATTGATCCCCAAGCTCTTACTACAGGAATCTAGTGAAAACATAGCTGTTCTATATCTAACAATATCACAGATTTGGAGAGATTTTTGTAATGATCAGGTCTGAATAGTTGATCAAAGATTCAAGAAAAAGACCAGAATTTGCAAGTAGTATCAGAGAATGGTTGAGACAAGTCACTGCATATTTTGTTCACAAACATCTCAGAAAAGCCTTTTTTTTCCCCTTTTCAAACTGGCTTTCCTGTGCTTGACGTGATGACCATGATAAGTCATTGTTCCTGTAACTTTCAGCATTACTTTTTTCTCTGTCTTGCAGTTTTGCCGCCGCCACCTGTGAATCCAGAGCAGGGTGGAGCACCATTCCCTCCTCCAATGCTGCCTCCTCCTCCGATGGCAAACCCAGACCCGCACGCTCAATTCAGGCCCCCTCATTCAGCGTTTGGCATGGGCATGCCCCCTCCCCCCAGATTACCTCCTCCACCTCACCACATGCACCACCTGGGTAACAGGGGCAGATTCCCCCCTCCGCCTCCGGGAGTGCCCCCACCAAGGATGCCGCGGTTCCCTCCCCCGCCCAACTTTGGAAGACGAGATGGACCACCCCCTCCCCCTCCACCACACATGCGACACAGAATGCCCCTTCCTCCTCCACCGGTGATACCCCCTCCCCAGCGGTCTCAGCAGGGGAGTGGGAAGACACCTGCTGTCCATTACCCATCACAGGACCCCCAGCGGATGGGCACCGGAGTATCAGACACCTCAAAGTAAAACCCAGCTAGGAATTGTGGACTGTTTTAAAATTGTAAAACCAGTATTGAGGATGCAGTCACCAAGGTTTTTACCCAATAGTAGAAAAGGAAAATATAAAAAAGCTCATCTGCCCAATGCCAATGTCTCCACACTTCTCAACAATTTGAAAACCTTCTCTATGCTTCTTTATGAAATATCTTTCAATGAATTATTTTGAAATGGTAGTAAGATTGTAGTAAATTTATAAACTTAATGATTGATTATATGTACTTTTTCTCTCATCCTTTCTTTTCTATCCGATTTGATAGTAAGAAAGAAATGTTTGGTCATATGGGTATATCTGTTTTTTGTTTGTTTGTTGTTGTTTTGTTTTTTCATTTTGAAAATTTAGTTCATCATGGCTTTGTTACAATCTAGTGCCCTTTTGTCAGGTTCAGGGTATCCCTAGAAGCAAACTGATGAGCAATAAATCCTTTACATGAATGTCATTTTTCTCACTGTGAAGTGAGTGTGGGTATGTACCAAAACTCTGATAAAATAGCACATAATCCAATATGATGCATTCAAAGGGATCACCAGTTTAATATCATATGAAAAGATGTGACCACATACGCCAACAATATTGATCCATTCATTAGTCTTCTGGTAAGATGCATTTTGTAGTTCATTTGAACACAGAGATTGTTTTATTGGTTTTGTTGTACCCCACTACATCATGCTCTATTGTTATCTTGGTATAAGGACCAAAGTCATGTTTATAGCAACAATTCTAGATATGAAGAATTTGCTTGGCGCACAGAATTATGGTGGTTGCTACATAGTGTTTACAAGAGAAGACTTTTTTTTTTTCCATACACATGGAAAATTGGTTTAATTGGTTACTTAGTTGAATGGAATTTATCATAAAGATGAGTTTGTAATCTTGACACATGAACGCCCAGCACATTCTTCACGCATGTATCAGTAAACCTTGGAAAGCAAGGTTGAATACAATTTGTAGCTTAGTTGCCGTTATCAGAACACAGAAGACTGTGCTCAATACATTTATGAAATTATTTGATCTTATCCATGTTTGGCTACATACTAGTCAGTGGTCATAATACATTCAGTTCTCATATTATCCAATCGTATTGCATGACTTTTGTTTGTTTAATATATTAAGTCATGTACTATGAGTGACTGATGTAAACAGTCAAATACTAGATGGCAGATGACCTGTACCGGGGTTTAACTTCTATGAAGTGTGTGATAATGTAACCTGGTATAGGGAGATCTGAAAGCAGAGAATGCATGATGTCACAAGTTCTTTCTTCTGGTCCCCTCGGTTAGAGGCACCTCTGTAAGAACTGAGCTTCCACTGCACTTGTTATTCCCTTTGAAAACTAATAAAGTCAAACCTGTTTTAGCAACCACCTGTCTATAGCGGCCACTTTTTTCATCTCCCTTGGGTGGTCACTATAGACAGGTTTGATTTATTTCAAAAGAGGTCACTTTACTTGTTTGAACTCATGAAAGTTTTTGAAACCGTTGAGGAAGGGCTGATTTTGCTATAACACACATTTCCCATAGACACTCGCCCGAATATACTCGGGACTCATCCTCAATGGGTTAAACTCTCTGTGATTCAGGTATGGGTGTGCACGTTGTATTCACAGCTCGTGTGTCTCCCTGATTCTATTGGAGGCTCCCCGAATATTGACAAAGCATTATTAGAGAATTATGATTGCCATGGAGATGCAAGTACTGTAAAATCAGAAATGTTCATGTGCTTTCAATTTCGTGAATTTTGCGATAGCCAATATTTGCAAAATTAAAATTCACATGAAAGTTCTCGGCGAAAGTATGTGGATTGAATGCCATTGGCGATTCGCAAAAAATTCTATCAGCTTCAATTCGCAAAAATATCTTGCTTTGCAGTAACACACAAGCATCTCCCCTTTAGCCATTTGAAACCTCTATGGTTTTAAATGTGTGAATATCACTGTTGTAAAATATAGCACTTCTCTCCGTATTCAATCCAACAAGTGTGAGTATGCACTAATGTTAAATATGATCCCAAGAGGACAGGGAAAGAACCGATTCCTTTAATATCCAGTAGTGCAAATGTGATGTTTGATGGATGGCTGGGCAATCAATTAAGAACCCTACAAATTATTACAGTAAATGCACAACACATGTTAGATGATGGTGTGAAATAGAAGAGTTGATCTGTGAGTCACTTTTTCATATGCAGGGTGTCACAAATGTAAGAAAAGTAGACCAATGTTTTTAACACTTGTCCCTGTGGAGAAAAAAAAAAAATGTGATCCTGTTTAAGCTTTACTCCCTATCAAACTGTAGATTTGATGCTCTGTGCATAATGTGTACTGCAGAAAACATGCTGTGTAAATAGTACTCTCCGGAGATTGAAGTTAAGATCCTGTGAATAAAGTTTGCGTTTTTATTTGTAGAATTCATGTCCTGTGTCTTCAACTAACTTGTTATGTTGATGTATAAACAGCAAATAAATGAGCCAGATAGGCCCGAATTCATGAAGGTGGTACAAATGAAACCATGGTCTAAACCATGGACAAAAACCATGGAGCGCCAAGTGTTGCATGGAATATTTCGTTACGAAATCAATCATTTTGTCCATGAAATGATTATTTTGTAACGAAATGACATTTTGTAACTAAATGAAGATTTTGTCCACTAAATGATAATTTCTTTAATGAAACGGTCATTTTGTTGACGAAATGACCAATTTCACAACAAAATATTCCGTGCGACACTTGGCGCTCCATGGTTTTTGTCCATGGTTTAAACCATGGTTTCATTTGTACCACCTTCGTGAATTCGGGCCATAGTGTTTAAGGCCACACACACAAACACACCATCACAGATACCAGACAGACACACACATTGTACAAAGAGCAGTTCCTGCAGCTTACATGTACATGTATTGTCATTGAGATTGTGTTTATTGTGACGTCTTTCTCTTTGTCTCTTAACCTCATCTCTCACTCTCCCCCTCCCTTCTCCCTCTCTTCCAATTCACAATTCTGCATATCCTGTTCTTCAAATCCCTTTTAGGCCATTGCCTACTGTGATCTGATGGGTTAAGTGCAAAATCAATCAAGATTTCAGCTCCTTGTCAGGAGCAGATTAATGCCCCCTACACCTCCCACCTCCCAAAACCCTTTCTGCTGTATGTCATGGAAGTCACATAATCATATGATATTTGAGAGATTATTCAATGCATTTTCCATAAGTTCTCAAGTGCAGATGAGTGAACCGAGTAGTAGATCAAGAGTGCCTGTCATCTCCCTATCAGAAGCCATGTACTTTTAAAAAAATCCAGGTTAATCAAATAATTCCAGGATTTCATCTGGCAATATACAGCATACTCTTGTTATAACGAGGTCTTCGGGACTGGCGGTTTATAACCAAACATTATAGTGTAACAAGCTTATATAGATGATAATTTTGGGACCTGAATTTGATTTCGTTGTAACAAGAATTTTGTTGTAACCATGGTCGTTTTAACAGGAGTGCACTGTATATCTGAAAACATTCCACCAACAACACTTCACTTTCAGCCGAACTATGCACGTGTTTTATTGGAAAAACACAGACCAGCAGTGATTAATATTAATATACTTACAGGGGTAAAAAACAGCAACAGGTACGTTGACATCTGGTAACATTTAACATGGGACTACATAGAGTTAAGCAACGTGGAAAAATCGCCATTTGGATATATGCAAATGAATACCGTTTGGCGCTACATATGAAGATAACCAACTTCATCAATATGATGGATGGCAAAAAATATGTACACTGCATTCCATTTCTCTTTTGTTTGTTTTTTTCTTTTTTTACGGTGACCACAGAAAACTTTATCTACACAAATCAGTTCTATTTTCATAAAAAATGCACTCATGATTTACAAACTACGCACTAACAGTAGTAACAGTGAAGCACAGGTAACAAGCATCACAGTGCCTACATAAACAATGTGCACACATGCATAGCCACTAAATTTCTTGCAAACTGCTAGCAAATATCTGCATATCTAATTAAATTCTTACGGTTCAAAAGGAATATCTGAGAAGTCGTGAATCAAAGGTGCAAAAACTGTCTTTAAGCATGAAATGTGAACATGAAATGCGAGCATGACATGCGAGCATATGACTACTCTACTGCAGGACACAAAAGTTCCCTTTGCACAACACAGCTGTTCACAGATAATCTTATTTTTTATTATTATTATAATTTTTTTTTACAAATGGTTTACATAGCTCAATATATACCAGCAGGATTGGTAAGGACGAAGTAATGTGCTACTCTTTAGTGCAGAATACAATTGCCAAAGTAGCATGTAAGTCTGTAATACTGGAATTCCACTCTAATTTTCTTGTCATCATTATGAGCTACAATTTATAAAAGCAATGACTACTATGCTTGACATATATCAAAATGAAAATGAGTAAGTCCTTGAAAGTATAATACACAAAATGACGACTCCACATGCATATGTACAATTACATACAGAAGTCTTGTGGTATCTGACACTTCACATGTGGTGCTGTACCTTTCGGAACTTCCTTGAAGAAATAAACCACTACACAGACGAATCCTGATCAAAACAAGCAACATATTCAGGCACACAAATCAAAAGGAGTGTACGACAAATGGCCGTTATCTTACAATGTCCCTCTCTACTGAGTGGATGCCATTATATCATTATAAAATGGGTTTACATGTAGAATAGTGACACTAGATTGCATGCTTGGACATCACACCTGATGCATTAAATAATGACTGGTGTTTTTCATATGTCATAGATGTGAGACTCACTGTTGTCATTATTGTTAGATTCAAATCAATGATATGTACAATGTAATGAATATTACTGATAGCTCAAAGTCCTTCAAATCCATTCATCAACTTCCTGAATCACATCTGTTGAAAGAGAAACTAGCGAGAATAACAGGAGTGCTGGTTAACAAGGGATGCTGAAAAGGTAATTACAGTCTATGGTATTTCAATCCTTTAGTCTTCATGTGCAGAAAGAAATAATAATTGTTACCCAAATCCCTATCATATTTTAACAAGATATAAACCGATGGTCTGTAAGAATATCATCACAAAAAGAAGTTTGAAGGCCCTGCGAGCAAACCATGTCATATTCTTTTGCAACAGCAAAATTTGAATACAGTATTTTGTTTTGTTAGTAATCAGGTTTCCAGCCAGGTCACTAATACATTTGTTGTTGTCTACATGCAGGAATCTTTCTCAGCAAATAATTGTCATCCAAACCTGCTTTGTACATTGTACAATAAAATGTCAGTTAATCTACAGTTCTTTCAGAAAAGTTACCCAAACTTGATGTTCAACCTTCATATTCCAAAACATGCAGGACAAGGCTTACTGTGTTCAGAAAAGGAAACACATGGATTGTAATTAAATCATAGCAAGCTAATAAGTGCAATCCAATTAGAGGCAGATAACACAATGAAATGACACATTAGTTTTTCCAGATTCGTGTGATCTGGATCAATATTTAGTGGGACAGATGTTATGCTGGTTCATTTGAGTGTCAAGTTAGAACCCCCCGCCATAATTGTTGCCCATTCCACCTCCTCTGTCGCTGGAGCCGTAGAATCCTCCGCCTCCTCGTACTCCACCGCCACCACCACCTTAAAGAAAAACAAAAGATGTGTTATATTCAGTCTCAACATCAACTTTTCAATACGGTATCATTGTAACATTCACAAAATACCATAACATGACCTTGACTAAAGTTCCAGCTGATTCAATTCACTCTGTTAATACACTGTATGTTCTATTTGTATTGGAATGCTGAAAATTTCAGCCATGCTTAACCCTAACTAGGCCGGGCTATTTAGGTAGTTGATAGAGCCGGGGGGGGGCCTCCCAGGCCCCCCCTCCAGATCTCGGCCGTCGACCGCGCGATCGCGACGAAAATTGGCACACACATTGCCTATGATGTAATCTAAAATACCATGAAGTTAATTTTTCCAAAAAATGATCATTTATGCTAAATTATGCTAATTTATGCATGGTGATGCATAAAATCAGACTATATGGTATAAATCACAAAAAAAAAGCTCAAAACAGGCACATTTTTTGTGTAAATATTCTTTTTAGTGTCCTTAGCAAATGTAATTAAAAAAAATTGTGATATCAGAAAAAATTCTTAAGTATTTTATTGTTTTTTTGAATTTCTTATGTATTTCTTTGTTTTTTCGACTTTATGTTTTTCATTGTTTTTTCAATGA
Source organism: Diadema setosum (assembly GCA_033980235.1). NCBI lineage: Eukaryota > Metazoa > Echinodermata > Echinoidea > Diadematoida > Diadematidae > Diadema > Diadema setosum. The sequence continues at coordinate 1,961,039 of CM067061.1, read as the reverse complement.
AATTTGTCCGCGACGTCGCTCCAAACAAGAAAATATGTTATTCATTGATTTTAATCAATAAAACACCAAAATAATCATGCTTTTATGAAATTTGCCAGTAAGCACAGTTTGCATTGAAATTGTACACGAATTAACGTTTTTGAGCAATTTTTGGTCTGACATGCATGTACATATTTATGCGTAACTTCGGAACCGCGCGCCCGGGCGTCGCAAATTTGGTGTCAAAAGATGCGGGAGACTCGAAAGAAAAAAGTCATGAAACGTCGCGGCGATAGCTTTTTGCGATTGCGATACATAGCGCGGAACGTCGAGGGGGGGGCCTCGGAGGCCCCCCCCCGGCCTAGTTAGGGTTAAGTACTTCACATCACTTAACATTAAGTATCTTTTAAAGACGTTAATCCTTGAAGCATTGGAGAAACAGGCATAGCACCCTTCAACATTTTTTTTTTTTTTAATGGAAGTAAGAACATGCAAATATAGAATAATCTCTAACAACCTGCAATACATTGCAAACTGGATAGGGATTTTTTTTCCCTTAATGTAGTAACTGTATTGCAGCAATGGACATATAACAAGAAAATTTTTATCTCATTTTTTTAATTTAATGGATGAGTTTGCAGTTCCAGAGGGGAAAAAATAAAACTTGCATTTGAATTGGAGAAATAAAATCCCGTAACAAAAAGGCATTCTTTGGCAAGAATGTAGAGTTACAGTTCAAAGAATTTCATGAATTGTATAAACACCTGTCTCAAAGCATAAAACCAGGCCAGTGATATCTATCTCTTCACTACTCATATGAGAGGAATCTAATCACACATCATAATCTGTGTATGTGGTCACACTTTCATACAGCAAGTTTTAAAATATCTGTGCAGCACAATCTAATAAAACTAATAATATGTAAATACTGATACATATGAATATGGCAAAGGATTGTCTTCTACATGTCATTCTGATACACTTGCACATCTTCTGAGTACCAGCCTCTTCCCCCCCCCCCCCCCCCCCCAATTCAATGATGCTGAGCTGGTTAAGATAACATGGAAAAGACTAAGGGTGTTACTTTCTTACCATAACCACCACCGCCGCCACCACTGCCATAGCTACCACCCATTCCACTATCTCGATAGCTTCCACCTCCGCCGCCCCCTTGGCCACCAAAGCCACCTGTTGATACAAGAAAGATTGACACTTTTCACAACTTTATTCTTTCGCCCTAAGATGTTGTGCAGGTTACTGAAGACTTATAAATATTTAAATGTGAAATAGAAAGTTGATACATGAATGATACTTGGCTTGTCAAGAAGCCAAATTCACTGATTTACACAGAATATAGAACATGATTTAATTTCATCCTAATCAATTCATTCACTACTTAAAACTGATGTCATCTTTACACAGTTTGCTACAAACCAGAACTAGCAACCTGCAGACAGATTCAATTAATGCCTCTGGCGACACTTTCTGGCAGAGGCATAATAATTGCAGAGACTGAACACAGAGCGTCTTACACTTTTACGGGCTTCGTTTATGTAAAATCCTTCCTGAATGAAACACACTCATTCATTTGAGTTATGTGCATATAGCCATAAAACAGACATAAAGATTTTTCAGGTTTTCAATTTTATACAACTGTATGACAGAGTTGACATTACAGAACATTTGTGATACCACTCTGTGATGGTGATACTCACCATAACCTCCACCACCACCACCGCTGCTGCCCCTGGAGCCATAGCCCCGCCCTCCACTCTCCTCGGAGTGGAGGAAGAGCTCAATGTAGCGACTGCCGATGTTGTTCCTGTCCTTCTTCATGGCTGCCTTGGCCTCCTCGTGACTGCGGAAGTCCACGTCGGCGAAGCCGTTCCGCTTGCCATTCAGTTCATGGATCATTATGTTGCATGGCATGGCACTGCCATGGAAGAACTGAACAGGTGTAATAAAAAGATAACTTTGTCTCAATTGAGTACATTGGTAATGAGATGTACAGTATGAAACATGATAAAAATGCAACATTTCATGAAATAAGTTGCACAAATTGAGCACTAAGGATTTTCAATAATTATCATCCTATCCCACAGCCTACTAAAGTCAACTTAAATTTCAATCAAATAATATTTTCTTTCTTATTTGAAATTAATTTTCTAAGTATATTCTAATACATTAATTCTAAAAACATTATTCTAATACAGTTCAATTTCAATTTCAATTTCAATTTTATTTCCATTTCCATTGAATAAACAGAAAAAAATATATAATACAGACAATCAATTATGTCACTAAAAGATTGTAGTCTGTAACTATTTTAACAATTTTCACTCTAAAATCATATTCCTGGAAGGCTCAGTGCACTTACTTCTTTGATATCTTGCTCAGTGACACTGAATGGCAGTCCTCTCATATGAATGGAATGACCAGTCATGGACACATAGTCCCCACTCCCTCCCATGTCACCTCCTCTTCCTCCACCTCCACCTCCTCCTCCTCCAAATCCACGTCGGAAGTCACCTTGAGGTATCAAGAAGATGTCAGTGCCATGGTTACCGATATGTGGACCTCTCTTGGCGTTTTATGTAGATGCATGACAGAAATTTGTACGCTACACTTGGCTTCAAATCTACATGAATTCTATGCAAGATGTGTAAGATGGAAAGCTCTATAAAGAAATTAATACCCATAAGAGTTTCTCCTGAACACTACAATGCCAATAAAATGCATATAGCCACTACCTCATCCCAACTGCACTACCATTAGCATTTTGATGTCTTCAGTTACACAAATCTCCTTCATCATGTCAGGTTTTAATTACAACCATGGTGACATCAAACGGAAACTCTGCGACCATTTTGAGGATTGATTTATCCGAAGCAATTGATGCAGGTTACATACATGTATTTTACATGTTTAGAGTAAAAAGATGAAACTGTTGGTTTGCACATGGAAATCTTTCTTGATACAAGAGACTGTGAGTACATACAGGTTCTACATTGTATATTAGGCTGTTATGTAAATAGAAGTAGTCTACCTACAAGTAAGCATGTAAAGTATCATTACCAAATCAATATAAATGATGCAGATACAGGATGGATGTCTCTATGTGAATTGAGAACAAGGAATTGAACAGGAAAAACTAAGAGAAACCTCTTCACTCTAAGACAAGCCCTAACTAATTTGGGATTCTTCTCTGAAGTAAAAGTCATAATTTCTGGGCAAATAAACTCACTGTTTGATTTATAACTCAATGCAGCAATTCTATTACACTGCCCCAGGTTACCTTCTCTACAATATTTTATTTTCCTTGGACTAAATTCCTTATTCACTTCTATAAGACAACAGAGTGGATACAATGTACTATACACAGTACATATATATTTCTCTCTTATTTTTTTTTTTTGGGGGGGGGGAAGGGGAGGGGGAGAAGGGGGAGGAGGGGGGAGGAGGGGGAGGAGAGGGAGGAGGGGGAGGGAAGGGGGACACTGCAGATATGTATCCATACATGGACATTGTGAATTATTCTAAAGGGAAGTCTAAAGATAAATATATGCAAGGCCAGAATAAAAGAAAAAAGTGAAGAATTAACGAAAAGAAATGCTATTTTAAGATCAATTTGCTTGGAGGAATCTCTGGCTTGGCTTATGAAGAAAGAGACCAAATTTACTTATGATGATATTGTCTGTAATTTTCTCCCCTGAATCTGTAAAACATATCAAGCTTGTGCAGCTATATCAGTTGCCACCTTTCTGATACACATACAATTAAAAAAAAATACATCCAAAAATAAATGCATGATATATAGGGGTAAGAAGTCTCATTCACATACTAATTTTTTTTTTAAATATCTTACCCCTCCCTTGAGAAAACAGTGGCTGTGGTCCACCGCCACCTCCACCACCACCACCCCATCCTCCTCTTCCTCCTCCTCCGCCTCCTCCTCCTCCTCCACCTCCTCGACTGCCCCGCCCACTGCTACCTCCAAATCCTCCACCACTGCCAAAGCCTCCGCCACCTCCTCCCCCGCTATTGAAACCACCACCAAAGCCATAGTTGAAGTCATCATCATAGCCATAGCCTAATTTGGTAAGGACAAGAAATTCATATTGTCAAAGCTTTGTCATAGAAGCAATATCGCTACGCTCATACTTTTATAACTCATTTTCATCATTATACACCAATATTAGTGCAGTGATGAAGACATTTGTTTTATCTTTTCTAATTGATTCCATACAGAAAATATCCTACCAGCAAATAGATGGCCCTGGTAGCAGGCACTGTGTTTCTTGGATATAGATGAAATCACATATCAAGCAGGGTAACTTCATTTTACTTCCAATACAATGAAATCAGAAGAGAATGATCTAAAGACTTCTACAAAACAGAGAAAGATAACTGATATAAAGGTTAGATTCATGTTAATAATCTGTTTTCTTTATCGTTGTCGTAGAAACACGAAGCTTACCTCCATAGCCGCCTCCTCCTCCTCCGCCTCTGCCGCCTCCGCCTCCACCTCCATACCTCCTCTCAAAACCAGAGTTTCGCATGCGGCCTCGAGAGAAGCCGCCCCCGGGTCCTCCACCGGAGTACCTGTCATACGGGCCTGGTCGATTCATGCCAGGCCTCGATCGGCCTGGATTAGACAACCTTTTCACCTCATCTTGGTTGCTCTTGAACACCTCAATGTACCTGGTGAACAAAATGAAGAGGACAAGTGGTATCAAAATGGAGTTATGGCCTCACCCTATCTATAGTGGCCTCATCATACTTCCAAAGCCATGCCACTGTATTAATTTACCCCATACAAACACTTTTGTCCCTTATCTACCCTCTCAGCCAAAAATGAAAATGCAAAATAAAAAAAAGAACAATCACACTAAGTAAAATAAAACAAGAAAAATAATCCATCCAAATGATGATGCTGAAAAAAAAAAAGTACCCCAATTAAAATTTTGCTCTCGCTTGACAGGTGATTATAGACTATTTCAAATGTTCCATTGTTGTTCGATGTGAAGATTTTTTTTTCTATATTTATTAATCTATTTATTTTTCTTTAATATCGGTACATTTTCTGTTGCTTCCAAGGGGCAAATAATCACCACATGGAAACCTCTATAAGTCAACACTGTTGTATCTTAGATTACTAACTTATATTCTTAGTGTAGTACTTAAAAAAATGCGCAAAATTTATAATGCAGTAAAACATATTGAAAAACATGAAAAAGCAAAGGTAATATCAGTAACATTCATCATAATATTCTAAAAGTCCAGCTACTTGTAGTTAAGTGCATTTTGTTTTGTTTTTCTTAGGTAGGGATAAGGAATTCCCATGGTATCATTTCAGTGGTCTGTACACATTTAAAAAAAGGGTGGAAGTGGTGGCATCATGTTTTCATCAAAACATAAAATCACCCAATATTGCTTGAAAAAGATTTGCCTCTAAACCTACGGAAGCCAAATTCAAAACTTAGTAATAATAATCATAATAATAATAAAAAATTACTTTTCTACATGAAATACCACACACCCATTTACCCAAATCATCCACGTTTCAAATATGTCTGTTTAAAAATTGTAATATCTAAGGGAGATAACTAGATTCAAAAGAAACAGACATAAGGAAACTAAATTTGGCTATTTCTCCGTCCCACGTGTATTTCTGCAGCCCTTTGGCATCTGTGTTCTATACGTACATGGAGATTATGTTTTAGGCTATAGACTAGATTTTAAAGGGAAGAGATGGCAAGAGGATAGAAACCTCCCAGCTTTCATGACACACATCTAACAACATCTATGAACCAGCCATACCATATCACCAGTGCTCTATTCCCACCTGTGACCCATATGTGACTTGTGTTTCAATAAAGCCTTTTCTGCAATATCCTTTGAGGCAAACTGCACAAAGGCCTCTCCCGTCATGCGGCCATCGTAGTCAGTTGGCAGCGTAATCCCATTCGCTTGTATCGTCAACCCTTCACCGCACAATCATCCCGCCAAAAAACACCAACCCCGCGGTTCGTTGCCGCCGACGCCATCGTCCCGGTCGGTTTCGGAGAGAGAGGGGGAGGAAGGAGGAGCCCCAGATGTGTGCGGTTCGAGAACCGTTCCCATTAGAGTAGCCCGACCCAATCGGGATTTCGCGCAAGAGGTGCGTGTGCGTGGGGGAGAGTGGTCGCCCAGGCACCACCAACCCAAGTAAAATGGGGGCAAGAGGGAGAAGAAGGCACAAGGAATGGACATACACTGGTCAATATCAAATCAGCGGCGGAGGACAAAATGGTATTGACATCTTCAACAACTTATCACAGGTAATCTAGCACATGGCACTGCCTTGCATATGCCAGAGTCCATTTACACGGGTACTCTAGTTCAAAAAGACTCAATTCTGTATGCAAACCCAGTTCTCATTAATGGACTAAATAAGCCAATTCATCTTACAAAAATGCTTCTCTCTTTCAGGCCGATTTAATAAGGGCTTCATTTCTTACACGTTTATACGGGTGTTGCTAAATTATGTTTTTGGTTGTGTTTTTTATTTTCATTCTAGTTTATTACTTTCTTAGGGGAAGGGGCCTGTCACTGATGTTCTATACAGTAGGGTGGGGATAAAACTTGGTGTTTTCTTTCCATCAGTTTAAAACTTTAATCTTCAATGTATCAACAACACTTAAGAATTTCCTTGGTGATTTACTTGTCTTCTTGACAAGATATCAACACTAAAACTTTAATCTTCAATGTATCAACAACACTTAAGAATTTCCTTGGTGATTTACTTGTCTTCTTGACAAGATATCAACACTAATTTTATCTCTCTACTCTTCTTATCTGCGGACAATTGGGTAGTTGAAAATGAAATTGGAGGTCATACTAAAGGAGAAAAAAAAATGCATCAAAAACATGCTTGGAATACAACTTTTCCTTTGAAGATAACTGCAATTGATAGGGTTCCTTCCACAGTTGAATATACTCTGTAAATCCTGAGAACTCTTATTTCATTTGAAGATTTCTCTTGATTTTGTCAATCATGGATCTACTTCTGTTATTCTAAGTAAAGGGTACACTGCTTCTATTCATGTATTTGTTCAATGTTATTTTAGCTCCTTTTGGACACTATGACCAGTAGTACCCTGAGAGTTTATCTCAAAAAATATGACAAAGAGATGCCCAAATTACATCATATGTGCCATCTAAACATCACTCATAACACTCATTTCCACATTTTTGCTCATGCATCTGGTACAGCTGGCTGAAAATGTGTTTCAACACAGATGTAAAATATCAACCCAACTTGCTCGTTGTACCGCATGCAGCAAACCCCCAAATCTTTTTATTGGTTTCCCAATGCAGGTCCTAAATTTTCAACAATCAATCATTTAAACTCATAATCATTACATTCACTACCTGAAGAACACACAACACAGTTGGCAGTCACTGCTTATGTCACAAATAGAAGTCAATGATATTCAATTTGGAGAACATACAATTGCCCCGTCGAAAGGTTTCCCAAAAAATTTCAAGCAAATGATGGTGTTTATATTACCACAGTTTTGATGAATATCTCAATGATAGATTTTTAAACACACTTGACCTATCTTACTAAATATAATCTGTAATAATCATCCCATATTGATAACATCATATGTGACCCCAAATAATACAAATTACTCTTTTCACGGAAATACCCAGAAAAAAATATTTATTTCTATTCCACACAGGGTACATTTCTGGGAGAAAATTAAGAATGAATTTTGTGAATCCTTTTCTTTACTATATACCTATTATCTTCCCAGCCTTTTTGGTGGATATGTTTATGCATTAACTTGTATGCATGTTACCATACATGCTGAACATACCGCTGAAGAATTGCGCAATCTCCTCCTTCGAGCAGCTGAAGGGAAGACCCCTAAGCTTGACCAAGCCATCATTGTCAGTCCCAGAACTTCGATTGGTAACCCACTCCATCTCACTCCTCTTGGATTTGAAGACTGCACAAAGAACAGATTGGTGTGTGTTTGTATACATAATAGTTAAGAGTTATAAGATAACACAAATATTTCATCTTCTCTTTTCTTTTTTTAAGTGATTTTTTTTAAAGTGATTTTCTTAAAAATCTTAGATTTGGACTGGTAGGATTTTAATACTTTGCTATTTTCATCAGAGATGATAAATGCGCATTTCATACTACTTTAACTTCACGCTCATCAAAGATAAGTCACATGACAGGGTTTACTTTGCAAACAACATGCTATGCCACCAGACTGGAGAATGTCAATCACCATTCATGACTTTTCCAACTTCATTACTAAACTCACCTTCCACGTATCTCTTCTGCAGGTATTTTTTGTCCTTCTTCATGGCCTCTTCAAGGTCCTCTTCTGATTCAAACTCCACGAAACATTCCCCAGAGGGTCTACCACCGCTGACATATGTGAATTTCACCCCACTCGTCCCGCCGAGTATGTTGCAATCTTGAGGAAGAATGAGAGCAAAGCAAAGAATAATATCTACAGTCACAAAAAACGGTGGGAGGAAATGGCAATCAAATTCACAAATCAATCGATAGCAATAATTGTGATGAATGTTTATTCTATTTTTCTTTTTGGATCTTCAATATGCCTTTCCATACACAACTTTAAAGTGTATAAATGTACTTTTGAAACTGTGTACTATTTCAGGGCTTCTTCTGCTGAAAATGCTAGAAATCAAGTTCACTCGAACACTGCAAGGAAATGAAGTGTAGAACACAAAAAGGTGTAGCAAACAGAGGTATAGGCATCACACAAAGCTTGGGCTGCATTCAAGTGCTCAAAAGCAAACTAAAGAGAACCAATCCAATGTGTACCGTACTGTAACATACCAGATTTGGAGCATGCGAGCACTCTGTAAAGAAAGCATACTTCATGCCTTTGGATCACATCAGGAAATGGTCCCCTTTCGGCTCGCTATAGTAAGGTATGGGGTACACTTTAGAAGCATTCAAGGGCTTTACTGGTGTGGGTATGGTGCAGTATAATCTGCTTTGGGGGAGCACTCAAACGCATCCTTGAATTGTTTTCACCGACATCTGGGTCAGGATTTTCTTTTTCATTTTTTTGTTTTTTCATGAAAGTACCATGGTGGTGGACATGAGATTCGAGAATACATTGTAGCTACACTCACCTCCAAAAAAATTGACAACTTCTTCCGCTGTGGTAGACCATGGCAAGCCTCTGGCTCTGACAACGTATCCATCATCATCTGACATGGTGGATGATTGATAGAAGTCTTGAACTCTAATAAAGGAGTGATTCTACCAGTAGACGCTCCCCTGGGCCTGCTCAGATGCCCTGCATGTATGATGGGGGAAAACAAAGCATGAAAATAGAGGGTTCATGTACATTGTACAGACATGTGCTCACCAATTAAATGAATGACAAAGTGCCATTATTCTGTTAAATCTAATCAGACTCTGGAACATCAGCTAGTGTCAAAACATTAGAATTTAGATCATGTTATAGTTTTATACACACAGCAGTCACAAATATGCAATAAAGAAGCAACCACTCATACATTTGATGGCAGTACATGAAGGCAACAGCCACACACACGTCTTTACCACCCAGCCACACACATGTGGTTGTATCCATACAATGTACATAGCCTGCGTCACTGGATACAGTCACACATGTGTGAACAACTGTAGACCCTATGTAAATGTATCCATTTGCATGTATCAGTAGTTAGCAAGAGTGACCGCTGAAAATTCCATTTCTACTGGGGGGTGTTTCATCAACGCTTGTCAGCGCTGACCAATTTCAGCAAAATCCTTCGTTTTGATTGGCTGAGATGCTCTGGTCACTGACTGTTACTATGGTGATTCAAGTTGTCAGCGCCGACAAACGTTGATGAAACACCCCCCCCCCCCCCCCCTGGACTTGAATCTCACTAAGATGCAAATATTCGTGGCTGCTGGATATTAGAGTGAATTTGTGCATGTTTGGAGATCAATTGACAAACAGGTGCGAAAGTAAATACAGTCACTAGCATGACTAGTGCCCAAGATGTGAGATGGATAAGCCGCTTTAAGTGAACAGAGGAGCTCATAACCACCTGAGCATTTTCCTCCGCCCCACCAAGGCCGGAGGGCCTCATGAGCACCTCGGTCATGCTCAATTTACTCACACTCCTCGCACTATCCAGCCATTTTGGGCAATGGCCAATGCCATGGATCTAAAGCCAAAACATAGTTCTGGTAAGCCTGCAAAAAATTGTCAAATTTCACCCCAAAATGTAGACTTTCTACACATATGCCTTAAAATGTGTGGAATAAAGCTGTAATGGCAAGATATTTGTTGGGTACCTCGGTACCGGTAACGAAGAAAATGCAATGTTTGCATCTCAGAACTTCCCTGATCGGGGTCAGGCTAACTCGGGGACAACTCGACCTCATTTTGATGGTGGGGCCAAGTTGTCCCTCTGGATTAGACAGTGTTGTACTGGGTCTGGGAGCACTTCTCGTTTCGGCTGGTCACAGTTATGGGTCGAGTTGAAACAATATGCGCATCAAAGAAGAACCTCATTGACGCGCATGCAAAATTAATGTACACCTATCAAGCGCCTAGATGTATAATGGCAATCACAAACTGCGTATAAATTGTTAGAAATAGGGCCAAGCTGTCCCTGGCCTGAGAACGAGTTGACCTGGATCCTTTCTGGAATAAAAGTCAGTAGATTCTAGACTCTTAGTCTTAACATTAGTCTTACCGGTACTCTTAGTAGGCCTATAGTATACTATAGATTAAAGCCAAAACATAGTTCTGGTACGCCTGCAAAAGTTGTCAAATTTCGCCCCCAAATGTGAACATATACCCAGGAAATGTGCGGAATAACGCTGTAATAACAAGATATTCGATGGGTGTTGACAAAAATGCGAAATATTAAAGATAATATAAAGTTTTGGTATTACCTCAAAAGTTTCCCTGAATTTCCTTGTCTTAGTTTGTGTTTCAGGTTAAAGTACCTTTCATATAACTAACACTGTGAGACTTACTCGCCCCAAAGTGCTCTCATGTCTTAGTAATCATGCAATAATGGTTTCGTACCAGAGCCGCCGCATACGGCGGCGGCGAGGTAGTACACGTATTGTGCGAATATCACTGCGACCAGCAGCATGCAGCCCCATACGCATACTGTGTAGCTAACTGCGACCAGCAGCCCCATACGCATAGCTAAATGGGGCTTCGCATTGTAGCTTACAGGATCATGACAGATTTAGTATCGCGGGTAAATATCAACTTAAAATCCAAAAATTTCTTCAATTTAAAGACTTACCAGTTAAGTTGAAGTATCGAAAACAGGCTTTGGGCAACGTTTGGTTTTGCCAATAGTCCCTTTCTGTTCGAATTGATGACTGAATGTGACTCGGTCGAGAGGACCTTGGGAGAGCTACGTACACTGAATTGACGGCCAGCGCATGCGCACACAAACATCTTATCCGTTCATGGATTTGAAATATGTTCGCATGTGATGTGTGCGTATGCGCTGGCCGTAGTAATCAGTGTATGTAGCTCTCCCACGGTCCTCTCGACAGAGTCACATTCAGTCATCAATTCGAACAGAAAGGGACTATTGGCAGAACCAAACGTTGCCCGAAGCCTGTTTTCAAGACTTCAACTTAATTGGCAAGTCTTCAAATTAAAGAATTTTGTGGATTTTAAGTTGATATTTGCCCGAGATACTAAATCTGTCGTGATCCTGGATGCTACAATGCGAAGCCCCATTACGCTATGCGTATGGGGCTGCTGGTCGCAGTTAATTGCATGATTACTAAGAAATGAGAGCACTTTGGGGCGAGTAAGTCTCACAGTGTTAGTTATATGATAGATACTTTAACCTGAAACACGGAAATTCAGGGAAACTTTTGACGTACCAAAACTTTTTATTATCTTAAACCAAAAAAGGTTCAGTTTCAGAACTTACCCGAACGGGGTCAGGCTAAACTCGGACTCGGGGATAACTCGTCCTCGCTTTTTGACGGCGGGCCGAGTTGTATTGGTTGTCCCTCTGGATTGTACAGTGTTGTACTATGGGAGCAGCCTTTATAAACTAGCCCTTCGCGTTCTGGCTACTCGCAGTAATGCCTGGTCCGAGTCGTTACAACGCGCACATCAAAAAACCTCTTTGGCGTGCATGCAAAATTAGTGTGCGCCTATCAAGCACCTCTAAAAACAATCAAAGACGCTTGATAAACAACAACAAAAACTTCAAAGACAGCGCGTCTCAGCAACTCAGGTGATGTGCGTATAGACTAGGCTCGAGGACCACGCGCTGTCCATTTGTTTTGTACAGGATTAGCATGCACTTTCCTGTCTGTTCAGTTAGGCCTCGTTTGGTATTATACAGTAGAATATGGCGATCATGAACTGCGTGTAAATTGTCTGAAATAGGGTCGAGTTTTCCCCAAGACCAAGTTAGTCTGGATCCTTCTGGAATAAAGGTTGGTTTTCCAACTTTTATTATTTTTCTCAAAATACTCCAAAACGACTCATCATCCCGGCAAATCGCGTCAGCCAGGTAAGTTTCTTTGTAGACTCTTTCGAAATATTGCAAGCAAATATGTTGAAATGGTGCCAGACGGGTTCTCAAACCCTTACCAAAACTACATGTATGTTTTCACTTTAAATTTAACGTTATAGGATAGGGGCCTACCGACTTTTACTTTTTTGATCTCAACCTCAATTATCAATCTTGTCATAAATACTCCAAAACAACTCATCATTGATCATCCCGGCAAATTGCGTCAGCCAGGTAAGTTTCTTGGTAGACTCTAAATCTTTCGATACATTACAAGCAAATATGAAATTGTGCCAGGACGGGTTCTCAAACAAGTGAAAACAATGTTTTGGTAAGGGTTTGAGAATCCGTCTGGCACCATTTCATAATTTGCTTGCAATATAGGCCTAGGATATCGAAAGAGTCTACAAAGAAACTTACCTGGCTGACACGATTTGCCGGGATGATGAGTCGTTTTGGAGTATTTTGAGAAAAATAATAAAAGTCAGAAAACCAACTTTTATGTTTATTCCAGAAGGATCCAGACTAAAACAACTCGGTCTCGGGGAAAACTTGCCCTTACTGTGAAAGTGGATATTTTCGCGCGACTAATTTTTTGCGCTAGGCCGGGTCAGAAGAGTTTCGCGTGTTTTTAATTCCGCGGAATCAAGACATCACGCACAGGAACGTATGACAAGCAAAAATATTTGCGTGTTTTTATTTTCGCGCTAGTTTCTGGTTGCGCGAAATGCGCGAAAATTTCAACAACGCAAAAATTTCCACTTTTACAGTATTTCAGACAATTTACACGCAGTTCGTGATCGCCATATTGTACTCTACTACCCAATACCAAACGAGGCCTAACTGAACAGACAGGAAAGTGCGTGCTAATCCTACACAAAACAAATGGACAGGGCGCAGTCCTCAAGCATATACGCACATCACCTCAGTTGCTGAGACGCGCTGTCATTAAAGTTTTTGTTGTAGTTTATCAACATGATCAAGCGTCTTTGATTGTTTTTAGAGGTGCTTGATCATAGATAGGCGCACACTAGCTACACGCAGCCGCTGTAGCGACAGCGGCTGCACCTCTATTCCTTTGCAGACGTTGTCATTTTTCAGTGTGGTTGTGCGACTCCTTCATGAATATCTTTATTAATCATGGAAAACTAAAATACAAGGAATTATCGTAATCTATGATAATCATTTAATAATCCGTATGCGATTTTTTGTTTAATTACGTCAAAAACTCACTGAAATCTGTGGCTGAAATCAGGTCTGTAAACGTCCTTATTGCTTCACTCCTCATCTGCGTGTTATTTGAATGGCATTCACTCTCGTATACTACAACGTACAACGTAGGTAGTCGGAGAGGCGCCCTCTAGCTAGCTCTCCGACTACCTACGTTGTACGTTGTAGTACGTGTATACGAGAGTGGATGCCATTCAAATAACACGCAGATGAGGAGTGAAGCAATAAGGACGTTTACAGACCTGATTTCAGCCACATATTTCGGTGAGTTTTTGACGTAATTAAACAAAAAATCGCATACCGATTATTGAATGATTATCATAGATTACGATAATTCCTTGTATTTTAGTTTTCCACGATTAATAAAGATATTCATGTAGGAGTTGAACAACCACACTGAAAAATCACAACGTCTGCGAAGGAATAGTGTCTAGAGAGGTGCAGCCGCGTCGCTTTGCGACAGCGGCTGCGTGCAGTTAGGCGCACACTAATTCATTTTGCATGCGCGCCAAAGAGGTTTTTTGATGTGCGTGTTGTAACAACTTGGACCATTACTGCAAGTAGCCAGAACGCGAAGTGCTATACAAGCCGCTCCCTAGCCCGACCAGACACTGTTACGCTATGCGAAAACAGCGTCTGACGAGCACGGCATGCAGCCTCGAAGTGAGGAACCTCAACACAGCTACAAAACTTAGGAACATGTATACTTTTCTCCTTTAAACAGAATACTTTACTCACGTTAAATGCATGTTTCTATTATAGAAGAATAGTTCGCCACACTGGGTCCATGGAGACCACTTGCGATAAGTCCGTGGAACAAATAAATGACACTTTCTGGCGCAATTCCTGACCGTCGGGCTTCGTCGTTGCAGAATTCAAAATGGCGCCTTGACTTATGCGCATGCGTGACCGGATGTGCTCCAGAGCGAGCGCGTGTGCGTTGAAAGTGTCGAACAAACCTTGGCGTCTGCTACACAATAACCGTGGTATGGAGCTCAATGTTCCCGCCCGACCAGACGCCAGCCGCCGCCAAGCCCAGTACAGTTTATAGCTGTATACTAGTAACCGTGCGTACGCTGCTGGAGTGTAGCAGCACGGTCGACAGCGCGACCTTTTGAAAGGGCATTCACATCACGTGACCACCCGATATCTAAACTTGGCCTGGCGTGAAAGATTGTGTACCGTGTGGACATGCTGGATATGATGATCAATTTCGGTAAGTTTCATTGCGTACATTTGAATACTAATATCATCAGATGTAGAGTAAATATTGAAGAGTATACTCGATGAGTTTGAGGTGACAAAAATGATCGTAAGTATCAAAAGTCAAAGCTATCGTGATACGATTACGTCGCTCTCCTAGTGGTTGGTGGTCGTGCGAGTACAGCCCTGTCGCGACGTACCATGTACACAGCGACTGGGCTGTGTATAGTTAGCCGCTCCCATAGTACAACACTGTACAATCCAGAGGGACAACCAAGACAACTCAGCCCGCCGTCAAAGCGAGGCCGAGTTATCCCCGAGGCCGAGTTTAGCCTGACCCCGTTCGGGTATTAGTTCCGAGACTGAACCTTTATGGTTAATATTTCGCATCTTCGTCGTTACCCATCGAATATCTTGTTATTACAGCGTTATTCGGCATGCCCACTTGCTAGGCATACGTTCACATTTGGGAGCGAAATTTGGCAACTTTTGCAGCCCCCTTACCAAAACTTTGTTTTCACTCCTCCAGCCCGAAGGGCCTAACGTTAAATTTACACACCCCACGCGCTCGCGCTTGGCTGCATGTTAGTCTAAACACTCGTCTAGTAACAAATGAGTAATGTTCAGTAAAACACGCGTAATGACTGCATAGCATAGGGCCTAATCAAGCCCAGGCCCATTCCTGGATCTTATCTGAGGAATGGGAATCATTTTGCCGAATTTTACTCACAGTGTACTACACTGCAGAAGCCCAGAATAATGTTCAATGTTCGTCCTTCTGTTTGGTCCACAGCAAGCTAGCATGGACAGCAAAATCCCCCACCGCACGGCAGAGCTAGAGGCCTGTGTATGTACCGTACGACAGTCAATCAGTACATGTACATGTACTGCTACTAGCTACACAAACGCGCCGCGGCGAAATAAACCGAACCCTTGGCCATGATCGGTAAAGCGTTCGGGAATTTACGGAAGTTGAAAATGAACACCTATATTTGCGCGGGTTTTCACAAATCAAAAATAATATACCAAATATTAGCTATAAATTCTTTAAAAGTAAAATAGTATGTACTGAAATAAAACCATGAATAAAATTTTAAATCTATGGTATTTTAATTACAAATTTTTCTCTTACTTTTATGTTCAACAGCAAAAATGAGGTAAGTTTTCTGTTCCGCTTTTATATTGAAAAGTGGCACCCCTTGATTTAGTATTCCACAATGGAGCGACCCAATGGAGCTCGGGCGTCTGAAACTGACTGAAATATACGGGTATATTTTTTATAATCACGTCACCATTGCCTATCCTACAGATTGACAAATCAATAGAAAACGGATTTGCTGTTATCATGTAACGCATCAAATTAATAGGGCCTAGGCCTAACATGTCTGATTCCAATATTCAAGGTGGCAATAAACTCAGAAATTTGTTCGATATGAATTAACTTTGGATGATCTAACACACATGCATGGTAGCTAAGGGGAACAATAATTCTTTGAATACTTGAGGAAATAATAAAGGAGAACTCCGGTTGATTTTCAGACTTTTACATCCCTAAACAACTGTAAATTAGTTATACTGAGTACAGAGTTTCAGAATTTATTTTGATCTTTTTTGAATATTTTCAAAATCTGTAAAAATTACAATGAACAAGGATATGATGACATAGCAGCCTCACCATTTATAAGAATGCATGAGTTGGGGCCACATGTATTGAGCAGAACAAAAGAAGAAGGCATGCATAGGCCTAAGATTCTATGGCACCAACAAGCAAGCTGTATTTAGATTGCACTGACATTTCTGAAATATGTGAGTCTCCTATGTCATCAACATTGTTCAGTGTGATTTGTTTAAGATTTGTAAGAGTATTGGTTTCTCTGCTCAAGGACCACAATAAATTCCACAAATCTATAGTGTACAGAGCACTCCCGCCCTTGCTATATAAATGTTATACATGACGTGAAATTATAAAAATCGTCTGGAATGCCCCTTAAAGAGGAAACCCACTCAAAAATAGATAAACTCCAAAAGAAAGAAAAAATATTCATAACATAAAAATGACAAAAATCAGATATAAGGGAGGCGTCATGACACTTTATTGTAAGTCACTGAGTTCTTCAAGTTCTGGTCTCTTTTCTTTTCTTTTTTTCTTTTTTTTTTTTGAAAGTTTACCAGTTCTTATGAATATTCTTAAATGAGCTAGTTGATGATGTCATGCCCTTACATTTTTTTTTTTTTTTTTTTAATGGAGGCCCAGTATGAAATAGACCTACAGGTTTAAGTATATTCCCATAATTCAGACTGAGGTAATATTTTTGTATAAAAGGTAGTTGTTTTGTTTTGTTTTTTATTTGGGGGCTTTAAGTCAAGATTTACTATATTATCTGGAAAGAAATAGGCCCATACATTATATCATAAATACATGAACAACCCCACAGATAGGAAAACTTCGCTGCTCTCTGAGGCCTACTATGGTTTCACTATGATCTTCTATTCATCAACAAAAGAGCGGACATCAACTAAGCCGTTTTGATATATTACGGAAGGATATGAAAGGACATGGTGTATAATACATGATATTTTGAATAAAGTTAGGGACAAGTGTAATATTTACATCTTATAGATTCAAGTCAGAAGTAGATGCATTCCTGTCAAAGAAGTACAACAAATTCACATTCTCCGCAGAGTAATCATCTCAAATAGTAGCAGTCATTACTGTAATAAAAAGACGAGGCGTTTTGATATCAGTGGAAACGTGCTGAAAGTGGAGGGTATTATGACAAGACTACTGTCTTTCCAGAAGCCCGACAAGATAGGTGAAAGACAGGTGAATAAAAAAAACACAACGATAAGGATGTATCTGATCCTCTTGAGAGATTTGTGTGATATACTTCAGGTTTATTGGGTCCGATATAGTAGATAAGATAAGAATACATCCGGTAGATTTAATAATGATAATAGAGAGACTCTTAGAGAGACTCTTATAAAGCGCTCATTCTACCTAAAAAGATACTTATGGCGCTGTAGAAAAGAGTACATAATGTATCACGTTATACAACAGAGTATAAGAACAATAAACAAACAATACGTATATATATACACATAATCATACATACAGGTAAACAGTTGTCACTTTAAATTGAAAAGATATGTCTTGTGGTTCTTATAAATGATAATTCATGTTTTAGAAAGTCCACAAAAATTTATACATTAATATATTATGTAAAGTGAGTTCTTTCACGACGAAACGGTCCTTCATCTGTTCATCGCTGATAAAAACGTGAACATGTTGTCCGTCCAGTTGTACAATATGTTCAGATCAAAGAGCGTACGCTCTTTGGTTCAGATCACTAAATTGGCAAGAAATCCGTTTGGACCATTCCAATTTTTAGTCGACGACTTCATCCCTCTGGAGAAGAAAGCCACGCTTTCGCTGCAAACAGCACATGCACACTGCATGCAGCTAGCATAATGACATGTGTGCACCGATCAGTGGCACCGACACGCAAAGTGCTACGATAGGGATAGGGGATCCGGGATAGCGCACACGTACAGGTGTGCATGCATGCTTCTGCACTGCTGATCGCGTGTGTCGTGTGGTGTGGATGGCTCCAGCGCTGGTGGGAAGAGACCTATAAAAGTATTCATTGGAAGGTGAAAATATTGTTTTTTAGTCTTCAATCTTTACCAGTTTACTTGTGTATCTCCCAGCGTCCACATTCATATATTTTAAATTAGTTTTGGTAGTTATGTGATTGCAGGAAAACCATGTTCGTGAGGCCCTATGTAGCTAGACTTTAACTGTGTTAGAGTGTTGAATTCTGATTTGTGAACCTCACTTCAGGGTGCGTGATCCGCAAGTGCAATGACGTGACGATGCGATGCATGATCATGATGATGCGACATTGTGAAGCTAAATTGAGTGATTCTTGATCTTGGTAGGCCGAGGTTAGATTCTATATAAAATTCGAGAGAAAGTAAGATGGCTGCTCTCTACTCTAGATGCATTTTGTATTGTCAAACAAAAGCTAAAAGGTTATTGCTATACGGGCCATGCTGTTGAGTGTTGGTAAATTACATGTGTGCAAATCTAACTAAATTTAATGTAGGGCCTACAATTATTAACTTGGTAGCCTACTTGAGTACTTCCACCAATTTTCCATGAATATTCACTGCATCTGATCAGTGCCTCTATCTTTTATGCCTCTCTCAATTGTCTATTCATATGTGTGAATAAAGCTCCTGACTTGAACTTTTTGCCTTCTGCACAGTACTTGTGTTGTGAGTTGTGTCTGTCTGGGCTTTCCTTGACCTTGCCTTCTAACAAACATTACTAGGATTAGGCCTGCTGTCTTGGTATTACTGTGAGACTGAGAGTTGCTGCGATGGAGTGTAAATTACATGTATTTCCCAGGAATAGTCTAGACAGATTACATGTAGTAGTACTCATGGTATGAGACGTAACCTTGACCAAAACTAGATTGGTCTGTATCTGGTCGTCAGGGAAATGTTCCGCTGAGACTGCGTCTGGCTTCACGGATCCCCTCCTTATACGGAGGAGAGCGATAACGTCAAAAAAATAAAAGACTCCTCCGGACAGACGGATCTTTCTGTCTACATGTAGTCCTAAATTAACCTAACTTAACTATGTATGTTACACAGCCCAGTCAGTCAGTCGCTACATAAATAGCGACAGGGCTGTACCGGAATGGCCCAGGACACAAAGAGAGCTAAGCGATCGCTTGACAATCGCTTTGAATTTTGATACATATGACATCATTTTTTGTCACTTCAAACTCATTAAATGTAATCTTCATTTATGACACTATGTACATACAGTAGCTATGTTATCGATATTGACATTTTACTTACACATTTCACAACTTACCGAAAAATAAGAGGGTTTATGCAGCATGTGCGAACAGTTCATCCGATAATTGGGAGTTCACGCGTTCGGACCATGCGTGCTGCAACCGAAGAGCGCACGCACGCAATACATTGTAGATCGCTGCATGCACTTCCAGCCACGCATGCGCATGCATAATTTGCATTTGCTGAGTGGTCAAAGCGCCATTTTGAATTCTGCAAATTCATTCTCTGTCTTGCTTGTGATGGATTTTATGAATTTTAAAAAGTGCCAGACAGTCAGTATTGCATTATGCACTTAAAATGTAATCTTTTTTTTCTGATTATCAGGTGAAATCACAAGGAAGCACGTCTGCTCTGTCTACATCCAATCACCACGTAATACTTAAGCCATAAAGAGTTGAATCAGGATCTGTCATGGAACAGGACGACGGCTTTGTGGTGAGGGCCAGAGGATTGCCCTGGTCAGCAACAACAGATGACATCACTTCATTTTTCAGTGGTCAGTCTCTCTCTTCCTTGTCAGCATTTTAACGTATTCAGTACACCTTTTTGCCCCATGTACTTACCTGCAAATGTACACTTTCAACCATTGTATCAGACCTTTCAGAAAGAGCAGTTTTGTTCTGTATTCATTTTAGCGCCATTAGTATTCATGGCATCACGTCACCTGGTTTGAATACAATTTAAGTGGCTCATGTTATGACTTGTGATTGTAGTTCATCATTATACAGGGACAATCGTATGCATGACTGCTACAAAAATTGGAGTTATTTGATCTCCAGAACTGATTCCAGGTAATGAGATTTGCGCTACAATTGTATATAAATAGATGATGTGACAAAAATCAGGAATTAGTCATGGAGATACCAGTATATCTTATGGAAAAAGGATGTTGTACACAGTACGCTGTGTACCAGGCAAACTACAATGTAGTTCTGAAAAAGAAGCCTCGTGATTATTATTGTGTATGCACAGGTTGATTGAATATTTAGATACTGAAGGAGTGTTCAACTGAAATAAATCAAATTCAATTGGTTGTCTGTAGTACACCTTTTTGTCCATGTTCGTTTTTCAAATCATCATTAAGATACATCATAAAACCACAGCTTCATATTTTATTTCACAACACAAAGCGTGGCTTAACTACATTTTTTTCCCCCTCAGCATTTTGAGTAATTCTGGAAGCTGAGAAATGACTGTCGGTATCGGATTTTCATTCACAGATTGCAAAATTGAGGGAGGATCCAGTGGCATCAAATTCACATACCTGCCAGGTGGAAGACCCACAGGAGAATGCTTCGTCCTTTTTCAGAGCAAAGAAGACGTGGAACAGGCCCTGAAGAAACACCACAACCACATTGGACATCGATACATTGAAGGTTGTTAGAGGGCTTGTGAGAGCCACATTGGAATTATGTGATGTCGATCCTTTTATTTGTATTGAATGATTAGAGCATGTTTAAGTCCAGTAAAAATGAAAGTTATCACACTGTAACTAGTGTAAGTTTGTTCTTGTGTGTGTTTAGCTATGTTTTGACCTCTTAACTGTCAACATGTTGATGTTGATGACAGCATGATATATAATATCATATGGACCACCTGAAGTGAATTAAATATGCTGTATTTAATGGTTTCTATTTTCCCATTGATGTCATGAAGCACAAACTGCTAGGAAAATGCCCTTACCACAAAGTAATCCACAAATAAAGAACATATTTCTGTTTTTGTTTTTTTGTTTTTTTGTTTTTTTAAAGTGCATGATGACTATTGTGAAATTTGATGCTGCAAGGAATATTCAGCAAATCAGGTCTTTCCCTTTCTATCATGTATGTCAATGATTAGAGTTTGTGATAAAAATATTCTGTCTGCACCAACTTTCTTACATGCACTATTCTATTATTTTTTTTTTTTTTTTTAGTTTCTAAATTTGATTTTTCTTTTTTCAATGAAAATTCCCCACCTTTGTGTGTGAATGATGAAGTTATTATTGTTATTCTGTACCCAGTCTTTCGCTCTAAGATGAGTGAGATGGAGTGGGTGACCAGTCGGAGTGGAGCCAACGCCCAAGAGGAGAATGATGGGTGTGTGCGACTGAGAGGACTGCCCTTTGACTGTCGACCGGACGACATCGTGGAGTTCTTCAAAGGTCAGTGATCACAGTTCCCTCTTTCAGCTCACCTCCCATATATCCTTGTAATGATCAAAGTTGATATGGACACCTTCCATTTAGTGAGATGACATCACTGCTGTAGGGCATAGTAGGATCTCGGGTATTACTTTCAACAATATCTGTATGAACATCACCAACACATGGAAATTGTGGATGCTCACAGGTGTACTGAAGTAGATTTAATGGCAAATATTTGTTGGTGTCTGTGAAAAGGAGACCTTCATTCTTTATTGTTTAGAGCAGATTATGGTTACATTTTTTAGTTTTCTCAACAACAAAAAAAAACACTTTTTTTCTTGACACCGCAAACTAAATCAGCAATGAACTGCCACAGGGTTAGTTTGTTTGTGTGTGTGTGTTAATTTTAAATCATAATATGATTTAATTTCATATGTATGAATATTTCCTTGAAGAACAGGACTTAGACAAAATAAAACAAGGAAATCAAATTTCATGTTCTCTTTCGCTGGTTTTAGTATTGAGCCCCAACTTCTTGTTGAATCATCAGTACTGATTAGTGAGGAGGGACCATGTCATAAATCTGACAAATTGACATTTGCATTGCTGAATTTTAATGCAGGATTTTGTATCGTGTTCACACAAGTTTTAGGCTAGGAGAAAACCCCATGTACATTTATTGTGTAGAGGGGAGTTCTTTAAAGTTCTCTGTGTAAATGCATGATGAGGAAGCTTCCTCCAACTGAAACGAAACAGTTGGGCGTGGGGGAAAATCTTTATAAAAAAAGAAATAATAGTTAAAATACAATCTGCATCACCTTTGAATAATGTAAAGGGCAAGAACTGCCGTTGTAATTTCCCCTGCTGGTGTCCTAAGTGTAGGTCGATTGCTTCATAGTGACCTAAAGCCAGTCATGGGTAAACTTTGCTCCCTAATTATGGGAAACAAAGAACAATTGTGAGCATTTGGCCATGAAAGATAACATCCTTCTCTGGACTGTTTTTCAGACTCAACAGACAATTGTAAAAGCCAGGACGTTGTACACTTTGTGATTGTTGATTGTGTTCAGCCTTTATTTATCTTCTCTCTTTTTTTTTTTAAATAGTGATCTCTTTTACACAATGTCTGTGTAAGGCTTCAATCAAGGATGTGAAATAGATATATGCAAGTTCATATAAGTTATTTGATATAAGGCGGTATTTAGGACTTTCCGTGTTCTTTGAGCATGCACAAAGTATGCTTAGATATTTGCATCTTTTGCTAGGAGAAATGTTCAGCTTTTTGGAGGCTGATAATATAATGCAAATTGAACAGGTTTCACATATACAATTAGAGTAAATGTGTGTATGAAATTACAGAAACTTGGCCCAAGACCTCAGAGAGAAGGGCAAGTTTCTCATTTCTAATCTAGTGTTAACAGAATTCTTTATTGACAAGCAAATATGAAGCTTGTCAGGTTTGGACATGTGTTTATAGTATGGTGCAAGGGGCTTGTGCAAGAAGAAATGCACTGGCTCAAAACTTCAATCTGCTGGACAGATATCGTATACACGTAGTAGCTTTCACAGTATATTATAGCATTTTCTTCAATACTGTCCTGTATCCTGTCTCAGAGGGTGCTGTAAAGATCACTTCACACAAGTGATCTGTCCTAACTTTATTTGCAGTAATTTTGAAGATAATGCACTTGTTTGATAGATGATACACATCATATTGGTTGACATGTGATTGAAATGATATTAGCAGGAACTTTATCTCAAAGAGAGAGACTTATTAACTGACGTGTGTATGTATATGTATCCCTTCCTTCATCGATGGTGTCTACCCCAACTGTGATTGGGTGGTTGGCTGGGCTGGTGGGCGGTGCTACGCAACTCTTCTATCACCTTCAATCCCCGATTGGTTGGTTGGATGGGCTGGTGGGCGGTGCTTTTACCAACTCGACTATCACCCCAAATGAATCGCGAATGGTTGGTTGGACGGGCTGGTGGGCGGTGCCTTGCAACTGGTCTGTCACCCTTGAATGATTCCTGATTGGTTGGTTGGACGGGCTGGTGGGCGGTACTATGCACTACACTCCATTCATCCTCAACCTGGATTGGGTGGGCTGGTGGGCATGGCATCTACTACTGGTTGACATTGGTTTCCCCCATTCAATACCTGGACGGGTGGGGTTAATAATTACCAAAAAAATATTCGCTGGTGAACAACACACATCTTACCTCGCTTGAAAATGAAGATTACAAGATTGCGCCGGATGGGATTACGTTGCCAAGCGACTTCGATGGGAGGAGTACGGGGGAAGCGTATGTGCAGTTCGTGTCGAAGGAAATGGCGGAAAGGGCGTTGTCCAAACACAAGTCACATATGGGTCACAGGTGGGATTATAGCCTTGGTGGTGCTGTCTCTTCTCACTAGACTTTCTCATCCATCTTTTGATAGATCGTCAGATATAAATTTCTCTTTCAATATTCCATAGCCTTCAAAAGAAAGCAGTCACATGAGAACATTTTTAAGCTGTCTGGAAGTTATCTCTTTTTTTAATGATAGATACAATACATTCACAAAAAAAAAATAATAATTATCCACTCAATTAAGTTGTTTTGGTTGACAATTGTAGATTTAAAGAGAGAGAGAGAGAGAGAATGTTACTGGTTATATTTACCCAGTTCTGTCCTTATGGTTGGTAAGCAAAAATCAACATGCTAAAAGAAAAAAAAATCTTGATTCATTGAGGACATGTCTAACTTGTACCACACACTGTCTGCATTGGGTGTAGATGGAGAAGATAACCCCATTAAGAGTACAAAAATTTCTATGTAGCAATAATATATCTCATCACTTTTTAAGGATGAGGTTTGAACATCAGTCATTGATGGTGAATAATGAAATTTACTGACAGTGATCAAATTCTTTTAGATCTATGATAGAGAAAAAAAAAGGGAAAAAAATAGGATAATGTAATACAAGTAGCTTCGTTTAAATTCTGCATCTCTGGGCTAGTAAAACAAAAGGTAGCAAGAATTTTGTGAGAAATATTGAAAAAGCACTACAAACCCTTTCCAGACTGTATATTTGATAAGTATCCATCTTGTAATAAGTCTTTTCATTGCATTGTGTTACTGATACTTCAACGCAGAAATATCATTTCAAAAAGAGTTAATAGAAGACGTCCAGTGGTGTAGTGCAAACAGAAATTATTTACTGAAAAATAATTGCAGCATTTCTTGTAGAAGGCAATTTAATTATTTGTTGATCATGATTTGTGAGGTCATGATTTATGAGGTAATGATTTATCTTGTCTGTTTCCAGATATATTGAAGTATTCCAGTGCAACTCTTCTGAAGTGAGGCGCTTCAATTCCAACCCCGGCAAGTTCCGTGGTGGAATGAATCGCCCTGGGCCATACGACCGTGCTGGTGTGGGAATGGGAGCTGGCAATCTCGGCCGAGGCCGTATGAGGAACTCTGGATTTGAGCGCAGATACGGAGGTGGAGGTAAGTGAGTTCACTTGCATTCACCAACACACTGGAAAAAAAAAATGGATATTGTCATACTAGTTTTCTATTTTGTCACAACAATGATTTACGGCATAATGACACAATTATTTTGGCATCAGCTATGCAGTCTTTCTTTTTTTCAGTAGAAAATACTTCAAATTACTCATTGATGATATTTTAGAGCTAAAATTAATCACTTTTGAAAGTTTTGGTCATTTCAGGTGGCGACCAATTAAGTCTTTTCTGCCATTTCTGTACAGGCTATGGTTATGACAACGACTTCAACTACAACTTTGGTAGTAGCTATGGAGGCAGTGGAGGCAACTTTGGAGGACCACCCAGTGGTGGAAGGGGAATCTCTGGCCCAGGGCGCGGAGGATGGGGAGGAGGACCACATTCTCTCATGTCAAGGGGTAGGTTTCAGGCTTTGCTTCCTTCATTTTCTAGCAACTTGTATATTCAGTGACCAATACGAGTAGAAACTGATACCAGGGTCTCGACCATTGTATGTGTACCAGCTAGTGATGGTCTGTTCAGATCAGCAATGTTCTTTCTGTCTGTCGTCAGGAGTGTTTGTTTCCTCTTCTTTTAAGACTGTCAGAAATGGGAGATTTGTTTGTACTGCTATCCAGATTTTGCGTGCTATTCTGTCTGACTTGTTTAGCTCATAATACTGCTGAGGCTGTTGTGTAGATCATCATTTATGCAATTCTAGAGTGAAGCACCATGTGGCAATAAAGGCGGTATTTTCTTTCAAAGTCCGAGAAATCAGCCTTGTTTGATGCTCCCAAAGTTCTCTGGAAATAAGTCTACTTGAAATGCCAAAGTGTCCACTTGTGTACATGATGTTCTGTTAATGTTTCTAAAGTTTTGCAAGCTAATGGACACTCATTATATATCATGTCTCCTGCTATATCAGCAGGATTTCTGAAGCACTCAAAACACAACTGGTATTCAGTCAAGGAGCATTCATGTCTAATCTTCATCATCAAAATATGTGAACATTTCACATCTGAAGGATAGTTCTAAGACATGTGCATGACTGTCACAAGTTAAGTGTGTTAGCACCGTTCTGTTAATCACATGAATGAAGAAAGCAGTAGAGGCGAGACAATATGTGAGAATTTCATCCCTAGAACCCAGTGAGGCAAGGCCAACATCGGATCGCATTTCCTTCCCACAAGCAGGAGACTTCAACCGTGGGTTTAGCAGTGGCATGGGAAGCGGGATGGGTGGCGGATTGGGCGGCGGCATGAGAGGCGGTGGTGGAAGTGGAGGTGGTGGTGGCATGGGCTTTGGAGGAGGCGGCGGCGGCGGCGGAGGAGGGGGAGATTTCATGTCCACTGGTTACTCAGTACACATGAGGGGACTTCCCTTCAAAGCCACAGAAGAAGATATCCATCAGGTGAGAGAGCCCTTGTTCCCAAATCTTAGGACCACTTGATGATGTGCCTCAGACAGATCGTAATGGGCACTATGCAGTGGCGGATCCAGGGAGGAGTGCACCAGGCATCCCCACCCCCTTTATTTATTCTTCTTTTTTATGCCTCCGCAACGAAGTGGCCGGAGGCATTATGTTTTCGGGTCGTCCGTCCGTCCGTCCGTCCGTCCGTCCGTACGTCCGTCCGTCCGTACGTCCGTCCGTACGTCCGTACGTCCGTCCGTCCCGTTTTGTTTTTGTCGATATCTCAAGAACCGTGTGGTGGTTTTACATCAAACTTGGTATGAGGGTATATCCTTGGGGGATAATACTTTGTGTGGATTTTAGGGTCACAGGGTCAAAGGTCAAAGGTCACAGGTTATTTTGTGAAAAAAAAATGAAATTCCACATATTTCTCCATATCTCGCAGATGGTTCGAGGTATCTTCATAGAACTTAGTATATATGCTTGTACCGATGGGCAGTGATTATCTAGGGAAGTTGGGGGTCATGGGTCAAAGGTCAGGGGGGTCAAAGGTCAAGGTCAACTCCTCAAAATATCACTACTTTCCTTAAAATGCAATATGCCTGAAGGTTTTTTTTTTTTTTTTTTAAACTGGATGTATGGCATGTATTACCCAATATATATTTTTGGGAAGTTTCTTGCCAAAAGGTCAAAGGTCAAGTGAAAGTGCTAAATTGCACTTTTTCCTCCATATCTCGAAAGTAACTCAAGGTATCATCATGAAACTTACATATTTATGCATGTTCTACCTAACAGTGATTCTCTGTGGAACTGTGTGGTCAACGGTCAAAGACCAGGTTTAGATAATGCTATTTTCCCATTTGATACTGAAATTATACTTTTTCTCAATACCTTGAAAATTACTCAAAGCATAAACTTATAAAAGGGTCAAAAGTCAAGTAGAAATCATTAGTTCCCCAAATACCTGCACTCTGACATTTGAATAATTCATCCAATTGAACCTAGTTCTAGGAAAGTGAACATTCAGCACATTTGTGGCAAACCTGTCATTTTAATATTTTGCCAATTGTGTGAAACTGTCATCACACATTGTCAAGACATTGTACTATAGACCTATTAGGAGAACCATGCATGATGGCGGAGGCATATCAGTCGCCGTAGCGATATATCTAGTTTTTTAACAAAAGAAATAAAAAGAAAAAATGGGGGAGGGGTGCATGCGCCCCCCTTTAATTTTGTAAAGGCGCACCCTCTTTACAAAATTCTTGGATCCACCTGTCCTATGACTTAACTCAGTAATTAACCCTTTGATGCAAGCCATAGACAAAAAAAAAAAAAAACACCTTTCCTGCTTCATCAAAGGTTATTTATCAAGAACATATTTTTATTTACAAACCGTCAGGTTGACACAGACTTGCCAAGTTTCCCTTATACCTGTAAGATCATAGTTCATTATCTCTTCATGAGAGAAGATGAGAGAATGTACGTATCGCCCATTTAAGATTATGTAACACATAGTCATCTCCCTGATTGCTCTTGCCATCTATTTTTCACATGTACCATTACATCACATTTCAGCAACGTTCAAAGAGAAGTACTTAAACAAACCCAGTACTGATATATGTGTTTTGCAGTGTTGACTTGAAAGCAAGATAATATTAATCAGAGCAGTGAAGGTTGAGGTGTGAATTTTCTTCAATTTGTCTCCCTCTACAAATGAAAATTGTAAGATCGCAACTGCTGATCTGTGATTTAACAAACATGTCAGAAAAAAAAGAACCACGGTACTAACCTGTCATCTAAAGCTGTAGTTGACAGGCTCAAGTCCCATGGTTCCTTTTTCCGATATATTTGTTAAATCACAGATCAGCAGTTGCGATCTTACAATTTTCATTTGTGGAGGGAGACAGATTGAAGAAAATTCACACCTCAGTCGGACTTGCTACAGATATTCATGTCCGTGCAGTTTGAAGTGATAAGGTTAATGTGAGTGGATGTGTGAAGCAGTATACTGAAACTCTACATGAAAATTAGATGTAAAAGCTAGTTTTCATCTTATAACCTCTAATCACTGGTCCCATTTGTATATGCATCCAGTTCTTTGGTTCAACTGCCCGTCCCTGCAATGTCGTAATCCACCGAATCAATGGTCGCTCCAATGGAGAGGCTGATGTGGATTTCCCAACCATGGAGGCTGCTCAGGCTGCTATGTCCAAGGACAAGCAAGAGATGGGCCACCGCTACATTGAACTCTTCCTGGATGTAGAGGACTCACGCGGCGGTGGTGGCTTTGGAGGGAGTCAGAACGGTTCCCGCGGAGGCGGCTACTCGGGAGGTGAGTACATTGGAGATCATCTGAAATTTCATGTCCACTCTGGGTATCTGACCAACTCCAAGTTAGTTACAAGTGATTGCTACTGGTTTTATTGTCTCGCCTGCAGAGTGGAAACAAGACGTAGGCATCATGTTGTTGGCGTCGACATCATCAACAATTTAGTGTACTCTAACTTTTCACACTTTGAGCTATGACCACCAAACTCACACCTCGGGTTCGTAACTGGAAAATGGCAGTCAAGTTCAGATATGGGTGAAGTCTGATGAGGTCAAAGGTCAAAAGGTCAATGAACTTACATTGCCTTGTTTGCATCAGTCTTGCAACATAGGCTTGGTAGTTATAAATGTCAAAAAATGTCTTTTGTTTGAATGAAGGACCAATTCACACTAGAAAGCTTTGTTCAACTGGGTGGAAGAGTTTGTGTTAAACAGTTCCCTCCTTCACGAGTATGAACTTATTTTGAGAAATTTTGTTAGTATTTTATACACTAGTCCAGGCACACACTGAAATTGGCTTTGATAATGTGTCTTTTGCGTGATGCAAATATCAGTATGGCTCTCATACTTTTGCCATTGCTGTCAATGTTTTAGTGGTATTTGAAAGTGGAATCCCTGATGAATGTAAAAACAAACGGATGACCTGTTGCTGTGGCAGCATTGTGGCATTAGCTTGCTCTTTTTAACATACAATCATGTTCAGAATGTCCATAGGTTTCAGATGTGAATTCAGTGTTATTCAGGTTGTGTGCTTCCTCTGTGCTTTCTAATGAATGATTCCTGTGTAATGCGTGATATCTCACCCAGGTGGCTATGGCGGAGGTGGTGGCGGTGGCTACGGAGGCAGCCAGCTTGGTGGAATGGGCGGTGGATACTCCAGCTTTGGTGGCAGTGGTGGCGGGGGAGGAGGATACGGTAAGTATTCTTGTGTAATAGTCATGCAGTTTCACATTCTATCGTCCTGACAGTAATAGGTTGCATCCAGCAGTAATAACAAAATACGGTCAACCTTGCTTAAGTCAACCTTGCATAGGTCAAATAATTGCCTAAGTCGAAGATTCAAGTCATCTTCTCTTTACTGTATACAGTGCACTCCCGTTACAACGAACACGGTTATAACGAAATTTCGTTATAACGAAGTAAATCTTCTGGTCCCAAAATTATCACCATTAAAGTCTATGGTACAAAATTCGCTTATAACGAACACGGTTATAGCGAAATTTCCGTTATAACGAAGTCTTTTCCGAGTGCCACAGACAAAGAAAAACAAAAGAAATGTGCTCCGTTATAACGAAATGCGAATTGCTGTCGAAAATACGGAGCGAAACAAGCATGTATAGCGTCTCTGCATTGGTGAACGCTTCACATCACTGTGTGTGTTTGCTCCTTGTGTCACGCACAGTGTCTGAGGGGAACTTGCGTTTATTATTGTAATACAGTTATCCCATCACATTTCACATAGCTTTCGAGTGTATGATGAGTATTCGGCAAACAGAATAAGATATACGTACGTGGTTTCCTTGTTTTCGTTATATATTGTATTTGTGCGGTTATAACGAAATTTCGTTATAACGAAAGAAAACTGCCGGTCCCGAGCATTTCGTTATAACGGGAGTGCACTGTATTCTATTGATTTTAATCCCTCGTAAGCCAAATTTTCTCAAAGTCAAAGCTATTCTTCAGTCCAAATAGATTTGACTAAGGCGAGGTCGACAGTACTACAAATTTGTTAACGGTTAGCTATGAGGTTCATCCAATGGGTTCATTACAAATCAACTGAGAGATAAAATGGCTTTTGTTGAAATGGGAGTACCAATGTTTACATCAAGTTGATTTTTATGCCTCCGCCACGAAGTGGTGCCGGAGGCATTATTTAAACTTATAGTCTTGATACAGGTCTGAAAGATCAAAGTGTGATTTACATGAGTGTGAATATTTTTCTAAAAAAAACCACACACAACAGCAAACAAACAAACGTTTTGCTTCTGCATGGCTTTTGGCACAATAAACAATCAATATGTTTTAAATGTATTTGATTTAAAAAAGATAAAGTGTGTTACTGACAATCCAAATGGATCGATTAAACTCATCAAGAATTATTCAGGAATGTCTTAGGCGATGCCTTGCATATCATGGCCAGATGAACACAAAATTCTTGAGTCATGCAGGGAAACTGTTTCTAGATTTGTTTGTTTTTACCTTACAACTTCTCTGTATATTTATTTATTTCGTCTATTCACATTTATTTGTGTATTTAGTTTTATGTATGTATTTGTCTATTTCAATGCATTATTAGGTTTGTTTCTTTGTTTTTTTGGAGGATTTATTGCTGATGCTCATGCATTCTCTCTCTATCTCTTTTCCTGACTAAGTCTCTCTCTCTCTCCTATTACAATTGCCCTCATTCCCCTCCTGATGGTCACACCTCTGGTCACCCGTTGCTAAGCAGGATCCGGAATGGGTGGAGGAAGCTCTGGTTTCTACGGCTCCGGAGGCGGCGGTGGCTCTGGCATGGGCATGAGCAGAGGAAATAACTACAACTACTAGCTCAGCTCAGTAGACTCCTGATATCACCAGTGACCCTTACTAAAACAAGTTGTTGACATCCACCAGGGTGTTTGTACAAAGTTTTATATTTCACCCCATTTGTTGCGTTTGTTTTTTTTAATGTCAATATGAACCTGTTCCATACGGGAACCTGGTGGCCTATGTATTAAGTCTATAGGGAATCCGCAATTCAGTATGGAACGGGTTAAGTCTTGTAGTTGGTTGTTTTTGTCATCACTTCCGACTTGTGCATTTCTTTCTCTCTCTTTCTGCCCCGGTACTATATCTTTTCAATGCCTGTATACATTAATTTGCTAGTGTGAGATTGCAGATTATTATGCAAACACACATTATGATAAAGAGATGTAAATATTCAGAATTCCATGATGCATGTCTGCAGTTTCTGTATGTTGTGTTTAAATTCATGACTCATACGCCATCTTGATAAGGAGCTAGTGTTGTTGAAGGGAATCACTGATGGATTTTTTTTTTACGTGTAGCATGGACTGATAAACTGTTTAAATGTCGTTACAGAGTTGTGAACTTTTCCAAGATACTGTCTACGCTGAATATTTCGTGAGGTTTTTATTTTCGCGAATTTCGCGAGTCAGGTGCTATTTTATAGCACATGCAACATGTATAATTGATTCTTCATGATTTGTCTACTGCTTTATTGCAAGAAACATTAACTTTGATGCATTTGTTCCAATGAATGACATTAAGGGTTCAGACAGTATGTGCGTGGACTCTTGCTTCTTGTGTCCCGTTTATAGAGCAGCTACCTCTTCTGAAGAAAGACAAAGAAAATGGAATGGCTACAATTTATAGAACAGATAGGAGTATATAGTGCTACACGTATGGTTGCGGTTCTTCACATCACGTATGTTGTGAGCGCAGACTGATCATTTCATGTACCACAGTGCAAGGTTTCCAACTTGTAGAGGTCATTCCTTTCTGATGTACATTTATCTCAACTTTACCTCTGTATTGCTATGTTAGGATGACTACTGATACATGGAATATTTCACTTTTTAGGTGATAAACAGCTCTGTTGAATCTCTCTTAATTATTAATTTACCTGCAAGTATGTGTAGGAAAGTCTATGCATTGTACTCTTACATATGAGGGATAGGTGCTGTGTACATTGTGTGACGCATTAATAATAATAATAATAATAAATTAAACACTTCTTCCCTAGCAGTTCACAGCAGACTGTCAGAATATGTGAATTTTACATTCAAGATTAATGGTGAAGAAAGTTGTACAGTAGAGAGTTATGCGTAATTTTCTTGATGACATTGATTTTGTTTGCTATGATGGATCGTGTATGAGCAGATGATCTGAATTAATGCTGTTGTAGAGTTTTATTTCTTATGACACACACACACCCACACAAGCAGCAATTTAGCTTGTATTCATATTTACTTGATCGGTCAATGTTTTCACACAAAAAAATAAACAGCTGATAACTTAGGAGAGTAGGCATAATCTTTGTTGTGTACATATATTTCATGAGTTATTGTCATTAACCAAGTTTATAGGGAGAAAAAAAAAAAAACAAAACTTCTGATATTTTTCACCAATGAATTCAAGTTCAGAAATTATACTCTGTTAATGTCCCGTGTATTATCACACCAAATTTATTAAACACTGAATGTCATTTGCAGGATTTAGGGGGTTATTGTTGATTAAAGTCATTAGCTTGCTAAAACAAGTGTTACTTTGGAAGATTTTTGCACGTTTGTTCAATGTTTGTTTGTTTGGGGTTTTGTGTGTGTGTGTGTGTGTGTAAGAGAGAGAGAACAAGAGAGAGGGAGAGAGCAATATGATAGGGTGTACTTCTGCCTGGGGGATTGAAGAACAAGTCCTGTGCAGAGTCATGTGTTCCTATGAATAGGAAAATGATGTACAAACGTATGTACATGTATCACATTTACACCGTGTTCCACCTCTATGAGTGACTCCCTTTAAAGAGGAAATCCAGTCAAAATATGTTTGATAAAAAAGAGTAAAATCTTACAAGTTCAGTGGTAAAAATTTGACTTAAAAAATCAGATGAGAAATAAGGAAGTTATGAAATTTTGATAATTTCTCCAAAACAGTTCTTGCACAGTGTGTATGAATATACAAATGAGTGAGCTCATCATGTCATACCCTCACAATTTTCCATTGATCATGTGCAAAAAAGTCTGAAACATGATGTTATTTCTGGTTGAATAACTTCAGAATAGTGATCAGTTAGATACAATGTATACCAGGATCTAAGCCTCGGGCATAATTGCATTTGAATGAAAAAAAAAAAAACTGGAAATTTCAAAATTTTATGTACAAACTATGTTGCAAGTTGTGAGGGAATGACTCGATGCTCACTTTGCCATTTGCATATTCATTTTAACTGTTCAAGAACTGTCCCCCCCCCCCAAAAAAAAGAAGAAAATAGCGAAACTTCAAACTGTCATAACTTCCTTATTTTTCATCCGATTTTAATGAAATTTATAGCGTTGAACTCGTGATATTTTACTCTTTCTCATCAGAATAACTTATATTTGACTGGATTTCCCCTTTAAGTAAAAAGCAATATAATTTTCTTCCATTGGCATTCATTTCCCATCAAAGTTTCGCAAAAAGTAGTCTCTTATATAGATACTTTGCTTTGATTATTGCCTTGATCAAATTGCTTACTCGTCACATTCACGTTGCTTTCTGTAAAACCAGAAACGTGCGGCATGAAATTTTCACAAAGTGGAGTCAACAGCCTCTTTTGCAACACAAAATTTGTGAAAATATCTGGTTTTACAGTAAATCATATCTAGTAACACACTTTTCCTTTCTCGGCTCTCACTAACACCCATTCACTCGATCGACACACAGAAATTTGCTCACACAAGCATGTGCAGTAACAAAATACAAATGTATGGGTAATGTAATTGAAGCAAAATGATCGGAGAAAAGCTGCAGTAGTCGTACAGTATTTTCATACATTGTACTGAACATACAGACATGAACATAAGATCAGATTTTCAACATTCTTGGTTGCATATAAAGCCTCTATAAAAGTGTATCACCACACATAAAATTACAGTACATGATCTGGTTTTTCTTCCATATAACAACCCATGTTAAAACACGACAAATTTGAATGACTAAAATTAATACCTGTACATACTGAATTAAAAAAAAAAAAAAAAAAAAATCAGCTTACTTTTTAAATTTGATTCACAAAAATGAATCCATGTATGGATACATATGTAACAATGTGACTGAATTATTCCTAGAATTTGGACACAGTGTGCTTCTCCGGACGATTGAATTGAAAATTTATGAATTGAATTAGGAGATAATACCGGGGAAACCTATACCAGTACAGTATTAAAATTACAATTTTTATTGAGGTAGTGTACACCAGGCAGTAGGTTACCTTGATCCATAGCGAGATTTGATCTACTTGGAAATTGTGCTCCAAAAGTCTCCAGTCAACACCATTAATCCACTGAGATCCTTTTAATCCGTGCTTCATGAAAAAGTGGAATTACATGACATCAATGTAATAAAATTCTGCCCTTTTTCGTTGATCTCCGGTTGTGAGCATAAATTGATTTGTGTTGAGCCATGTGTGGTTAAAGCATGCTTCTGATGCTGGTGAAAGTGCCTACTTGTTGCGCTATTTTGTTTTTGAGGTGTGTGTGGGTGTGTGTGTGTATTTTGTTTTTGTTTTGTTTTAATGAAGGGGCGATTATGAAGAACACACAATATATCCTTAAAGGGGAAAATCCAGTCCAAATATAAGTTAGTCTGATAAAATAGAGTAAAA
The DNA here is from genome assembly GCA_033980235.1 of Diadema setosum. Classification (NCBI taxonomy): domain Eukaryota; kingdom Metazoa; phylum Echinodermata; class Echinoidea; order Diadematoida; family Diadematidae; genus Diadema; species Diadema setosum. Next base: position 1,925,474 of record CM067061.1, on the reverse strand, counting down.
TCTTACGAGTTCAATGGTAAAAATTTGACTGAAATTGGATAAAAAATAAGGAAGTTATGACACTTTGAAGTTTTGCTAATTTCTGCAAAACAGTTCTTGTACAGTGGATATAAATCCGCAAATGAGTGAGCTAACCATGTCATACCCTCACAATTTGTCATTGATCGTGTACAAAAAATGACAAAATCCAATGATTCTGTCATTTACCGTTTAACATGATGTTATTCCTGGTTGAATAACTTCAGAATAGTGATCAGTTAGATATATCGGGATCTAAGCCTCGGGCATAATTGCGTTTGAATGAAAAACTGGAAATTTCAAAATTTTATGTACAAACTATGTGGCAAGTTGTGAGGGAATGACTCGATGCTCACTTTGCCATTTTGCATATTCATATTGACTGTTCAAGAACTGTTCCCCCCCCCCCCAAAAAAAAAGCGAAACTTCAATGGATGTCATAACTTCCTTATTTTTCATCCGATTTCGATCAAAATTATACCGTTGAACTAGTAATATTTTACTCTTTCTTATCAGACTACCTTATATTTGGACTGGATTTCCCCTTTAAGTCGGGCGCCTGAGCAAGTAGGCGAATTAAGAGACTTAATATATTTGCAGTCTACGAGGGACAGTATTTAATATTTTTTCACTTATAGTAAATTGCTAGTTCAGACTGTTCGGACTCCCTAAGAAACGGTGCGGAAATGTATCTGCTGTCTCACCTATACAGTATGTCCCCCAAAAAAAATACAACGGGGCCCTCCGCAATGATATCTTTAGAAATAGTGAATCAATCTAAATACAAATTCAGCCTATAAAAATATAAATCATTGCCCACATCTTACAGAAAACCCCATTCGATTTGCTTCAGTGGTCAAAGAGAAATGAGGAATTTTGTAGAGGATGTCGGGAATCTCTTTTGTCCAAATTCTGTCTATTATTCACACAAGAGAATTGAATGGGTAAAATTGGATTAATCAGACTTATGACATGCTTTACCACAATCCACATTTCTCTGTGACCGCTCAACCAAATTGAATGGGGTTTTCTGCAAAATACAGCTAAGATGTTATATTTTAAGACCCTGAAGTAGCACTTAGACAGGTTGATCATAATGTTTCTATACATCCCTACCTTCTTCATTCGTGATAATCGAGTGGCAGAATGGACATTCCTTTCCATAATCGAGTGGCAGAATGGACATTCCTTTCCAGGGAAAACGCAAACGCAGTAGTATTACTAATTACTGATGGGTCAAAAGTAAATTGTAGAGTAACATCTCATGCTAAGTAGGCCTAATAACCGTGGGAGAGAAAATCTCTGACAATGTCGGCTTTTGAATTCTTTAACTGGAATAGGTCAGATCGCGCATCATGTATTCATTTCAATAGGCGTTTTCACATCAACCCGATAAAAATCCAAGCTCGAGATATTTTTCATTATATTTCATTTCTTATTCACATCAGCCCGAAGAGAATTAGCCCGCATTTTTTCGAGCTAATTCGACAGCTGAGTATGTGCAAACAGCATCAGTAATGTGTGTGCCCTCTGATTCTTCATGATTTGTGTGCAGTTTGCCACGATCGATCGGGTCACACACGCTAGGCATGATGGGATGCATCGCGCTAATTTCTCGAGTCGTTTTCATTATCAAATAGCGCGCTGCTATCCCTCTATTTCAGGAATTTCCCGAGTTGGACTCGAGAAATTTTCTCGATCAGAGCGATACAATTAGCGCGCTAATTTGTGTTCACATTATCAAATAGCGCGCTTTTCGCGATTGGGTTAATTTCCCAAGTCAGAAAATAACGTGCTATTTCGAAACATCGGGCTGATGTGAAAACGCCTTTTGAGGGTCCAAGAACGATAAGATTTTGCATATCTCAGTTCTCACATGGAGCATTATTTTGTTTGTATACTTGCGTCGGACAAGGGATAATATAGCTTTTCTCAGTGGCTGTCATTGAGATCAATTTCCTTCAAAGGAAAGCATTTAAGAACTGAATGTTAGAGTTTATAAGTATATAACTGTATGTCCATTATAGGCTACATAAGTTTTACTCTCGGTTCAACAACGATTTCTTCTCCTTTGCTGACGATCATACCGGCACGTTGCGATGGAGGACAAAAGTTTTGAAGATTTCACTTTATTCAAGATAACTTAACTTGCGAGTAGAGTTTCAAGTATTATTCTATCAATCGACAGTCGTTATGCCATGCCAATGTAATATGTTATGCAGAGGAAGATCGAATGACAAAATAACACCCGGGACAATATTAATTTTGAAAATTCAAGAGAACGTCTCTCCCTCCGCTGTCTATTCAACCTGACACGTGTTGGCGGCGGAACATCCTACGCGTACCTTTGACCTCGTAGTCTAGTTGATACGGGGATCTACGAGGAGACATATCCATGCTCTACGTATACACGTTCAATACCCCCAATGGCCATCGTTATAAACGAGCAGCGCTTGACACCACCATGCGGAAAACATACTCAAGGAAATCACCGAGTGTGCTGGAAGCTGTGGCTGTGTATAGCATCAAGCAGATACTAATCTGACGTCAAGTGAAAGTACATGTACATGAGTGGATATCAACATCGCCAGTGACTAACACTCCAGGCTGCCGCACCACTGTATGCGTTACAGGGTTTGTATACAATGTCATGTGTACTGGTGGTATATAACTGGTTCTCGGGTCACCTGCCACGTGCATTGGCAGTAGGTATATCGTACTGTGTGCATATGTTTGCCGCCTGAATCTCTCTTCTTCCAGGCCATCAGCGGCCCTGGCCTCGAAGTGTGCCGTAGCGAACGTGGAGGAGTAAGGTTTGTTCACATTGTCAATGAGTATAAACAGGGAGGTGGGAATTAAGAGATGATAGAAGGTATATTCAAATAGGCGTAGTGCATGTATGTTCCTCCCCCCCCCCCCAAAAAAAAAGAAAAACAACAACAATATATATACATGTATATATATTTCTTTGCTCAAAGTTCTCACTATATATGATATATATATATATATATATATATATATATAGTATGTGTGTGCTGTGTGTGTGTGTATGTGTGTGTGTGTGTGTGTGTGTGTGCTTGTTGAGCGAATGACAGAGATATGCCGGTGATATCTCTATTTCAATCTTATTTATTTTTATTCTCCATTTCTCAAGTCACATGAGATATATTGGGGTGATGTGAATATGCTATGAATATGGACCTGGGGTTAGTACAGGGGCTGCTATACTATGTATTGTATATTTCTAATGCTGTCTCGCAGTTATTGGGCCTACATTGTTTGTCAGAATACGGCACCAAGATGTGTGTATAAAGGCGCCTGCACCTATTGGTGCAGTAGGTCTACATCTCATGGCACCCAGAGAGGCTTTGAGGTGGCCTTCGAGCCATTCTGTACACTGACGCCTGTGTACGTCATCGCGAACTGTAAGGATGATCGTGTTTGCCTAGACGTGTAAATTCTGACCGAGACAGAAGAGATATTCTATCACCAAGTCACCGAAGTATATATCTTTGTGTGGTTGTAACCCATGAATACTCTATAATGAGCTTTGCGCCTAGAGTTTGGCACAATCATTACCCGGCCGCTGCAGATGGTCTGAAAGGTCTCATAATTGTAGCTAAAGCATTGAGAACCGAAACGACACGAAAGTATGAACAGGTGTACATCAAGTATGTCGTTAAAGACCTTACATACACTTGGTAATTAAACCTTTATACGTGCCCCACAGTGCCAAAGTTCATAAAAGAATTACAGAAATTACCAACATTCTCATGCTAATGGTCCTCTTGCATCACGCATATACACAGCAACAAAGACAAAAGTGAGCCCAATTGAACATGAAAGCGCGACGTGTACATCATGCACACGCACCATCTCTGTCAATATTCGTCACTATACTTTTATTTGTCGTACTATATAATGTGATCAATTATACTACCGCTCGTGATCATTTCTTTGTTGTCTTTGTACCGGGCTGTAAAGATTTCAAAGATAATTGCCGACAGTCGACTCCCTTGTTTGCATACAGTGCCCTACTTCTTGTTGGATTTGAGTCCTATCACCATTAAGCTGGAACATGGAGGCCAACTCTGGATCTGGTAGCCAAATGTCGGCAATAATGTACGTCATGTGCATTTTTCTAGTTAGCGTCTCCATGGCAACTGGTGCCGCCGGCAACGCTGGCTGCGGGGATGATGTCGAGAATTTCTTAAAGCATAAAACGGTAAGCCGGTACATAGGCCTACACTGTTATGTCTCACTATACCTCCAAGCGGGCTTATAGGCCTCTCCAATCCTCCTCATTCATGCTGTAACAAAGTTGTCTTCTATCCAATATATCAGAACGGTCATGATTGTTTCATCCCGCTGAATTTGTTGTCAGTCTTTGAATTTCCAAAAGGGTTATCACTCTAAAATAATTGTTAACATTACACAGTCCTGAGTGCGAGTGCAGTGCCTATGTTGTAGGCCTGCTGTTCATGACAATAACATACTTTGAGCCCATTTATACTGTGATAGATACATGTATATAGAGCGATATCAAAATGCAATCATTAGCACCAAACTGTCGACATTTCCGCGCTTGATCAAAATGGCCGTATGGGGCATATATTCGTGTGTTTGGCACACTCAAGCAATACACTGGATCACCTAAATTCTGCCTGTAGTTTCGCACCAAAGTATGACTGTACAATGTATTATGATCCTCTTCACATTGTGACTTAAAGCGGTCAAGACCGTGTGGTTTGTTAGCTCTTTGCTATGGATAATAACTTGAGTAAACTGTCTGTGTAATCTAGTTCAAAGTCTGTGTGAATGCGCCATTTATTGCCTCCGATTGGCTTTTGTCCCGATAGTCACGTTTTGTTTTGATTTTCATTTTCGAATTTCTCCACGTAAACTTAAAGTAGCTCTCCCGATTTCCTGCATTCCTCTTCGTTCATCTGCAACCTACATTCACTTTGCCCCCAGTCCTCGCGTACTTGTCCCGTTGAAGACGAGTTCCGCGTACTCGGCCAAGTGTCTATGGGAAATGCGTGTTGTAGCAAAATCAGCCCGTCCTCAATGGATTAAAGCTCATGCCACTGTATTTTATCTTGTTCGCTTGTTTCCTACCAACACATAAATGCCCTAATAGCCCTGGGTCGATCAGGTTTCTTGTCCAAACCCGTCTATGATATACATGTATACTGTATTGAAAAGAAGACTCAGACCTGTATTAACTTTTTTGTAAAAGATAACTTCTTTTGTGTATACATAAGTAAAATATCAACACAGTGAGTAAAGTTTTGAGATTTAATTATATTTATACTACATACAATTTAATCATTGTAATTGTAGGCCTAATCTCCGTTTTTTATGATTGTTATCGTCATTATCGTGTTCGCGTTTCCTCGCAGCTCGAGCGGTCGGAAGTTCCCTACAAAGAACCCCTTGGGTCGACATTGAAGGCGACGTTTGGCATGGGATGTTTCTGGGGTGTTGAGGCGTCCTTTGGAGCTCTCCCTGGCGTCGTACGGGTTAAAGCTGGCTACACGGGAGGGACCCTCCCGAACCCAAATTACCGGATGCTGTTAGTTGATTTTCTCTCTCTACTCCTTATTCTCTCTGACATGGACATTCCCCGGGGGGACATTCATTGTGTCGAAGTAATATTCAACAAGTAATATTCAACAACGTCTAGACCAATCAGAGTCAAATTGAATTTGTTCATCATTGACTTCGTTGTTAATCATTTCTTGCTTGTGAGTGTTTGGTGACCGTAAAGTTACTCATATTCCAAGTCATCTATTACCTATCAAACCAACGTATCTACTACATCGTATATTGCTCATTCAATTAACATTGTTATGTACTAAAGTGATTACAGTTGATAGACTATTTTGATTGGTAACTATGTGATACCGTGTTATACACATTGAGCGTGAACTTACGACGATCCAAATTTGTGTCATACATAGCCTCTCCTTCTTTCGTTAATCTTGGTTGAAACGAAACAAAAAATAAAGAATTATCTGACGGCGTCCCGTTAGATTTTAATTTTCCTCTATAGTAAGCACATCAATTGTCGCTTTTACAAAAGCAGACCGATAGCAATTTTAAACGTTTGCACTTGCATGTTCAAGACAAAAGTATGATGAATTGGATTCTGAGACTTTGTCCTTTATCCGTAATACTTCCACCCAGCGGAGATCATACCGAAGCCGTGGAAATTGAATTCGATCCGAGCCAAACGAACTTTGCCCAACTATTGAAGACGTTTTGGTCTGACCACGACCCGACTGAGCTAAACAAGGCGCAGTATATGTCGGCCATTTTCTACCAGGACCAAGTACAGCGCCACCAGGCAGAGGGTTCGTTACAAAAGGAGCAAATACGGAGGGGCGAATCTTCCAAAATTGTGACAAAAATACTTCCAGCGGGGAAGTTTTACGAAGCCGAAGAGTACGTGTGCTAATATGAAAATAATTGATATGTCAAATACAAATTGTAGATTTGTTTTCAATGTGTCTGTTTCTGTTCTCACTGCTAAGTCACTTCCAAGTTCTCTGGCAAATTGTGGCCGTTACATTTTTCTTTGTACATACATTTTATCATTTTACAGTCCACACGTCGCACATTCTTTCGGAAAGTTATTGGTTCATTAATCAATTGAATTTTATTCTCACAGTCTGGCGCCTGCTATCCGTAAAATTATAATTTTGGGTGCGCACAACAACGTTTTACCAAAATATGAAACGGGGATTGATGCTAAACTGGTAGAAATAAACGAATTATTAAGTGATCAGAGGTACCATGTTTTGGGTGTGGGTCTTTTTTTTTTGTGTGTGTGTTTTTGTTGTTGTTTGTTTGTTTTTTTTTTTGTTGTTGTTGTTGTTTTTTTTTTTGTTTTTGTTTTGTTTTGTTTTGTTTTGTTTTGTTTGTTTGTTTGTTTGTTTGTTTGTTTGTTTTTGGTTTTTTTTTTTTTTTGGGGGGGGGGTTGTACGCCCGAAGGTCAAGATGCTGTCATACAATTTCCTTTTCAAACAGGCGTTTCTTTACGGTTATTTCACCGGAGATGATTAATGTTACATTCTGATGCGCATTCTTTTGACAACGAAAGTTATTGTGCCACCGTGATATACGTTGAACAAAATAAAATGTCCTCATGTGGTCTAACTGACGTCTTTTTATCGTTTACTAACGCAATGACGAGTTTTTCTTATGAAGTTTGTATGATTCCTTTGACCATTTAATTTGATTTTGATTGCAGCTACCACCAGAAGTATTTTCTCCGCCAGCACCACGCCCTGGTTGAAAGCCTGGAATTAAAAGATGCCGATTTCCTGTCTTCATCCCGGACCAGTCGGTTGCTAGGATACACGAGCGGCCCAGGAACTGTTGAAGCATTTAACACAGAAGTGGAGAGCTTAGCCCTTAGCGCTTCCCAGGCGGATTTCATGCGTCTTCTGATACAAAACAAGGAAGGCGGGACATGCCACTAACGGAGTTAAAATGCTGTGCATTATATGCGGAACTCTTATTCTTCCCGTGGAACAGTCTACCGCCATATTACAATGGATTTCAGTAGTACTTTCAAGATTACAGATCCATGTGTTGTTCCACCAAAGATTTATTATCTTTGATGATAAAGAAATTAATAGTTTCATATTGCGATGAATATTGTAGAAATCCACACTGTATGGACAGACAGAGACCATGCCAGCTGCAGTAAAAGCAATCTCGTCTATAAGTTTGAAGTGAATATTATAAATTTGCTTTATTTTGTGTGCCATAGGTATATAGTAAATCACTTTCACATACGATATTTTTAGCTGCTGTAGTTTTTTTTTCTTGTATGAAAACCGTAAACGTGGACACTTGTGACTTAAGGTGGTCAGATATTGAGCTTCATCTGAATATTTTCAATACATACCCTAATTTTTGTGTCTTTATTTCTATTAGTCTGTTGCTGTTGTTTTACAGCCGGGTGTTTGTTAGTTTGCTGTTTGTTTGTTTGTTTTGTTTTGTTTAAATGAGTGTAGCAAGCGAGACAAATTTAAACATGCAACTGTACTTTGTAAATCTCTCTTACAGTGGTCTTTCACACTCGGGAGGCATATTCTGAGATCGGTAAATTCACATGTGGCAAAAAAAAAGCGACTGCCTTATCATGACCATGCACTGACGAGGGGTCCCTTTACATTTCATTGCAAACATATATCTGTTCATACAGATGCAATTTTTTGGAGCAGTATAGAAGTTCGATACAAAAGGAACACACTGTATCTAGGACTTGAAATGTTTATTTTGTGTAACATTATAAGCCATCAGGAACGAAAATATCAAATTCATGTTATTCGGACTTAAAGTATCATACGTATGACAGTTATATAGTATCAGAATTTTGTTCCACTGCATATCTACCGTTTCACAAACCCATTAATAGTATGAATTTGATTTTAAAATAAGAGACTGAAAGAAAGGAAACACACCGACATTAGCCAAGTCATTTTTTTTTCGTAAATGTGTAATTTTACAGTATCTGAATGATTATTACGTATTTACAGTATCTGAATAACCTATTTAAACACATAACGAAAATTTGAAAACGAGAGCAGTTAAATTATACGGAAAATAGTGTAAAACATGGCCGTTTTGAGACGTTCATTGGATTCAATTTGGATTTCAAACAGCTGATTGGAGGACAGTCTCAAAGACCCAGTCTCAAATGAGCTCTGTCATCATACCCTGCATTGGTGGTGATTCCGCGTTATAGGGAAACTATACAGCAACAAAGGCCACTTGTTGAAACCGCAAAGGCGCCAGCGCTTTTAAGTTGTTTAGGACGAGAAGGGAGAAGAAGGTTCCTTCTTCAGGACGGCGAAAAGTGAGAACTCGGTTCTTCTGCACGTACTGAACAAGGTCAAGAAAAATCTGTCTTCCTGAACGAACTTACCTGATTGAATAGCAGGTATGTCTCACTGCAATACGGTCTTCGACTACAAGATTTCATGTCTTTCTCGTCGGAAACCTGCGCCTATATAACATATGCATTTTTGAGTTGTGCACATCCTGTTGTCGTATTTAGGATTAGCTGATGTTTGAACTGACAAAAAAGAGTGACTTCAAACGAGCATAAGTAAGCTGCAATAAAGTACTGTTAATGTGAAACGGCACAGTGATATCGATTATGACATGAAATTACCATGTTATCTCCTCGTAACTCTCCCAATGATTTTAACCGTAATTCAGCTACCCCTCTGAAAAAAATATTTTGTTGTTGTTGTTGAATGATTGCAACCTTAGGATAGTTTTACCGAAATTTAATTTCTTCTTCTTCTTCTTCTTTTTCAAATCGATTAAAAAAACTAAGTTGCGTGAACATTCTTTTTATTAGTTAATGGAAGGCTTGGGGCCTGTCTTATAAAGACTTGTGATAGAAATCAATCACAAGTTTTTTGTGTGCTGCAATGCAATTTGCGATTGATTTGGGGACTTGTGATTGATTTGAAGGCTTTATAAGACGGGGCCTTGGTATGCAATCATTAGATCATACCACTTTTGAGATTCATGTAACTCGTACGAATTCTTTCATAACGCACCCTCTGCTTATCTTGATGATTTTTGTCAGACTTTCATTGTTCGGTATATTAGGTATACTCCCGTCCATTCGCTATTCCGAATGTTCGTTATTCCGAAGGTTCGTTAATCCGAAAAACACAAATTCCCTAGAGGTTCGTTAATTCGAACATTTTGTGGCGTTATTCCGAAGGTTCGTTATTCCGAAGGTTCGTGAATTCGAAAATGAAATAGAGTTCGCTATTCTGAAGGCTCGTTTATCCGAAAATGAAATAGGGTTCGTTATTCGGAAGGTTCGTTAATCCGAAAATGAAACAGGGTTCGTTATTCCGAAGGTTCGTTGATCCGAAAATGAAATAGGGTCCGTAACGAACCTTCAGAATAACGAGCTTTGTTTCATTTTCGGATTAACGAACCTTCGGAAAACTATGACGAACCTTATCACATTTTCGGGATAACGAACCTTCAGAACCAGAATAACAAACCTTATCACATTTTCAGATTAACAAAGCTTCGGAATAACGAACCCTCAGAGTAAAGAACCTTCGGAATGACGAACTGCAACCGTTCTGAGGACGTTTTCAGTTGACTCGGGTATATAATTATATCAATTTACTTGAGAGCTCCGATGCACCCTGGATGTAAACTAATAATGCACAAAGTATTTCGTCTACATTCATTGCAGTACCAGTTATCTGGCCTTCTACAGCTAGCTTCTACCCATACTGTCGCCAAAACGTTTTCTGTTCATGGGTCAAACCCACTTAATCTGTGCAGTTCTTAGATTTTGGTGTCGCAGACTATTCTTTCTGCATTCTAAATGAATGATTTATAGACTGCAAATTCTTGGGGCATTTCATGAAGCCTTTTGTCATTTTTTTTTAAATTTCTGACAAACTGTTATAAGCTATTGAAATCCTTGCATTTAATTGGCTGGTAGCAAATTTGTCAGACAAATCGCTTCATGAAATGCTCCCCCGATTCTTGTATGTCAACTCAGTGGCACGTGCTACCAAAGTGTAAAGCGTATTTACAAGGAAATAAAGCCAGAGTAATGTATTATGGTCCGCTGAGTGAGTGATATATAGGTGAGAAAAAAAAAAATACCTGTAGCTAGAAAAAAAAAAAAATCTTGTCAGTGTACTACTGTGTTGATAATAAAAATCCAAAGGATATTCTTCTAAAAACTGTTTACATGTGCATTTATAATTGTTCATCGCAGATTATGAAAGATTGCTTTAAATGCTGTTTTTCATCATCTGTTGCTTGTCTCAAATTTTTCTGTAACGTACGTACCATGTTTTAAGGTAATGATGGCACAAACAGTCAAAAATATGTTTCATTAACCATGATTTTCTGTTTTACACTAGTAATACATACATGTATGCATATAACCGACTACAACAGCCCTGTTAAGCTGGAATATCTTCTTCTTTTTTTCGTCACGTACCAGAATTATTTGATTACAAGATTATGAAATAATTACTTATAAATAAATAAATAATGAAAAATACATTACCATGGTTTGTGGTGTTTCAGAAGAGCAATTAGGCCTACATTGGGCCTCAATTCATTTGTAGGTGCCGACTTAACTAAGGTACCCAATTGAAAAACAAGAAAAATACCAGCTCTTTACTGAGATATGTGACATTGAATACAATGTATATACGTTACATAACATACATTATGTGACATATGTTTCCAGTTGGGTACATTCTTTCCAGGAAAGACCGTGCAAATTGACCTCAAAATAACACTGAGGCTTCGGTCACAGGTGTGTAACTGTAACGTGTGTTGTGCCATTTTGAGTTTTAGAAAGATATCTTTTGCACGTTTGAAATCTATACATTAAATTGACAATATTCTTTTTTATGTAGTGACAGGGTTTCTATGACTAATATCCCTCGTTCTGAGGCCAAAATACATTCTTCCGGATTTATTTCCCTGTAAATCTGTGGGGGCGCTGTGGCATAGTGAATAAGACTCTTGACTCCTGATCGGAGGACCCAAGTTCGAATCCCGCCCAGTGCTTACGTCCTTGGACAAGATGTTTTACCCACCATGTCCCTCTTGACCCAGGTGTATAAATGGGTACCTGGCAATGCTGGGGTAATAATAATGGCAGGGCACTCTGGTAGACCAGTGGCAACACTGGGTAAATAAGACCTTATTATCATTATCATTATAAATCTGTTTCAACTTCAATAGCCCTCACCACTGAATGAGATGCAAGAATTGTGTTCTGCAATCTCTAATTTCTTTAAAATGTAGGCAGAATACATGTAATCAGAATTACTGAAATTTCAGACTTTTGTTGATTTAGTGGGTTTGACCCTATTGTGATCGGTGTGCTGTAGCAGCTTTCAGTCTTATTCGTAAATATTATGTTGCTGGAGCTGTGAGAATAATACTTCATTTATGGGTGGAAAAGTGAGCAAAGAAAATGGAAAAAATAGAAAATAATACTTCATATGATCTTACGTATTCGTGGACTTTGTTAGACTTCGTAGACTTTGTTTAGCAGTCAGATCAATGAAAATGCCACTCCAAAAATCACTGCATCATGATATGTGGGATAATAGTCTCAACACCCTAATCTGCCAATCATTGTACGTATTCACCAAAAACACACCATCATCATACCCTTCAGGAAATTGTACCATTATTTTATGACATGATCAAGTAAAACAGTATGGACAGTATAACCATTACAATACTGTGTACTTTATTTGCTCAACATGTTTGTGACGGTATAAAAAATACACGAGACATGATTGTTATCACATAAAGAAAATAGTGATTGAAGAAGAATACAGAAAAGGAATGCATCTAAAGAACTCACTGTACAAATAGGATATAAATACATTACATTACATTATGCACACTATATAAGCATGCATTATTTCCAAAAACTTTTTGGCTCTCAAAACTTGTAAAAGATTCTGACATACTAATCTTATGTCAAGTCATATCATTTAGAGGCTTTCTGAAGAAAAACATGTAATGCAGCTCAAGCTTTGCATATTTCCTTCTTCTCACACACTGTACGTCTGAAAGATAAAATCCTGCAGACAGTCATTTTGGAGTAGTCTCCTCACAAGCACTTTTGAACATAACGATGAAGGCAAAATGTTACAAAGAATGCAACAATCAAAGATATCAGATATCAAGAACAACTAAGAGAAAAATAAAAGTAGTCGTCTTCAACCGTGCCCCATGTTTTACATCTATTTGTTTTTGAACAGATTATACACTGACATCTACATTTTCTTTTGCATGTCATTCTTTTATCTAGCTGTCAAAGATATGTTGAAAGTAGTGAAGTTTATGATTTCAAGTGAGTACCCAATTTGAATCTTACCAAATGGCTTTCATCCAAGTACACTGCATGTGTAACCAACTCCTTAGTGGATGAACATCATAAAATACATTGTCTCATAATCTCTCCACTGTAAGAATAAAACCAACATAACATTTTATGAATGTTCATGCAATTATAAAGTGACTAAAATATGCTAACAAGTTCCTTGAAAGCTACAATCATTTCCAACAAACCTGAATTAAATCACGAACAGATGAGTCAAGTAGGGATTTATTTGCTTAAAAGTTCATTCACTTGCTAACATTTAAGTTCAATATTTTGTCGCCATGTAGAAACATGTTTTCACCTTTTCCATAACTTTTGCAAAGTGTGTGCAAGTTTTCAATGTACATGCTCAGTAAGTCTCTTCGATGAAAAAATTGAATGAGTCCACCATCCCGGTGCTCTGATGGCTGATTATTGCCCATTCTAGATCTAATACACCACTGTGAACATTTCTAATGCATAATCAGGACTATCAGCATTCACATATATTATCAAAATTAGAGAGATAATTGTGTGCTACATGCATTTCAATGAGTACAAAATGTCTGAATCGGGAAGATCTTGATAATAATTATTTTCTTATCAGGAAGCCCCTTGCAGAATTACGAAGACTTGGCTGCTCTGCTATACTGCCCACAGATCTTTACCAATCTTTACCCACATTTCTTTGTTGCTAAGCAGACAAAGATGAACTTTCCCATGGCATCATGCTTGTAAAATTACACAAAAGAAATGATAAGAGTTTTATAATCTAGACATGATCTAATTTGTTTAAGCAAATTTGTTGCACATAGCACAATACAACATCAGCTCGGTTGCAGGTACATATGTGATGGTGCTTAATGAATATCTAATGCCAGAAAAGGAAATAATTATGTAGATTATCATCAGTTTGAAAATATGCATAAGCAGAATGATGTGAGCCAGTCACATGATTTAGGTGTTGAGGGGAAAAAAAAGACTTTAAAGTGTCTGTCAATTCAAATCTTAAGATTCAAAATCAGGGTCATGCACAAAACAAAGCAGAAACACACAGTGCAGTGCGCGTGGGCAATTCAAAAGAATCTTGTTTTCAAATACTTTATGCAAGGCATCTACACCAGAAAAATTAACGTTTCCAAGTTTTTGAAGTCATGCAGTTAAAATTCTGAGCAAGGGACAAAATAAACTGGCACCAAATCATGTAAATACACTTTTGTCTTGTCAGCATAATTTTTGTTGTGTAACATCTGCATCAACCAATCCTTTACAGAGCCAAATCAAGTACTGTGTAGCAGACACAATCATTTGGCATAGCTATGGCTGCATGAGTTTAACTTTACCCATTAATAAAGATATTCAAAAGAAATGATCTTCTGTCATTGTTGCTTTTTTTTTTCGTGTTGTTGTTCTCATCTGCCCCAGGCAGTGAAAGTTATAAAATATAAATACTTGTACAAATCAAACCAGTGCAACACAATTTACTCACACAGTAAAAACATAACCTTATAAAAACACATATGCAATATTTCCGAAGTTTGGAGGATCATCTAAATACAGGCACCATTTCTCATTTCTCTCGCTGCTGATATCACTTTACTAATGCAGTGCAGACATAATTGTAAACACCTGTAAACCTGCGAGGTGTTATGATCTCATTATCAACATATAACAAAGGATTTGGTCATTGCAACCATTCAATGAAATTACACATTTAATTACCCTTAGTCAACATTTCAAATCCTACAAGGAATTATCAAACTATGGTGAAAACATTACAAGATAAAGCAATTACTCCTTTAACTTTTTATTGGAGCTTATCAAAAATAATTCTAAAAATAGTAAATAAAAGTCACAAAATGATGGCTTACAAGCTCCATAGCTCGAATGAAACAAAAATAAGATTGGAAAAAAAAAAAATGCTTGAATCTTTAATACTATAGAAAGTACACGTTCAATACTGGACTGATGATCAAATTTCCACTTCTTGACATTACATATGATATGACTGAGCTTTTGACAAATTAAATGAGCCTTCAAGTAACCCCAAGACTACAGTGATACATGTATTAGTCGTGATATGCAGACTTCAATGTAAAAGTGACACGCCTGCACACAGCTTTGAGAAGGAAGTCCCAAAGTTGTCTATTACATTTGTACTGGGCATGTACAAACATCAAATTATCAGTAATCAAAATGTTGAAGAAAGTTTGAATGGACAGCATTAACAATAGATATGACCCATGTCATGAATCCATATTCTCTCTGAGTTAACAATAAAACCAAACAAACTCTGACTCTCCATTTTCCCTACTTACTTTTCAATTTGATAAGCATCAGTCTTCTCTGTAACAAGGAGAAACATTCGCTTTGTTTGTTCAAATAACTCTGATGAAAGTTCAGTTACATTACAACTGTCCATTCCTGAAGCAGTGCTTCTTTAGGCAAACAACAAACACTGTGATTTATACAGATTATATTGTAAGGCACTCGAGCTTGTACAAGCTTCTCGTATACCGGTAGTCACCAATCACAGAATAAACACGTAAAGCAATCCAGCATAATGCATGGAATCTGTATACATTATCTCTACCCATGTCTAATTTAACCCTATGGGAACCTTTTGGGCTCTAGGCAAAGCTTGTGCAGATATCAGGATCTTGTAGGATACGGGTTGATTTATTGTCCCTGTCTTTGGTCAGTGATATTAGCTATCACAACTCAGATGTAAGAAGTGCTGAACATATATTTGAGCTTGGAGTCAGAGACAGCTCTTTCCATTTCTGACAGGCCTACAGGTATTGCATTGAATTTTGTGCTTAGCTTCACTTTAAAAGGAAATAGAGTGAAATTGTCAACATAACATACCCTGAGTGCTACAGCCAGCAATAAATGAATGGATGTCCAGCCACTTCATGAAACTTTATAAAGAATGATCAAGGACATTGTGCTTTAATTGCTCGCCTCACAATTGGACTATTCTTAATATCAGAATCACATGTCACATTTAATCAAAGAGAGATATATATTATATTATCACTTTCATTCATATAATGGATCTATCATCTCAATAACAAATGTTGTATATAAGAGCAAAACTTCTTCGGGTACCATCAAAGGGTACACAGATATAGTTATGCAGGCATACAGGTAAAAACAGTGAGATTTACTGTATAAGCTGTTATTTTCGCATACAGATTTTTTTCTTTTTCTTTTCTATTTTTTATGAATGAGGTCACAGACATTTTAGAGACATGTTTTTGTGAATTGACACTAAGGCTTTCATAGATGCACTATTACCCTTGCGCATCGTGCCATTTTCGTGTGTTGTTAAATTCGCGGTCCAACTGTGATTCGCAAGATTCAAGAAAAGTAAATCCTTGCGAAAATAACAGCTAGCTTATAGAGTACCATGTATGATGAAATAAAATGACAATGATCTGCACATAAATATCTGCTTTTCACTAAAAATTTTGGACAGGACATTTCAGCAACTGTAAAGTACTTTTCACTGGCATACATACTACTAAATATTTATGTACATCTAAGAAAACAAAGCAAAGATTTCTCTTGCTTATATGAAACAAGACAGCAAGAAAGAATTGTTATATTCATAGCAAATATAGCACACACTTTGGTTTATCATTTGTATTAGCTAATGTCTGAATACATATAGAATTTGACTTCATAAAAGTCAAGTGCCTAATTCATAGGCACTTACCGTAATACACCAAATAATTATTTGGTGTAGCTGAGAAAAAAAAAATAAATTGATAGCATGACATTTTTTTATTTCTTGCAAGACTTTCCAATACATCAGTGTCTTAGTCTGGTTTGTGAACAGCCCACTTATAGAAATAGTGCTCATAACTATTTTTCCCCCCTTTTTGCACATATAAATAATACAAAAGATTAGATCTGCTTTTATCTTGCATTGCAGTATCTAAATAGCAGTTCAAAGATGTACTGGCTGCAAATAAAACAGATATAAAAGCGAATAAATAAATGCATGATTGAATGAATAAATAAACAGCTCTATTTTGCTATTGTCATGTAAGAGTATAAAAATGACTTGATCTGAGACTATCAAGAGACTATGATCAGAATTCTGACATTGTTATCATGTGTCTTGAGATGGTTTGGCAACTCCAAAAACATCAATCTCCTGTAATCATATTGCATTCATATCTACTGTGGCAATGCTTTTCTTTTACTGCATTTGTACACTAAGTGACATTGTCATAATTATGTCCATAACACATGCTCTGTACACAATATAAGTTAAAATACTTTGGATTTAGCATTAATAGCAATGCAGAGACATAATGCACATGAAAATATTATGTTATTTTGTCAGGAAAGCACCCTCCATACCCTCTGGTACACTTACTTTCAGATATTCAAGATGGTGATGTGATTGCATAGTATATGCCAAGTATAGACACTGGTGAGAAATAAAACATTATAAAGTGTATCAGGAGCATTCTTAATCAAGAATAAAGAAGGGTTGTTTGAAAAAACAAACAAACAAACAGAAAATAAGGTGGGTATTTGTTTCAAGTACATTGTGTCACTGCCATGAACTGGCTTTAGTTCACTTGGTGATGGATTCTAGCACCTTTTGTTTTCTCTTAGTCTATCATAATACAAACCAAACAAGCAATCTCATGGAGGGCTACAGAAAAAAATCCAACCATTATTTCACACCACAAATCCCTAGAGTTTATATTTTCAAATAAAGTCATATTCCATTGACAATTTTGTGTATCCTTTCTGTGATGAAATAAAATAATGTTATGAAAATGTCAGTAAATGTTCTCTATCAGATTTCTTTTGGATGATGAGTAAATTAATCCACCTGCTTTACGTTGAGACTGTTCTACAGCATATTTAAAAAATGACGGTTCAGCATACTTGCATAGACAGTATATTCAGCCATGTTCAGGGAAGTGGTTTCAGACACTGATAGTACCTGCAATTAGCGAAGTACATTAGCACAATTCTTAACAAAAAACAAACAAACAAACAAAACATACTGAGAGAAGATGTAACTAAGAACAGCTGATATAAGATTTACACACCTTTGTTCTGAAATGTACCTTTACTCTCTATGTTTACCGTCACAATGTTGCAAATATTAGGATTATGATGTTTTCTTAAGTCTGAAAGAACTCATACCTTTTATCATCAACAAAAAGAAGGTTGCTAACTTAATTACTCCCTACCACTCTCCTGGTTTCAACCATTAAATATGTTTGCATTATTGTTGATGTATGAAGGTCACTACTACCTTCAGTAAAATAAAATAAAAGTGTTTATTACTTAAAAAGTACCTGTACTATGTATTGTAGTTGACACTGAATACCACTTGGTGTGCTTTTTGTGTGCCGATTAGCACAACAAACCCTACAGCATTGGTCACTCTGTTCAAAGTCCCTGGCACTGTAGGAAAATATTCTCATTTATAATGATCGAGGAACACCAGATAATGCAAAATAAGATAAATAAATCTAAAAGTGGTAATACTTCCTGAGAGAACTACATGTGAGTTCTCAATACTTCACTCTTGTCACACCATAGCTACTCATTCTGTTCATGAGAACATCATCATATAGGCCAATTTAATGCTGTCATAAGCACACATAGTCTGTCATCCTTTCTCTTTTATGCTTGCCGCAAATTTTTTTCTGAAATATTTGACACTAGCACACATTGTGGCTATCTCATGTTACAGTGAAATAAATAATAAAGTGGTATAAATGCTGTATGCAAACAAATTGGCCTGTTTACAGTCTCCATTTTGCTTTGACAATATAAAGAATATCCTCAGTGTTAGGCTTCCATTAACACACCTGATTGTCAAATTTACACACACACAAAAGTAAGAAGAAGGAATAAGTTATGTCCTATTCACATAACAAGTCATAAGGTATGCATTTTTTATTCTTCTCCACAGATATTGATGTTGAGCTGCGAAGATAATCTAGGACTTCAGCAGCATTCACATACTATCAAAGTCATGACAGTATTGACATGAAGTACATCTAGGCATGTCCGTAAAAATAAAATGCACTGTGTTCTTGATATCACTTTCATGGTTTCACTCATCATGCTATCATAATTCTATCTTTAAAACATGAGGGTCCATTCTCTTCCACTTATTGTTTGGAAGAAACATTGAGTTCCTGCATACTATCACACCGTCAGCCCATGTCCAAGTGTTCTACT
Organism: Diadema setosum; assembly: GCA_033980235.1. Classification (NCBI taxonomy): domain Eukaryota; kingdom Metazoa; phylum Echinodermata; class Echinoidea; order Diadematoida; family Diadematidae; genus Diadema; species Diadema setosum. The sequence goes on along the minus strand of CM067061.1, from coordinate 1,906,318 downwards.
CTAAGGTATCACTGCAGCAAATTGTGACAAAAAAATACTGGGAAAGGTGATAATGTTTGCAGTTGTGTCCTTTAAATATAATGCCCCTATGATCTTTCTTGCAAACCAAGACCACCCTATGTAATATAATGTGGAAACTGCTTTAATTCATTTGAATTTGCTCATTGTATTGGAAAATATATGCAACTTTATAATTCTTTTCCCTGAAAAATCCCACGAGATCTCCTGGTTGGGAATAGTGGAAAACACAGTAGTATTCCTAGTACTGGTTTCCTTCTTTTGTATCTATCATAAAAAATTCTTACTATCAAAATAGCCTCTGCATGACTTCAGTAAAAATTTGCCTCGATTCCTTGTGACTTTGTCAATTGTTTTTGCTGTGACTTCCTCCATTGGTTTTACTTGTAGTGCATACAAATCACATGCATCATAATGAATAGAACTCCCAAATAAACAACAGTTTGCAAAGTATGTATACCACATACAGTATACGCCATATATTTCGCGAGTCTAAATTTTCATGAATCGGGTATTCCTGATGATTTTGCGAGTGTTTAAATTCACAATTGTGGAGTCCTCGACTGAAGGGAGAAGTGTACAAGCGTACGTCACATTCACATCGGGATCAGAGTCAATATTTTCGTGTGTCTTTAATTTCGCGAGTAGCACCCGACTCGCGAAATTCGCGAAGATAAAAACGGCGTATACAGTAACCAATGACATTTCATAGTAAAACATGTACATCTTTTTCAAAATGACGAACAAGTGCAAAACATGTATAATACCAAAAAAAAAAAAAATGATGTGAAAATTGCCCCAAAAAAGAAGCAAGTTTGTGCACCAGATTCTTGCATCTCATTGGACACAAATACATCAAATGAAAGCATATGAACTGAATAAAACTGGCCATAAAGTCAAATGAATCTCGATAGAAATATATGAATATAGAAAGTGTGTCATATATGATAATACATCGTGTGATAGTTCTTTCATTATACTACATGCCTGCATGAAGTCGTTTGCTTGGATATATCTTTTTCTTCAAGTAACTGCTCAAAATCCAAAAATACAAGACATCAGGAAAACTCTGTGGAAGACATCTATGAAAAGGCACAAGGTGGTAATTGCATATACCATGTGTAACATTCTATCTATATACAAGATCAAATTTATTTTTCTATATATCTGTAAGTTTAGTTTGATAATAGCAAACAAAAGAACTAAGTACATCAATTCATGGTGAAGCTGGTGGCTATTATATGAAGATATTTCCTGATGTAAAAAATTCTCACAACTTTGAACTTCATATTTTCAGCACTGTTGTCCATCATCCTGGAACCCGCTACCAGCAAGATGTTGGGTGGGGATGCGGTTCTGATGGTCCGGAGTAGAGACCGTTGCTAGGGTAACCTTGGTGACTAGATGAGGGACCAAAGCTCTCTTTATTTGTCTTGTTCAGATCTGTTGGGATAAAAAGAATTATTGGTGGAGTTGAGCCCTTGTAAGTTCTACAAGTGTGTGTAAATATATAAGTGAATGGGAGCAGGGTTTAAGGTCATAAGAGAAAGTCATCATGAAATGCTTGATATGTATTTTCTTTGCTGAACACTGTTTAGTGGCTTAGCAACAATGACAATTGGCATGTATACAAATAAAGTTTGAACTCTTCTCTAATTACAATTTTTAAGGTCAAGTGACTCCAGAGGATGTTTATGGTTATTTTTAATCATCATATTGGGGTGAAGCATACATGTATATCTAGAGACAAGCTTTAATTGACATAAGGATTGAGAGAATGTAGCAATATTAGTAGAACACATCAGTGAGAGTTTGAGGAAAATCAGACAATCCGTTCAAAAGTTATGACTTTTTGAAGTTTTTGTGCAGTCACCGCTGGATGAGAAGACTACTGCAGTGTATGATGTCACATGCGTACAACAATATAAGGAAAATATGAAGAGAATTTCACAAAATTTCATCTTTTTAAAAAAATACACATTCCCTTGACTTGTTACTGACATATGTTATGAGTAATATTATTCCCTTTGCCTTTAGAAAGAGACAAGTCAAGTGCTCTTGTATTATGCGAAAAAGTGAAAATATGTTGAATTTTCTTTACATTTTCTTTATACTATTGTACTCATATGACATCACGAGCCTTAGTAGTCTCCTCATCCAGGTTCCAACACAAAAGTTTTAAAAATTCATAACTTATGCATCGATTGTCCAATTTTCCTCAAACTTTCACTGATGTGTTCTACTAATATTGCTGCATTCTCTCAATCCTTATGTTAATGAAGGTGAACTTGTCCTTTAAATAGGTCTGATCTTCTAAGAGAAATTTGGTTTGAGGAAAAATACACATCCTCAACCTTCACCTCCTTCCCTAAAATCCAACACCCACAACACTTTCTTCCAGAGAGCACAGACAGGTCGGTAAACTGACATTCTCCTACCTGATATGGCCAGGAGCATCTTCCTCCTTGCACCAAAGGTTGTGATGCCCAGCTCTTTCAGATCCTTGTCAGTCAGGGTCAAAAACGTGGATAAATCAATCTGTGGACAAGGAGATATCATTGATAGTGCCATGATGATGAGTCAGGTAACAGACTTATGCGCCTGAATCTCGTCAATGCCTCCACGGCTGCTGGTATATATTTCAGGCCAACAAGGATCAGCAAATGTCATCTTTCAAGTTTTGAGGTCACTGTACAAAGTCAGACTTGAGAAACCATTCTTGTTTATGAGCATCATTATTGGTCAGCATAGTTAATTTTTGTATTTTGCAAGTTATATCGGAGGCCACCCTAATGTCATTCACACACTTGGAACATTTTCATGCTTCATACCTTGTAGTCAAACCTGAATAAAACATGCAACCTCCCAACTCTTCTCAACACATGTGTAAAGACTAGTATTTGCAATACAAGTTGAGGTCCAGCTATTGCATATTTTTTTACACCATGTAATCCAAAGTATTGCCTCACTCTAACTACCAGTATGTCTTTTATTTCTGGTTCTTACCAAAGAGTTTTGGTCATTACCATCAGTCATTGTATCTTCATGACTATACACTATAAATGACTTGTCCATTGACGAGAGACATACCTCTTGTTGCTGAAAGACGTTGGTGTACTTTCCAAGCCCCAGGTTGAGGAAGATGTCAGAGAGGTCAGGTTGGGAAGAGAGAGACGAGTTGAGGTCACTGGCCACCCACAGCCCCTTGCTGCTCTTTGGCAATGTCCCGCTGTCGATGTAGTTACTGCAGCTTATGTCACTGAAGGTAGCTGTACATAGGAAAGGTCAGAAATACTTGGATAACAACTGAGAAGTATTCACAGTATTCCACAGCATATCATTTACAAACTACTGTAATTATTCAATGCTAATAAATGAACCTACATGCCTGGCATTTTCTCAATCAGTACTTGAGGTTCATAACAAAGAAAATGTCTTCACCTTAACCCGCCGAGGACGGACTGATTTTGCTACAACACGCATTTCCCACAGACACCTGCCCGAGTATACTCGGGACTCATACTCAACAGGTTAAAACAGAAATATAATACATGAATGTATCTAATACTGTCATCACAATGAAAGCTCCTCTGACTTGCAGTCAAATTGACATTGCTACATATTAAGCATAGTCCTTCTGATCTTAAAAATGAGCACACTAGAACTTCAATATAGATTTTCCCCTATTTTCATCATGCTTATTGCAATCCTTCACTACAACACAATCACTGAAACCAGTCTTGTCACCACATAAATCATCTTCATTTTCATCAATATCATTATCATCACAATTACAACCATAGTCATTCTGTGATGTTATAATCACAATCACAACCATAGTCATTCTGGTCATCACTGCATTCATCACAACCATGATAATTATGTTAACATAATCATCATCTAAACATCCTCTTAACACCCATTTTCATCAGCATTATCTTCATCATCTTTCCCTGTACCACTATTCTTTCCATCTTTGTCTGCTAAATCCCTGACACAAGCCACCTCCTTCTTGCCCTTTAACTCACCCCGTTTCTTCTTGCTCTGCTGGAAGCCTGGTGGTGGATTACTATAGGTGTTGTTGTTCTCAGTGGGAGTGATGTCTTGGACGGGCCTGTCGGGAGGCCAGGTGCTGGTAGAAGGGGGTGGAGGAGGGGAAGATGTGCCCCCCTGATCAGACTCCTCATGGTTTGGTGTCTAAGAAGGGAAGTGAAGTAGAATATCCTTAGTAATGTGGAGATACTCCTTATTAATATCATGTCTATTGACACATCATGACACACATTGGACTTTGCTATAACAAGTAGATTTACTATCACATTGCTTTAATTAAGTGCACTGTGAACATGGAAGAGTCAAATCTTTATTTGGTGCTAAACACAGAAACAAGAAATATAGCATCATTCTTTTTCTGTGTGCCATTTCCCGTCAACAGCTCAATGGCTTCACCACTCTAAATGAAACATGGATCGACATAGCTCTCCAACACTCTCCAAAAGATATTTCATATGATGCGTGATGATTAGTTACATCAATTAATGACCATGGCCTACTACAGTAATTTTACCTGGTTCCTATTACTCTTTATTTCTCTGTTCTATAGCAATTACATTGTCATCTGTTCATGTCTGTCAATTCTGGATAAAAGGACATGAAAATACACAAGGCTACCCAATTCCTTAAAGATTCCATAATCTCCAAAGACTTTGTGTATGACCTCTCAGGTAGACAGACAATTGATAATGGTTAAACAATTATCTCTACATCATGAGGCTCATTTGTAAAAATGTCACATTTACCTAAGATAATGAAGCACACAACTGAATGTGCTTTACACTGATTGCTCAGAGAATGAGTTAAAAACCTGGGGGTATATAATCACCTCATAAGTGGTAGGCAGGGGGTTGGTATCCCTCTGGAAGAGAGAGAAGCCATTGGTCCTCCTCGCCTCTCTGATGGCAGACTCTGGCATGGACTTAGAGAAGCCCAGGCCACTCCAGAGATCGGTTGGAACTCGCACCTCTGGAGCCACAGGTTTCTTCTTCATTGCTTAGAGTGGAAAGATGGGGACACAAATGAGTTCACATTATCACCATTGGATATCTGGCCATAGAACAAAATTTTAATCTACTGTATAAGCTGTTATTTTGCGAGGATTTAATTTTCGCGAATTCTGCGAATCACAGTTGGATCGCGAATTTAACAGCACGCGAAATGCGCTTTGTTAATAGAGCATTAACGTAAGCATCGGCGTCGAATCGCGAAAAACAACATCCCGCGAAAATGCTGCGACCTGATCAATCGCGAAAATATCTGTACGCGAAAATAACAGCATATACAGTAAGTATCTCAACAATAAATCTCTTGTTGCCTCCCCAAATATTCTATTTTCAACTGTTCAAAACAGAAAGGATGAATCCTTAGAATTGTGGTTTATTGATATCGTTTCCTCCTTGTTAAAATCTACTCAAAGCCACTACATTTTCTACTTTACTTGAATCTGGTCATGTGACATTCATGAAATTACTTTGATGACAAACATGATGACCTTAACCTTTTCTTCACCTGTTATCACTGAAATATCAAAAATTCTTAATAGATTGAATATACACATGTATGGCAAAACCCATTCCAACACCGGAAATTGGTTAAGTTGTAGAAATGGGCAAACAGTTCACAAAAACTGAAACAATTCAATAACAAGAAATTTCCTACTAGCATCTGCATGGCCTCTGTTTGAGTTTAATGCAGCTTAGATATACTTCCAGGGTCTCCCTAAAGTGGTATATATACATACCTTTTGTTGCCAGGAATTTCTTCTTGTCGTAGTCATCACCATAAGAAGAAGCCGTCTCCTTGTCCTCTCCTTCAAGCTCCTTCTCTTGCTCCAGCTTTCTCTCCAGTCTCCTCTCCCGCCTCTCACATCCTGGAGCTCGCTTGTCAGAGCTGTCCGAATCACATCCAGACTCCGAGGACCGTCTCCCGTAACCACTGCAGAGCAAGCATTTCAATTGATGTTGGTTGAGAAGTGGCAAAGTATCCATGACTTGTAGCATAAATATTGCCTAGAAGATTCTAAAATCTCAGTGTACCAGTACTTCAAACAGGGCCCACCAGGTTCCAATAGACAATGGGTTTATGGTCTATAAAGGAAGGGGTTCTGACTAGTGATGTCACAATGGGTTTATGGTCTAAGAAGGAAGGGGTTCTGACTACAGACATCAGAATTGACAGCTTTGCTGTAATGGATTTACTTCTGACAAATTTAGAGATAGGAAAGGATTAAGAATATCAACATGCTGCCTCTGATCTCTGCAGAGGTACCACATGACACACTCAGTTCCCATACATCTAAGTGAAAGGTCACATAATTACCTCCCCTTCCCCTTAGAAAAAGAAAAATCCATACTTCCATAATGAACTGCTTTTTGGCATTGCAAAAGCAAGCTTCAAAGTGTTGTGTTGTAATGGTGTCTGCATAAAAATCAAAATATATTTCAACATGCTACATAAAATAAGCACATGTGTGCACTCACCTGGTACTATACAGTATGCTACCATAAATGACAATGGGACTCTGTTTTAAAGTCTTTTGGATACTACTTTAACTGTAAGTTATATGTCACTCACTGTGCATTTTATCATAAGGTAAAAATGTGTCTGCTTACTTTAATGCATTGTTGTTGGAGAAAAGAGACACTGATGATTCATCAGGGGTCAATGACCTTCGACCTCCACCCAACATTCCTGAAAGGTCATGGCTGCTGTTGTTTGGTGAGAAGTTGTTACTCTGTTTGGGAAGATACAAAGATAAGTTTCAATTCCCCAATGATTTGTAAGTGTACATTTATTACCATAGCTCTCTCATTCCATACGTGTATGTGACTATTTCTTATTTTCAATATTTCAAACAACTAGTTTAAACTGACTACTGAAGTCAATTGTCACCAATGAATGATGATAGTCGAGAATCAGTTGTCAATGAAACCACATACAGCACACACACAAAGTAGCTTGGAAATGTTTTTCCACAAGAAACATAGAGGATCCATATAACAAGGAATGAACAGGGTCAGTCTGCAATGAGACCACAACACATCCTTTGCCATAGTAACTTCTACATCATAATTTCATCCATCTACCTAAAAATTCCCTGACAGTTCCACAAATTTACAAAGGGCGTCCAAAAAAAAAAATGTTACAAAGCACTTTACCAGATAACTCCATGTCTATGACTACACACAGCTGAAGAGTAGTTATGTTTGATAACGGTTTCAAAGAAGCGAGTTGAGTGCACTCTACCTGAAGCTTCAAACTACTGCTCGGGGAGCTGTTACTCTGGGCCAGCACCAGGTCTACAAAGCTGGTGGGGCTCCTTGGGACGCTGTGGCCACTGCTGCCGCTGCTCTGATCAAGACCCATGTCAGCTGCCAGTGCACTCTGACCCAACTGGCCCAGTGGGGGCGTTACCGTGGTGATGAGGTCGATAGGGCTGGTGTCCCGCGGGCTCTGGGAGGGGAGGTTGGTTTGGGATGGCTGTGGCCCTGCCCGCCGTGTGTCTGCGATGTTGAAAGTGGTGAGGTAGAAAAGGAAGAGAACAGAGGCACTTGAAATAACTGGCCACCGGTGAGACTCTAGCGACAGGCTCTATGAATTATTACACTATACTGCACAAATCGCCCATTTGTTCCACAGTATCAGCACAAAACCTGTTCAGAACCTGTTTAGATATGTCTGTAACTTTACAATACAGCCATAAAACTTGTTGGTATTCATACGCTCATGAATCATCATACTTGAAGGAATGCGTGTATTTGAAACCATTATCAGAAGATCTTTGACTTTTTTTTTCTCTTCCTCAAACTATTTTTTCTAGTGCGCATCCTTCGACACCTAAAAACAATTTCAGCTGCAGGATGAGAAGACAAGAAAAGGAGGAAAGGGGAAAATGAAGATAGCATTAGAAGTGGTCTGATAACCACAAAGAGAAAACAGTAAAAAAGAATATGGATGCAAATAGTGAAGAGAGAAGAAGACTATATTTGAGTTCAGAATTGATGCTGCAGAAGATGAAGGAATACAGAAAATAAAAACAAAGAATTAGAAGCACAAAGAGCAACAGGAAAAGAGTAATTTACACTGATTTCGGAATAAACAGAGAATTAGGAACTCTTATGAGAGAGGATCACCTAAATCTGGCATAACACCTGTTGGCTGCATACTCTTCAGATGCATCATCAAGTCCTTCAGCTGGTTGTTGTTATTGCACACACTGGCAAACTCCCTACTGCTGCTGATACTGTTCAGATCTAGCTGAGCCAGCTGTGAAGTCACCATTGCTGGGTCTGGCTTGGCGAATCCCGGAGGAGGCTGAGGGGTGCGAGGCGTCGTCATCTGGGGGCTCGGCATCTCGGGTATCGTCTCATGAATGGATGTTGCGGAGGTGGCGCTGGGGAAGATGCTATGCGGAAGGGGTGGTGGGGGGATGCTGGGGTTGGCACCCAGCTGGAGCTGTGGATTTTGCACTTGATTGAGAACACTCTGCATTTGTTGCATGGTGGCTTGAAGGGACTGAGGTAGCATGGTGGGGGGAAGCATCGAGGCTTGTTGGGTGGTGGGCGTCGGCTGAACGGGGGCAGCCGTGGGGTTGGTCTGCAGTTGGGAGTGCATGCTGACTGGAACAGAATGCCTAGGAAGACCAGACTGTACTCCTGCTGTGCTGAGATTCCCCTGGAGTCCTGCTTGAGCACTGTAAGGAGCTGAAACCTGATTGCTAGCATGCAGGGAGGCCTGGACGGCACTTGTGGCTGGATTCGTTGGAAGCGCGGTAGCAGTCGGTAAGGCCGAGGCATTAATGTGAGACTGAAGGGAGGCCTGCACAGACCCACTGGTGGGGCTGGTGGGCAGGGCGGTGGGGACCCCAGGAGCACTCTGGTTGGTTGCCTGTAACACTGACTGTAGGGGTGCTAGACTGGGATTGGGATGAACTGCATGAGACATGGTTGCCACGGTAGCACTCTGTAGGGGGGAGGTGGTGTTGGTTGCCATGGGATTGGATGCGCCATTGGTAGTCAGGCTGACTGAGCCTCGAGGGGAGGTGAGGAGGAGGGGGTTGATGGACGGTGAGACCAAGACAGGTGTTACACCTTGTGACGGCATCCCTGGAAATACAGATGGACACAGAACAAAACATTCGATATTAACTCTAGCATTGATATAATTCATTATGTTTTTAGTACCTACAGTAATTTCTGTTTGCATGCATGGAATCTTGATAGACCTTTAGGAAATTCTCCTCTATTCTGTGCCAAGTCCTTCCTTGTGCAAGACGAATGTTTCTTTGGAATAAATGTGATTTAAACACTAATTTTAAAGAAATTGAATAGTCCTTTATTGGCAATTTAAACACTATATACAAGTAGTTTCAAAATAGAATCATGTCTTGAAAATATATTTTTCTTACAAACACTGCAAATTTCTAAGAACTTTTATGGAGCCCTGAGACATTTACTAGCAACTGCAACAGTGCAAGTCAAATATGCACAATTAGTTGGCTAAGTTTAATCAATGGTATTATTCACATCAGTTGCATCAGCAATGTGAGTTGAATGAGTCACATCAGTTATGTGTATTGTGATATAAGTTTGTTGCTTAAGTTGTATCTGTCAAGTCAGATGCATCAGTCATATCCATTGTATCAGCTGCATAAGACTTATCATTTATATTAGCCTTATCTGTCATGTTGGCCATATCACTTGTACATGGTGCATCTTTTTTTTCTTTCTTTCTTTTTTTTTCAGATCTGTTGCATCGGTCACATTGATAATACAACTGATTTTTGTGATATAAATGGCCCAGCTGTGTTAGTTATCTTAATTAATCATACCAGTTATATAAGAAATTCTAGCTACATAAGTCATATCATTCACAATAATGGTATCGGTCATATAAGTTGCATCAGTCCCGTCAATTACGCAAGTGATATTAATGGCACAAAGGGTGTTAGCCACATGTCAGATCATTGTTTCAATTGATCGCTCTAATGACTTTCTGCAAGAACCAATGCCTTGGATGATGTTTTGTATGGAGACATAGAAAGTGCCAACCTGAGGCTAGGCTGGTTGGAATGTTCTGGACCGTCCACTGGGCCGGTGTGCTGGGAGTGCTGGTGATCATAGACTGCAGTGTATTGAGGTTATTGAGACTTGCCAGCCCGTTGACCGTGGGTAGGACCGTGGGGGCCGCTAGGGGAGGGCGGGTTGCACCCTGACCCAGCAGACCTGGAGATTAGTGGGGGGTACCATCGGTGGTAGAGTGGTTTGAGGGATGGGATGGGGGTGACAAACACATACAATGGTGACTTCACAACATACTCACAACAGCAGTGGTTGGAGTGCAATACAAGCTATGTGAACATCAGACAGGCCACGGTAGACACATTGTGCATCCAAGAAAGAGTAAAGAAATCACCATTTGGGCACAATCAAACTTATAAGAACCCGAAATAAAGACTCGAAACATTTTATACTGTGAAAACTTCAGCTACATCAGTAATAATATATACCTGGCATATACAATGTGTGACATTTTCAATAGAGGATACCATTAATGCATATAAATTTAATAAGTCGATATACAATCAGTTTAATTTTGACTACTAGCTTCTAATCTAAGAGACAATATGATCTACAATTTGGTTCATATCAGTCCAATTGCCTTCCTGTAGATACAAATTAAGTTGGAATAGAGGATATTCTATTGAGGGTATGGTTATTTCTATTTCTGTTGATGAAAATGTTGTGTAGATATTCATGTTTTGAGATCCTGTCAAGAAAAAATCCAAGAGGTTTACACAATTTATGGCTGTTTGGATTCTCATAATCTCTTTCAGAAAAGCTATGCTCTGTTATAGGTAATCAATCATTGTTCTATACACTATACATGTAAGTATGATATTGGGAGATCAAAAAAGACTGCAACATAAGTAATTAGACCATGAAAGACCTCTTATGAAGAAAGTGAACTTTCAATGAAATTTCATTTTTTTAACTTCCATCGAAAATAATATGTAGATCATCCATATTTGGCATGACAATAGACAGGAATTGACTAGGGAAAAAATGTAATATTTCAGTAACTCATTAGAAATTTGAATGAGGAGATAAAAATTCAATAAGACATTGGATGTTCAATTTGTTCAAAAAGTAATTCAGAAATCTGATTCTCACCCCCCCCCCCAAAAAAAAAAAAAAAAAAGTTAACTTAGTACATTAGAAATTCATCAGTTGGAGGTGAATGGAAAGACAAAAAAAAAATAGATTCAAGTGAAAGCAAAACTTGACTTCACAGGTGGCTACAATACACCACAACACACAGCTTTACAAAATGCAAACTTCAGTGCACCAAGTAAGACCACCATGTTTATGTTAATGTACCATCTCATATTAATGGCCAATTAGAAATGGTTCACCCAAAATATGACACTTTGCATGACAAGATTATTATGTTTTGAGTTAAACACAAACCACTAGTTTCTACTGAGTGCAATACCCCTTTGAATGAAATTGGTCGTTTCCGCCTTCTGGTGGCTATGTGTAGAGTAATATAAGAGCCCCCGAAAAACCAAATAGACTCTCCCCTACCTAATGTTCCAACATTGTAGCCATGGAGAGGCAGGCATGTTCCATTCAGTCCAAGGGAAGGGCAGCTGCTGGCATTGGCTGCACAGCTCTCACACTCTTGTCCCAGAAGGATTTGCCTGGCTCTGTACATGTTGGGAGCATTCCGCTCTATGCTCTTCACTATGACAGACTGCAAGAAAAATATAACAATAGAAAAAGACAAACAAACAAATATTAAAAACTGCAGCAAAGAAAGAATTAATCATTTCAGGTAAATATTACATCAAAGAACATTACAATTAGTCAAAGTATGGTGACAGAATGCTGCTACAAATGTGTATTGATATTTGGACAACTACATTTTATTTTGATAATAAGAAAAATGCAATGTTTCTCAGTGGAACATATATATGAAATCAGCATATTATTGCATGCTTCACATCTGTTGTGTGTGTGTGTGTATGTATGTGTGTGTGTGTGTGTGTGTGTGTGTGTGTGTGTGTGTGTGTGTGTGAATATTATGTAATCTGACCAAGGTGGAAGCAGGTATTTACTGAATTCAAAAGCAAGCACTGATAGACACTGGCAATTCTGCAATGTTCTAACTACAGTCTGCACAGTTATCTAAATTCCCTCTCACAAGCAAAAAGTTCACATTTGCATAAAAACACAAAGAGACAAATGACAAATGTAGCTGGAATCCACTTAAAGAAAAAAAAGATAAACATGACTGATGGTGGGGTAGTTCACTGGTCCTTTTGAGCTCTGAAGTGGGCAAACACTTTCTCCTCCTGTTTGGGTGGACCTTGGGCTTATTTTCGGACATCAAACATACAAAGAGGGGCACAACAATAACAGCTACACTCATTGCGAGGCTTCGGTAACCACAAATGTGATGCGGAGTGAGCCGTGAGCTCTTCAAACATTCTCAACATGCCATCCACTCCATGCTCCTATTTGCTCACATGGAAAATGCTAAGACTGCAGTAGAGAAACTCAAATAGTTTGTCGGAAGATGGAAAGAAAGCACATGGAGCCGACTTTCTCACTGTAGCGAGAAAAGGCAGAATAATGGATGCTTCACAAACATTCACCTACAGAAAGAGAGGAAATGTATCAATCTTTACACCCTGCTTAGCAGCAACAACAATGCTACAAGTTTACTAACACTGATATAGAGAAATGTGAATAATGAACTAATTATAGTCTACATGTTAAGTGTATAAGAACATTTGCAACTGCGCCTGTTCATAACAATGCCTTTCAGCAGGAATTTCAGGCACACCGACTGAGGTGTTTCTATAAACAAAGAGCTAACAGCCTTGTGAAAGATGGGCTCAAATACTACATTGAAGGATACAAAACTTCTGAGCTGAGAGAGAGAGTTCAGCAACATACATCGTAGGGGCTTTTGCTTCATAATGCTAACATTCAACTAGTAATCATGAAGATGTATCAACTTTTGCTCATGCAAGACCAAGAGTTTTAAATATCTTAGATTCTACAGTAATTTTCAGTGCTTGTTAATGTTTGAGTGTAACTTGAAACCACTCAATAGCCCTTTTCAAAATGTTCTTGCAAATATGACTATGTACAGGCATTCAGAAAAAAAAAAGACAATGATACGCTTGGAGCAGAGGTAGGCAAGATAATATCACAGGAACAACAACAAAAAAAGACTTATCCATTGATATCAATTTCAATAGGAAAACAATTGATATGACAATGACATATAAGTGCTTCACTGGAATGGAAATAATGTAATTTCATACTTAAAAGAGTACTATAGAGCATCATCATCTTCACACAAATCATATAAAGTTAACATCCTTCTGCTTCTAAAAAGCAGAGGTCCTGCACTCATAGCTCACCTTGTTTGGCTGCTTTGGTTTGGGTTTGATGCTGATGAAGATGTCCAATTGTTCCATTAACTGAGCTAACTTGGTGGTGTGAACTTCGACCTCATCCTTCATATCAAACATCAGGACTAACGGTAGACATCCCTTTGTGTAAAAAGAGAGCAGAGATGTGAATGAATATATAGCCTGTATATCATACAAAGGCCACCATTTCAAATCCCAAAGTTCCACTGGCCACCAAGAATGAAAAGGATTTCAACATTGCCTGCCTGAATTTTGAGATGACTAACTGCACTGCTGACAATTTGGTCTTGTTACAGAAATCAGAATGACATGAATACCTTCTGGACATCAAACATGAAAACTGGGACAGATACGACCATTTCTTGTCTTTTTATCATCAAAATAAAGTACCAGAAGTTAAAATATCACAAGTTTCTCTCATCTATTGAGTTGCTGAATGATGCCTTCGTATAAGTGACTATAAAGGAAAGGCAAGGTTCAGGAATACCATTTATGATAACTTTTAAAAACTATATTTGGGCTTAAATAAGTAGCAAAAAACATGATCCAAGAAGCAAATGGTACCTTACCGCATTTTTACCTGTTTGAAGCTGTTCACATCATGATCATTGATTGCAAACTTCAAAAGACTGTTTTAAGTTGTCTGAGAATTTATGTACTCATGGTCTCCTGGTATAAGATATCAATGCACAAACATGAACCTTGGTGATCTACTGCATTATCTGGACTTTCAAACTGTTAAAATTCTATTTGTTGTAAATATTTTCAAACACTGTAAGAATACTCACATTTTCTTCTGCAACATTTCATGCACACGTAACACAACAACACATTTTAATTTCATAGGAAAAGAATGTCTTTAGAACTCCATTGGGAGTGCAGGAACAACACTTGGTATGAACTTCTGTATGGATATATAGAACTGACTGAACTTTAGCCCTACACTACCAATTGTTTGGTTTGTTTCCACAGATGTGTCAGGTTTGGCTAAAATTCTATTAGCCAAAACAACAATCAAATTAGTTGTTGTTGTTGTTGTATTTTTTTTTTCTTTTTTGCTCTTTGAATACATTAACTCTTGATGCCTGGTAAAATCTTTGAATACTGCATCACACATCTTCCATCTTTAACCCGTTGAGGACGAGTCCCAAGTATGCTTGAACAGGTGTCTTTGGGAAATGCGTGTTGTAGTAAAATCAGCCCGTCCTCAACAGGTTAAATCTCTAGGAGTGTAATCTCACCATGAGGAGGTGCCTAGCGACGATGACTGAGTCAATGGCACCCGAGATGAAGACCGAGCTCTTCTTCTGAGTGCTGTTGGGGTCTGGGAAGTGGATGCTAGCCCCAGTACACTGGCTGATCTGCTTGATGTTGAGTCCACCACGCCCCATCATGAACTGGTGGTGTTGGGGAGAGATTTCTATCTGTGTGCTAACTGGTAGTGAACCCTGCAACACAAACCAAAGGTGGAAAGGGGTAAAAGATATCAACATATTATCCTGTGTGATGTACAAAGAATATTATTTGATATACGGAGCAATGAAGTGAAATCTATGTCATTTAAAAGCCATTTCCTTATTGTCAGTCTTGCTGATGAGATTTAAAGCTGTTGGTCCTGTGTGGAGGAGACATACTCTACGCATGTATAACACTCTTCACTTCTATCTTCAAGAGTAGGGAGAAATCCTTGTGAAGTGGTAAAACACACAAAACTGGCTGATATATTTGGGTGGAGAGGCCTACAGGTAGTCACTAAGTTGTCAACTCTTCACTGCCTTTGCAGACTATGAGATTGCAAAAGAAATAATAATGATAATTATAATCTTGAGACAAATAGAAAAGGGCAACTAATAAATGATAAGAAACTCAGGCAATGCCAACATCAAATAACACAGAAAAAGAAGATCTATATTGATGACTATTGCTTATCATTAATGGTTTCTCAAGGCAATATATCCATTTGTGTTTTTAAAAAAGGGTCAACTTCAAAATGAGTGTGTTTCTTGGTTCATTAACACGCATTATCCAGAAGGGATATCAATCTCTATTCGACAAACACACAACTGGTTTCTTATTTTCAAAAGGTTTCCTTGCATTGTTATTCACAGCTCTACACTTACTCCCACGCTCCCGATCAGGTGTTCCATCAATCTTGATGTGCCCTCCTTCATCCCTCGGGCATTGTTGGCAGCTCCCCTCACCGTCACGGTAGTGGAATAGCCCCTGCCTCTCTGCTTCATGTTGATTGCTACTTTGTAGGTCTGTACTATTTCTTGGATCACGGGGGAGTTCATGGAGGGGGCAGGGCCCGTCGATATTGGCAGCTCAAATATTAAAACTAATGGTAATAATTCCTGCAGAGGATGACATTCAGAGAGAGAAAGGAAGTAGATGGCTGTTAATGAGTTGTTAATGCTAAAACATTTATTTCACATATCACAGAAGGCAAAACTTTGTTACAACTGCAGTCTTATATGAATGAACACATCTTTCTTTCTTTTTTATCAACACGAGGTCTTTACTGTATTTACATGAGAAGAAGGGGCTGGAAAATGCCAAATGAGCAAGATTTCCTTTTAAACATTTTAAATGTATCACTCCATTAACATTTTTTTTTAAAGTCAGTTTCTGGAAGAGCTTGACATGATCTGATTAGGATCTTTCTATTTGCACCCCATATTCAGAAAATATCAGAGCAGGTCATTGTCTTTAGAATGATTCCTTTCGCCATGCAAATCATCTTGTAACATTCCACACTGATATGAACCCAATCATTCTGAGAGACAGCCAGGATGTGAGATGACCTACCCTAATTTTAGCCCGTGCCTGCTCCACGCCCGTGATCTGTCCGGCTATCGACACCTGATTGCTTTTCTCCTGCTGAGACCCCCTATTGGAGTCTGGGAAGTGGATGTGACATTTGGTGTTGTCCATCACCTTCTTGATGATGGCTCCGCCTTTCCCTATGACGTGAGAGTGCTCCGTGTACGACACGTCCATCTTGAGTGTCACACGGTTACTCTGTGGATAGATTTAAGTAAAAAAAAAAAAAAAATGATGGCAAAGTTGGTATACAACAAATTAGGATAACATTTAGAATCATAAATATTCATGAGAGCAAATCAGTTACTAATTACAAAAATTATGCATCTTCAAATAAAACAAAGCAAATCTAAGTAAAACAGGTATTCAACAAGGGAGAATAAAGTAATTTGAATCATGAATATTCATGAAAGCAAAATCAGTAACTAATTCAAAAAATGGTACATCTTTAAATTAAACAAAGCAAATCTAAAGATACACACACAATTTTATTCTACCGAATCCTTCTTCATAATGTACAGTAGATGCCATTTCCTTTCCTCCTCCTCCTCCTCCTCCTCCTCCCATTCTTCCCTCATCTTTGTCTACTTTTACTCATCCAACTTCTCATCATTACTATTGTCATTTTTTATCACAATATCATCACATATCATCATAATCATCATGACTGCCATTGTCATTAGATCATTATAGCAGTTCTCGTTGTTGTACTTGTAGTCTGGGGAGATATACAGTACTGCAATGTATTGTTTGCATTCCCTTTGTAATGCTGCTGTTGCAGGTGTACGGAGTTAACACAACGTGAGCAGGAATGAGGGAGAGATTCAACCAGGCATATAGAACGGTGAACAGTGAAGAGAGAGGCTAGGGAAGATATGAGGAAACTAACATGTAATAATAGGATTGTGCTCTGGGAAGACCAGTTCACTGGACTTTGTGGACCAAGTTATTGGGGAAAGCTGGACACAGTGCATCAAGGAAATCCCTGTTAATCCAGATAACCTCCACCTTTGGACTGAAAAGTGTGAAACTGGTCACTGCTTGCTTGGATGTTAAATGAACGCTGCACACTGTTACTGGTGCGATAGTCCCTGACCAGTAAAAATCACTATCGGACCAGTAACTTTTTCAGAAATGGACCAGTAAAAATGGAAGAACTGAGTATCTACTGGTCCAACAGACAGGTCGAACCAGTAGAAAAATGGGTTAGTGTGCAGTCCTGGCTACATGCAGAAAAAAAAAGTCTTCAATCTTATTAGTCACAAAAAAAAAACACCCAATACATTTTAAAAGGAAATCACAACAGAAAGCATGCCTTATAACCTTCAGAATCTTACTTCATTTCATTACAATACGTATAAAACATAAAATCACAAGAAAAGACCCCCCCCCCCACCCCCCCCCCCCCCCAAAAAGAAAAAGATCTCATGACTATTTTAGATTTTGCTTATTAATACAAGCAGTCTCAACTATTCTTATGAGTGACACCAGGATGGTACTGACTACCATGATCTCCAACTGAGTTTTAAAGTCCTCACACAATCAGTTGGCTGCAATCAATTCAATGCACACATCACTCGGTAGCTGGACAATTGTCAAGCACACGAAAGAGACACCCATAGGTCCCAACGTCTTCTGGATTTGCAGTGAGGTGCTCCACAACTCCTGAAAGGTTTCCCTTCCACCAAACAAAGAAATCCTGCATTCTGCAGGTGAACCAACATGGCTTCTGATCAGCAAATTTTCTTTTCAATCCACCTGTCATCCTATTCTGGTATTCCTGGTACTGTAGGTAAGACAAGCCCAAAAACTAAATAACTATGCCATCCCCACTGGAGGCCCCCCTGTACTCACCTTTGTGTCCAGAACTGACATTATCTTCTCCTTGGCAGCCGCTACATGAAAGAGTTTTCCCGCCACCTTTATGTGAGGGTCTGAAAAGAAAACAGATGAAAATGAAGGCGATCATTGTTTCTACTGTATACATGGGTCTAGTCACACACCAAGATGAAATGACATGGTTAGAAGCATGTTTCAGATAAGGCAGACTCAGTAAGAGTTTTCTATTCCTATCACTTGATCAAAAGTCTACAATTTGTGTAATACATGTCTGTATTTTCTTCACATGCGATGCAATTCATGTGATAAGTATGACTATTTGAAAATGTTGAGGCTTCCATTTAGTGATAGTGAACAATTCATGATATAATACCAAGTGTGTTTATCTATATATTCATATATCTCCTGCACAATCCATCAATCTCCTGTCATTCCTCCAGTAAGCAGAAGTGTGGATGAGCATGTCAAACATGACACACCAATGTTGCTTTCGACTTAACACAAACATGTGCACAGCATGGCTTGGGAGGGCCACTTCCCTCACGAAAATCCGCCATCAAGGTTTTTTCACAGTTATCCATTAATGACATCAAAATGTCTGGCTTTGATTGCATACAACGACATCAGGACAAAGGCGGCTGACAATTGGCGCACTGTAGTACACATCAAACATTTGGTTGCTTTTTATTTTGCCTTCTGCTCCACTTGTGCCTAGTGATCATCCGCTGCCTTGTAATTGGATATTGGGCACACGGATAGCAAACAAGCAGTATGTAATTCTGGCTTTGATCATGGATGTAATGACCATTGTTACTTTCTGCCTATAATTTAAAGCAATTTAGATGACCATGACTGCCTGCCATGTTTAATGACGGTAATTCACTGTCAATAGTCACTCAATGTTATGATTATGGTTGCCAAAGACTTTACAGAATTAATCTCATGAAATGTGAACAACGTGACAATCTCCTCACATATTTTTCACTAATATTTTGAGCTAGTTCTATGCGGGAAAAGATGGCAGCATACATAGAAAGTACACACTCTACTATGTAATCAATCACTTTTTCTACACCCATGCAAAGTGTCACCAAATAAAAAAAAAAATAATAATAATTGGGGAGTATAGAAAACGATCATTTCAAATTGAAGAAGAACAGATTTTTCACCACTTTCTTTCAGTAGTTCTCTGGCTTGACTTTCATGTATAATATTTACTGGTTCTGACATAATTATAATTCTCTTCCTTCACACAAGTCACATGAGTTGATATTGACATATATATAATTGTATAAAATTTGTTTAGATTTTTCTATGTTTCATTACAGATATGAATGTGGCACAGTGACATACATGGCTATAGCATAGCTTACAGATTATAACATACGGAAAGGTTTACTCTACTCAATGCAAACATGTCTTCCGTGTTCTACAATAGCCTCATTCACATACAGCCAAAATTAATTGTTTTGAAAATAGATGTTTGCAATGTGATGCAAAAAATATTAATTCTTTTGTGTGGACACACACACACACACACACACACACGTTTAAGGGATAGTACAGTATTGGTGGAGATGAGAATTGGGCTTTTAAATTTGCGAGATACCAAGAAAACACTTATGATATTGTACAGAGCATACCACTTTAACAGGAATTCAAAGTTTATTTGATGAAAATCAGGTTTGGAATGACTGAATCATCCAAAAACAAAGTAAAACAAAGCGATCGTAATAAAGTGTGGGTCCCACACTTTATTAGAATCGCTCATTTTTGGATATCTCAGCCATTTCAAAACCAATTTTCATCAAATAAACGTTGAATTTCTCTGAGAATTACACGCTCTTTCATATTTCATGAAAGGTTTCTCATCATCTCACCAAAAAAGTTAGAAACCTGAAATAAGGTCTCAACCAAAACTATACGAACTCTTTAACTCTTGCAACTTGCATGTTGATGTGAAAATCAATCCTGCTAGATCTTTTTTTTCTTTTAATACTATTGCTATATGTACCAAGTACGCAAGAGCACCATTAATTTTTTGATCCCACAATGCAACATGTCACAGTTCATGCATTCACATGCCCTGGGTCACATTTCCTTTATTCATTGAAGTATGGACACAGTCTGGAGATTCAAAGTGCTTCATATATATGCAGCCAAGTGTTTTGGGGTTTTTTTTTTTTCATTCTGGCTTTATTTTTATTATTTTTTTTAAACAATAATTGTTGCAATGGTTTGCCCTGCAGAGCATGCTAACAGTGGCAAATCATATCAATTTCTGCATTGCAATGCACAAACCAATAACTCCAGAGTGTGAAAGCTGTTACTATAAAATGGTTCCAGCACAAAGACATTCTTGCCACAAGGAAGTGAAAGTCTTTGAACCATCTCTAGCCGCGTGCCATCTTTACAGTGTTGTCTATAATCTCATCAAATCCAAAGACAACCAGTTTACAGTGTTTGTGGACAACAACCTGCTGAGAAAACTTTACCTAAAATAACAACAAGATAATCCCAGGAATTAGAGACTGCCTGCTTTCTGCTTCTCCCCCTGACTGATAAAGTATCTAATTGCTGAAGATGCTGTGCTTAAATTACTCCAGGAATGCAGAATGTGTGAAGAAGATTCATTTTAGTCCCCCCCCCCAAAAAAAAAAAAATAAATAAATAAATAAAATATGGGAGAAAAGGCCTGTTGGTGTTCCTTTCTCTTTATCTTATTTTGAGCGCCTGTTCTTGGTGTATTTTTTTTTTCTTTACTTTTTCCTCTGCTTTACTTTCCTCATGAACAAATATGTTAGCTTCCTCTTCTCTTCATTTCCTTGTCTGTTGCTTTGACAGCCTGCATGCATGCAATTGACAACCATCCTACTATACACCATTTCATTTCCCCCAACCCACAAAGAGAAAACAAAAACAAAAACAGAGACATAAAACCTTACTTTACAATATAATGCAGCAATACTGCTTGACTGGTGAAAATTGTAATCACTCCTCAGCATAATGCTTTAAAAGCCAATTTTTCATTCTACTGCATCTCTTTAGAGCCAACCAACAGTCTTTAAAATCCTTTGCTTTATTAATCAAGAAATTTCAACATCTTTCTAGATACCTGCAGACTGGAGTACGGCATGATTACCTCAACATAACTCAGCCTTTAAACAACATGTGCTACTCATAAATTAATCACATCTTATACTTTTAAAATATCTCAATGTAATCTTGAATGTCCCTTGAAATCTTTAATCAAAGTACATTGAACATTTGAATGCAGAGCCAACTCACACAAGAAGAGCATTGTCTTTGTCTTCAATGGTACCTGCAACAGTAGTTGTGTTTTCATTACTGTGGTTTCAGCAAAATCTGTACAATTAGTTCCACAGTCTGTACCAGGAAATGTGCCTAAAACGGTGCCAACAGAATTTCTCAAACTGATCTAGATGTCTCCACCATCCCACTTGGTAACTGACCATACAAAGAAGCAAACCTAGTCACCGTGACAACAGGAAGTAGTTAGCTGCTTCAGCTATGTCTTTTGAGACATGAGAACAAACTGGGAAGTCTTCCTCTTGTGTCAAATGGCGGAGAAAGTCTGGCTTCGTCTTCTTTCAAATGACCTCTCAATGTCACCAGGCTTTTGTGTTTATGCTAAATTCTTAGTCTTTTTACAGACAACAGATTGTTTTTTCTTCTATTCTCACACCCCATTTGTTGTTGTTGCTTTTATCTTCTGCTCAGTCTAATTCTTTCATATTCTTTGGTACTACTAGTAATGCTGTTCACTACTGCTGTAGGGTGATGTGTCATTCCAGTATGCAGATATTGCAGGGAAAGACATCATATCAAAAACTTTAACACTTAGCAATTTTCAGTAATCTTAAGCAAACTACTACCATACAATAGTGGAAATATAAAAACTGTGATGTTTTCATTTAGAAAAAGAAATAATAGTCCCACACAATTATTTGCATGCAAACACATTTTTTCTTTGGCATTCATCATATCGTATCACATACTTTTCTTTTTTTTTTTTGTTGTTTCACAAATTTCTAATCAAGAATATCTGGGAACAGCATTCTACCATTCCAGGAACAGTTTACCTTGCTCTCTGGACATAAAGATTTATTACCAAACCTCTATCATATTAAAAGGTTTATTACAATGTCAGTAAACCAAGAAAAAATGGCTTTTCATAATTTGTAAATCATAATATCACCTTAAGATGACCTCCATTAAAGACCATGTGAATGACACTGATTTATGATGATGATAGTCATTGCTTTCTAGATGTCACATAACCATTATCTAAATAATAATAATGCAATAATAATAATAATAACAATAATAATGATGATGATGATGATGATGATGATGATGATAATAATAATAATAATAATAATAATAATAATAATAATAATAATAATAATAATAATAATAAGAAGAAGAAGAAGAAGAAGAAGAAGAAGAAGAAGAAGAAGAAGAAGAAGAAGAAGAAGAAGAAGAAGAAGAAGAAGAAGAAGAAGAAGAAGAAGAAGAAGAAGAAGAAGAGGAGGAAGAAGAAGAATCATGATTATGGTGATAATGATATGCCTTTCATAATTCACTATAATACATGGAAACTAAAAATCAGCAGATCCCATCTAAATGAATCAAACACAAAGGATTCCACAATGTCCTATTATATGATAATCAAACTGAATACAGAATCAGCAAAATCATTAGAAGGAAAACATCTTCTTGCACCAGAAACACAAAACATACACTGTGTACAAACCATGTAGCATAACAAATGCACACTGGCATATATAACCATGCTTTTTTGATAAAAGGACCTTCTGTGTTTTGGGTGTTTTATTTAGTAGAAGATAAAGTGTTGACAAATATTAGATAAACAGCAAAAGTCACACATGTCAGAGACAGGATCCTTATCATGTTCTGCATATGACCATACAGTCAAAGAGACTGAATGTATGGGTCACATGACATACGTTGTAGAGGTCCCCAACAAAGATGGATATAGCAGAGTGATGAGAAATCACCAAACTGCCTATCCATTCTCTGTTCATTCCTGCTTGGTATGATACTCCACAATGCTAAAATCAAACATAATTCATGTCATTATACGGCATAGTTACCATCTATGTTGACTGAGTTATTCTGACCCCCACTCCAATTAGTCTCACAGATCTGACAGACTCCCATTAGTTGGACAAACATTATTATATGTCAACTACCTTACAACCTAAATTATTATGATATTCATCATGAATAAACTAGAAGGAAAATGTATCAGAGTGAAGAGAGTGCATAGCTTTATAAGCAAAAATTGCCCACTTCAGCAAAGCAATGCACAATCAATTACTTGTATGAAGAAATGAGCAAATATTATATCTCACGACATATATCACCATTTCCTCAAAAGGTGAGATATGGTTATAACAGAAATATTACTCTGTGTGAAGTACAAAAAAAAAAACCCAGGGATGCTATGTGACAGAAATATTAAGCCAAATGACAACCAGAAGACCAAATAGGAGTAATCAACTTTTCTTAAAAGATATCCCTCACATTGACAAATGCCATGTTTACATCAATCTATGGATATAAATGATAAGCATTAGCAATGTACTCACCATAGCCGTAAGTGTTCATCAAAACACACTAGTCACTGAAACTCACAGCACACAGAAATATATGAATATATTCGAGGGATGAAATATATGAACTATTCCAGTGTTATCCACAGACATTGATCACAGAGAAACATGGAAGTGATCGTTTATCTCCACATGTCATCAGTTCCCCAGGTCTGAAAGGTAACACTCCTTGCTCAAACTAATTCCTCCGAAAGATATCTAATCACAGCAGAAAACACCTCCCAGGCAGCCAAAGGTAAGCTATGCAACCTACTTCTCCTGGTTAGGTATATATCCCACTGTGGAGAGACCGAAAAGTTTCATCCTCACCCTTTCCCTCTTCTCTCGATCAAAACAAAACGTTGCCTGTATAGTTGTTGATGTCTTCTCCACTGCCCCTCATGTAATCTAACACTAATGATGGGGGTGCGATCAATCACATTGCTTGGAACCACAAAACTTTAATGGGAGAGGCTTCTAGAAGCATGTTCCTTCCGGAAAACATCCAGTCCGCCAACCATTCACTACAGGTGCGCTGTGATTAACTCTACTGCTGCAGTCGCCAAACTCCGGTAGGCATGACCGGGGAGAGAAACTCAGAGAGATGGCGATAACCTCGGCTGCTCCGTTAAAGCAAACAGCGCTGTGTGCTTTTGTGTGCTCAAGACCAGCAGTGTAGTCACACAATCAAAATCACTTCTTTTCTTCTTTCTCGATCTCCAAGCTCGTCTTCTTTTTGGCTCCTTTTTCTCTCAACTCTTGTCCCCGATGCACTAAGCTCCTAGTCAAATCCCAGCCAACAATTCAATACAAAGAACTGCTCTATGGCACTCTCTTGCTCCCTCTTACACCGCAATAGACGGATCGCTGAATGCATCAGTACACCCGAAGAGAGGGAGCCTCTATTTCTCTCCCCCCTTTTCTCTCTTTCCCTTGCTTCCATTAATGATGTTCTGACGTATTTGCAAAATGCCGAGAGGAAATAAACTAAAATGCATGAGTCTAGAAGGGTGCTTAATCCAAAGACGTTTGTGTATGAGGAAGACAAAGTTTGTTTTCGACATTGAATAGAACACAATGAGGACAGTGATGTCAATTACTATCTAATTACTCCTGGAGGGTTGGCTACGAAACCTCATTGATTTCACATGGGAAATAAACATCCGTGTATGAAAATCCCATTATACTCAGCAAAGGTAATTGAATCACTATAATGACTTCAAAATGAACTACACTGAAAGGGCTCACTAATTGAAAACATCATGTAAAGCTATGATTCTGACTTTCAAATTATACTTTAATCACGACATCTTACATCATGCTTTAACTCAAAGCCCATTGGCATACAAGTAATTGTTTTCACTTTTTAATGCTCTTTTAACTTAACACTGGTACTAGCACCTCAAATATCATCATTCAAATGTATACTAAAAGTGTATGCTTCTTTATTTTGTGAGGTAAAAAGCTAATCATGATAAAACCTTAACAAGCAACTGTACTGTATATCATTTCAAAAAAGTTACAATATTATCAACACTTAGCTACAAGCATTTACTTACAGTCTAACTTCTGTATATAAAATAAAATCAAGTCATCTGAATGGGTATGGTGCAGAAAGTTTTATCATTCTACTACACTGCCATATATTCACTTGTGTACTAACTAACAATGAATGAAATGAAATGAACTACCCCCACCCCACCCCCACCCCCATAGTTGTTTGATCTATTTATGATATATGGTACTCCTGCATAAGATATGATATAATCTCTAAATATTGATAGTAATTTGATTAATCCATGATGAATGAAGTTTTTCTGTGAGACCCCTCCCCCGCCCCCCCAATAAAAAGAAAGAGAAGATTGTCTCGAGGTAGAACATTGAGTCAGTCAATAAAAAGTCCTGAGGAGTAGACTACGGAGGTTGAACAAAGAATGAGAGGCTTCTATACTACTGGTTATCTGTATGAGTCACAAGCAGGTTCCAAGAGAACAAGCCCCAGTGTCTTCATTTGTTAACTCTTTACCAACTTGGGTTCAGTTGAAGAGCTGTGTATGACAATGGTTTGGAATGTGGAGAGCGTTGTGTTGTCATACTCTCCTCTCATCACCCAACTACTTGTCATCATTGTTTTCACTTTTAATGCTCTTTTAACTTAACACTGGTACTATACAGCACCTCAAATATCATCATTCAAATGTATACTAATAGTGTATGCTTCTTTATTTTGTGAGGTAAAATGATAAATTTTTATCTCTAAATATTAATAGTAATTTGATTAATCCATGATGAATGAAGTTTTTCTGTGAGACCCCTCCCCATACTCTCCTCTCATCACCCAACTATACTTGCCATCACTGCCTACCATCTCTCTCTCTCAACTTGTCTCTGTCTCCATCGATGTCTCTATTCCTCTATTTTGTCACCGCAAAAAGGTTGATACCATATACTGGCATATATGAATATAATTATACACATCATCATCACCATCACCACCATCACCATCACCATCATCATCATCATCATCATCATCATCATCATCAACTCTATCATCATCATTATCAATTTCCAATTCTTTCTTTTCCACAGGAAAATGTACAATACAAGACATATGAACTGTAATTTAAAGCAGTGATAATGTGCCCACAGATTTGCAGCACTAGTGCCAAGAGTGGTAGCCTGCAGTACAAGGTTTCTTCTCAGCAAAGTAAAAGAAATATTTATCATAAACACAGAGACATTACCTGCTATTGCTAATCCACCAAGTTGATTGAAAGAGGCGCATGCGGCAAGCAATACACTCAATAAAGTGTTCAACATGTGTCACTTTGTACAAATGGCTTTTTAGCTTAGAGTTTTGGTAAAAAAATGACAAGCTCACTTCAATGATTTCAGTGAGTCAATGGCTTACCAACGTGACAATATCCCAAAATGTAAGATATAAAGTTCAGAGGCATATTCTGAAGTATTTGACTGGATGTGATAGGGGAAATATTAGTGGTAGTTGAGGTATCTATCACAGGGGAAGTGGTCACAACTACGTCAATATTATTCAACTAAAATGTTGATGACTAAAAATATACTACGTGACATGCAGCTCAGCACATATGGCTATTTCATTTGACACATTCAAACATTTGTATTGACTTCCTTTCAGTGTTTATAACCTGTACCATTTATAGGTATTTATCATATACAGTGTCAGCCATAAGAAAACTAGAATTAAGTATAAACCTTCAAAACTAATGATCGGTCATAATATAGCACTCACCTAAACTTTTTTTTTTTGGTAGATCTAGGACAAGTTTAGTATACTTCATCCTTGTCCTCAGAGATATACTTGCTGTCAAGTTTTTGTTGCTATGGATGAGATGTATCAAGGTCCTAACATCTGACTGACTGAACATAGCTCAGTGGTGAGAACTGCTTTCATTTCATCCCGATCAGTGTAGATAGGTGGTTTACCGACAATTATAGGATCATCCAATCATCAAGTATGATTTCCTATTTGTATGCATATATATCATTGTGTAGTTTGTGAATGTAAACACAGGATTAAAGCGGGATCCGATTCCAGTCTTTTTACAGAAAAACCACACGCTTTTGAAATGGTGAGTCATGGAAGCAAAATCAGTCATTATTTCGAAGGGAGCATTTTATTCTGCGGTTCCAGCTTGTAAATAAATGCTATTGTGATTTAAGTACCTTGGTTTTACTGATTGTTCCTCGTGTCAGAGTTACCATGACAACAAGACAAATAGGACTAGTGACAAAAGGACTGGTTCATGAACTGATCTTTCACATATTTTTCTTTCCTCAATAAACAATTCTTATTGGTTCCTTGTATCTTTGTTGTCATGGCAACCACGTGACTGTACATCAAACTTTATCAGGCTCTATCTAACTTTCATTCATCAACAAGGAAGAAATGGTAAAAATAATGATATTCCTAGCAGATGTATATATTCATGTCAACTAGAGTAAATGTCTTTTTAAGCATGTTTTTATTATAGTCAGTTCCTTCTCATAATCAACTAAAATATACACTAGCTTGTGATCTCTCAAGGTTTCTTCTTGCAAATGTTTTTAACATCTATAGAGGGTATATGGTAATTAATTGATATCAGCAGACTACTAAATATCCTTCTCAGAACCAATACATCAATCTGTCATGTACTTTGAGTTCAATGGGCTAAACATTAACAGTGGAATATCAAATTTGTTCCCTGTACTAGCAAACTGAATATGTCAGATTCATGTGTCCTATTTTACTCAAAGTAATTCTCATTCAATCTAAATAGAACATTCTCTGTGCAGACACATGTACTGTTTAGAGAATGTGAATTGCAAGGAATAGTGAACTCCCAAGTGAGAGCAAAAACCTTCATTGAAGACTTACTAAGTATACTTATAGGAAGTAATCATCAATGATAAGGGTGCTATGACGACAAGAATATTGGCTAAAAACTGGGCATTATAAGCATGCCCTGCCTTGAAGAAGATGAAATAATGATTTAAAGAAAAAGAATTTCATTTGGGCTAAAAAAGCACACAAAAAAACCCAATAAACAAACAAACAAACAAAATGAAACTAAAACATGAACTTTGCTTTGCCTGAATCACCGGAATAAAGAGGGTCATTCACATTTTACCTTCATTACATTTTGTCTCTATGTACTATGTGCAAAGTGACGTCAATACAGCACATTTTATTAGGAAGTGTCTCAAATGCATCACCATGTTAATTCCATTTGCGACTCACTGACTCTTAGTTCATTAAACTGGCAACAACCTCCTGGGTGTAGGTTTCTTTCTGCCTTCATGTGGATGTACGTCAGTATGACTCGTATTCCACGTACAGCGACTGGAATGAAAAGGCCGCCACTGGGCAGGTTACACTCCTACGAGTTCCATGCACTCATGCAGGCTACTATGAGAAGGGGCTCCACCATGGCCCATTCTGAGGAGAGTAAACATAAGCAGAGCTTCGTCCTGTGTCCCCTTTTGTAAAGGAAGATCTGGTGTGAAGCCCAGAAAGTGGATGTTATTTAGAGTGGACAAGGGAGGGACAAGGGGACGATGTGACAAACTTTGGTTCTCCGTCCGCTGGACACTCTCAATAGCCACTGCCCACGCCCTCCCACACAGACGTCACTTGTGCTGTATCATAGTCTGTCAGACCAGACGTCTTATTCTGGACATTGGATCTTACCATATCTTTCAAGACTTAGAGGTTTCTGATTCAGTGCCATCATATTAATCAATGCATCATGATTTGGGATTCACAGAACCCAAACCTTATTTCTCTATCACGGCAAGCAGCATAAAAGCTGTCACAGAGTAAATGTTTTTGTTTAATTTGGATTTACGTCATGCTAACCACTATTTATTCTGAAGGGAACAATTTTTTGCTCACCTAAATTGGAAGGCATGAGTGCTGTCCGATTCTTGGACAGAACTTGCATCTTCTTTTGCACTGGCTAATGTACAATATTTTTTTTCAATTGATTTCTTTGTTTTTATCTATTTTACATAACATGACCTTTCGCTAGATGAAAATTAAATAATGTACAAACCAGGAGGTAGATTCTTGCGACATCAAAACCAGTGTCACACTGTGTGCTTGATGTGATAACGTTCAGATCGTAAAACACAGATTTTTCTTTTTTATATCTCCAGATATTTAGACAACAAATTGGTTTCTCATTTTGAATTTCTTCTTTGTGGTTAAAAGTTATATTCTTTGCCCTCTTACAACACCAACAAAATAACTTTATAGCACGATGTGAGTGGTTTAAGAAAAGGAGGGTTTAGCAGCAATTAAGCTTAGTCCATCACTAGAGCAGATTTCTATCACCTTAAAAGCATTTCTATCAGAATTCTGTTCGAGGACCAAATGGACATTTACTTAGTACAGTTGTCTCCTTGTTTCCAGTGAATTGGTTACAATCACAAAGGTTTATACCAAGACATCACCTCTCAATCTGATGCCATTCTAAGCTAGTGTGTACTCCGATGGCAAACACAGATTATGCAACAGTTGCTCCAAGCGTGGATTCACACCCACCACAGAAGATGCTACTGTTTTGAAAACGTCCTCTCTTGAATTCAAACCAAAGCTTATATATACATCAGGTATATATTTCAGCGGGACCTGCGCATTCAAGTTCTTGATGCCACGTTTCCATTATGAGTCCTTGAATGCAGGACACAGTAGACTGAAGGAATAATAGACAGAAAGTTCTACTGAGAGCTTGATGATACTTTTGTGTAGATGAATGAAATGGGCAGTGAGGGGGGGGGGGAGGAGAAAGGGTATAGAAGTGTAACTTCATGCACTGTAAGATGCACACAATGAAGATAAACCTGACAACTTTGTTGCATGTAGTAGGCATAAAAGAAGAAAAGGTAATTTATGGATTATGTCTTATTGGACTATACCTTTTAACAGTTTTCAATTGTCTGTTTAGGAATGCTGATATTCTAAATTATTTCATCAACTAATATAAAAGTTATGAATAGTGTGGTTAAGGATCTAATGCTTGTACTAATAATCATGCCTAATCATAAAGACCACGATAAATGGGATGATAGCACATTGCGCAGGTTAATCAAATTGTCTCTCTGTTGTACCAAAAGCAAATGGAACCAAACAAGCTCCAGCACAAAAGGTTACTTTTCAACATAAGTACATCATTAGTAAAGAAAATCTAGCTTAATGTATCTTACGCTGATGTCTATCCTTTTGTACATAGAGATAAGCGTCATGATGACACACAATTCAACGTCTCTCAGGTGGATTATGTGGAATTGATAGGTCTTTCAGAAGAGGGAGAAAACAAAATGATTCATGATTGACTATTCAAATGCCATCCAAAAGAATGATGGAAAGAAAACCTTTTTTTCCTTGAATCTGAATAGAGTTAAACTTCTGCAAGGGCACACAGAGACTTAATTAGCAATGCAGGTCCTCCTTTTCAAGGGATTCCCGCCTAGTGAGGAAAGGATGCTTACAAGGACGTGCCACCGGCTCACTCTAATCCTGCCCAAAAGCATAAAGGGTCCTCATACAAGATATGGTCACTCACGGTCAAACCAGAGAAGTTCTACTTCACAATTCGCTGGTCAAACACCCTCGGACCACCTCTTTCACAGTCGCCATCACAACCAGCCCCCTTCAGAGTGGATTCCTGCAAGATGCTTGAATCCTTGTCAAACAGACTCAGAAGACTACTGATGAGAGGGGGGGGGGGGATCCAATGATCCTGCCAAGGAAATTTGATTTTGCAACTGAAATATTTGCCTTTTGTTATATTGGCTGAAAGGCACATGGTCTTGGTGGTTTAGTCAAATGCGTATGCGGACGCACGGCGCAAGTTTCCTATAGAGACATACGCTATCGACTCCTCTTTAGCGCTTACGCTGTGACCCATTTCCCCGAGTCCGAAGAAGTCCTATCAACTGTAGTCAGTGGTCCGATCACAGTTTGGTTCTGATTCGGATGAGGGGGATCACAGCTTTAGCAAACTTCTTTTATGATGTCATAATAAGAAGCACATATGCACGCACCCTGGCATTACTACAGACTGCGCAATGCGCAGAGAAGACAATGAAGGCAACGTTACTTCGCAATACCTATGCACTTTACTCTTGATGACAGCTCAACTTCGGCAATCTCCGTATCATTGCTAATGGTGATTGGCAGCATCATCAACAGCGCCCTCTACACTACCGGCACAATGCGCCTTTAAATTTTTGACAATCTGGAAAATTCAGGAAAACTAAGTGCATCTCCTATGTTTAGTGGAGGTACACATATCCAAGATATTGCCCTTGTCACTGAGCAAAAGTAAACATAGTAAAGATGCATCAATGCTTAAGTCCTCAGATGATTCACATGAATACTTCATGTATGTTTAGCAGGGGTATTCATTGCAAAGAAAACAGTTTCAAACTAATTAGAATCACATTTGGATATGAGTCATAGCTGCCTTGAAGTCTTCAGTGTCATCTTTCACCTCGGTGTTAAGAAAATGATTAACAGGCTATCATCCTTATCAAGTCTTTTATCTGTCATTACAGTAAGTCAAAACACACAGGTAGCAGCCATTCAAAGGCATCATGCAGTAACAAAGGGGGAATCCTAGCACAGCTTACTGATGAGAACACTCATTACCATACAGCGTCTTAAGAAATGTTGGGAGGGAATTCAATATGCACACTCCTAAACCCCAATTCTTTACAAGCTTGAATAAACCCACCAGACATAACAGCCCTGTAAGTCCTCCGAATTGGGTCATTCTAGATGTAGTGATATAAAGTCTTTCTGGTTTCTCCCAAAGAGTTTACAGAGGAGCTATTAAGCCTGCTTTATTGAGTGTGGAACACAATACACCCCAAGTCACAAGTCAAGTTTGATTGAAATTGGGTGACTAGCTTTTGATAAACACTCCCAATGGAAGAAAATGGAGCTTGTGATAAAGGTCCGGTTGTTATCATGGCTGGGATGCACTGATGTGTGCAGAGCAAACTATATAGGATATTTCATTCTGTACATGGAGGAAGTCAATTTGTGTAAGAAAATATTTGTATTACATCAGACCAGGGCCTCAATTTATAAAAAGATGTAATCGATTATAAATTCCCTTACTATAAGGGCTGCCCTAGACTTAGGATAGAAATCATCTAGGTAATCAATTATAACTCTTCATAAAACAGGGCCCTAGTTTCATGAAACGATGAAATAAAAAAGTACATGCTTCCTTCTTTTCCACATCATTTCAAATGCACAACATTCATGTGGTAATACATCCCCCCCCCAAAAAAAAGAGAAAAATACTGTTCAGTAATATTACAATGTTTCAATACCATTACTATCAATAACATAATTTCATATAGACAAATTTAAACCTAACAAAATTCAAAAATAAAAGAATTGCAGGTCTCAAAACAATATTTGTTTGTACTGCTGACATCAATGAAAATAATCATTGCCTCACTTACTCACACCACACAAAATTCATTCAAAGTAAGGCTGACAGCATTAAGTATTACACCGAGGTTGCAGATGCCTAAAAAAGTTGATTTAAGATTATTTGCTTAACGTAAACAATATCTAAAGCTTCTCTTTCACCTATTGCAACATCTAATGCTAGCTAGAAATATAGGAAATACTCCCTGATCTCTCTCTCTCATAGCAAGTTCCTTGGATTGTCAGCAGTCATGTTCTCAGTGATCAAAGGAAGCTAATCACCCCATGGCGATAAATGATACAGGATGATTCAACTGATCGTACCTCCTGGTATGTTATGACAGGTGCAATCACGGAAAAAAACAAAACATGCATCCAAGTAAACCAAAGAGTATGACGTATGTATCATCTGAAGTGGTGTGCATCGCTTGTAGCCATATTCAGCAACATAAGTACATACCATTCCTGACAGATGAATAGACTTGTTACAGTAAACATGTCAAATTACTGCCACTGGAGGATTTTAACGAGCCCAGTAAAGACCACCTGTAGATCATCTCCAGTTTTGCATTTCACATTAAAATGTTTGCGCATCACGACGAGCACTATGTACTTACCGTTGCAAGTATACACGTGCAATGATTTCTCTCTGTCCCACAAAAATTTGTGCATGGTATGCATTGAACTGGGCTTGTTTTGATTGCAATGAAGCGTAACAGGTATATGAAAGCAGCATCTCGAAACAACCGTAACTCGGGGGCAAAACACTGACGTGATCATGACCTCCACCGCCCTTGTCTTCACGGGAAGTCGATTCTCGACGAAACCTCGTCCCACATCCCGCGAAGTTGGCAATGTGGAGAGCAATTACAAAGAGAATGGGATGATATGTTCTTGGGTTATCTCCATCGGGTGGGAGAAGGTTGCGGCATCCCGCTGAGACGGGGTCTTGGGTTGGCCCCGATGCTGTGAACTGGGAGGATGACAGACTTAGACTTTCTCTGGCACTCGACAGATAACTAAATAGCATGAGAGCTGGCAGATGAAACTTAACACAGCCTTATTAGAAGTTGATAACATAAGATTGGCACACATCCTGTGCACTGATAAAATGTATAACAGAAGTTTGATATGTGACTAATGTTACTTGCAAAAGTTGTGAATTTCCATGAATTCATCGTGAACAAATTTTATGAGAGATAAACAAATATATGCCTCAACCTATTCTGGATTATAATGTAACATAGGTGA
Organism: Diadema setosum; assembly: GCA_033980235.1. Lineage (NCBI taxonomy): Eukaryota > Metazoa > Echinodermata > Echinoidea > Diadematoida > Diadematidae > Diadema > Diadema setosum. Next base: position 1,872,273 of record CM067061.1, on the reverse strand, counting down.
GCACTTGCAGAAGACTTGTATTGGAAACAAAGGGCATAACACTTTTCATATCTTAATTCTAAGTATTTTCCTTGATTACAATTTAGTATTGATTTTGTGCATTCAGGAGTATTCAGACAACTACTTGCAATTGAATTGGAAATTAAATAAATGAAATAAAGTAAATGAAAATACAGGCACTTCTTTTCCTTCATGTGGCTGTTCCCACCATCTCAGCTAACTTCCAAAACATTCAAACTATTCTAAAGTTATTACAATGCTGCTCTCTATTCCCCCCTCCCCCCCCCCCCCCCCGCATTCTTTCTCTCATGGGATAGTCAATTGTGTTCTGGGGGGGGGGGGGGCACTCTAGTATGACCAGGAGTAAACTCAGTGCAGCTATCTTGACAAATCTCTTCCAGCCTCAATTTGGAGCTAATAGGTGCAACGTGTTTACAAAGACCATGTGGGAAATGGGTCGGATCCAAGGAAAACACAATGTCAACTCAACAACTCTTCTTCTTTCTTCCTTTTGTGACAAAGTTGATAAAAGGCATATGCTGATTATTTTTTTCTCTCACAGAGATTTTCCCTGTAAACTGATCCCCAACAAGATTACAAAATACATACTCCAATATATATACTTTTCAACAAAAGCATGTTACACGTTTACATTTAGAGAGGTACATTACTTATGATGCTGCATGCAAACAAAGTTTTACAGAGGTTTCTCTCTGAATTATCTCCAACAGAGAAGACATTGGCTTGTGGCATGTAAACTTTGGCTGTGTATCTGCTGTATTTTGTTTCTCTGAAGAAGCCTATTTCAGTGTGTCAAATGAAATTCATATCATGAACAAACCAAGAGATTCATTAAACATCACAGTACAAGTCTGTTTGAACCCAGCAGTATAAATTCACTCTTTGTTGAATGGTATGACATTCCAAACAGTTGTGATCATTATGAACAAGTGTGCTCTGAGCATAATACCAGAGGAATATGCAGTCTTAAGTTACGTTCAGACGGCAGGCCCTAACCTCGAGGTTTAGCTCTTGCCCCCTAACTACGACGTGTGGACACACGACGAATCTTAACCTCGAAGTTACGAAACCTCGAGGTTAAGCTTCTGCCCCCCCCCCCTAACTACGAGTGGGACCCACTCGATGTTAAAACCACAAAACCGGAAGTTTCAGCCCACACTGCTAACAAGGCGTCTATTTATTCTTTAGTCCAACCCTGTCGGACTCGCTTACAGGTACTCTTTTTCTCTGTCATGGTATGCAGAGATAGCACTGCACTGATGACTTTATGCCTTTATGAAGATATTCGTCGAAAACATTTTCTTAGTGTCGGAGAAGAATATAGAATACAGTAACGAGTTCGACGTGTTCAGTTTCAGAAATCAAGCGCATGGGAAGAAAAGATGATGTTGTTGTGTCGTGCGTCATAGGTTTTTCACGTGTAGTGTATTTGTGGTGTACATTTGGGAGGTTGACCCGGAAGCAGAGGGAAATTGTGGGGGCTGGAGTTTACGGCGAGGTCACTCTTAACTTCGAGTCCGTTGTTTTTTGTGTCCACACGGTGCTTAACTACGAGTGGGGACCCCCCGCGGCTCGTGGTTAGAGCGCTAACCATAAGATTTCTCGTTGCTCGAAACATCGTGTAAACTTCGAGGTTTGCTAACTACGAGTGCGTCTTCACGGTCCCTAACTACAAGCTCTAACCTCGAAGTTTCCTAACTTCGAGGTTAAGGGCTCCCGTCTGAACGTAACTTTAGTTTCATCTTTATGATATTCAATTTGTAATTCTATCTGTTCTTGCTGAGATTTTTCATAAGTCCTGTTTCTACACGTTCCAGAAAACTGTAAGAGCCAATGTTGCATAATTAGGTAATATGTCACAGACAGCACATATCGTTCACTGATGTTACATACGAGACAAGTGTGTTATGTCCACATACAAGAACAAATGATTTTTGCATCACTTTGCAAAAATTGACTTTCAAAAACCATTACTTTCTGGTGTGTGTGTGTGTGTGGGGGGGGGTATGGGTGTGGAAGTGTATGTGTTTGTGTGAGCTGAGCATGAATGAGGCTATCAAAGCCTTATCAAATTAGCTTCTGCATTCATGTTTTGAATATTAAGCCTTTAGGTAGACATAAATTTAATTTTCCTGAATTCTTGAAATATGTGAAGTTTCAAAAGTCCAATTTCAAAAGCTTTCAGTTTGTTTCCTACATTCTTCTTATCAAAGCTAAATTCTGGAAGATTACCACACTACCAAGCTAGTGAGCTGCCTCATGCCCTATTACGGTACATTAAATATTTCTGTGGATTTAGAAACGGGACAAGTTCTCATAGTTCTCTGTCATATTTGCAAGTCCCCCGAACACATGCAATCTTGAATCCACACAATGAATCAACAAGGAACAATCTCCCTCCAGGGTCTCTCAACAATATCACTCCATTGCCAAAGACTGCACGGCTCCATCTTTATCATACCAGGTACTGAGCTTTGATGTCATGTGGCCCAAAGTTCTTTCCAGCGAGTAACCCATTATGAGCTACCTTTCTTCATAGAGACAAGATTGACCCGTAGCATTATTTTCATTTATAGTCAGTGGAAGATATAAGTAAGCTATCAAAGCATAACATGCCATATTCACAATTTATTTTATTATTACGTTATCACTAATCTCATCATAAAACATCCTGAGGCATTGCCGCTATGCTGAGAAGATTTTCATCGCCAAGAAAAATCCCCTCACCAATCGGAAATAGAGACACTCAAAGGAAAAATTAGAAATTTGCAATGAATTGCACGCACTTATCAATACATGAGCATTGGGGGATCTATCACATGGTTTGATATCAATAAAACATATCACAAGAGAGAGTATTCCATGAACACAGCAAGAATATAGAACACAGTGATGAACATGTCAAAATTTTCCATTTTAAGAAAGTTATTTTGTCACTTCAGGGAGGGGCAAGAAAGTGTCTTCCAAGAAGCCATTGTGGTGGCAGAAAAATAACCTGAATGCCAAGAAGAAAACAAGACTGCAAACAATGATGATGGGAGATAATAGAGCTGGCTGTGTACTTTGAGAGGACATGAAGTAGCTTAGAACTTTTGAATAGCCACACTGTTTGAACAGCCTGCTGTTGAGATTCCTGGTTCATGGAAGCAGATAGAGGGCGGCATACACTTTTCATGACAGTGAAAGCAGTGATACCCGAAAACATCTTCCCCAGGGAGTTCACAGAAAGAATCCAAACTTCTTTATCATGCACTACAATCCAATATTGTTTTGATCTAATTTCAAGGTATTTTTTTTTTTTACATGTCTTACCTGGTACGTACACTAGGTATCTTTAAATGTGTAAAGAAGATAATTAAAGCTACAATTCATGCTTATATTCACATGAAAACTGAAGTGTGGTGTGTCCATAATGCCATAATTCAATGTATAGATACTGGCAAATTTGAATAAAAAATAACCAAAATAAATACTGTTAAAATTCTCCTGTTCATGAGCTTGAAGGCTTTTGCAATTTGCAGATTTCTTTTATCACTTTCATTATGTAGATATTTATTACATAAGTCCCTCTTGGAAACACTGACAGGAATTTCTAAGCTCAAATTCAACTGACTAGCTTTAAAGGCATAATTTACCATTTGCAGATGAAAGCATTAGTGCTATAAAATAGTTCTAAAATGTGAGTTAGGGATAGAAACAACCACTGTCAAAATTTGAATCCGTATCATCGATGTTAAGTGTTGTTAAATACACAAAATGTGAACAATAGTTATAATAAAAATGTTTCCAGACTAAACCGTATACAGTTACGGTTTATTGAGAAAAACCCTGATATCTCCTTATATTTTAGGTTTTATAGCAAATATTTCATATGGTAGGATGTTTTATGATACAACAGACCTACACATATGCATCAAAATGATATCTTGAAAATTTTTGAAATCACAGCTCCCAAAGGTAAACTGGACCTTTAACAAAGCAGTTACAGATCTTGGCAAGCACTGTTCATAAAGTTCAGGTTTTCATCTCATGATTGCATTCATCTAAAGAAATCTCTTTGATCTACAGTTTGCCTGCTAATCCGTTGAATAGTCCTGAACATACTCTGGCAGGTGTCTATGAGAAATGTGTGTTATAGCAAAATCAGATCACCCTCAGTGGGTTTATGAGAAGGAAATAAACCAGCATAAAGCTGCAAAGCTTCTGGTAATGTTTTGCATGTGCTGCATCTAAATTACTTGAAGTTGTACTGAATTCAGCATGCAGAGACAATAGCCTAGGGCATATACAAGTTGGTATATGACTCCCCTATTTACATTATTTTCCCATTAAATGTAGACTTATGTCATGATGGTCAAGTTGCAAAACTTATAAGGTTAACTCTTTGTTGGATCATCACATGATTAACAATGCACTAGCTAAAATACCACCAAGTTGGCTAACTTGGTGTTGAAGTCTGAGCATCAAAATATCCCAGCACAGGTTGTCATGTATGTTTGTCTGTCAGTTTGTGTGTTCTATCAAACAATGGAGTCAATGTCAATGACAGGTGGTGGTATTAGATTGCCCTTCTGTGCACTGAAAGATTTACTGCCGTTTACCAAAGCTGTGTCATAAAACTAGCCAACTGTAAACGCAACCAGTGCATGAGGGAAGATTGAAGAATTCTCCTATAGCTCTGGTGATTTAAAGCATTTGTAAATGGCTTTTGAGCATCAGCAGGAGTTTCCAACATCCCTCTTTTTTCATCTCGGCATTCCTTTCTCCTTGTACTTTCCATTAAGATGATTAACTCTGAATTACAAATCATTACAGCTGAACAGGTATCTTCAGACTCCACATCATAATAGTTACGTTCAGACGGCAGGCCCTAACCTCGAGGTTTAGCTCTTGCCCCCTAACTACGACGTGTGTCCACACGACGAATCTTAACCTCGAGGTTACGAAACCTCAAGGTTAAGCTTCTGCCCCCCCCCCCCTCCCGTAACTACGAGTGGGTCCCACTCGATGTTAAAACCACAAAACCGGAAGTTTCAGCCCACACTGCTAACAAGGCGTCTATTTATTCTTTAGTCCAACCCTGTCGGACTCGCTTACAGGTACTCTTTTTCTCTGTCATGGTATGCAGAGATAGCACTGCACTGATGACTTTATGCCTTTATGAAGATATTCGTCGAAACGTTTTTTTTTAGCGTCGGAGAAAAATATAGAATACAGTAGCGAGTTCGACGTGTTCAGTTTCAGAGATCAAGCGCATGGGAAGAAAAGATGATGTTGTGTCGTGCATCATAGGTTTTTCACGTGTAGTGTATTTGTGGTGTACATTTGGGAGGTTGACCCGGAAGCAGAGGGAAAATGTGGGGGCTGGAGTTCACGGCGAGGTCACTCTTAACTTCGTGTTCGTTGTTTTTTGTGTCCACACGGTGCTTAAAGGATGGTGAACGAGACATTAAAATCAAGAAAATCATACAAAAGAAGGTGTCAAAGCAGAGGGAAATGTCTGTTAAAACAGATTTTTTATGTGACTTTTTAAAATATATTCGTACCACTGAAAAATCGCGAGTTAAAACTGACTGATTTACTTCACCGATTTTTGCTCCAGGACGGCCGTCTTTTCGGGGCCCTAAAATATGACGTCATGACATGGACGAACGTACCCTTTACGATCGAGTGTGCAGCGCTAGCTAGCTCTACATCGAGTCCGCCATTCATAAAGCACGTAGTTCTTTGTGAGCGGATGCAATACAATACTGTACCTTGCCTGTCTTTAGTCGCATCTGCTTTATCGGCAGAAACAGCAGGGTAAAATGTACCATTATTTAAAAAGAGAAGAAGAGATGAATGAATGAATAAATAAATAAATAAATAAATAAATAATAGCCATAATAATACTAATAATATAGTCTGAAGCAACGTCAGTAGCGAACCGCCGAGTCCCCGCCGGAGAGCTAGTTTGGTGTGTATGGTAGCCCCACTACATATCCGACCGCGTATAATTCGCGCACTGAACACTTAGTACGCACTTCGTCTGCGCGCAAAGCACATAAAAATGGATGAGGATGGTGTGGGAAAACGCGATAATTCACTGTTCATTGATGGTTTTAATCAAGGACAAAATTTCGAATGAATACTTTCACCGAATCGTAATGACAGCACAATGTAATGTCTATGGAAGTTCCTAAAAAGCTTTGTTGACGTTTTCTACAACATGGTGTTCAATACAACTCGGTTTGCGTGCATTGTCAATGCAAAAAACAGCGGTCGATCCTGATAACGCGATTTACCGCGGGGAGCCGAAACGAGGCCACGCTAGTTCGTCGGCGACATTTTTGCACTGAAACTTCGAATCGAAAAGGGAACAACGGCATTTGATAGAGCTGGATTTTCTCAATCACGTAGGTCAAGTTGGAGTTTTTTACGTGAATTTCAGTGTTAGATATTCTTATCAAGCAAATAAACATTAGGCGGTCGATGAGTAGTAGGTCCAACCCTACATAGGCTACTCCACAACGTAGATCCTTGCGTTAGCTAGGTCAGAGTTCTTGTTCTACCGTAACGTTAGGCTCTACTGTACTACTGTACTAACTAGGCCTATTAAACGGTTACTATAAGCCGATGAGTAGAGACTGAGGCGCGAAAGCGCAAGTAGAAATTTAAAAAGGTATACTTCATGGTAATTCGAAGGAAGATGGATTCAATAAGTGAAATTATAACTCACTTTTGCTTGATAGAGTAAACAAGACACGTACAGATACCTCGGTGCACTCAGGCCATCGCCCGCGGCGGCGTGATACAGAGCGTAGCTTAGGTGCAAAGTTAGCTAGCGGTAGCGTATCACATCAGCGAGCGCAGGGCTGATTCGTCCATGTCATGACGTCATAATTTTGGTCACCAAAATTTCGCCATCAGATCGGGTTCAGGTGGTCTAAAAAGGGCCTCAAAACACCATCTCTCAATCGCTCTAAAGACATTTTCACCTTCTGAAAGTTAACTATTCATATTCCTAGAGACTTAAGCTTTGCAGAAATATATAAATCACTTTGTTTATGAATACCGACATTTTTTTCTTGTTCACAATACTTTAACTACGAGTGGGGACCCCCCGCGGCTCGTGGTTAGAGCGCTAACCATAAGATTTCTCGTGGCTCGAAACATCGAGCAAACCTCGAGGTTTGCTAACTACGAGTGCGTCTTCACGGTCCCTAACTACAAGCTCTAACCTCGAAGTTTCCTAACTTCGAGGTTAAGGGCTCCCATCTGAACGTAACTATTCATCTTTATGACCTAGACCATTTAATCCTTTCTCTGTCAGACTGGCAAAAGACCGAGAAGTTTAAGATTGCAATCTTTGAGATCTCCAAGCTTTGCCAGTGTGACTGCACACTTCCCGCAAAACTTCCCACGAAACTTCTCATAAAACTTCCCATTCAAACTAGGGATTTCCCCCACCCCCACCAAACTTCTTGATCATTTGCCAGTCTGACCGCGTCTAAACTGAAACTTCACAAAGTTTGTCACATGACCAGTCCATCACCCGTTTTCGGGCCATGCCTCAGAAGTCCACAGCTGTTGTGTTGTACAGGTGCTCATTGTTACGTATCACAATCACCAGCCATCAAACGGCATGCTTTTTCTTCTACCTTGCTCATGCGCACAAATGACCCACACTTCTCGATCCAAAGATCGAGAAGTTTGGCTGCCAGTGTGATCAGAGAACAAAAGATCATGAAAACTTCATAACCTTAAATTTCTTGATCATTAGCCAGTCTGACTGTGCTTACAGTGTGTACAGCACTGTGTTTTGGGGAGTTTTACTTTCTACTAATCAGCATTCAAGGCACATAAAGGGTTATGAAATGCAACATTCTTTGATGCACGATGCTTATTGCTAGCACCAGCATCTGGAAAGGAAATAAAATGATTAGAAATGGAAAAGCTTCATTGAAATTGGACAGAATGCAAGAAAGGTTAATTGTCAGGTAGGACTAAGGATAGAAATTAAATAAAAATTAGATGAAGTGACAAAAGGGAATGGTCACAGGTCACGATTAAAGGTCATCAAAATTTGGCTTAAACTGGTCACATTTTGGTCAAAACTTCCACAAGGTATGCCCAATGATAATATTAGCTGGTACAAGAGAAAGAAATTAATGGCCAAATACTTCTCTTGTGCACAAGATTAAAGGTCAATCCCAGATCATTGGTCAAGATCAATGACATCCATCAAATGTGAGAAGGTACATTATTTCAACTCACCTAGGTGCCTTGTTTATGACAAATAAGGCGCCTTAGAAAGTTTGAACAAGGTGACTCCTTGCCTTTTCCATCCTAAACAAAGCATACAACTGAGTTTTGAGGAGTCTACGCGAAGTCTGGGTGAGATTGAACAAGGCACCTTTGGCTGCACTGGACACTTCCATAGGAAAGTTACTGAGAAGAGAAAGGCACTAAACTCAAACTTGCCTTCACTTCATCAAGTGGTGTAATTTGTGCATTCAATGTTATTTTTACAGTATAGGTACACTTTTACTTTATTGTCTTTCATTAAGAGCACGTTCACTCAAGAACTGCATCACAAGAAGGAAATACGCTCTTAATTGCTGTGTAGAAACTTTCTGATTGATCAAGATGAGATTTGCAACTGATTGACAAATTGCCCTACATTGATGTAAATAGGCACTGAATTGATCAGTGTTTTAGTAGTAGCCATGATAAAAATCATGGACATACATACTCAAGCAGGATTCGAACCAACAACCTCCTGATCTCCAGACAGGCGTCATCTCCACTAGACCACCGAGCTTCCGCCCGACAGCAAGTGTTGGTTCTAATCCTTACAGCATGCAGTGGGTCCTGCATTATTTACGTCGATGTAGGGCAATTTGTCAATCAGTTGCAATGGAAACATCTCAATGGAAGAATTTCATGAATTTGAACAAGATGAGATTGTCAGTAAAACACACCTACTATATAAAAAAAAAAAATACACATCCTAATCTAAATTAATCCATTTTTGTGTGTCGGATTTTCTTAATATTTTAAGTCTACAACCTTTATAATCCCTTAAAAAGTTTGACTGAATAATTTCAAATACTTCCTAAGGTATCTCAACTCATGCGGAGCTCTAAAATTTGACCTCGTCATTCTCATTGACCCTTGGCTGAGACCGTATAAGATTATCATGGTTGGTAGAGTCACAATTTATAATTTGTGACATACTTTGTACAAGACTGATTTCTATGTCATCTCTCGTTATTGATGGCAAATGGATAAAGATAAGAGTTACAGTAAATCTTCACAATTCATCTATCATACATGAATTCATTAAACAAAAATGATATAATTCTGTTGATGTAAAGAAAGTACAAAGTCAGTTAAATCAGTCTACTTAGTACTTATGGTTGAAAGATGACTTATACACAAATATGAGTCCACATTTCAGAAGACACATGAAGGCAGTTAAAGTCTGGGGAAAGTGCCATAAAAGTAAATAACAGCTAAAAACGCGTTAAAAAAAATCACATATCATGAAAATAAGCAATAATATGATTATCTTACAATTCCTTACCAGAGCCAGATCATCAAAGTCAAAGCTTGGTAGAATGTTTTGCTTCTCGAGAATTCAATTTGCAAGGCCGCAAACCCGAGAAGAGGACCTCCATAAACAAACGAACTATCTCAAGTGACGGCAAGACCAAACGCCACAATCCACAGAGCCACACGGCAGTGAAATGTACCAGACTTCATAAGACAAAAGGCTGGTATGTGCTGTTGTCTCCACATTCAACGCACCCTCCTCTCACCTCTCACGTTCATCACCCCACGAAAATCAATAAAAGTGTTGCTCAAGATGCCAAACCAATATATCATAATTTTGGACAATAATTGCTACTTAAAAATCTGGCAAGCTGCCAGAAAATGCAGCTCCAAGAGAGAGAAAAGAAATAGACAACATGCAAAACATTCAAAGTTTCCTAAATTTTGGAAGAGATCGTATCTCTCTTGTCAACTACACTAAACTGTTTTTGCCCTTCAAATAAATCTACTGTCTGCTATTCCAGGGTTCATCTCTTCCCCGCAAAAACAATGTGGCATGACTTTATGTCGCACATAATATAAATAACCCCACCATTGTCATCAACATTAAACAGTTGGTATTTTCACATCCACTCAACTATTTTTGGTCATTAGCTTCTTCTTTTTCTTTTTGTATCATATTCAAGATCTCATTTGTACATCATATTTGTATTCTACATTTAAAACATGTGTACTAATTGCTTTTCTGTTGTCCTAAATGACAGAGTTCAACAAATATTTCACAATGACACTGTCAGTTAATGATATCATAACACCCCAGACTATAACCTTTAAAATATTTTAAAAAAAAAAATAAATAAATAGATTCATGTAGGGCCTCCATATATCTGTCATAAATATTTCACATCATTCCCATCAAGTATGCACCTAGACTGGAACCTCTCACAGCAAAGATTTGCCGGATATTGAATCATCTCAATTGTAATATGGGACAAAGAAACAAAAATGTGAATTTAGGAAAATCTTAGCTGTCCCCTGCCTGAACTAAGTTTGTAGTCTGGTTTCCTGACTTAGAATCTAATGCTTCGCTTGCTTTTCCGCATTGTCAAACTCCATTCCAATATAAGCTGGGTTCTGATATAACTTTGAAATTGATCCTATTACTATCTTGTCCTTATTGAGATGTTCATTATTTTGCCTTTTATTTTTCTTGGATCTATTGGGCAAGTACAAAAATAAATTTCATTTTATTTCATTTCATTTCATTTTTTTTTAAACAAAAGCACTAAGAAGTAACAATAATAATTCATACAAGAAAGTGAAAAAGGCATTTCTGCCCTACTTTGGCAAAAGGAAGCAAGTGACATACCATCCGAATTTGAGTTATTGATGTTTTCATAATTCACATAATGAGCTCTTCTTCCAGGCCAAATTTCATGCAGAAACACTCATCCTACAAAGAGATATGTTAGATAAGACATCATGATAGTCCATTGACGTCAGTGTAAATGACAAACACATTTTGCTCTTTTACGAAAAATGTCACTTTTGTTACTTGCTTCCTTTTGCCAAAGTAGGGCAGATTTGATGTTGGGATAGGTAGGCATAAAAGACCTGTATCGTTGGTTAACCTAAGTCAGCTGTTAATTCTTCTCTCACTCTCTCCCTATCTGTCAATCTAAATCTGTCTCTACCTGATCTATTGACTGGCCTCCACCTCTCTCTCTTCTATGTCGTTCTTCACCGCCATCCCCCCCCCCCCTTCCTCAACTCTGATACTTCACTATGACGCCATCTATTGGTGGTGAGCATACCAGGCAAAACATGGTATTCTTTGTATACAGCAAAAACACCTATGTGTATGAGCTCCATAATGTCTCACAGTCCAAGTAAACCAAACAGATGGTATAACACATTGGGAAGGTTTGTTTTATCATGAATTCATGGCTAACACACCCTTTGATGATTTCATTATCTGAGAAATATTCCCTTGATGTAATATTGTATATTCAACATAATTTCTACATTCACATATTTCAGTATTATGACTGCTTGCTAGTCTTATTCCCAGGATTTTCTTGACAAGAATCCCATGTCTCCAAGACTGTTCCCAAGCAAGCTATTGCTGATTATGACATGAGAATATTCATGCTTGGTATCACAATTCTGGCTTTCAAATGGAAATAGTGATAAGAAATTGATTCAAATATTTGCTCACCTTGTTCAACAATATGTGATGAAATCAACAGACAAAATGAAATGTACAGGCCTATATCTTGAACATTAACATTTCATGAAGGGACACTTTTTTTCCTTTTTTCCCTTTTTTCCTCTTTCCCCCCCCCCCTTTTTTTTAACAGTGAAAAGTCCCGAATAGGTTTGGTTGAAGGCCTGGTATCATCTGAATATCATTAATTTTATATTCTGACAATTTGTACCAAACTCTATTTTGAATGCCTGATCAAATATAACGCTCATAACTGTATGGATTTTTTTTTTTTCTGGATCAGCAATGATGTCACTGGATTAATAAGAATTACTCTAGTTGAAAGAAGATGCATTTCCTAAAATTTAAATGCAGAAACAGGTATGTGGGAAGATGTATTGCTAGACTGATTATCTTTTAGGTACTCGATATAATGCTTCTGTTATTGATTACTGGAATGTTTTTCATAATGTATCATGCATGTATCATAGTGTTTCATAATTCCTACCTTAAATTCACAAATGCATTATTCAATGTCTGCCTAAAGACTAAAGTGAAATATGAGAATAATTTCTCATATTTGAGTGGGTGGTTGATCTTGAAGTTGCATGCTCTGTCATGCTGGTTTTGTGGTTATGTGGTAATTGCACAGTTGCTCCGTTGGTAAAGCCAGTTGTAATTGTACATATTCAAATCCAGCACAGGTAAATAGACAGATGGTTATATTTTTCGGAGAAAGATTAAAACAATTTCCACAAAGTGAATTATTCTCACTGAATTACAGATTACAGTAAACGTGTTACAAAGACTACAGATACCATATTTGCTGGAAAATTGGATCGGGCCTTTACTGAGATCAGGGGCTTTATGACTGGGGGTAGGTCAAGCTTGCAGTACACCAGCCACCTACGACGACCCTGGCTGAGACTAACCACAGACTAAGCCCAAACTTGGCCCCAGGATTTCGGCAGAAAGCTGTTGAATCTCTCTGGGGCTAGGGATGGCCCGGTAGGGGTCAATATATTCTGGGGCAAGTCCAACCCCGATTCTTAGAAATCTATCGTCACTCACAGTCTCTCACATTTCTTTGAATTCGCCTCATGTGACATGGCCGCTGTGTTTCTGACTTATCCCTAATATTGCTGCAGGGAGATCACTACACACTATCAGTGTGATTTTGTTTTCTACTTCACTTGATGTAGAAAAGAATTCAGATGCACAATGAGTTGCAAGAGTAAAGCATCATTACCTGGAATTCTTTGACCCTGAGCCATACTGTCAAACTTTTGGGTCTCTACTCTCTTTGTTTTGTTTGTGTTTGGGGGCATCAATAATGTTATGATACTAGACAGTGAGTCATTCAATTCACTATTCTGTTTTTCATTTGTCTGTACTGACCTCTGATTAAAAAAAAAAAAAGAGAAGAAGTAAATAATGTATGTGATATTCCTTGTTTGCATGCTGCCATCTATAGTCAGAAACACTACAGGGTCTGACAATGCAGATACACAACCTACCTTTGAAAATCTCACTACTGTAAAAGTGGAAATTTTCGCGGTGTTGAAATTTTCGCGCATTTCACGCAACCAGAAACTAGCACGAAAATAAAAACACACGAATATTTTTGCTTGCCATACGTTCCTGTGCGTGATGTCTTGATTCCGCGGAATTAAAAACACGCGAAACTCTTCTGACCCGGCCTAGCACGAAAAATTTGTCGCGCGAAAATATCCACTTTTACAGTATTATAATTAGCAGATGAAAAACAAAGAAGAAGTAGACAGATAAATTCCAAAATAAAACAGCAACATCAATACATGCCTTGTTTATACCAATATGATTCAAGAGCATCACATGACTCTTTGAGTTGGGCAAATATAATCAGGCACACAAAAAACTGATATGATACACACAATGTACTACACACAGAATGACAAAGGGGTACATTGTAATATGGTAAATCAGGGGGTCTCACCTTTTTTGGATTTAGCACCTATTTTTAATTTCGAAGGCCATGTGATGAGGGTGTCTGTTTCCCGCATGATCTGGAATAAAAAAGGAATACAAGATGTAATGTGGTCAGGTTGATTGAAAAAATTCACCAACAGCTCCAGAGAATAAAGTAACTATACCCTGCATGGCAATGCCGAACTAACCAGTCATCAAGTATTCAGGATGTAGGATAAAGCATCTACTAAAGCAATCTTATCTATTTATTTATTTATTTATTCATTCATTCATTCATTCATTCATTCATTCATTCATTCATTCATTCATTCATTCATTCATTCATTCATTCATTCATTCATTCATTCATTCATTCATTCATTCATTCATTCATTCATTCATTCATTCATTCATTCATTCATTCATTCATTCATTCATTCATTCATTCATTCATTCATTCATTCATTCATTCATTCATTCATTCATTCATTCATTCATTCATTCATTCATTCATTTATTTATTTATTCATTCATTTATTTATTCAGTTTTCTTTACCCAGGGTAGCCCCGTCAGTGGTTTACACACTGTTATCATGGGGGACCCTGCAACAGAATGACAAAATATAACAGTTCAGCATACACAAAATAACAAATCAAGGACATCCCTTTTTACATCATAACATCAACACAATATCAATACTCTATAATAAATCTTCAATAATCTTTCTTGAATAATCAATATCTCTTACAGGCTGGTTCAATTTCTTTCTTCCAAATCATTTCTGTGAATGGGCATCAGCATTCAATGCATACAGTGTAGACAAGAACTTGAGCATGCATTCTAAATTTTGCAAATCTTGGCATGTGCGAAATTAAAATGCATGCAAACATCTTTGGTTTTACAGTATATATGTAGTATTGGATAGGAAAAAAGTGAATAAGTTATCACAACTATTAAATACTTCCTCAAAACATATCAAACACATGACTCCCATAATGCCTCTCCAAAGTCAGAATAACTCATATGACTTCAGACTGCCATGTGCTTATAGGCAAGATATTTGACCCACCACAAATTCTACAAAGACATATTTTTTACACAGTAAGGGAAGTGTAGCTCCTGCATTCTTCAGTAGCCAATACTAGGAATTCATACATGTGGAATTCAATCTCTCTTTAGGCAGTAACCACAATTTGTAGCCACTGACACACCCACACACGTGCCACTCAAACTTGACTTCACAATGAGGCAACTTCATGGCCTGGGCACACCTGTACAGAGGGGCTATTTTGTGCCTGTTTCTAACACAAGGGAAAAGGAAGAAGAAGGTCCCCACTTAAAGATAATAAAAAGTTTTGGTACCTCAAAAGTGTCCTTGAATTTCCTTGTCTTAGTTTGTGTTTCAGGTTAAAGTACCTTTCATATAACTAACACTGTGAGACTTACTCGCCCCAAAGTGCTCTCATGTCTTAGTAATCATGCAATTAACTGCGATCAGCAGCCCCATACGAATAGCGACCAGCAGTCCCATACGCATAGCGTGATCGGGGTTCGCATTGTAGCATTCAGGATCATGACAGATTTAGTATCGTACGGTAAATGTCAACTTAAAATCCCATAAATTCGTCAATTTGAAGACTTACCAATTAAGTTGAAGTATTGAAAACAGGCTTCGGGCAACGTTTGGTTCTGCCTATAGTCCTTTTCTGTTCGAATTGATGACTGAATGTGACTCAGTCGACAGGACCTTAGGAGAGCTACATACAGTACACTGAATACTACGGCCACTGCATGCGAACACATCACATGCACACAGATTTCAAATCCATGAACGGAAAAGATGTTTTTGTGTGCATGCGCTGGCCATGGTATCCAGTGTATGTAGCTCTCCCAAGGTCCTCTCGACCGAGTCACATTCAGTCATCAATTCGAACAGAAAGGGACTATTGGCATAACCATACAAAGTTCGAAGCCTGTTTTCAATACTTCAACTTAATTGGTAAGTCTTCAAATCGAAGAAATTTTTGGATTTTAAGTTGACATTTACCCGCAATACTAATTCTGTCATGATCCTGAATGCTACAATGCGAAGCCCCATTACGCTATGCGTATGGGGCTGCTGGTCGCAGTTAGCTATGCGTACAATGGGCTGCACGCTGCTGGTTGCAGTCAGTGGTTTCGTACAATATTTATCGACGCTGTACAGCGTTGGCTCTGGTACGAAACCATTATTGCATGATTACTAAGACATGAGAGCACTGTGGGGCGAGTAATTCTCACAGACAACGTACTTTAACCTGAAACACAAACCAAGACAAGGAAATTCAGGGAAGCTTTTGAGGTACCAAAACTTTTTATTATCTTTAAAAACAAACATAAACACTGACAAGCAAGCAGACAAACAGACAAAAACATCCCTTCAATCTTTCACCCTCCCTTTCTTTGCAGTGATTGTAGGAAAGACATATGCATTGGGACCAACAGACAATCAAACGTTAAAGTACAATATCACTATACATAATCACAGAACCTTGCAAACACATCCATTTCTCCTTACCACCCTCCTTCCCCCCCCCCCAAAAAAAAAGAGACTTAATCATGGGTATGATTGAATCAAAGAACAAGTGCTATTTTATAACAGCATGCCTTAATTTCATGTATGCAAGCTTGATCTAGAGTACAGATAAAAGTGAGCCAAAATTTGAATTTTGTGGCTGCACTCTGGCTATGGATACCTCAGCATGCACTTGGAGAAACCTAACCAGAAACCCAAAGAGAAACCAAAAGAAATATTTCGGTTACCAAACTTTTCAACTAAATCATATCCCAACACTTCAGAGCACTTAACAGAAGTATGTCCATTTAGTCTACTTTGTGATTGGGTTTGGCTGAGGTGAGGATGTAGCTTTTAACTTTTTGTGAGTAATTAGAAACCGCTTTGTGAAATGTTGAGGGGCATACCATTCTAAGAGGAATTTGAAGCTTATTTGGTGAAAATCAGTTTTGAAATAGTTGAAATATCTAAAAACAAAATAAAACAAAGCAATCCTAATAAAAGGTGGATCCCATCTTTTATTAAGTTAGCCTTATTTTGGATATCTCAGCCATTTCAAAACCAATTTTCATCAAATAAACTTTGAATTCCTCATAGAATTATATGCTCTTTAATATTTCATGAGAGATTTCTCATTATCTAAAAAATCATCATGAAAAAAGTGTTGGAAACCTGAAATGCCATCTCAGCCGAAACTATATTACCCCTTTAAAATTGCTTGACAAGATATGACCTTGCTCCTTACTACAGCTAAGACTTCAGATTCTGTATCAAGTTTTGAATTTGACAATTGGTCATGCCCATAGTTATGATCATTTACATCTCATATGACAGAAGAAACTGCTCTCTTTGGAATATGCTCTGTGGGCACTTTTGGAAATCACAAAAGGTTTGAAAAGCTTGGTAAACTGGTAACCAAATATCCTCTCGGGTTCAAATATTTGATGATGTGTAGATTAAAACTTCTTGGGCTTTTATTCCTTACAATAGGTAAGCTGCAAATACACAGAAAACTTTAATTTGTGCTGGATTTCAAAATTATTATATATATCACATGGGATACAAAACAAAATCAATAACAATATATGATTATTTCACATTAAATTAGTGACAATATTTCATGCCAAATCATATTCAAGTCTTTGTCATTTCAGACTGACCACATATCACTGTGAGATCCCCTTCTACTTAGCCTTCAAATTAGAGGTTTTGGTTTCATATTTGACCAATTAAAAATATAAGGAGCAGGAGTCTGAATTTGTGGCCTTGGGGATAAAGACATGGGAACTGGATTAAACAGGGTATTTGATTAATTCAAGTTCTTTATTAGAGAGAACTCTTAAAGAAGATTGCAATCACCTTCCCCTCCCTCAAAGAAATAATAATAAATGAATAAATAAAAGAGTACAGCAATTATATTGAATATGGTAAAGAAAGTTGTTGTTGGGTGTTTTTTTTTTTTAAATAAGAGTCAATTTAAACTTGTTTGTACAGTATTCATCGCATAATCGGGCATCTGATAATCAGGAACCTCGCTTAAATGACATACGCTTCCCAGAAACATTTCCAATGCATGCTATTTTCACTGGATAATCAGGCGGGGACCTCTGATAAACGGGACAATTTTTCTTCAAGCGATCTTTGATTTTGTTGATATTTTACACAAAAAATCTACCAAAATACCACAACAATATTTCAAAGATCCCCTATCAGTTGACATTTACATCGAACTTACAAAGCAAGCTTCGGACTGGTGTGTTTTGACCTCCGTCCATCCAGTACACGTACATGCATAGCCACGAAAGTGCCGTGTATATTAAAGTATCCATGCCATTGCGAAATACACTCATGCTTTCGCAAACATTCTTCTCCCCTACATATAAGCAAAGCCATGTGCAGGGAGAGCTAGAGGGTCGCGCCGAGGGGTAGCGTGGTTGTGTATTCATGTACATGTACAGTACGTCAGTATGCATGTGTATGTGTGTGTGTGTGTGTGTGTGCACTACATGTACATGTTGTATGCCGTTAGTGTATGGTGAGTGCTCATCGTGAAATCGGGCACCCCGCTTAAAGGGGCCGTGTTTGCTACTCCCAACCTGTCCCGATTATGCGATGAATACTGTATCTAAACACACATCATTCATATAATCTCAGTATAGGGGGTTTGGCTGTAAAACATGATATATTCGAGGCATGAAATTTTCGTGAATTGGAGTCAACGGCCTTTTTTTGCGGCATGAAATTTTCCCTAATTGCCACTGGCATTCAATGCATACAGTGTAGACAAGAACTTTCACATGCATTTTAATTTTGCGAATCTTGGCACTCGCGAAATTTGCAAAATTAAAATGCATGCAAAGATTCCTCGTTAACAGTAGATTCGCATGAATGCCACCCTGTAATCACTGACTCTAAAGAGAAATCCGTTCGTAAGTAAAAAGATTTCCACATGTCACCATCAGTCGAAAAAGGGGGGGGGGGAGGTTCAACCCCATACAAACTTGTCTTTGTACAGATTTACCACCTATCTGGTTCCAAACTGACAAACTAGTAGAGAACTCATAGAAAGAATATTGGTGAATTTCAGTTCTACATAGCAGTAGGCAGGTGTGTCATGAAATATGCCACGTAAATCTCCCCGCTGGTGTGGGAGAGACAGGCGAACTCATAAGTCCCATTTACTTTGAATTCAGCTGGATATATCCCCAAGAGTTAAAAAAGTTAGCATATGACACAATATATCATTCACAGGAAGGCCTATATTTTTGTTTAATATGAAAACAAGCAGCAGGAAATAACCTCTGTCCAATGCACCTATCTGTATATAGTTTCATTTCTGCTGCCTTGTTCTAAACGGAAAGTACACAACCAGTTG
Organism: Diadema setosum; assembly: GCA_033980235.1. NCBI lineage: Eukaryota > Metazoa > Echinodermata > Echinoidea > Diadematoida > Diadematidae > Diadema > Diadema setosum. Next base: position 1,853,132 of record CM067061.1, on the reverse strand, counting down.
GATAGCAATGATATGGGTGATAAAAAAACACAATTACTGCAATAGAAGTTGCATTACCATGTTTTATCTTCTATCAAAAGAACCATTAGTCCACATTAGTGCAGAGGAGCAATACTAATGTGATCATATGCAATGAAGAATAGACATTGTATCCTTTTTACTACACTACAATCAGTAGATGGCCTTTTTCATAAAAGTTGTTATCACCTGTCCAACAAACATCAGCTCTTTGATAATAAAGAGTATTCTCATACTCAGTTTGCTGTTATTTGAAGGTTTACTGCATAAACAACCAAAATAAGCATCCACAGAGCCTTAATTTATTCAGGGATTAAGCTTATATGCTTATACTTATGTACATTAGCGTGCAAAAAAAAAAAAAAAGAGGAAGAGTATAAAATGCAACTAGAGAAGCACTCTTAGAGCGCAGACCTCGGCCAAGCATGCAACTCATTTCCACCACTGATCTTGTTCTTCCATAGAGATATCAGTGATTTCCACCCATATACTTCTAGCACTGTGTGCTGTAAGTCGCCCGATTTCCCAATATAGAAACCTTTTGTTGTGTCATAAACTTCCAGCTGCGCGGCATGCCTCACCTTGGCAGAAACTAGAGCACGTACTTTAGTGCGTGCATGCAAATCTCAAATACGCGCAGCCTGAACTCCCAAGTTCATTGACCCTACCTGCCAAAATATCAAAAATCCTTCATAAATTCAAAAAAAATTCTCAGATCACAACCAAAATTTAATCATCTGTTACTTGTGTCATTCCCAGCCTTTCTGCAAGTTTCATCTAAATCCGTGCACAACTTTTTGAATCATTTTGCACACGGACAAACTAACTAACAAACAAACCAACAGTAACGAAAACATAACCTCCTCCCTTGGCGGAGGTAATCTTTTATTTATTAGGGCTACAAACTTTGTAAATTTGACATCGCGGCAATGAGAAACAGATCACGAGGAAAATTTAGAATGTTTGATAAAAAATCATATTGATTAATATGTTCGTTAATTGGTTATTTGAAACCACTTACACAGAATTTGCTTTTGGTCTTTCTGAGAAATAGGATTGGCTTTGATGATTTACATTGCAGTCTACCCTTTTATCACACTAACGATCAATCATGAAATGCAAGCTTGTCCTTGGTATGATACAATTTCTTCGAGGTACAAAACATGACAAAAAACAGCAAATGACCACTGCACAACAAATTGTGTTCCAGCCTGTTTTTCATAAAAATGGCTTCACCATTCAGCTCATACACTGGATTAGCCCACAGGGGGTTACAGCTAATATTTGCATGATGACTAAGAAACCAAGTAGTTGGCTGGTGCATATTCTACTACCTGATGATTTCTATAAAGTGTAATCAATAATGATAACATTGTTAGTTACATGTTTGGTAATAATACCTCTTCATAATATCCCCATTGACATATCCCTAATATACAACTCTACTCATCTTAGGTTAATTACCTTTTATCTTTACTGACTTTTTACTTATCTACTGTTTTATAGCATGTTGGATTAGCTCTGAACAAAGTAAGCAATCATCCTAAGAAACATTTGGTGTAAAGACAGTGAGTGTTTTTGCTTCTCACTGGTGTTTCTTTGAAAACATGGTAAACATGGAAGTCTGAGATGGGACACCACTTGAGAAGTGCTTCCTGCCAGACCAAACACTTCAGTTTTTTGATGCCTGAGTCATGATCCACTGTGTCAACGTCCGATCCTGCTGGCGGGTCAACATTTTCTTTTGATAGTCATCAACCAAGAAATTGAGAAAGATGGTAAATGAAGGGCTACTGTATGCTGCCCAGTTGGGTTACTGGACAGACAGACAGATGAGAAGATGCAGAGAGAACTCTATCTCTAGCTGCATTCACACAGGAGTTATTATAATTATTATTATCATTATTATTATTATTATTATCATTATCATTATTATAATTATCATTATTATTATTATCATCATTATCATTATTATTATTTTTTTTTTTCTACTACTACTACTACTACTACTATTAGTATTATCATCATCATTATAATCATCATTATTATCAATGTTGCATTACTAAATGAAATTTAATCGACTTTGCCACGTTCACACATTGTATGCCAAAATAAAATCATTTGGCTACAAAGGAAGCACTTTGAATCTCTAGACTGCGCATGCATGAACAAAGACAGATGTGCATCCAAGTGCATGGACCATGTGAACCTGTGTGTGTTCAGTTTCATTAAGGAAATGAAACGAAATCGATGATTTCCTTTCTGTTGTGAGAGTTTAAAGAAAAAAAAAATCAAAAGGGACTGGTTTTTTCGTTGCAATATGTATCATGACAGCAAACTTTTTTGTGTGTGGGGTAGAAGCTAATCTGTACTAGAAATTAATCTGAAATTGGTGCTAAATTTTTGATCTCAGTACAAAATATTTACCTTGGAGATAAATATTTTGTACTGAGATCAAAAATTTAGCACCACTTTCAGATTAATTTCTAGTACAGATTACCTCCAAGGTAAATATTTTGTAATGAGATCAAAAGATTAATACCAATTTCAGTTCATTTTGTGTGTGTTCATTAACAAGAAATAACAGCTTTTGCATCAAATTGCAAAAATAGACTTTCACAAACCATTAATTTCCAGTGTGTGTGTGTGTGAACACAGCTTCTTCAAAGTTTCAGGTATTGCAAGGCATGGAGGGAAAAGGGTTAATTGGTATCCTTGTGTCCAATTGTGACACACTCTTGACTGTGAAATGCACCTTGTCCTTCACTTTCCTCCTTCTAGGAAGTATAGTCCTGACCTATGACATCAGCTAGGTTTGTTGGGTACACTAGGGAGTTGATTTCTTCTACTGACTCATTACACCCTTCAGTGGGTGATGTACTCACAGCCCATGATTGTATGAATCTCTTATGTATTTGAGTGTCGGCGTCATTAGCTGATTATTGGACTGAAAGGGAAAAGAAACCAAAATATGTTGATTGAGTGAATGCAGCACTGTTAATAGAACACATCAGTGAAATTTGTGGTAAATCAGATAATCCATTCAAAATTTTTGAATCTATAAATTTTGGTGCCACCACATCACTCACTGAGAAGACTACAAGGTGCACAACAGTTTGTGATGTCACTGCAGGACAATGATATAAAGAAATGTTGTGTGTTGTACGCAGCAAAATTCAGGTCAGAGCTGGCTTGTTGGAAATACACCTGTGTGATTTTTTCATCATGCAACAGCCATGTCATGATAAAATCCAGAAATTCTGACTAATGACGACATTTCAGGAAGATTCTTCAGAAGATAAGAACTGAGGGATAAGGAGTAATTTGTTTCTTCCAGTCCTTCAATGATGGCATAGCCCTGCCCATGATCAACCCCCTACCATTCTCAGTTCAATGACCCCTTTCTTCACAGCTGGGCTACAAGGACATCTCATTCTAGCTAGTCCAGCTTTGGTTATAGTCTCTTTCACAGACTCACTTTATCTGTGTTCCCTCCATTCAAAGACAAAAAAAAAAATACTTCAGTTTTTTACTATCAAGAAAACTGTTCCTAATCTGCTCCATTACTGGGGCTGTATCCCTTGGGTACGTAGCACTCAGGGTAATCAGGGAGGTGGGAAGCACCTCCCTGGTATAACATGTGGCTCAAGTGCCTCTGCATCATTCTCCTGGGCACATCTTTCTTGAATGCATGCATTTGTGTCATTCTCCAGGCACACCTTCCTTATATCGCATGTGTTCGCATCATTCTAAAGGGCACACAACGATAGCCAAGAGTGACTGCATATAAAGCCATAATACTCCTTTCATCTATTCTTGTATGGAGGAGTTTTAAGCATGGAAATATGTTCACCTCTTCAAAACCTTGTGTACTATCAAGGTGATATAAAACTCTTGTGAATATGTTCTTATTGTTGAGAGGGAAGATCAGTAAGTTGATTCTCCCCAAATTTGAGAGAAACAATCCATGTAAAGCCTACACTACGAGCAAAGTTTGTGACAAGGGACATCAAAGAATGGATGTGTAAGAGAAAGAGAGAAAGAGGAAGAGAGTGTATAACAGGGAAAGAGTGAGAGAGGGAAAGATAGAGAGAGAAGAGATAAACAGAATGAGAGATATATGAATGATACACCTCTCTCCTAGGAAATCTGTCTTTTGCAGGATTTTATAATCATGAATTCATGAAACTTTATTTTTCTATGGAAGTGCCACTTTACAAACTCCAAATTTTATCCAGCTGCTAGGAAGGAACATCAAACTAATCTCTATGAACATAAACCTGAGAAATCAAAATGAAACCATCCCATTCCACAGAGAATTTCCAAGAAAATGTGATAAGGACCAGGAGACAGGGCAGACAACCATGACGATACTTTGTCATCAGAGTTCTGCACAGCTTGAATACCACCATTTCCTCAAAGTGGTTCTTTCCAAGTATTCATTATTACACAAGGCTTACCAGCTGTTTTATGTCCACAGTCTGCCCCGATAGCTGAGGCTGGTACCCAGCTACTGACTAGGATTTGAAACAGATATCTGTAGCTCATAATTTCCTGCAAAACCAAGATTTCTAGTATCAGCCTCATTTTAGTAGTACTGTCAAACCAGAAAGGTTCATGTGCATTTTAATTCTGTGAATTTCGTGGGAGCCAAGATTCCTGAAACTAAAATGCACATGAAAGTTCTTGTCTATACTGTATGCACTGAATGCCAGTGGCAATTCATGAAAATTTTATGCTGCAAAAAAGACCATTGGCTCGGCTTGTGCCGAAAGGGTGGGTTGGGTGGTGGCGGGTCGCGTTGACTGGAACCCCACCCTTCGTCAAAAGCCCCCCCCCCCGGTTTTGCCGAAAGGGTGCGTTGGTACTTTTTCTCATGTAATATTAAAAGACGAGTTTTGAATTTATATTTAACCTTCAAACAACCATTTCAAAGAGGCTATCGTCCGGATCGGTTTACACTCTATTACCACTTGGTCTACAGCCAGTTGGGCTAATAGACTGTTTAACATCAGTTGGTCTAATAACCAGTTGGTCTAGTCATCATTTTGTCCAATTAATGTTTGGTCTAATTGTTATTTGGTTTAATTACTATTTGGTCTACAGTCAATTTGTCTAATAATAGCCATTTGGTCTATTTTTGGTCTAACACCAATTTATATCATCAAATACCTGGTACCGATTTGGTCTATTATGAGTTGGTCTAATTTGATTTCGTCTAATTATCAAATGGTCTTAAATAAAACCAAATTTGTCCAATATAAATTTGGTGTACACATCAATCTAGCCTCTGTCTATCATCATTTAGTCTACACCCATTTAGTCTAACAACCATTGATCTTATTGTCATTTGGTCTAATAGCCAGCCTCCTGGTCTAATCAGTTTACCATTTGGTCCAATCGTCTATATGACCAACTGGGCTATTTTTTTTTTATTTTTATTTTTTTTTTTTTTGGGGGGGGGGCTTTTTCTACGACTACAGACTACCCTCATGTTCATACACATGAAATAAGATTAGGGTAAAGTTTAGGGTCCCTCGCCCCTCCCCCATGGTGCCAGACCAACTGGCTGTAGACCAAGTGGTAATAGAGTGTAAACCGATACGGACGATAGCCTCTTTGAAATGGTTGTTTGAAGATTATATATAAATTAAATGAGAAAAAGTACCAAGCACCCTTTCGGCAAAACCGGGGGGGCTTTGGAAGAAAGGTGGGGTTCCAGTCAACGCGACACGACCCAACGCTCCCAACGCACCCTTTCGGCAAAAACGGGGGGGGGGGGGGGAGCTTTGGACGAAGGGTGGTGTTCCCATTAACGCGACGCGCCACCACCCAACCCACCCTTTCGGCACAAGTCACATGAAAGTCGACGATGCCATTGGTTATCGTGTCGCGTGAACACCTTCCGTGCAGTGGCTTGTGCCGAAAGGGTGGGTTGGGTGGTGGCGCGTCGCGTTAATGGGAACACCACCCTTCGTCCAAATCCCCCCCCCCCTGGTTTTGCCGAAAGGGTGCGTTGGGAGCGTTGGGTCGCGTCGCGTTGACTGGAACCCCACCCTTCGTCCAAAGCCCCCCCGGTTTTGCCGAAAGGGTGCGTTGGTACTTTTTCTCATGTAATACTAAAAGACAAGTTTTAACAACCATTTCAACTTAGAGGCTATCGTCCGGATCGGTTTACACTCTATTACCATTTGGTCTACAGCCAGTTGGTCTAAATAGACTGTTTAATATCAGTTGGTCTAATAACCAGTTGGTCTAGTCATCATTTCGTCCAATTACTGTTTGGTCTAATTGTTATTTGGTTTAATTACTATTTGGTCTACAGTCAACTCGTCTAATAATAGCCATTTGGTCTATTTTTGGTCTGACACCAATTTATATCATCAAATACCGATTTGGTTTAGTATGAGTTGGTCTAATTCCATTTCGTCTAATCATCAAATGGTCTTAAATAAACCCAACCCAAATTTGTCCAATATAAATTTGGTGTACACATCATTAATTTTGGTCCATTGCCCAGTTGGTCTAGCCGCTTTCATCATTTAGTCTACACCCATTTAGTCTAATAACCATTGATTTTATTGTCATTTGGTCTAATAGCCAGCCTCCTGGTCTAATCAGGTACCATTTGGTCCAATCATCGTTTCGTCTATATGACCAACTGGGCTTCTTTTTTTTTTTTTGGGGGGGGGCCTTTTTATTGATGTGTACACTAAATTTATATTGGACAAATTTGGTTTTATTTTAGACCATTTGATGATTAGACGAAATGGAATTAGACCACCTCATAATAGACCAAATGGTTATTATCAGACGAATTGACTATAGACCAAATAGTAATTAAACCAAATAACAATTAGACCAAACAGTAATTGGACGAAATGATGACTAGACCAACTGGTTATTAGACCAACTGATATTAAACAGTCTATTAGACCAACTGGCTGTAGACCAAGTGGTAATAGAGTGTAAATCGATCCGGACGATAGCCTCTTTGAAATGGTTGTTTGAAGGTTAAATATAAATTCAAAACTCGTCTTTTATTAAATATTACATGAGAAAAAGTACCAACGCACCCTTTCGGCTAAAACCGGGGGGGCTTTGGACGAAGGGTGGGGTTCCAGTCAACGCGACGCGACTCAACGCTCCCAACGCACCCTTTCGGCAAAACCGGGGGGGCTTTGGACGAAGGGTGGTGTTCTCATTAACGCGACGCGCCACCACCCAACCCACCCTTTCGGCACAAGCCCATTGGCTCCAACTCACAAAAATTTCATGCCACAGAAATATCTCGCTCTACAGTAATCAAAGTGACAATGATTATGATAAAGATTATGATTATAATAATAGACAGTACTTGCAATTTCTTTAATTACATACATGTAGCAGTAAAAGTAGAATTATGGTAATGTATGCCACATTGTTGTATCTCCTATAGACCCCTTGTTCATTGCAATACAAGCTCTCTTCTGTCTAGCCATATGTTCCCTTCTCTCTCTTCTGTTGTCTTTGTTGTTGTTTATCTAGTCCTGTTCTTCATCTTGTCTGGAGGATACGATGGATCCTCACTTTACAAGCATTGATTTGCAGTTGGCACCTCCATTTTTCCAAGAATATGCTTGATTTGTCAGACTAACATGAAATTATTACATATCATGATTTTATACTACATTATCTGCAAATAAATCAAGGATGACCTTGAGTAGTGATACTTTTATTACTGGTATGATAATAATAATAATAATAATAATAATGATGATAATAATAATAATAATAATAATAATAATGATAATATTAATAATAATAATAATAATAACAATAATAATAATAATGATAATAATAATAATGATAATGATAATAATAATAATAATTGATAACAATAATAATAATAATAATTGATAACAATCACAAAAAAAGATATATGAATTATAATAAATCATTACAATGATTACAACAAAAAGATAAATTTGGCAAAAGAATACTGAGCAGTTCTCAGCCAGCATTAATCATTTTGCATACTGTACGAACTGAAATTTTCGTGTACAGATATTTTCGCGAATTGCTACTTGGAGGACATTTTCGCGTGTTGTTTATTTCGCGGTTACAAGGGTCTAACTGAACTTAGTTCATCGCGCGTTGTTATTTTCGCGTGTTGTTATTTTCGTGGTTCGAAGGCGATTCGCGAAATTCGCGAAAATAAAACCACCGCGAAAATTTCAGCTTGTACAGTACAAAGTATGCATACTTGTTCATGAGAATCTGCAAAAGGAATCTAAGATGAACATATGCATAGCATTTATTTCTTCAGCAGTCTCTTTTTCTCACTGTCCCTTACACACATTCTAACTCTTTTTACACTGCAATTTGTTCAGTTACTTACAGATGGAGAATAGATATTTCAATTTACATATAATTATTGCATAACACTGGACAGTAAACTTAAATTAAATGACAGGGAAAAACAATAAAAAAACAACATATATACTGTAACATAAACATGTGAACGACTCTACCCAATGATCCAATAACTGAAATATGGAAGTGAATAAATTAAAAAGTTATCATCGTTAATTTAACCATCATTATCCTACCGACAAACAGAATATTCTACAGTATGTATCAGTTGTACAGTGGAGGCATTGCTAAGGCCGCGTTCATGCGAATTTCGCAGCCAGAATCACAAACATGAACTAGACTTGGAATTTGTCAACACTGACAAATTAGGTGATCCGATCTTTTCGAAAATCAATGATTTGAGTTCTGATCCCAATATAGGCATTACCATACAGGTTTCATCTGTGTTTAGGAACATTGGCCGTGTGATGTTTAGATTCTCATTTAGAAAAGGGAGTCAGGTCTGCCATCTTTGGTACCAAATTCCGTATACACTATAACGAAGATACAAAATGAAGTACATATGACCTTTGACCCCACTTTGCACAGCCAAGATGGCATCTGAGCAAAAAGTGGTTATTTTGTGAAATGATCCTTGTAACATGGTCTTTACGTGTGCAAAATATGGAAAAGATAGAACATGTATTCACCAAGATACAGGATGAAACATTTATGACCTTTGACCCTAATTTACATACTCAAGATGGCATCTGATCAAGTAGTTGTTATTTTATGAAATAATGAACGTGACATGAACTAAGCATGTGCAAAATATGGTGTTGATAGGGTATGTTTTTCTTGAGTTATTGCAAAGAAAGTTGCAGAAAGAAAGAAATATTTCAATACAACGAATATAAGCTTTAATTTCAACCAAGTTTATTGACGTGATCCCGACATCGTATGAAAAAACGAAAGGCACACTTACGATAGCCCAAAGTCTCAGCTACAACATATTAAAATCTGGGAGAAATTCACCGAAGCATTAGTGAGCTACTGCTCGAAAAGGACAGTCATGTCAATTTTCATTCCAGAAAAACTGCACTCCCATAGAGATAACACGTAAACTGGTCAAATTCGACAAGGTAACTTTCAATCCATTTTTACGAGGTTATGCTGTCATTCAATCAAAATTGTGTTATTACATAACTGATAGAGCATTAAATTAGCTACAGCATACTGAAATCTGGGTGAAAATTGGCCAAGGATAAGTGAGATACGCTCGAGTAAACTTGAAATTTGATGACGTCATTTTGAAATTTTACTCTTTTTGATTTATTAAGAAATTTGATACCTTTTCATCTTTTTTTCAGCATTGCCAACCCATGAAATGACATGTTCAACTCATCAGTTTTCAAAATATGTCAAGAAAATGGGGGGTCACCGTCTATCCTGGCGAGTAAACTCGGATTTAAAATTGGCGGTTTTTTGGCATTGTTGCACTGTATATCGCCATTAACGCGCGCGCGGATTTTCAACTTCGACGGGCCCGTATGACGTCATATTGAGTCGGATTGACTTGAAACTTGGCAGAAATATTCCTTGACATTTCAGACATCCGATCTGTGTAAAAAAAGTGGAAATTTCTATTGCACATAAGCTATACGTGCGTATATGCGCGCGCGCGTACGCGTCCGTCCAATTTTTTCAATTTTTCAAAAAATGCTCCAAATGGTCTGAAACGTGTGCAAAAAAAATTTGAGCTCGATTTGAGCATACAAATATTTCGACGCGCGCGTACGCGCGCGTTTTAAGAGAAAATATGAATTTTGAGAATATGAGTAGAATGCGCATAACTTGAAATATATGTGACGTAAATTTCATTGAAAAATTCTATTCCATTAATGAGATATGATTGAGAATGTGTTTTCATATAATGACGTCATAGTGACGTCACGGTCGACTGATCAGTATTATACATTAGATCTGTCGTCTTTGGGACATGATACATATATGGTATAATTTTGAAATTGATAGGACGAGGACTTTCTGAGCTAACCTCTACACAAATTTTGTCCAGAAATAAAGAAGAAGAAGAAGAAGAAGAACCAACAAAGAATCCGTACAGATACAGAAGGTGATCCGAGAGGATACTCGGATCACCTAATGAAGCTAAGCTTTGATTACTTAAGCCGAGTTTTTCGACGTGCTTTTGACGTCGTATGAAAAAACGGAGGACGTATTACGATAGCGCAAAGTCTCAGCTACAACATATTAAAATCTGGGAGAAATTCATCGAAGGGTGAGTGAGCTGGTGCTCGATAAAGACAATCATGTCAATTTTCACATCTAGAAAAATTCCCTCCCATAGAGATAACACGTCATAATGACGATAAAGAAAGAAGTACATATGACCTTTGACCCCACTTTGCACAGACAAGATGTCATCTGAGCAAAAAGTGGTTATTTTGTGATATGATCCTTGTAACATGGTCTTTACGTGTGCAAAATATGGGAAAGATAGAACATGTATTCACCAAGATACAGGATGAAACATTTATGACCTTTGACCCTAATTTACATACTCAAGATGGCATCTGATCAAGTAGTTGTTATTTTATGAAATAATGAACGTGACATGAACTAAGCACGTGCAAAATATGGTGTTGATAGGGTATGCTTTTCTTGAGTTATTGCAAAGAATGTTGCAGAAAGAAAGAAATATTTCAATACAACGAATATAAGCTTTAATTTCAACCAAGTTTATTGACGTGATCCCGACATCGTATGAAAAAACGAAAGGCACATTTACGATAGCCCAAAGTCTCAGCTACAACATATTAAAATCTGGGAGAAATTCACCGAAGCATAAGTGAGCTACTGCTCGAAAAGGACAGTCATGTCAATTTTCATTCCAGAAAAACTGCACTCCCATAGAGATAACACGTAAACTGGTCAAATTCGACAAGGTTACTTTCAATCCATTTTTACGAGGTTATGCTGTCATTCAATCAAAATTGTGTTACTACATAACTGATAGAGCATTAAATTAGCTACAGCATACTGAAATCTGGGTGAAAATTGGCCAAGGATAAGTGAGATACGCTCGAGTAAACTTGAAATTTGATGACGTCATTTTGAAATTTTACTCTTTTTGATTTATTAAGAAATTTGATACCTTTTCATCTTTTTTTCAGCATTGCCAACCCATGAAATGACATGTTCAACTCATCAGTTTTCAAAATATGTCAAGAAAATGGGGGGTCACCGTCTATCCTGGCGAGTAAACTCGGATTTAAAATTGGCGGTTTTTTGGCATTGTTGCACTGTATATCGCCATTAACGCGCGCGCGGATTTTCAACTTCGACGGGCCCGTATGACGTCATATTGAGTCGGATTGACTTGAAACTTGGCAGAAATATTCCTTGACATTTCAGACATCCGATCTGTGTAAAAAAAGTGGAAATTTCTATTGCACATAAGCTATACGTGCGTATATGCGCGCGCGCGTACGCGTCCGTCCAATTTTTTCAATTTTTCAAAAAATGCTCCAAATGGTCTGAAACGTGTGCAAAAAAAATTTGAGCTCGATTTGAGCATACAAATATTTCGACGCGCGCGTACGCGCGCGTTTTAAGAGAAAATATGAATTTTGAGAATATGAGTAGAATGCGCATAACTTGAAATATATGTGACGTAAATTTCATTGAAAAATTCTATTCCATTAATGAGATATGATTGAGAATGTGTTTTCATATAATGACGTCATAGTGACGTCACGGTCGACTGATCAGTATTATACATTAGATCTGTCGTCTTTGGGACATGATACATATATGGTATAATTTTGAAATTGATAGGACGAGGACTTTCTGAGCTAACCTCTACACAAATTTTGTCCAGAAATAAAGAAGAAGAAGAAGAAGAAGAAGAACCAACAAAGAATCCGTACAGATACAGAAGGTGATCCGAGAGGATACTCGGATCACCTAATGAAGCTAAGCTTTGATTACTTAAGCCGAGTTTTTCGACGTGCTTTTGACGTCGTATGAAAAAACGGAGGACATATTACGATAGCGCAAAGTCTCAGCTACAACATATTAAAATCTGGGAGAAATTCATCGAAGGGTGAGTGAGCTGGTGCTCGATAAAGACAATCATGTCAATTTTCACATCTAGAAAAATTCCCTCCCATAGAGATAACACGTCATAATGACGATAAAGAAAGAAGTACATATGACCTTTGACCCCACTTTGCACAGACAAGATGTCATCTGAGCAAAAAGTGGTTATTTTGTGATATGATCCTTGTAACATGGTCTTTACGTGTGCAAAATATGGGAAAGATAGAACATGTATTCACCAAGATACAGGATGAAACATTTATGACCTTTGACCCTAATTTACATACTCAAGATGGCATCTGATCAAGTAGTTGTTATTTTATGAAATAATGAACGTGACATGAACTAAGCACGTGCAAAATATGGTGTTGATAGGGTATGCTTTTCTTGAGTTATTGCAAAGAATGTTGCAGAAAGAAAGAAATATTTCAATACAACGAATATAAGCTTTAATTTCAACCAAGTTTATTGACGTGATCCCGACATCGTATGAAAAAACGAAAGGCACACTTACGATAGCCCAAAGTCTCAGCTACAACATATTAAAATCTGGGAGAAATTCACCGAAGCATAAGTGAGCTACTGCTCGAAAAGGACAGTCATGTCAATTTTCATTCCAGAAAAACTGCACTCCCATAGAGATAACACGTAAACTGGTCAAATTCGACAAGGTTACTTTCAATCCATTTTTACGAGGTTATGCTGTCATTCAATCAAAATTGTGTTACTACATAACTGATAGAGCATTAAATTAGCTACAGCATACTGAAATCTGGGTGAAAATTGGCCAAGGATAAGTGAGATACGCTCGAGTAAACTTGAAATTTGATGACGTCATTTTGAAATTTTACTCTTTTTGATTTATTAAGAAATTTGATACCTTTTCATCTTTTTTTCAGCATTGCCAACCCATGAAATGACATGTTCAACTCATCAGTTTTCAAAATATGTCAAGAAAATGGGGGGTCACCGTCTATCCTGGCGAGTAAACTCGGATTTAAAATTGGCGGTTTTTTGGCATTGTTGCACTGTATATCGCCATTAACGCGCGCGCGGATTTTCAACTTCGACGGGCCCGTATGACGTCATATTGAGTCGGATTGACTTGAAACTTGGCAGAAATATTCCTTGACATTTCAGACATCCGATCTGTGTAAAAAAAGTGGAAATTTCTATTGCACATAAGCTATACGTGCGTATATGCGCGCGCGCGTACGCGTCCGTCCAATTTTTTCAATTTTTCAAAAAATGCTCCAAATGGTCTGAAACGTGTGCAAAAAAAATTTGAGCTCGATTTGAGCATACAAATATTTCGACGCGCGCGTACGCGCGCGTTTTAAGAGAAAATATGAATTTTGAGAATATGAGTAGAATGCGCATAACTTGAAATATATGTGACGTAAATTTCATTGAAAAATTCTATTCCATTAATAAGATATGATTGAGAATGTGTTTTCATATAATGACGTCATAGTGACGTCACGGTCGACTGATCAGTATTATACATTAGATCTGTCGTCTTTGGGACATGATACATATATGGTATAATTTTGAAATTGATAGGACGAGGACTTTCTGAGCTAACCTCTACACAAATTTTGTCCAGAAATAAAGAAGAAGAAGAAGAAGAAGAAGAACCAACAAAGAATCCGTACAGATACAGAAGGTGATCCGAGAGGATACTCGGATCACCTAATGAAGCTAAGCTTTGATTACTTAAGCCGAGTTTTTCGACGTGCTTTTGACGTCGTATGAAAAAACGGAGGACGTATTACGATAGCGCAAAGTCTCAGCTACAACATATTAAAATCTGGGAGAAATTCATCGAAGGGTGAGTGAGCTGGTGCTCGATAAAGACAATCATGTCAATTTTCACATCTAGAAAAATTCCCTCCCATAGAGATAACACGTCATAATGACGATAAAGAAAGAAGTACATATGACCTTTGACCCCACTTTGCACAGACAAGATGTCATCTGAGCAAAAAGTGGTTATTTTGTGATATGATCCTTGTAACATGGTCTTTACGTGTGCAAAATATGGGAAAGATAGAACATGTATTCACCAAGATACAGGATGAAACATTTATGACCTTTGACCCTAATTTACATACTCAAGATGGCATCTGATCAAGTAGTTGTTATTTTATGAAATAATGAACGTGACATGAACTAAGCACGTGCAAAATATGGTGTTGATAGGGTATGCTTTTCTTGAGTTATTGCAAAGAATGTTGCAGAAAGAAAGAAATATTTCAATACAACGAATATAAGCTTTAATTTCAACCAAGTTTATTGACGTGATCCCGACATCGTATGAAAAAACGAAAGGCACACTTACGATAGCCCAAAGTCTCAGCTACAACATATTAAAATCTGGGAGAAATTCACCGAAGCATAAGTGAGCTACTGCTCGAAAAGGACAGTCATGTCAATTTTCATTCCAGAAAAACTGCACTCCCATAGAGATAACACGTAAACTGGTCAAATTCGACAAGGTTACTTTCAATCCATTTTTACGAGGTTATGCTGTCATTCAATCAAAATTGTGTTACTACATAACTGATAGAGCATTAAATTAGCTACAGCATACTGAAATCTGGGTGAAAATTGGCCAAGGATAAGTGAGATACGCTCGAGTAAACTTGAAATTTGATGACGTCATTTTGAAATTTTACTCTTTTTGATTTATTAAGAAATTTGATACCTTTTCATCTTTTTTTCAGCATTGCCAACCCATGAAATGACATGTTCAACTCATCAGTTTTCAAAATATGTCAAGAAAATGGGGGGTCACCGTCTATCCTGGCGAGTAAACTCGGATTTAAAATTGGCGGTTTTTTGGCATTGTTGCACTGTATATCGCCATTAACGCGCGCGCGGATTTTCAACTTCGACGGGCCCGTATGACGTCATATTGAGTCGGATTGACTTGAAACTTGGCAGAAATATTCCTTGACATTTCAGACATCCGATCTGTGTAAAAAAAGTGGAAATTTCTATTGCACATAAGCTATACGTGCGTATATGCGCGCGCGCGTACGCGTCCGTCCAATTTTTTCAATTTTTCAAAAAATGCTCCAAATGGTCTGAAACGTGTGCAAAAAAAATTTGAGCTCGATTTGAGCATACAAATATTTCGACGCGCGCGTACGCGCGCGTTTTAAGAGAAAATATGAATTTTGAGAATATGAGTAGAATGCGCATAACTTGAAATATATGTGACGTAAATTTCATTGAAAAATTCTATTCCATTAATGAGATATGATTGAGAATGTGTTTTCATATAATGACGTCATAGTGACGTCACGGTCGACTGATCAGTATTATACATTAGATCTGTCGTCTTTGGGACATGATACATATATGGTATAATTTTGAAATTGATAGGACGAGGACTTTCTGAGCTAACCTCTACACAAATTTTGTCCAGAAATAAAGAAGAAGAAGAAGAAGAACCAACAAAGAATCCGTACAGATACAGAAGGTGATCCGAGAGGATACTCGGATCACCTAATTATGATTCAAAACGGCGTTTCAATTCACGGTCTCCGTGGAAGAGCGTTCATGCGGGCTTTCGTCAATGCTGATTCTGGCTCAGCTCACCCTCTGCCATTGCGCAGTGCACTGCACAGTTTGACCATGTCTCTGCAACTCGAGCCTGAACTTTGGCCAACTGATCTACGAGTTTATTGTATACGTTTTTATTTCGGTGAACACTGTCCAGTTTACTGTGGCTCTGCCCACAGAACGAGGAATAATCTTATGATTGGTAGAACAGCTGGAGCCATTCAACTCGATCGGACAATAATTACATGTATTATCACTATAAACAGCCAAATACTAGCATAGAATCGGTGTATGGCGTTGATGTACACGAACTAGTGCAGGTATGGTACCGAAACACACGATTCATAAGACGTACATAAGCGCGCGAACAGAACCAGTGGGATACCCCGTGAGACACGCATGCGCATAGCGCACAATGACGTCCAGAATCATGATTGAAATCACGGTTGCTTTCATGCGGTTTCTGCGATTGTGATTCTGACAGAATCATGATTCAAAACGCCCTTTTTTCCGCGTTTCAGATCGGCATTTTGAAACGCGTTTAAATGGAAAAATCGCATGAACGCAACACAACTAAAAATGTTTAGCGACTAAACGCATTTAAAAACGCAATTCTAGTTTCGCATGAACGCAGCCAGAATAACGGACACTCACCCTTTGGAAAAAATCCTCACAACTTTCAGCCTTCCCGTCTTCAGCAGCTGAAATGATTAAAAAGGGGAAAAACATAATAAATCATTTACAATATCTACCTCTTTTGCATAATAATACTTTCCATGTCAGGAAAATAAGTTCACAGGAAAAAGTTGTAACAAATGAAAACTATCACACAGAAATAAGGAAAGCACTCTCTGAAACTTTGAGAAATATAGGAAGTAATGAGAAAATTTTCACTTTATGAATATCAGTGTATCATCTTTGGTATTTCTAAACAGCTTTGCAAAGAGTCATCTAGACAACAAGTTATTGAATTTGCGCAAAGGTACTGACTTCCATCATGTTGAAAGAAACATATTTAAGTATAAAAGTCTGATACTGATCTAGACAGAGCCAGAGAGAAACATTTCATGAGGGGAAAAAAGCTCAAGATCTGTGATATTCCAGGTGAAAAGCAAATGACAAGCAATATGCAAGAATCATCACAATACCATGATTGAGGCTGGTCAATTTCAGGACATGAACATTACATAATGTTGCAAATCGCCTCTGTCTACATGTTGCTGCTGCACTTGTTACACTACAGTCATTGCAAAATTACCCTCTGTTTAGCATACATGTATAGCATCTTTCTTTTCATGCTTTTATAATTTTAAAAGACAAACATCACAACAGTAAATATAAACAATTGAACACTTTAAGAATACCTGAACATGGATAACCAATAGCTTGTCAAAATGATCTTTAATTAACTTCAAGTTGTTAAAACAGTACTCATACACATTTACTAATGCTACTAGTATATTATGGTATCAATAACTAATGATTGATTTTAAAAAATATAAAAAATAAAAACATAAAAACATAGAAATATTAGGATTTCTTCCCCACATGGCAGGAACAATCAGCTCACAATATCTACAGAATACTGTCAAATTGAAGCAATGTCACATAAGTCACTGTATTATATGCCTCTATTCATGACTGGCAATCCCTAAAAAGAAGCAAAATAAATAACCACACATATCACACGTAAAAAAAAAAAAAAAAAAAAAAAAAAAAAATATTACTGGATGATTAATCAGTTTATTTGAAAGAAAGATGATAACAGTAATGATGAGATATTGATAATGATGAAACTATAGAAATTTCAATTAAAATTTCTCATGTCACGAAGTGTGACTACAATACTGGATGACAAGTACAGTTGTACTTACAAATCCAATCCTCCAAGTCACCATGCTACAGAAACTCTTCAGCGGCTAGAAAAATCAACATGCAAACAAACGGCAGCTCTAAGAGCTAGAGATGACTGCCTGCAATATTCTCCAATGAGTTCCTGAAGGTTTGCCTATACACTGACTTGGCTTCACGTCTCTCCAATTACAGATAGAGATTTCTTTTCCCTCTTGTTCAACTTCTTCAGCATTTCATGTTCCTTTCTTCATCATAATTGATTTGTGCCCACCCATCTCCTAAACCCCCTTGATTGAATCTTTTCTCACACAACACAGGCATCTTTCAGACCCTTTAAACCTCGGTTATCTCATCCATTCAAACTGTTTCATTCAACAGATCCTAATTAGAAAGTAATCTTTTATTCACTCACGGCCCTCTCAGAGATGACAACAGGCCTTGCATTTAATGGCCGAATGAGGCAGAGTGTGATGGGTGTTACCCCCTGGGTTCTTGGGGGAGTTGTGAACCACAGTACGTAGTAATTAGGTTCACACAACATTTGTAATCTTTAAAGTTTTGAATTTTGATTAGCTTGTAGTTTTAAACTACTATGCACATTCACATGACACTTAATCTTTAGATTAAACTTTCAAGGAGAGCCCTGCTTGATGATTAAACCAAAGAACCAGAGGAAAAACGTACATACAGTGCTAGTGATACACCCACTAATGTGAAACAATACTGTAGTGTTCAACATACACTCATGGTTGACCCAGAAGCTATTAAAGACATTGTTTACCATTTGCAGATGAAACAAAATCCCAGCTTTAGTGCTTCAAAATAGTTCTAAAATGTTAGTTAGAGATAGAAACATCCAATGTAAAAATGTTAATAAGTATAATCACTGTTAAGTACTGTCAAATACACAAAATGTGAACAACAAT
The DNA here is from genome assembly GCA_033980235.1 of Diadema setosum. NCBI lineage: Eukaryota > Metazoa > Echinodermata > Echinoidea > Diadematoida > Diadematidae > Diadema > Diadema setosum. The sequence goes on along the minus strand of CM067061.1, from coordinate 1,834,308 downwards.
TTATATAACAGATTGTTTATGGAATAAACCATCTACAGTTATGTTTTATTGAGAAAAAAAGTGATGTCTCATTATATTTAGGCTTTATTGCAAAAGTTTTATATGACAGGATGTTATGTGATACAACTGACCTACACTTACGCATCAAACGTGATATTAAACTTGAAAGATTTTTCAAATTACTGCTCCCAATGGTAAACAGTGCCTTTAAAAAGGGAATGGAGTTCACTGAGAGGTATAGCTAGTTTATGAGTTTGTTGATATCATATCCACACAAATGCAAAACTATGAGTGGGGACCCCCCCCCCCCCCCCGGCTCATGGGTAGAGCGTAAACCCCAAGAAACCTAATCATCAACTAAATATATTTGATACCAAGATGTAGATATTTTCAAGAAAGCAAAAATATGAATTAATTATACAGATCATTGCAAACTTCACTTAATATTGGATGTACAACTATAGAGACATCAGCGTGCTTTGACAATGTTGATGTTGGTGAGTTAGTCAAAGGAAACCACTTAAGAGCTTTCTTGGTAATTTGAATGGTAAAGATGCCTTTGACATATGCACGATATACATATATCAATAACTTTATTTTTCTTTCAAAGCAAAAAATCTTACTGATTAGTTGTATCAAGAACATTCTGTTCTAAGACTATATCATACAGAAATACAATTTAATTCTTCATACAGTTGAATTGAAAAATAATTGTCCTTTTCTTTTCTACGGCTACATAGTTAAGTGACTAAAAAATACTCATTTACTTCATGTTTGCTCGGAGGCATTTATACACAGATCATTTTTATTCCGGCATCTTTTTTCCTTTTTTTTTTTTTTTTTTTGCAACTTGGGATATGATCTGTTCAGTTGCCAAGTTACGAATATGACAAGAAATCATGTTGGACATTTCCTGTAGGGGCTCTTTAGTCATTTGTGGTGTGTTAAGTTTTTATTTCATCATGGTGTTGTTTACAGAGAAGTCAGTTTACACCTCCAATTCTGCCAAAACAAAGATGTTTACCGTGGTTCAGTTTACACACAGACATACATGTAGCCCTCTCCCGACAATGCATGAGTTATATTGAATGTCTTCCTTCCTTGCACTACACGGTTTTCCATGTCATGAGGTGTCTAGGATGGAAACCTGTCATGTGACTGAAATCACCATCTAACCCTCATCAGAGAGACCAATCGACGACTCTGCAGACTTATAAATAGCAATGATACACTAGTCAGTCCACTTCACACCCAATCCCACCCCACACTGCAGATTCCACAATATAATCTACACACATCCAACAAAATTTTACACACAGGGGAAGTAAAACCTGTCTCAGACAATCATTGGTTATAGTAATAAATTGACAGATCTATGAAAACTTGAACACTCAGTATTGACCAATACTGCCAACAGTGAGATAATTTAGGGAGTATCATCCCATTTGCTTTAAAGTATTGATTTCATTTATAAACGCCTATACAAGCAAAAAATAAATAAATTTGAAAGATAAATCACTAAACAGGCAGTGTGCCTCAGTTGAACACTGTTCTGAAAATAGTGGCATAATCATGTAAAAGCACAGTTTAAAGCATTCACATTTTACCACCATTACAACCACATTTTACAGAGAACTTCCGTGGAACAGGCTAGCGAGGATGCAATATTAGACTGCATCTAATCCTAATACAAGAAGCCTACATTATCCCTACTCAAATTCTCAAATCCTCCCATTCTCCCATCCCCTGTACACACTCATCCCGACAAGGCTTGTCAGCTATCCCAAACCTTTCACACAACCACCTTCTTGCACTACTTTCACCTCTTTTGCATCTTACTGTTCCCCGTTATAATCCACTGCTATTGTTGGTACTATGGACAGGCAGTGTGGGACCACTTCACATGGCAACTCTAATCCTTTCATTCATCAACTCACTGTGGATACCAATAATCTCATCCACTTTCACTTAGCATGCCACTCACTGAAATTTGACTTGAGATGAAGTATCATGATTGTGTAGTTGTAGTTGCAGTTATACAGCTACAATGTACAAGTATCAGTAGAACTTGTGGAGTAGTACTAACAGTAGTGGTGTGGTGATTTCAGTAGTTGTAGTAGTAACAGCAGTAGAAGTAGCAATAGTAGTGACAGTAATATTAACAGTAGCAGTAGGAGGTGGAGGAGGATGAAATAGGGGGAGGAGTTAGTGGTAATAATTACAATTTCAAGTAATGTTAAAAGTAGCACTTAAAGCGATAGTTAACACCATGGCAGTAGTCTACAAAAGTATCATATGGAAGTAAAGGGTTAAATCACCTGGCATCATAGTGGATGTCACACTGGTCATTACATCGCTAGGAATTACAGGGGCAGTGCCCAGTTCATAAAATCTTAGGGTGCAGGATATTGGCTCTGACCAAATCATTTCTATCAACAAACTTGTAAATACTACATGTTATAGCACTAACATTTCATTCCTGAATGGGGCAGCGTAGGATGAAGGCATTGCCTTCTAACAAGAGTGCATTGAAAGACGGTATTGATCCGTCGGCTCACAAATAAACCAAGGAAGTTATTGATTGATTGGCTGAGTAATACAGTGCTATTACACTGCAAATGCTTTTACGCAGGAAAAGTTTACAAGAAGACTTTTTATTGTGTCTCCCTGAGGTTGGCGTGGCATGACGTTTCGGGCGTAAATTTTGTAGAGAACCCCGACTTTCAGCGAGCACACCGCAGACCGCCATGTTCGACCGCGGTCTGTTTTTGGCTCCGTGCTGGATCAAGGATCCCCCACGCAATAATCAATTTTTACAGTCCCTTTAGAAAAAAAAAAATAAGGTAGAAAGATAAACAGACCAACATACAGGAAAGGGTAAATAGGAAATAAAAAAAGAACCCAGTTTTAGCGTTGTGAATCACTCACAAATAAATCAATGTGTTTTGAAGGAAAAGTTGTGCAAAACACCACAGATCAGATGATAAAGAAAGTCCTCTTCACAAACCACCTGAAAACTAACCCCCCCCCCCAAAAAAAAAAAAAACAACAACAACAACAACAACAACAATACACAAAGAAACAAACAAACAAACTTAGGATGTGGCTCTCAAACTTTCACTGTTAGAAATGACAGAAATATTGAAGAAGGGAGTATCAAACTAATGACATGCCAATTTTCACACAAAGTAATCCTTCTTTTTGGATTCATATTACTTCAATGATTATCTTGTGCCTAATTTGATCAAACAATATTTTCAATCCATTTATTCATTTAGTTCTGTTTTATTTCTGCATTCAATTTCAATTTTCAATACAATACAACAAAATTTAACAAAGTGTCAACATAACTGTGTGAATTATTTTGATACATTGATATTTTATAGTACAATCATAGGTAACATATATTAGGGAGGAAAAAGACATAAAGCAATGTCAAATTGAAGGTATGTTATAGCAGAGGAAGCACTTTGACCAAAGCTAAACACAATATAATAGGAAATAAAGGGGTCAATCTTCACAAGCAAAGCTTGACTAAGAAGATGGTCCCAACTACACTTACAACATAAAGTATTAAACTAACATAAAGAACATTTATTAAATGTCCCAACTCACTGGGTAAACAGTTGTGCAAAGGGTACGTAGTACATTAATTTGATTCCCTCATATAAATCTTGAAAACTGTAGGATTCTCAGAATGTAGTTGAAATTTACAGCATTTAGTTTTGCATAGTCTAGCAATGCATGCTGCCATTTCTACAGCCCTGTGAGGTTCTATGTGGGATTTAGTGATAGAAGACCAACAAGTGCAATGGAACATTTCAATCCATAGAAATGCCAAATAGTCTTAAGTGAGGGGGAACCATTTAGTTAGCCCTAATCTCATCAAATGGTTTCCTTCGATGAAGCTATTCAACGCCACAAAGTACTCCATCTTCCATCCTTGTGCTATCTTCCCTTTGTAACATGGAGATTGTTTAACCCATTAGGAACTACGAATCTTATATGCCATGCTCATCATATGTGGCAGAGATACCAGTGACAATGAATGACTTAGTTCATTTGTGGTTAGTGAAGAATATCTGCTTGCCTTGGTATTAGTGCAGTGTTCATTAATTGGAATATTTAGACATCTCCCCATCCTGTGCTTTCACTACTGTCACAAGACACTATTATAATATGATGTCTAATACAACTCTTGTTGCATGTACCTGTATTTATCATAGTTTGTTGTCAACCTTGTCTATTTGTCTTATTAAAACCATGAAACAACAGCAACAACAAATCAGGACCATCACTGACTTCAGTATAATTACATGAGCAGCAAAGAGGCATTAACTGTACAGACTATATGTGTACACTGTGTCTTTCTGCATCTCAGTTGTGAATATGAAGACAGGAAGTTTGTCACAATAGCAAACAGAAACACCTGACTGTGAGATATTACCCTCCTGTGAATGGATCAAAGTAAAGCTCTAAAACTGGCCCCAGCTAAGTACATTGTCTTGGTCAACAATGCTGTGCACTAAGAGATACAGAGAAGGGGGAGAGGGGTGAATCTACAGTTCTTTAGTTCCTATCCCTAATGTACACAGTAGTGACTGGTCAGATGTTTAGAGTTAGGGACCTCAGTCACACAGGTTGCTGTACATGTCAACATGCCAATGACTTCTTCTGAACACTAGTAGGACATTCTAGAGTAAGACATTCTATTGCAAAGGCAGAAAACAAAATGAACTTTATCCGTGTTGAAATATATAGGGCCTACAATTGCGACAGGAAACAGACCATAAATGGAGGTTGTATGTTATACTTCACCTAAACTCTATTTGATCGCCTCGACTAGTTCACAATATTTCAAGCACAATTGAAATGTACCCCACATATAAACTGAAAGTGACACCTAAATAAATGCACTGTAGACTGATTGACAGATTTTGAACAATGGATACAAGCAATTTCTACAACGAAGTATGAAGTACAAGTATCTTTGAGTGGAATTAAGCTGTCTTTCCCTTAACCAGTTGAAGACGAGTCCCGAGATTCAGGCAGATGTCTATGGGCAATGCGTGTTGTGTAAAAATCAGCTATCCTCAACTGGTTGACACTGGATACTGACTTTCAAATCCTCAGTCAAAGAGTAGTACGACAAACAATCAAATGTAAAGAGGAGGTAAGAGAAAACCAGGAGAAATCATCAGATTACACTTCTCTGTCAATCCCTTTTCAAACATCACAGCTCCCTCTTGAATTGAGTCTGTGATTACTCAAATGATTTCTGTAATAAGAGACAGACCTATATCTACACATTCACTATGGCACTCAGCACTCATTCTTCGCACACCCTAATTACTGGACAGATGTATCACTTAAAGGACTTTCAAGGAGCCATTAAATCCAGTTTCAGTTGTTTTAATGCATCCTTGGACGCTCATCTTGTCTGGGGCCTCAGTAGACACGTGTGTATGGGCCTAACCTTCAGACCCAAAGTCCAACAAATGTAACAGACATAGGTGATGTCCAGAACTTGAAAGGGCTTAGCAGAGATTGCCGACACTTTTTCCTTGGAAACCAGTGTTGGGACCTGACAGAACACAAGACCCTCTTGAGACAACTCCGCAATGTTACTTAAAACGCTCTTTTACAGAAAATCCTCAGAAAGGTGACTTGAGCTTTTGATCAAACATGTGGGCAAGGTAAACACTGCCACCACAAGAAACACCAATCTGTGCCGTGAGGTGCCAGAATTTAGGGAGAATAAAAGAGACTCAATACTGGTTATCTGAAGATGGTTATTTTGATACTCCAGCGTATATGGATGGGTAGGCATGGAAACCACATTGTTGATACCTGGTTTGTTGTAATACAACTTTATCAAGGCAAATCAAAATACAAGAGGTATTTAGCGACCAAAGAGGGTGCCATTTTAGGACACTGCCACGGTGGAAACCCCCTGTGTGCCACATTATTCTGAGACACCAACGTAGTCATGCTTTGAGAAAACATTCTGTTTTTCAAATCTATCTAACTTGTATAGATCTCTGTTGAATTGTTGACACAGTGAGCAAAATTGTAGAGAAATGCCAAGCTTTGCATTGATGTAAATTGTATGACAAATCTATGATTGCTTTTCTTTCAAATGCCCAGTAGCTACAGTATGACTATTGCACACAAAACAGTGACAGAAACTTGGAATTAACACTCAAATCCAGTAGGGAACACTGCTTGGTAGTCAATCACCACATAAAATGCAAGCTATATGTGAGATGAAAGGAATCACGAGAAACGCTTTCCTCGTACTGTGGCATTTGGCGATTTATTGATCGGTTTGGGTGGGTTTGTGCGTTTGAGTGGAATATGCGAAGTTGGCATGCCATCGACTGAGTCGGGCATGCGAACCTGGCACATATGAAGTTAAACAATGTCGCATTAAAAGGCAGAAACAGAAATATTAATGGTCAGAATGAAATATTGATGGGGAAAGAGTGCAGTGTGGTGGTAGGAAAGACAGTTCTAAGTAGAGTAAAAGAAGAGAGAGAATAATACAAAGATGGAAAAGAAGGAAGAGAAATAGAAGAGGGGGAGATAAAGAAGAAGAAGAAGAAAGAGAGGTAACAAATAAAAAGCATGTGAAGTTAAAACAAAAATGAACAAGAGATAAGAGTATAAAACGAGAAAGAGGTGACAGGAAAAAGAAGACAGGAAAACAGAGGATAAAGGGTAATTTGAAAGAAAAAAGAAAGGTTAAGGGTGATCAGCTGTGAATATTTCATGTCATTTTCAATGGGTCAATGACCAAAGAGACAATGAGTAAACTCTAGTTGATGGACACAGTACTAGCCAGTGTCACGCTGTTATTTCCTTTGCATCGGTCAAGATTGCTATCACTTGTTGAAGGTGCATTCCTACTGCCCTGCCCGTGCTGTCACATTTCAAGATGTTTACCACCGACTGACGGAGTGGGCGGAAGTTTCAGCCACTTTTCAAACTAGACCACAAGCTTGTTTTTTGATGGCACGGGTAACTGGAAAGGGATATGCATTTCAATGGATGGAAAGTTGTTGATGTTTATCCTGTGGGAGGGCAAGTAAGCCCATCATCAACATTTGTGGTCAGGTTCTGCTGAGGAGGGCTGTGTATTAGGATTAGACAAGACAGGTGCCCAATTCACATTTGAAATTAGCATTGGGTTAATGATGACATTCTGTTGGGTGATAATACTACTGTAATAAAAAAGTGTTTGATGTTAAAAAAAACTACTGTAAAACATGATATTTCGCAGCATGAAATTTTTGCGAATTGGAGCCCACAGCCTTTTTTCGCAGAATGAAATTTTCGCGAGTTGCCTCTAACATTCAATGCATATAGTGTATATTTCAAGAACTTTCACATGCATTTTAATTTCACGAATCTTGGCTCTTGCGAAATTCACAAAATCAAAATGATGCGAACACTCCTCGTTTTACAGTACTCTACTGAACAAATTTATAAAGTATGATTATTTTTTTCATATGCTTAGATTGATCCATTTGCAATTCATGAAACAGGGTACTGGATTTGCGTAATGTAAAACATTCTCTTGCTTAGTCTAGACTTTAATACGAGAAGTCATTAATGCTGCCAACTAAGAGATTACTTGACTTATTTATTTTATGAACATACCATCATACACAGTTGACCGGATTTCCTACTGCTCCTCTCAAATGAAAATTAGCCTGTGAGGTCAGTTGGAATTGATAGTGATATTTGTATAAAAACTGAGCAAGAAGAAGCAGTAGAATCTTCCTGATAAGAGTGAGGCACTTTCATACTGATGCATCTGGTTGCACTCCACTCCCAGAAGAAGATGAGAGGTAAAGTGTGATTGGGTACCATGGGGCCACCTTGCGGTGGAAGGCAGAGGCTCCTATCCCTGCTGTCCTGAATCAATATTGATATGAGATGTGTCACGGTTTGAAACACTTCCCACCAGCAATCAGCTTTAACAAAAGACACATCATTCTCAGACCAAATAACAAAGAGCAGAATCTGGACTATGGATCTGTACATGAGTGCAGTTTACTTGTTTCCATACACCATACTTTGTATTTCTATCTATAAAGTCACATGAATGATGACAATAATAATGATGATAATGATGATGATGATAATAATAATAATGATAATAATAATAATAATGATAATAATAATAATAATAATAATAATAATAATAATAATAATAATAATGATAATAATAATAATAATAATAATAATAATAATAATGATAATAATAATAATAATGATAATAATAATAATAATAACAATATTATTATTATTATTATCATCATCATTATTATTTATGAAGAATAACAATAGCAATGATTAGGGTGGTGTGCAATAATGACAATGATGATGTTGATGAGAATGAAACAGAAGAAGAAGAAGAAGAAGAAGAAGAAGAAGAAACATTAGACACATAGGACTATGAAAAGAATGATGGAACCCACTGATTCCTATCATAGAACACCTACTCTCCTCTTCTTGCTATTTATTCTACTACCACCACCATTTCCCTTCTATTCTGCTTTCATACAACACTCATTGCAAACAATGATGCAAGTTGGAAACATTCTCTCCATGGCTGGGGTGAGGAATTCATCAAAATGATGAGGCTCTGACAAAAGAAAACTAGGAATAGAGGCACCTGGAACCTCAACGAGAGTAACTTTATCTCTTGATGGTATTGTCTTTCCACTAACAAAAAAATGAGCAGCAATAATAAGAGAGGTTATAAAGGAGAAAGTGCTGCAAATTACTCGTGAACATTATACTCTGAACCATCCACAGGTAATCTTAGAAAGGAAAACATCTTATCCGTTCATGGATTTGAAATTTGTTCGCATGTGATGTGTGCGTATGCGCTGGCCGTAGTAATCAGTGTATGTACAACGTAGCTCTCCCAAGGTCCTCTCGACAGAGTCACATTCAGTCATCAATTCGAACAGAAAGGGACTATTGGCAGAACCAAACGTTGTCCGAAGCCTGTTTTCAAGACTTCAACTTAATTGGTAAGTCTTCAAATTGAAGAATTTTTGGATTTTAAGTTGATATTTACCCGTGATACTACATCTGTCATGATCCTGAATGCTACAATGCGAAGCCCCATTACGCTATGCGTATGGGGCTGCTGGTCGCAGTTAATTGCATGATTACTAAGAAATGAGAGCACTTTGGGGCGAGTAGGTCTCACAGTGTTAGTTATTTGAAAGGTACTTTAATCTGAAACACGGAAATTCAGGGAAACTTTTGAGGTACCAAAACTTTTTATTATCTTTAAAATCAAGAAAAAAAACATATGTTCAACATCTCAGAAAGTCGCTATGAAAATTATTCATGTGATAAACTGAGATAACTCAGTTTTGTGAGACAGTCACTGTGGAATATCAATATTCTTGCATCATTCGAAGTCTAGTTCCTAACTTTGTGAGATTTTAAGAAAAGATTTGCTCCAGAACAAAGTCAGGAAAATTCATATCATGAAGGAGAAGATGAAGAATGTGTCATCAAATGATATTGCTATTACCTATACAAGAAAATATAAATATCACATTGATCAGTATACTACATCCATGTAAGACGCACACCTTAACCCATTGAAGATGAGTCTGGAGTATACTGGGGCAGGTGTCTATTGGAAATGCGTGTTGTAGCAAAATTAGCCCGTCCTCAATGGGTTAAAAAAACATACATCATGGAGGCTGAAAGTATTTTTGGAGTTCTTAACACCCCTTAAGAAGTTCTGGCGTTATTGCAGACACCAAGCTCAATACATTCTGGAGATCTACTAAAACTTTGTCTCGCGCTGTTCAGACAGCGACTGAAATCACTCTTTCTCCACTGCCTTGAAATACGTATTATTCGTTCTCCACCTCTTCAATTTGTCACACTGCGCAAACATCAAATTTAATTGGATTCTACAGACATCTTACAGGTCCCGTCTTCATCCTGTCACCCTCAGGATGATAATCACAAACAAATAAGAGTGAAAATAAGGGGGTGGGGCACGGAGAGGGCTTCACTGGAAGTCCCTATTGAGGGTAGTGTGAAGATTCTTTTGTCACATTAAGTGAACCTGGCAGGAGCTCCATTCAACCAGCTTAGAAAACAACAGTCACTACCCAAGAGTGCCCGGCAGGTAGTTGTAACTTTCACTCAAAAGGGATTTCAACATTTGAAAGAGAAAGAGATGAACAAAAAATGGTAAATGAAAGAGAAAGAAGAAAAAGTAGACAGTAGCAGACATCTGATTATTGAGAGAAGGTCTCTAATCACCTTTTCTTGCCTATCTATCTGTTCACTCCTGTTGAGGCTGAGGCTGAGGCCATCTACAGGCATTTGACAGGTATCACTTGGGACCTCAGACATAAGCTTCTCAGTAACTAGAAATGATGGTCAATCACATGTATTGCAGGCATTTAATTCAAGGGCAAGATGAAACACTCATGGAACAGACAACCCAATTTCCACTGAGAATACAAATTGAGATGCATTTTGATGTACAATTACTCAATTTGGAAGCCAATGCTATTTGCAAAAGACTGATGACGCAAAAATGCATAGTAATGCTACATTACTTTCAGATTTGTAAGCTATCTCTAAAAGCCTCAGCAATAATTGCCACATTGTGCCTTCAAATAAACATTGAATTACTAGGCAAGTGGATACCTTCCTATAAAATTAAAACAATATTTACCTCTTTTATGGTTTTACGCATCACAAACAGCCTTTAAGGCTTGAAATGAAAATATAATCAAGTATTTGTGTCTGCAAATGAGACTGATTGAGAGAAACATTCCATGAAGTGATTGATTGCTTCCCTTTAAATTGTTTCATTAACCTTGCAGTTAAAGCTCTCTGAAAATGCATTACTTCCTTTGAAATTTGCTAAGTTTACATAAGGGGAGAGAGAGATCCAATGACTGTTGTTTTTACGGAATGAGAGGGGTACTAAGGTTGAGATATATGCCCAAGGCTTAAACCACGTTGCTACAAATCCCTTTCTGTATTACACCCCTCCCCTTCAGACTGCGGTTTCCATAGACAGTACTGCTCTATTGTGACACGAAGGTGTTACTGTAAACTTATGTGTAACAGAGATTCAAGAATTTGGCCACAAGGGTGCGTTTACTCCTGCACATCTACACCTCAGATCCATCATCTTATTTTCCATTGCACTGAATAGTTGCTTTAAAGAATTCTTAATTCTTGAATCAAATATATAAAACATACACATACAAAGTCTGAAACTATCTTTTCCTGATAACATCACCAAACTAAAAAGACAAGAGTATCTCTTTTTTTTTTTGCATTGTACAAATTCAATTACTGATAACATTGGTCTTTCTTCATCGTGATAGCATTCATATTCTCAGCTAATTACCACAAAAGTCATACAATCCCACAAATTTTGATTTTAGCAGCCTAGGTAGGATGAGAATTACTATTTTGTGGGAAGGGGTAATACTTGCATTAACAATACCTGTGGATTTTATTTGTGATTTGATAAATTTGAGGTACCATAAGTCAATCACATTTAACTTCTATTTAGGTTTGGCTCACATTATAAGTTACACAATATGGTAAGATATCAAGTACAGAAACAAAATAAAGCAATACGTGAATAATAATTTTTCTAGTGTTCACCTATAATGATGCACGGACACACATGTATGGTCACAGATTTCACACACAAAACACATTCAAAGTCTGCCAATTACACACTACAAGCAGATGCATAATCAGTCTTTACACTGCCCTGCTGATCCAGACATAAAGTAGATTAAATCCAGATTAGCTAGTGCCAAAATCCTTCAGGGACCACTACCATTCACTGCAGAGCCCTCCCTGGATCAGATTTGCCCCCACAAAGGGTGCCAGTGATTGTGATCAGGTAGAAAGAAGTGCTGCAGCTAACTGGGGGGGGGGGGGGGGGGGGGGAGAAGAGGGTGCCCCTATCTGGAAGCAGATTACATTGTAGGTGGTTTCCTGGGACTGGCTGGGATTCACAAGGAAGTTATCCGTGTGAAAAAATATGACTTTATTGATGTATTCAAGGTCACAGACTGCTCTGAAAAAAAAGTTGCACATTATAGAACCTGCTAACTGTCTCAAGAAATCATACCTGGTAATACCACTGACAGTACTATTAAATCTTTATTGCTATTATTACAATTATTATCATTGTTATTATCATTATCATTATTATCATTATCATTGTCATCATCATCATCATTATCATAATCAGCAGCAGCAGCAGCATTTTCACCGCCATACTTCAATTACTGCTACAATTATAATAATTCTTTTCATTGCAGTTATTATCATCATTACTATCATTATCAATATAATTTTATCATTTTCAACAGCAACACTACCAAACTGCCAAAAATCCACCATAACTTATAAACTGACTGTACTGTTGTTGAATGCTGAAATGAGTGGCTTTCTGTCCACTTCAGAGAAGCTAAAAGTGTTGAATCAAATTTGAAGAAAAGGCAATGAATGGGCCCAATAGCCATTCTTGTTCCCAACTGACATGTGTTACAGAAATTACTGTGGCAGATGAACAATTCTCTGGACTTTATGAGAAAACTGAGTGAAAGGATGTCAACAACCTTTTATTAAGTTAACCTCTGTCTAACTATTATAAATAATACACTTCAGCAAGCAATGAAAACTTGAATATGGATCATTGGATCATATGTTCCTGTTTACATGAAATGACATCTGAACAAGAGATGAAATACAGTAATTCTTGATTTCCTGAAAATAAAACATCCTAAAGTTATGTTAGCTGTTATGATAGGCAAGTTATGTGAGCAGTTGTCAGCTCACATTGTTTTTGCAAACAATACAATGGCCATAATTTTCCCTAGCTGTGCAGTTTTAATATTTTCTGTCATAAATATTCGATGGCTGTAATGCGAACTGAGAGTAATTTAACATCATGGATTTAGCATTACTGACTGAATGCAATTCAACTAAACTGTGTTTACAGCCAGCCAATTTGAACAAAGAGCCACAAAAAAAAAAAATATATATAAAAAATCTTTATGAAAGGGACAATTGGATGCGGTTGACATTTCTTTCTCTACCTTTTAGTCAAAATTGATTTAGTTATCACTTCTAAAGTAAATTACCTTATTTGTACAGACATGAATTCTTGGTTAGGTATATATGGACAGAGAAATTTTTAAGGAAACCTAAAGGATAGCTAATTTCACATTCTTACGTGAAGACTTAAATTTCCCATAAATCCTACATGGTTCTCTGGGCATCTTTTTGCCTTTATCAAGACTCGCCAGGACTTAATTGTGCCAGGACGTCTTAAATCCCTTTAAGTGACATCACACGGACACCATACAAGGCAGTGATGCCATGTGAGGGGTAGACACGACGGTGCCTCCTACATCAGAGTTCTCCCGGATTCATTGAGTCCTTAATCTGACTCTAATGATGTCTGAATACTATCACTGCGTTCACATTGTCCCCCGCGCCGCGGGGAAAGTCCCGAGCTGTGGGACTTTCTCCTCCAAAACCATAATGTGAACGCTCGCTGGGACTTGTCCCCTCGTCCCCGCGAATCAAGTCGGGTACGGGGACAAGATTTGGAGGGGAGAGTGACCTTGGGGCGAAATTGATAGCGTCCAGCTGTGGTCATCAAATGTGCGCATGCGCTATGCCTGGCAGAGCTCGCCCCAATCCCCAATTGCCCCCACAGCTCGGGGACAGATGAGATACCAATGTGAACGGTCAGTCGTAAAAAAGAGAAGATCTCTTGAGGCTGTCCCCGCGGCGCGGGGGACAATGTGAACGCGGGGTATGATGTACCTAAATCCAACAGATTTATTCTCTTCCCTCAAACGACACTACTGGAATAAGAAATACTGTGCTGAGAAATTTTGCGGGAGTAAATCAGTGATTTCTTGCTGGGTGATTCAAATGGGTGATTCAAATTCTTTCCTTTTATTATTAGGAGGCCTAACTTCATTTGTGAGGATACATTCTTAATAAATCCTCACATGTCGTAAATCATTAAACAGGGACTGGACAGACGGGAACATGGCATGCTCAACACCACCAATAAAATGGCTCATGACGACTAAGAGTAATGCATGCTTGCTCCCTGGAACCCTGAAATCTTGTTGAATTATACTGCAATAGTCTATGATAGATAGAGCAACATAGAAAGGTCTTTAGCCCATTGAGTACAAGTCCTGAGTATAATATTCAGGCAAGCGTCTATGGGAAATGCGTGTTGCAGCAAAATCAAACCGTCCTCAACAGGTTAAAAGGGGCCAATCGTGACAAACAACACTATTCTATTGATTACAGACATGATATTGAACTTCAATATTACCCATTGTAAGCCACTCCATCTGAAGATATTAAATTTAAAAAAAAAAATAATGTCAAGAATTCTTGTATGAGGATGTACATTTTGATGACAGGTGGATGCACCTCTCAAGAAATCACTCCAAACTGGTAAAGTGACTTTTTGATACAGTGCCGTGCAACTGTGCAGCATTACATATTGAAAAACAATTTAGCATCAAAGTAACATTAAGCACATATCTCCTATTTTTTTTGTTGGTAAATTCGAATATTGTTCAAAAGAGAAAAATAAAGAAAGATAATAAGTAAATCATTTTAAAGTTGGCAAGGTTACCTGTCAAATATCTAATTTGCATATAATGGACAGTGCAAAAACTGTTTTTCTTTTGCTTTATATTCTTTCACTTTGGACTGTCAAAATAAAATTCCTTTCCACCACTGAGGTCTGAGTACCATATAACAACACTGATACATTGTATATATTTTTAAACATGAGGACTGGTCAAAGGACTAATCTTCAAGTTCATGAAATTCTTGCATCACATTGTTTTTATTGCAACTGATTGACAAATTGCTCTACAATCGGTGTAATTACTGAATTAATCAGTGTTTTAGAATTTTATCAATTTGAATAATTCCCGCTGCTGGCTATAAGGATTACCATGTAGAACCAGCACTAGCTGTCAGGCAGAAGCTCAGTGGTTAATGATGCATTAAAGATGCCTGTCCGCTGATCATGAGGTCGAAGGTTGGAATCCTGCTGGAGTGTGTATGCCCGAGATTTCTTTCGTCATGGCTACTACTCAAACACTGATCAACTTATCAGCACCTACTTACACCGATGTACGGCAGTTTGTCAATTAGTTGCCATAAGGGCTAATCTTAACTTTTAGAATCAAAACAATATTTGTCTGTTATGGCAACTGAAGTGGTAGGTCCAAAATGTCAGGCTAGAACTGAGTAGCGATGACAAGAATCACAATATTGAGCTGCTAAAGTGTGACATTTTCTTAACTTCACTTTGGCATAATATCAATTTCCTAACATAGACGTACTTTACATCTATATGATATCCGAAATTGCTAATTTTCTCCACCTGGTGTAAAACCTCTTTCAGATTCAGGTTATGAGTGTTGGCAGATTATAGACACTTAGAGGATATTGAAGCAAATTGACAACTTCCTCTGGATCTACCCACATTTATCAATGTCATGCCAAATTACAGAACGGAAGCTATTCAAAGAATTTAGTTTGTCAAGTTTAAAGTGATGCATGGTGCAAACATGCTAGAGTTCTTTTGTGTCCATAGCAATATGCCAAAATTGAATATTAACAAGTTCCATTAATTTAAATAGTATTATTGTTCTTGGTAATTCTTATTATGACATGTACACATAAGAAACATAACTCTTCAAACCTCTAAGGAATTTCAAACACTGCACATAAATAGTTTACATTACAAGTATATAAAGTCAAATGGAACAAATGAGTAAACTGTAACATTATGCTTCACTTGGATAAAACAATATGACTACAAACGAACCGAACAGTGTATACACCAACACAGACCTAACCCTTTTGAACTTGTACCAAGAGATTTAATGTCAATTGATATTGTGTTTAAAGTGGTTGCAAAATTGCAAATTTTCCAAGTAAATACACACAGTCTCCACACATTTCCTTGGCTAATTTCAATGCTAAACTATTAAACCTCCTAAAACACAAAAATACATGAAATGTGGTCCATGAACATTTAGAGTAAGTGTGTAACAGTACACATGGAACAGACAGGAGTGCGTGATGTACACATATAGTCCACAACAAGCATTAGTTTTCTAGTCACATTTTGAGGCAGATTTTCAAATCCGGTTGCTTCCTAACAACATCAACATAGATGACGGGATCGATATCCAGGAAGTTTGGTGATCCACCATCGTCTGCCATGCTTCCCCTGCCATGACCAGTGGGGGGCGCTACCCTCTTCAGTAGCAGCCAATAGCAGCACCACTAGGGCTCCGAACAATAGCGTGCTGCCAACCAATCATGGGTCACTCCCAGGCGTTGCTAATATTCACGTTCACTATAAAAAGATGCATGCGCAGTGCTCTTTCTACATTTGTCTGATGAAGACCAGTTAGCAGGGTAGCTGAAAAGTTACATTACTCTTCGTTTGCTACTTCGCGTGACAACTGATCAAGTGTACATCTGCTCTTTAATATGATGTATTATGCTAAATGCGCATGAATAAGTAAATGACAGCAAGGTCACTATAAACTACATACGTCGACTTCTATTGGAAGAAGTGTATCACGTTGGGTAAAACGGAGGCTCAGTTCTTTATTCAACTTAACCTTTAAGCACAATGAGCCATCATTTTCAACAGTTTTTGCTTGCCAACTTTGGACTTTCTGACTAAGATATTGTTCATATTTCTTCCTAAAAATGGGATTTTCCCTGTTTATGTGATCAGGTAAAGTCTAACCAAATTCGGAAGTATAAAGAAAAGTCTGAACATTACAGCCACCAAGAACTATAGAGACTGAAGACCTGAAAGGAATAATCCCTCAGGACTTTTCTCAAGCTCCTTTGTGCCAAGCCTTTCCTGATGTGATGAAGGATTTATATCAACAAAATATCATATTTTACACAGGTCTCTAAATCTCCATCCTTATGTGGCCGTCTTCAAAGCAGGGAGTGACAAGAAGGAAGGGGGTGGAGGGTTTCAGAAACACTCCTTAGTATGCCAGAATAGGACCAGTTAGTATCACCGGTGGCTACAGGGTGTGCTTGCCTACGGTTTCCTGATTTAACCTGAGGATTCATTTCCACATCCTCTGACAGGTATGGGGGATACAGTTTGGTCAGGTACCTAGACAACATACTATAACTTAAAGGACAAGTTCACCTTCATTAACATAAGGATTGAGAGAATGTAGCAATATTAGTAGAACACATCATTGAAAGTTTGAGGAATATCGGACAATCCATTCAAAAGTTATGAATTTTTGAAGTCTTTGTGCAGTTACCGCTGGATGAGAAGACTACTGCAGTGTATGATGTCACATGCGTACAACAATATAAGGAAAATATAAAGAGAATTTCACAAAATTTCATCTTTTGAAAAAAAGTACACATTCCCTTGACTCGTTACTGACATATGTTACGGGTAATATTATTCCCATTGTCTTTAGAAAGAGGCAAGTCAAGTGTTCTTTTATTATGCGAAAAAAGTGAAAATATGTTGAATTTTCTTTACATTTTCTTTATACTGTTGTACTCATATGACATCACAAGCCTTAGTAGTCTCCTCATCCAGCGGTTCCAACACAAAAATTTTAAAAATTCATAACTTTTGTATCGATTGTCCAATTTTCCTCAAACTTTCACTGATGTGTTCTACTAATATTGCTGCATTCTCTCAATCATTATGTTTATGAAGGTGAACTTGTCCTTTAACACTTTGAATGCCCGGAATACTGATTGGCACAGAAAGCCCAATAGTGTTAAACACACTGTTCAAAGTTCCCAGTACAGAAAAGGTTAAACACTAAAAGCTCGAGTTCAACTGCGATGCAATGCATTGTACATGGATGCACTGTTTTATGGTGACAAAAACATGGTACACAATATCTTATTTTCTAAATTGCTCATATTCTATAGTATCCTAAGCTTATGCAACATCAACAAAAGCATCATCTATTTGACTACATCAAGAGGAAGAGCCTCATAAACCCATAAGACAGAAGGGACTAGTTTGGGAAAAAATATTTGACCATTTGTCAAATTCATGAATTCCAGGAATTTTTGGGGCTTTTTTTTTTCTCTGAAGGTATGGCAACTATTCTTACTGTTCTTTCTTTTTTCATAATCTAAAAACTGAATTTCTTTTAAATGCATGACCTGGGGCCCGTTGCATAAAAGTTACAATTATGGTAACTTTGCCATCCAATGGTAACTTCCATGGAATTCTTGATTTTAATTGGCTGTTGAGTATTGTTGCCATGGTAGTTACCATTGAATGGCAAAGTTACCATAATTGTAACTTTTATGCAACGGGCCCCAGATGTATGATATTGCCATATATTTTAGCATACTTTCACAAGAATCAGTTGTGTTTGTCTACACAAATTCAATCAAGTTCCAAGGTAAGTTTCATCGCTGCAGGCTCAATTGGTCAGTACCTGTCAAGACCATGTCAATTGTGAAATTTTCCCACAAATATTTTGTCCAAATAAACACTTGAGGAAATTCATTGATAGTCTGAAATGTCACCTTCAGCTCTGAAAAATAAATACTGCCATAATCAAAAAAAAAAAAGTATATTATCATTACAGCTAATAAGTTCTTGGTAAATCCTTTGTGAATACCGACTATTTCTGGAAAGGTCACGCAAGCACGCAGAATGCAAACAAATAATTTCCCTTTATTTGTACCAATTAGAAATCAAAGCTATAGAGGATGAAATTAGTCATAGGAAATTAAAGATAGTCACAGGCATGGAGAGGGTCTCCTCTCTCTTGGAATGCATGTTTCCTAAACTGAACAATTTAATATACACTCAATCCAATGCCACTGACATCCTGGGGCTATTTCATCCAGCAAATCCCTTAGTTTTGTTTTGTTTCTTGCAGGGCGTTCAGACTTTAAAAATTTATACTAGAATGGTAGGCCATATAGCTATACCAAAACAGTATAGCTACATTGTATATGATGAATTTATACGTCTGAACGCTGATTAACGAAAGGAGGTATAACGAAACGAAACGACGGTCAGAGCATCATTTCAAACTAGAACTTGATAACGAATCAGCATTCCATCGTGTCCATTGTGTGTCTGAACATGTGGCAACCATAGAATGGTATAACTGGGTGGGGCTTAAAGGGATCGTATAGTACTGGTTGAGACTTAACTTCAGGTTTTTATCATATTTTGGTGAGATAGTGAGAAATCTCTTATGAAATATGAAAGAGCATGTAATTCCATGAGGATTTCAATGTTTTTAAAATTTGATGAAAATTGATTTTGAAATGGCTGAGATATCTAAAACAGAGTGATCCTAATAAAGTGTGGGATCCACATGTTATTACTATCGTTTTGTTTCACTTTGTTTTTGGATGTTTCAGCTATTCCAAACACGATTTTCATCAAATAAACTTTGGATTCCTCTTTAAAATGGTATGCTCTGTACTATTTCATAAGTGTTTTCTTGGTATCTCGCAAAAAAAGTTAAAGCCCAATTTTCATCTCCATCAATACTGTACCATCCCTTTAATGGGAGCGCGATGATTCTTTATACATCACTTCTTTATCAAGTTTTGGTATAAACTGGTTTGCGTCTGAACAGGGGGGTGGTTCTTTGTGTGTGTGTGTGTGTGTGTGTGTGTGTGTTTACAGAAATTCAGCACACAGCATTCAGTGGAAGAAATGAAAGGGAAGTCATGAAAATGACCGATTAATAGGGGGAAAAGAGATGTAAGAAGTCCTTTTTTTTTTCTGGCTTAAATACTTCAAGGCTGCAGGGAATTATTCCAAAAAGAAAATCACATTAATCCCTCAAACTCATTCTACCTTCAGTTAGTTTAAACTCTTTTGCATGTGAATATAGTTTTTTTTTTTAAACAACAACAGCATGTCTTCCTGCTTACACATACTGAGTGATGAAAAATAAAACACTCCTACCAAAGTATCATTTGGTGTTATCCATTGGCCAATAGCAAATTAGTGATTAGTAAAGCCAGTGTAATACTAAATCACAGTGTACATGATAAACAAGGATCAGATCAAAGAATGATTTTCTTGGTGCTGCTTAGCAATCTGATACAATATGCATTTCAGTTATGACTGCTATGCAAAATATCATTTGTGTAGCTATTTCATTACATAGAGTTGTATACCAATTTGTTCAAAATATGTCCATTGATTAATATTGATCCATTGATTAAAATTGGTATTCACTTTTGAGACGTGAAATCAATTCCTCGTGATTGATCTGTCATGCGGACGGTATAATTTCTGGTATCCATCCTTCCAATGGAAACTATTAAATAAACATGGAATGAGGACAGAAAGTACAGCAAGTACCTGAAGCCGGTGAAAGACCTGGTCCTTGTGAAAGACCTGGTCCTCATGAGAGTACTCTGGGTGCCATGCCCAAATGTTAACACCCTAACATAATGCCTACCACTTGCTACCACTGAAGTTCTATCTTGATTTCATTGAATCTATCCCATGCAAATGAACATACATGTGTCCAGATATATCCATTTTGCCAATCATCATTTTAACATTGTATCTAAGATCACATGCACAAATATAAACTGGACCTTTTTCCCCTGTGATGGTAGGGCTTATATGTTTAGATTTTCCTTCAAAACTTTAACAAGAAAAAGATTTGAGCTTCCTCTTGGAAAAAAAAAAAAAATCTAGATTGTTTAGACATCATAATGCTGGTTTGTTTTCATTTTCCTCTCTTTCCAAGTCTTGAAATGGGGGTTTGCCAAATAATCAAAGTGGAAACAAAAGCTTTAAAAGATCTAAAACTTAATTACAATTTAGTGATACGTGCTTCACACAGTTCAACTACTTAGCGGTCAAGGTTAGATTTCACCTTATGTAGTCATACTTTTATCATGAAGAGTGAATGGCCAGAGACTTCCTGTACTTGGCTTGACTGAACTGAGGACATTCCTGTGGTCAGACTGAGAGAAACACATGGTTCTTTTATAGTATTACTACCTATAAGGTCTTGGAGAAAGGTATAAATGTAAAGTGTATAGCAGTATAAATTCATAGGAGCACTGACCAATTCTTTTTTTCCTTTCTTTTTTTTATAATGCAATCGCGAGAGAGGGTATTATCAGCATGCCAATAAAAGGACTGGAATGCATAAATAATATATTCTGCAGTTTGGGATTATTGGTATTCTTGCTTGTTGATTCCTTTAAAGGCATGAGTCCCTTAACTCATGTCTTACTGACATTTTTATTGTTTTGAACCCTTGAACTTAACCTGTTAACATCCCAAGAGGTTCTCTATTTCTAGTATAGTTGTACTTCAATACAATGTACAAGGCAAAACAACTGTCAAAACTCTACTTTTCAGCAAGTAGTTACCCTACCACTATGTCCCACTGTTAAAGAATAAATAATAAAAAAAAAAACTCATGCTAGAAAGGATACACCTGTAAATGGGAAGGAACATTGTCAAGAATGCTCTACATCTTTCACAGAAAGTTACAAAGAATTTAATATTCAGTGTTCCTTTGTTCATCAAAAGCTGGGATATGTCAAACTAAGAGTTCCACAAGATTACAAGATCACTTCAATGCTGGTCTCAAAACAACAATAACAAAATAAAAGAAATGATGATAGCAACAACAAATGAAGGCATCTACAAATCATTTCATGAACTGACTGACCAAACTGCCGAACTCTTCACATATTTGTGGTGGGTTCAGGGAAGTAGGAGAGGAGTATTTTCTATGCAAACTTTTTGATGTAAACAATAATGTCACAATGCAGGGAGAAAAAAAAAAAAAGTTATGTGATATCCTTAAATAGTCAGACAAATAATAATGCTGAATCACAGGCAGACAAGAAAATGCTTGATACAGCTCAAAGGCTGACCGTCACTGACCCATCGACTCATCCAAAAGTAGCTGGTTATTTGGCAACAATTTTTGTCGGGGGACCGATACCCATTGTGTTTGGCACGACCTACTGAGGTACACAAAGCATATTGTAAACCCCCCCCCCCCCTTCTGATGGTGTTATTTGACCATTACTGGAGCAAGGAAAATGTAGGTAAAAGCTAGTATATTGAGGAACCTTTTTTTTAATGTTTTCACATCTCTGGTGCATCCTCTACAAGAATTTGTCCCCAGATCTCCATGAGTGACTACAGGATTTTAAAAGCATACTCATTACCTGTTTTGTAACATGTAGACAGTGACAAACTTTCAAAGATCTTCTCTCGTTGGAGTGTCTTTCTCACACCTCGGTAGTCTTCATTCAGTTTTATTGTGGAGACACTGAATGACTCCTCTCTTCTCCATTCTCTTTACTGGTTATACAATATCAGCATGAGTGCAGGTGTGAATCTCGCCTCCTCTTCAAGAACCAGGCACAATCTCATTATATCCATCGTTGCCTGCTGATTTCTGACCTAGTACCACTGTTTAATATCTTCCAATTATGAATAACAATTTTCTTAAGCATGTAGGCCTATATTTTGTGTAGTACATTTCTTTAAATTTTGTAAATATTATTTCTTGTATCAAAGGCTTGCATTCAATTATGCTCATTGTCATTATATTCATACTGTTAAACCACAAATTTTTGTGTGCATGAAATTTCCCAAATTTTGCAAGGAGTCAAATTCGCGAAATTAAAATGTATGCGAAAGTTCTTGTCTACACTATATGCATTAGATATATGCAAGTGGCGATTCATGAAAATTTCATGCCGTGAATATTTCTGGTTTTGCAGCACTCTGCGAAACATTTGTGGGAACTCACGATCAAAAAGTAATTTCAATTCTATATCATTTGGCATCTTTGCAGTAACTGATGTTCCAATATATTATCTTTACTTTGTAAGGGCAGGGCTTTTTTTTTAATCACCTTAGTTTCTGTAAATATACAGCAGTGAAATATAAGGCCCGTTCACACACAAGGGAAAAAGTGCAATTTAAAAATCGATTTTCTTATCGCGATAAAAAATTTCGAAATTTTTTCCAGTGTGGACAGAAAAATCTCACTAATTACCGCGATCCTTATCGCGATCCAACTCGCACTATTAGTGCGATTTTTCAGAATAATCGTGATTATTTTGCCAAGCGTCGTGTGTGTGAGCGCGATCGAGATTCGGAAATCGGTATTTTTAATCCCATCGTTCGTAGCGCGTGCGAAACAATATTGGGACTGCGGGCGGAACCCTATTGGGACTGCGGGCGGGGTCAGTCTTCGGTCATGCAAGTTTCGCGCATGCGCAGTTTGGCCACTGATCGTTCTTTCCTTGCTGCGAAGTGTGATTTTTCCCTGTGTATGAACGGTCGAAGAAAAAATCGAAATTTGGATCGCGATCGAAATTTCGATTTTCGTTGTTTGTGAACGGGCCTATAATGTATCAATATCTCGCATGCAGGAGCAAGGGAATTCCACTGAAATTATACTCTAAATTATTGATAGACATGCATTCCAATCATGCTGGTTGGCTGAAATAAATACCTATTCATACAAACCAGAGTACCTCAAGAAAATCATGACAAATGATTATACAGCTACATTCTTTTGGCATGACTTAAAACCCATAAAGAGCAAGTGAATCCACAGGTCAACACTCTGAAGTAAATCCAGTCCATTCCAATCACCACACAACCTACAACTAACTCTATAAATGGGTGATTTTCTGCCAATTTGGAAATGTTGAAAAAAAAAATCCACTGACAAGCTTATTAGATGGTCTGTGAATCCTGTAACAATGGAAACTTTATATCTGTATGGATACAGCCTGAACTGGGCCAGGGATGACGCAAAGCAATACACAGAATTTTGCCAATGTTTGACAGAAATGGTCAATGTATGAATGCAAATTGTGATTTCTTTGTTACTAGACTGGGTCATGGAGAAGTAGTGTAATACCATAACAAATAGTCATTACAAGAGGTACAAGTCCTTCAGTTATTGATGGTGTTTCAATAGAACTTCACAACACTTGTTCTGACAAGGATTTTTCATATAAAATAAAAATTCTCTGGAGAATTCAAATCATTCCTTTTCAACCTGGTCTAATAAATGGGTGAGTTATAAGACAAAATTTAAACATTTTGGCTACATGTAAATCATAAAGGGCATTATGATCACTCTGTAGTTGTTGTTTTTTACTACTTCATGATTTAAGACAAGGCAGTGAGTGATCTGAAATACCCTTTGGAGAATTATAAATATAGTTGCTATATATCAACCTTGATACCTTCCACATAAAAATCTTACACTTACATTTAAGTTGCACTACTGCTATTGAAACAGCATTGCACGTTGTCTGTCATGGCTGACAGTTTGATTGTTTGTTTGTTTGTTTGTTTGTCTCTTTGTTTGTTTAATATGTAGTTCATTTCTGTGCAAATACATTATTTCAGTTTACAGCACAAGGATTGGAAGGAAAATGGGATACCATAAGTAAGTTACAGTGAATACATGTCTGCATCATTCAATGATAGATTGCAAAGCTGAGTGATTAGAAAGTTAAAATAATTATCAACATTATTACTTAATGGAAATGTAAAAATTATGCAATTCAGCCATCTGGCAGCAAATGAATTTTCAATAGACCATTACTACTACTAGAAGTATAGGCCTAGAGAGTATGATACTCCATGTTCAATCTTTTAATGAAACCTTGTCTGAAAACATAAGGTAAGAGCATTGAATGAAAAGGCATAAACCAAAGGTGAAAAAAGACATCTTGAAATATGTACATTGCTGAAATCAGAGCAAGAAAAGGAAAGGAAAGTGGGGACAGAGAAGAATAGACTAGAATAGTAGATAGCTATCCCATGGGTCACAGTTCAAAAGAACTTTTATTACCACCTTCCCCCTAAACTGTCACTGAAAAGAACCTGCTCCTTTAACAGGAGTCTGGAAATTCTCTTCAGAGAATGTTTCATATCTTTGGAGCTGACATCCACTAATCATACACCTGTCACTAGGTGTGGTCCTTCCACTGGTTCTACTTTCTTTCCACAGTCCTCCTATCAAATCCAATCACAGTATCATGTGCACACAAGATATCTTTCTTCGTCAACTGTCAGACAGTTTGTGATCATCTCCAGTCACCCATCAAATATAAAAGTTGTATTCAGGGGTAATCAACCCAAATTTGAACTTCGGGTTGAACTTTGGGAATAAGTTGAATTCTGCTACCAAGCACATGTATTGACTGTGTCTTTCCATTTCAAGACAAAATCTGAAATAGCAGAACAAATTTGAGACACTTCTGTGTTGTTTATTCATTGATAATTTTTAATAAATTTCCCAGATGTACTGCACAGGTACTATTCAGTGTGAAAGTGAAACAAACATTTAATACTGCACTTACTCTTCTCAACAAAGTGCCAGAGTTGTACATCCAAAGCTTGAGAGAATTTTGAGATGTCATAACATGTCTCAGTACTAACTGGGAGGTATCATAACATCAAAACTCACAATGCTTTAACTGTACCATGCAAAACTGTACTTTTAATTTTTAGTTTTAAAATTGTCGCTGTGATGTGCATGGGAGATTGGCTTGGCAGTCTACTGATGCAATTGTTAAAGCCGATCATTATGCAATCAGGGAGAGTAATATGCGGAAGTACCGGGTGCTGTTCGTTATTCCCAAGGTTCGATATTCCGAAGGTTCGTTATTCCGAAGGTTTGTTAATCCGAAACACGCACATTCCCTATACCTAGAGGTTCATTAATCCGAAAATGAAAAAGGGTTTGTTAATCGGACATTTGTGGCGTTATTCCGAAGGTTCGTTATTCCAAAGATTTGCTCATCCGAAAATGAAATTCGGAAAAACGAACCTTCAAAATAACGAATCTTCGGACAGAAGAGCCTTCGGAATAATGAACCTTTCGGAATAAGGAGCTGTAACTGGAAGTACCATGACCAAAATCATTCGAGTTTTCTGCCAATAGTGAAAAGCTTTTACATGAAGTGGGTGAGAAAAAACACTTATTGTGATGTTTAATGCAGCTAAAGACACAACTGCCCAGCAAAAATTCAGCATATTAATGTTATATTTTGTCAGTACGTTTCTCCTGTCAGTATGAATGACAGTTATCATCTTGCCAAATTTTACCCAAATCATAATATGTTGCCACACGACACACATTAAAAAGTCACCTTTCTCTCAACTGCATAGTAATGCATGCTGTTACTTCTCCATGCTCTGTCTTTATCTTTTCCATTCTAATTACTCAAAAACACTTTATATTTTCTCTCATCTTAATCATCTTGCTTAGTAATGCAACATACCTTTTACCTCTTTGAACTGTGGTCATTAATGAAGGTCTGAAACTAAATTAAATATTGCTAGTCTTAATGACTGGACAACAGCCTATAAAAAAAAACAAAAAACAAAAAACTACTATCACCCGGTAATGTAATGGACAAAACACTGAGATGCACATCTCAATCTCTGGTTTCAAGTTCTAAGCACTTCTCTGAAAAGCACCGTACTATTCAAAACTGTCACCTAACCCCAGTGTGTTCCTCTCAAAAGAATTGATGCATACAATGATTCATTAATACATCAATAAAAATGATGCAAAACCTGGACTACAATACATTCAACTTCTGGCAATAAAAGAAAACGGTGTCACTCTAGACGAGGGAAGATTTGTACTAGAATTAATTGTGGTAACCTGAGTATGTTTGTATCATCCCATGTCAATACCAAACAAAGGATGCTCTTATCTGCTGATCATATGACTCATTATTGTAACTACTTCTTATGTTACATCTGAATACTGGACAGTATGACAGACTGCATGAAGTTACAACTGCGGCATAATGTCCTGCACATTTGAATTTCATCAATACATTACCTGCAGCAATGAAGCAGACTGCCAATGCTGCTTCTACAGAGCTGCCAACTAGTACTGATTTTCAGTAATTTCTACTGAAATTGGACAAGAATACTGAAGGTTACAAGCAAATTATTGATTTTAGAAATCATTGTCTGTGATAAATTCTATAACACTGTTAAGGATTACTGATTTTCACTCAAAAAAGGTGCAAATTACTGATTTTCAGCCATCATAGTACTGAAAGGCTTTTACAAAAGTTGGCAGCTCTGCTTCTATCACAAAACTACTGCAATATGACACAAAAGACTGCTGTCATACTGTAGTGATAATGACCTTGTAAACGCAGTCTCATGAATTTTCATCACTATTGCAATATTTCTAGCCATTCCATACATAGATTATTGCAGTTCAGTTAGAGTTTTCATTTCATTTAATGCCCCTAATCTTTGCTATCATGAGTTTTTATATTTGTCAGAATTTTGCTGCTGGGTCATATAGGTTGGCATGCAATGAAATCGCTGCCTGTCTGTATGGAAATATTCCTGTGCCAGGGGCGACAAATTTCCTTTGCTCCTGCACAGCAGTCTGCACTCCTAAAGAATGTGATCAAATTCCAAGATTTCCAGAGAAATCACAACACCAATTCACCCTACTCTAAACATGTTATTCAACGCCTGTATTGTATTTCACATTAAGTAGCAAACTCCCTATGCGCCAAATCTGTGACGAAACAATGGGTACAGTATCACTCTATCAAAATCCCTGGTGGTAGATACTGATTGGTTCACTCTCAATTACTGTTAGATTGCCAATTTACCCTGTGGTCCCCTTAGACTCATGAGCCATTTTTCCCTTTTTTCCACAGCTCTTGCAGTTTGTGGGACTGTGTGTCCTCCGTCATTCCAGGATCCAGTCTCTATATCAAGCATTAATTAGCATCATATATCTTACAGGAAGATGCAGATGCCAAAAACTGATTTGATTTGATTTGATAAGATTAAACTTCAATTAATTACTATATAGGATGAAGTAAACTCAATGAAAGTGATGGACTGGTCATATTGCTACCAGAACACTATCTACTGAATAACAACCATCATCTGTAATTGAAGTACAGCATACCATTTTGCAATATATTTGAAACTGCAATCAAATGACAATTTATGTAGAATACAATATCCAAGACATTGCTTTTACCAGATTGCTCATAATTTACACTGGAGAAAAAAAAAAATCTAATAAAAAATGGATGATTATAGAATCAAATTTTGTTAGGTAAGCAGGAAAGAAGGAAGTTACACACACTCAAATGTCCATCATAAGAATGTTTCTCTCTTTTCTTTGCATCAGGCTCCAGTTTGTCTAGTAAATTCATGAATGAAAAGGGATTGTAACCATTTCATCAGGCCTGTATCAGATACAAAATGTCATTCTGGAGTGACAACCTTGGTACCGGTATGGGTATAATAATTAGAAATTTTTGTGAGCACTAAATTAAAAACTTTCTCAAATTTCATGAGCAGCCAAGATAAGTGAAAGTAAAATACACACACAAGTGTCTTTTCTATACAGTCCATTGTAATATACCAGTGGCGATTCATGAAAGTTTTATGCCGTAAGAAAGGCCGTCAGCTCCAACTGGTCCACTGTTCATCACGCAAATGTTTTTGGTTTTACAGCTACATTACACTGTGTTGTAGCTGCATGGTACATGTATAGGTCTGTTATGGTGTTTGTGTTCATCATCAGCCATCATCAGCAAACACAACTGACACTGTACAGGTGAGGGCAGTGATGGATAAGCCATGGCCCGTGGAAGTGACTTTAGGTCAGGTAGGGATGAGAGATATGAAAGAGGTGTGGGTAAGATAAGCGGTATGCATCTCTCTCCAACCCCTGCCCCCCATCAGCTCCCCTCCTCTCCCTCTCCATCTTCTTCTCTTTTTCAGATCTCTCTTGCCTCCTATCTTTCTCATTTTTATCATCCCCCTCTCCCTCTTTCTTTCATTCATTCATTTTTTTTTTTTTGGTCTTAAATGCTGCAATCTCCATGATTCTTGGTACATTTGTATCTTGGGATTCATTCACTTGGGTCCATGCTATTACACTATATCAGTCTGTATCTTTTAGTAGCAAGAATGCAATGTTGATTTCTTACATTGTATGTCATTAACCTAGAGCTGTACAGCCAATATTCACCTTATTTCTCTTCAAGCTTTTTTCTTTTTTTTTTTTCTTTCTTTTTTTTTTCCTACTCATAAAAACACCATAATTTCTTCATTTCCCTGAGTTATATCTCAACACTTTCCAGTGTTTTTTTTATATTCTTTATTACTTCATCTCCCTCTTAATCTATCTATTACAGATATAATGCTAACCATCTTTCTTTGTCTATTGTGTTAGTCTGGAATTTATTTACTTCTTCTCTTCTGATCAAATATGTTTCAGCACAACACATACCATAAAAGAAATATATTGTAGAAATTCAATAATTCAATTGCTCGGTCTCAGTTTAAAGTGGTTCATGTTAAAGATGTTCACCCCCCCCCCCCCCCCAAAAAAAAAAAAAAAAAAAAAAACAGAGTGAACAGGGATTGGGCCTATATATGTGTATCACTATCAACAAAGCATTTCTATCTGAGACATTATTGAATGGCTATTCAGACGTCCTGTTTATTGCCCAGCAGTACCTAGTCGTACACAAAAAGTGAATAGCAACAATGATTTTATTCTCTGAAAGTGAACTCTGACTGAACAATAATGAAGGCTAGCTGGTCTGCTCAATAATGTACATTAACGTTACAGTTGTATATTAACGGTATTAAAAGTGGTAAGAACCTTTGAATAGTCTAGAATCGTACAGGATTAAAAACTAAGTTAAACCTCAGACCATGCTGTACATATGTTGTTAGACCGAGTAACTTAACAAAACTCATCAACTTTCTACAGTTTGTGTAAGTTTCATAGGCCTACCTTGTAACATCTGCTCCAGTTTTCGACGATCTACGCGAAAGCGTTCCTCCACGCGATCGGGGTCGCTGGCTGCCGTGTCTTCCGCCTGATCCTCCGGCGCGGTATCTGAGCATGGGCCGTTCTCGGACTCATCCGAGTTCGAGCCGCAGTTGTCCTCCAAGGAAACCGAAGGCGGCGGAGAAGCATTTTCCTCTGCAGAGTCTCTCAAATCGGACACTGCGTCGTCAAAATCAGCCATGACTACACTTAAATTCACATCTACCAACTTACAATGACTGAAAGTTACACATACGATCGAGGCACATACACTGAGACATCAGTTATTTCTAGCCCAGTGGCCACGCGCTTGATGCACGAGTTCTCTTTTGGGCCGAAGATGAAGGTGTCTTGGAGAATGGAGCGATCTATTGATGGATGTGTCTCCTACGCTACACACAATTCCTCTGCTCTGTTAGCCCGTGGTCAGGCTACAGGTAGTTCCCCTACAGCCTCTCTGGATCGCACCTCCCGCAGCCAATGCAACTATTGTTTTGATGTTTATTTTTGGAAGCTACTGCTTGGAGGATGCGGTGCGGCGATTACAACAGCAGCGGCGACAGTCATTGCACTCAGCTCAACTCACATCACACGAGGTATCTTTGCGTTGTGGTGCTCTGCGTAGCAGAAGCACCTTTTGATGAGTGAACTAAAGAGGGAGGTATATCGTTTGAGAAATGATCAACGTTTTCGACTTTGCACTTTTATACCGAAGATATTTTAGAGTTATTTCAGTTTAGAGCGTCTTTGATTTATACGATACAAAATGTGGAGTACCAAACAATGCAAAGTGTGATGTCACAGGGATTCATCGCCATGGAAACTGGTTCTGAAAAACCTCATCTGACCCGAATATATATCTGTGATCATGCTCGCACCCTGGTTCCAACCTAAGCTTTAACAAAAGAATGTGATATCATCACTTCAGTATGCTAGATAGACAGATAGATGGTTAGCTAGCTAGATGGATGGATGGATGGAACTTTTTCCTGGATGTAAATTTTACATAAATATCAATACCTGTAATCTTGAAAACTTATTCAGATCCCTCAGTTTTTCGTTACGTTGAGATTTTGATTCTCACAATGTAATGTTGACTATCAGTATAACTTTAATTACCATAAGCTGTCTTTTCTAAAAACTTACACCAGCAGTACTCAAAATACCAGCTGAAAATCATCATAAAAATAAAGAAAAACAGGAAAAAAAATATCATCATCTTGACTGCATACAAACTATGATCATCACCGCAGATAACCCGTCATCCAAACATCTCGCTCTACCAACATCCTTTCACTTTTTTTTTTCTTCTTCCTTTTGGTTTTCTCTACCCCCCCCCCCCCCCCCCCTCTCTCCCTTCTCTCAACATACAGTCTCATCTCTCCTTGACTTACTTTTCCTTCGGGATTATTCATCCTTTCTCCATTTGATTCCACGTTCCATAGTCCACATTGTTCGCGACTTCGTTCTTCTCTTTGCTTTCATGAATCTTCACTTCTCTCTCCTATCTCCATGATTTTCCAACCTTCAACTCCTTCTTCCCCTTCCCTTCTATTTCATTTTTCTCCTCCTAACAATGTCCAAACATCATACTTGATTCTCACTCTATTTTTCTTTTCCACTCTCTCTGTTCCCTTTTTTACCATCTCCACTAGTGCAACTTCAACTTCCAGCCCAGTATTGTACCCCACTCTTCACTTTTTGCCCTCCTTACAACCCCCATATGTCACTTCCCTCTTCAATTCTCCTCTTTCTAGGCTCTTCTTCTGCCAAGCAACAATCCGGACTACATACCACACAATAATGGTGTTACCGCAAACGTTTCTCTCTCATTCTTTCACCTCTCCCTCGGTAATTCAAGCTGAAAACATCATAACAGCTTTCTTTTTCCACATCACCATCACCACAATCCCATAATGTGGGAATCCACCTAAAAATTAGAAAGGATTTCTTGATATGATTACCAAACGAAAAAGGCATCATCAACAATGCATCATGATTATTTATGTTGTTGGTCTTTTTTTAATATGTGTGTCAGTATAAAATGTGGGAGAAAGGTTTGCAGTGACACCATGATCGGGTTTGGCAGAAGAAGAGCCTAGAAAGAGGAGAATTGAAGAGGGAAGCGACATATGGGGGTTGTAAGGAGGGCAAAAAGCAAAGAGTAGGGGACAGTTAAATGTGCTGGAAGTTGAAGTTGCACTAGTGGAGAAGGTAGAGAAGGGAACAGAGAGAGTGGTAAGGAAGAATAGAGTGAGAATCAAGTGAGATGTTCGGACATCATTAGGAGGAGAATGATGAAATAGAAGGGAAGGGGAAGAGGGAGGAGTTGAAGGTTGGAAAATCATGGAGATATAGGAGAGAGAAGTGAAGATTCATGAAACCAAAGAGAGGAACAAAGTCGGTGAACAACATGAACGATTGAATGCAGAATAAATGGAGAAAGGATGAATAAAAAAGTATAAAAAAAGATAGAATAAAATGTATCTTAAATTGTGTATCATGTTAATGGACCCCAATCACAAGCTTTGCTTCTCAGGGTCCATAATCATCATGCACCTTTCATGTAAACATGCATGTAGTGCAATTAATTAGATTGTTATTTAACACTGTTCGTTATCACATCCGATATTAAAGGAAGGAGGTTATGTTTTTATCTGCATTGGTTGGCTTGTTTGTTGGTTAGCTTGTTTGTGCACAAAATAACTCAAATAGGTTGTGGACAGATTTGTATGAAACTTGCAGGAAAAATTGATGATGACACAAGGAACTGATGATTAAATTTATGGATTTTTGAAAGATTTTTTTTTTTGTTTTTTTACTTTTTGCAGTAATTGCAGAAAGGGTCAATAAACTTAGAAGTTCAAGCTGCATGTATTTGAGGTTTGCACATGTGCTCTAAAGCATGGGCTTTGCTTGGGCAAGGCACCGCACAGCTGGAAGTTGATGACATAAACAAAAGGCTTCTATGTTGGAAAACTGGACATTTTTCAGCATGCGCTGGGTGGAAATTAGCTGCTTGGCGGAGGTCTGCACTCTCAAAGTGCTTTTCTAGCTGTTACTTGTATTAATCAATGAATGATTGGTGCATATAAATTTGAATCAATCCACTATATAATCATTCCTATCTAGTGAACAGCAACACGCTCCAGACGTATAAACAAGGCACAAACACCAAATAATTACCACACAAACAAACAAATAAAGACCAGACTTGTGTCAATCTCCTTTTCTACACATATATATTTTTGTCTGCATTATCTGACACTTTGTACACAGTAAATCTCAAATGCTGTTTCATTGCACAGAACACCAAATGCAATTTTAACATTGTAAACATAATTACCTAAACACAATCCACACCAACTTTGATAATAAATCAATTGTTAATGATGACATACTATTGCTACATGGTTTTTGTTATCATATCACACAAATTATAAAAATACTGCTCAAGATAAGAGATTAGATTCTAACATGGTGTGACAAGGTGCATGGTGCAGTGCAGACTTCATTCTGCAATATTTGACTGCTACGGCAATTACTGCAATGAACAGAATCTGCATTGAAAAAAGAAGGTTGCCAAGCTTAAGTAGCTGTTTCTAGAGACACTGTACTATTGGTTTGATTCCAAGAAATTCAATAAACTTGGAAAACATTCTTTCAACATATATATGTGCTTTGAATTACTTTCTCCTTTTTGTCAACTGTCTACGACCTTTTACAGTTCAGGAATTTTTGGAGTAACAAACAATTTGTTTGAAGGGTTAGAAACAGAGAAAGTCAAATGTGCTCATACTAGAACTTTGTAGTGAGAATTTTACACAAACCTCATAGACAATGAAAAAGTGAAAAAAGCACAATCTTTCAAAACGGTTAACATAAAATATGGCACACATACAGATAAAACTAAATTATCAACATCTTTAATATTACATTTAGAAATACAGTTCTATATTTCTTATACAAATAAAGGTGAATGAACACAAAAATAAAAACATACCATAGAAACTTGAAAATTTATGTGGCCTCTCTATGAAATACGAGCCCCATTTGGTGTAAAATGTATAAATAATCTGCATTGGGGGAGATCCAACAATACAAAAAGGATCAGGATAGTACAAAAGTATGCACACCATGCAATATGGATTTTTTTTTTTAAATTAAGGGTTATCATTATCTCCTTTGAGAGATGCATCACAAGAGTAAATGGACAAAGATAGCAAAGAGAGATCACCAAAGATTCATCCGATATGTGGCTCTCTAGAAAACCCCATATATAATTCTTGTAAAATCCTTTAACAATTACAAAATAAAATAATAATAATGATTATAATAATAATGATAATAACAATAATAATGATAATAATAATAATAATAATAATAATAATAATAATAATAATAATAATAGTAATAATAATAACAATAATAATAATATCAATATTATCATTATCATTATTATTATTATTATTATTATTATTATTATTATTATTATTATTATTATTATTATTATTATTATTATTATTATTATTATCAATAGCAATAATCATAATATATAATAACAACAATAATGATAGTAATAATAATTAAAAGACTTATACCTTTGACTTGTTTCTTCCTGAAACATTCAAATTGACAAGAAAGAATAATTTGGAGGGGACAGAACTAGCTATCTACTTTTCCCAATCAAACACTGCCCTACGATAGGATGAAGTGCTGCTTGAGCAAGAAATTGAAAATTTAATCAAGGCCTAGCAAAAAATGTAAAATGCAGAATAGAAACTGTTACCAATGTGAAGCAGGAGATAAGTCTTGAGTGTGTTTAAAATCTCATGATCATAACTCAGCTGTTGCTATAGCTACAACCATTCCATACTGCATCAGAATATCCAACACGTGTTTACAGCGGCGGCCCATAAACCATCACAAGATACACGAAGTAACATAATTGGCAACCATGTTTTCTGTTTTTGTTCACATAATCTCCATTCTTGCTAATGATGTTCAATTCTGAGTACAAAAGCCATATATTGACAACACATGTACAGATTGTTAGTCATTGGATGTTATTTTCTCACAAGAATTAGAACTAAGGAATAAACAGATGCAATCACATAAGCCTGTTACCACATACGCAGTAGGCTCAACACACAGAAAAGCAATTTACGATTGTTTAATGCAAATCCTCTACAATCTCAAGGATTAACTTGACCATAGTCTTGACTTGACATATGAAGAATATTCCTCTCTTTCTTTCTTTTTTTTTTGGCAATTACTGATCATTTGGTCACTGCAATTAATAAAATATAATTCTTTAGAGTATTTGATTTGCAAATGACATGGCATCAAGCATACTTATGACATCAATACCTATATCACATCAAGTTCTGAAATATAACAACTTGCTTGGTGCCATGCCAGTGAAACAAAAACCTACAAATTTAAACAGCCTTCACAGATTTACTTGTGTCAAGAGATTCAATTCATCCTAGAATTCCCGTTCAGATATTGCTTGCTATTCTAATGGGGTACAAAATGTTCAGAAATCTCTTGTTCCTGGCTGTCATCAAAACAAATTATGAATTCTTTTCTCACAGAACAGTCAGAAAACAATGAAACACAATGAAAATGAATGTACTTGAAAAGACAGAAACATTTTTGTGGCCACGTGACTTCAGCCATCTAGAGCAATTTAAGCAAATATTTTATCCCATACTTTGTGTCCTATTTCTACACTCACATCCAAGCATTAACACAGCCACACAAACATACACCCACATACAGCAAAGTATACTTGGTATGCAGTAAAAGTGTTAGTAGCACTGTTTGAGTTGGCATTAAGTTTCCTTGCTGCAGCCTCACTCTCCTGCATATCAAATTACATAAAATGGATAGCTTTGAATTATTTTCAGCTAAAATGGTGAAACTCACACACAGAGATCTTAATGTAATGGATATGAGCCAATTACATGATAAAAGGTCCTTCGATAAAAAGAATAGAATGGCATACATACAACACACATCATTACTTTGACTTCTTAAAATTTTTCAGACTTCAAAGAGATTTTTTTGAAGACTAACTTCATTCTTACAATGGACAGTACTCACATGAATTATGGCAAAGCCTGCCACCTTGTCTAAAGCAAGCTTACAACATGCAATGAGCAATGGAATTTTGAGATAGTGGTCTTAACGGATGATCTAATGGAGAGATGTGGTAACATTAGCAGGAAACTGAAAGATGTCATCAGCTGAATGAGTCTCCATGGAAACAGTGATCCATTGATTTCATAAGATGAAAGTGCATTGGCCTTTTTCTTTACAGAGTCTTGTAAATCTCACGGCTGGTCAATGAATTCAAAGATCCCATTTGTCAGCGCTAACTGCACAAATTATAATGAACAAAACTATCAATCGCTTTATCATTTGAGCTGGGATGACACCATGGTAACGCACTCATACCATCGCCCTGTGAGTCACAAACCACACTGAATAAACACATTTTTCTTCCCAACTATCTCTGCCATCAATAAATATGCAGCATACACTTTACTCAAGGAAACTTATATGAATCACTAATAGACACATATTGATTTTAAACAAAGGCAACTCACTAAATAAGAGAATTCGATAAGTTCCTCTTCTTTTCTTTTTTTTTTTTTTTGTTGTTGTTAAAAACAGAGACAACATCCACCACCAACACTATGTAACTCTGGATTGTAATACTGTTGTCTTTTTTTTTTTTTTTATTTCTGTATATTTATTCCTATAAAGTTATTGACGAAAGACAGACACTTCTATACAAGAATGACATAAATGTAGAACAACACAAATATGTCTACAAACTTCAAACAACAAGCACAAATATAGCTCACACTTGAATTCTTGCAACATGTAACAAAAGAAATATCAATTTGTTGTTGTTTTTTTTCTGTATTCTGTACAATGCAGACACTAGACTGACTTGTACAAAATGCTTGAGAGAAAAAACAAACAAACAAGTGTTCATACATGATCCACACTCCAGCGGCATATTGATTAAGCCTGGTGGAAGTAGCACATTGTCAAGTTTTGACACATAGGAAAGTCCACGACATATCTTCCAATATGGACCAAGCAGATTCATACTCAATTTTTAATATTATTATTATTATTATTATTACCTACAGGAAATTATGAACTTGTTACTGCTCTTCTGTTCTTACAAACTAACGGATGAATGTAATGATTTGTATCACTTCAGAATACTTCTCTCAGCTTTGTTTGAATTGAGACACTCAGCAAACAACAAACTGCCAAGCAGCGATGCGCAGCCACATACATTGTTTCCAGTACATATGAATCACCATTTTGATATACCGGTATATTACAATATCATATTTTTGTTGATATACCGGTATATTACAATATCATATTTTTTGTTGATATACCGGTATATTACAATATCATATTTTTTGGGGGAGTTTTGTGGTTCTACCCACTGGAATCTAAGCCTGCTGTCAGTTCAGATTATATCCACATAAATGCTCTGATAATAATTACTTTTCTTCTCATACACACTTCAGTTCATATCAACAATTTTTCCATGTTTCTTAAATTCAAATCTAAGGAGAATTCAAATCTCTTGTTTTTAAAAGACACTCTCTGTCTGTCTGTCTGTCTGTCTGTCTGTCTGTTCTTACCTGCCTCTGACTGTCTTTAGGACATTATTATTCCTTCATGTCTGTGATTCAACAAGTTGTTTTTTATGTGCAGGATCTTTGTGCCAAAAGACATAAATGCTTTACAAATTCAGAGCTAAAACTCAACTATTGAACACAGCTAAAACAATGATTCAACATACATCAACATATTGTACAATGATTGATTTACAGCGTGCATACTTATCAGAATTCCAGAATAAATCTCCAATTCAGCATATATGGTTTACCCACTGAAGACAACTTGGTTTGCTACATCATACATTTTCCACACAGCCTCCCACATGCGTACCGATACTCAAGATTTTGCCGAAACAGAGGCTAGCAGACTATATTAACAGAAACACATTAAGCAATCCCAGTAAAGTCCATATCATCATCTTTAATCTAAAAAGAAATTATTCAGCATCTTCCTATGTGTAAGTTCCTATCTACATGCCGAGCAAAATTCAGAACAATTTTTTTCACTGTCAGTAAAAGCCACAAATCTCTTTACAATGATGCCAGCATCAAATAGACATAATGAGTTTGGGCCATAAATACATTTTTTTTTTAATTCTTCATAATTACTCCTTTGCATTGTAGGGATAATTTTTTTTCCCCATCCTGATACTCAAACCACTAAAATATAAAATGAAAGTCACATGAAACCAGTGGACATTGTCCCTTCAATCAAATCAAACAAAAGGGACTAAATCTTTGGACAAAATTTCCATCACACACAGGTGCATAAAAAAAAAAAAGTAGAATTAGCCAAATACCATGGTAAACAACACTCTTCTTGAGTATGACTATCACAAATAGCCGCAGAATAAAGAAAATTCACCAGAATTTGCCAATCATGAGCATTTTGTAAGGATATTCTCTTTATAGAATGTTCGCAATCTCTTTGTGATACCTGCCTATGCAATCTGTCATGAAGGAATTAAAATCAGAATAATGATATCGTCGCTGGGGCGACAAGACCTCGTATCTCAAAAATGTTAAATGTTCAGGAGAGCCAAAAAACATGGCAGCCAAAGCACTATACTGAATGGGATAGCCGTTCCTTTGACATGCCGTGGTGGCTTCATTTTTGGGGTATGACAGCTGGGATTTGGACAGGACATCACTTAACCGATTATTTGACCACTAATGCAAAAAAGTAATTTTCACCAAAATTTGAGATACAAGATCTTGTCACCCCAGCGACGATATGCACATTTGTAATACAACATCCCAATGAATAAGCATCCATTGCATTTCACAGTATATGTTACATATGTTGTAACAAAATAATAAACTCCACACCTATCTTTGCAGGATAAATAACCCAGAAATATCTTTCCACACAAACTTTGCAAATATGGACATTTTTTTACCCTTTGTGAGTTTCTTCTTCTTCCTGGTGAGTGACCAAAATCAACTAGATGATTATTATGTCACTTTAAAGCAGGTCAGCGTTGTACAATGCAGTAACTTGTCTTCTAGATAACTTACATCCTTGTTGATGATAAATAAATAAATCTGCTTTGAGTGCCACATGGCACATAAAACCCCATATCGTCGTACACACTGTGCAAAGTTCTTGGCACAGAAAGGGTTAAAGATAATAAAAAGTTTTGGTACCTCAAAAGTTTCCCTGAATTTCCTCGTTAAAGTACCTTTCATATAACTAACACTGTGAGACTTACTCGCCCCAAAGTGCTCTCTTGTCTTAGTAATCATGCAATTAACTGCGACCAGCAGCCCCATACGCATAGCGACCAGCAGCCCCTTACGCATAGCGTAATCGGGCTTCGCATTGTAGCATTCAGGATCATGACAGATTTAGTATCGCGGGTACATGTCAAGTTAAAATCCCAAAATTTCTTCAATTTGAAGACTTACCAATTAAGTTGAAGTATTGAAAACAGGCTTAGGGCAACGTTTGGTTCTGCCAATAGTCCCTTTCTGTTCGAATTGATGACTGAATGTGACTCGGTCGAGAGGACCTTGGGAGAACTATGTACACTGAATACTACAGCCAGTGCATGAGAACACATCACATGCATGCACACAGATTTCAAATCCATGAACGGATAAGATGTTTGTGTGCGCATGCGCTGGCGGTAGTATTCAGTGTATGTAGCTCTCCCAAGGTCCTCTCGACCGAGTCACATTCAGTCATCAATTCAAACAGAAAGGGACTATTGGCAGAACCAAACGTTGTCCGAAGCCTGTTTTCAATACTTCAACTTAGTTGGTAAGTCTTCAAATTGAAGAAATTTTTGGATTTTAAACTGACTGTTACCTGCGATACTAATTCTTTCATGATCCTGAATGCTACAATGCGAAGCCCCATTACGTTATGCGTATAGGGCTGCTGGTCGCTATTAGCTATGCGTATGGGGCTGCACGGTGCTGGTCGCAGTCAGTGGTTTCATACAACACACATACATTGTACTATAATTTTCGCCGCGGTACCACAACGGCTCTGGTACGAAACCATTATTGCATGATTACTAAGACATGAGAGCACTTTGGGGCGAGTAATTCTCACAGACAACGTACTTTAACCTGAAACACAAACCAAGACAAGGAAATTCAGGGAAACTTTTGAGGTACCAAAACTTTTTATTATCTTTAATATGAATAGTCAAACAGACCTGTGAATGAAGGACAAACTAATATATATATCATGGCAGTACACTATACATACTGTGAAAACCGTGAATAACAGCCTGTAAAGTAAATTAAACCCTGAGTGGTAACAAAGAAATCCTGAAATCCAATTAAAATAATTACCATAACATCAGAAACTCAACCTTTCCTAATCATAATTCCACAAGCATGACTAGAATGAAAGATAACTGAAGTGGGAAATTGGTCAGTTCTTTTGAGATGGCCTCTTTATTTATTTATCTTTATTTTTTTTATGGGAGACTCTAAATAAGTGCTTTAAGGAATGACACGTGCATTGATGGGTAACAACACATTGCTACGTCACTATTTCACTCACTTATTGCTTTCTGCAATACCAAGTAGTTATTAGGGCTACATAGCAAGTGTAAACACAAAATCCAAGTGGATTTCTGAGCAACTGACATCAAACAAAATTTTTAGCTGATGAAAAAACAGAAATAAAAAGAAAAAAAAGAAGAGATTCATGATGAGTGTATTGATTCGCTGTTCAATGAGGCCATTCTCACACAATTCAACACCCATATTGCACCAAGAGACATGTTGCTGTTTAATGTCCCTAATGTTGTTTGGACGATAGTTTGTTGTGGCTGGGGCACCACAATGTTTTCCACCTGGCACGGTTAATACTGAGTAGCTTCAACAACTACGTCACGTTTTCCATCAAACACACTTGACCATCCTGTCGTGAAGGCTTGCGTAATATAGCTTTGCAAAAACATGTACATGGCTTCAAGTACACGTTGATACATCTGTAATATAACTCTGGCAGAACCTCTACTTCTACAGCACAGGCTCTGGCATGCACAGTACTTTTATCTTAGTGGCATCAGACATATTATATTTACACATTCCCACATCCGTTGACAGTCATCTTTTGCTCTTGGACAACACACATAGATCTAGACTAGTCTACTTGTGGAGTACCCACTGACACAGCTTGTGCACCTTTGACCTGTCACCTTTGACCTTTTCACAGACTTTGCTGCTCCTCCCATGGTTGCTGCCTTACAGCTAGGACAGCCCTGCCTTTCAGCCCTGCAAGAGACCTCTCTTCTGTAACTGTTCCTGCAGCTGGTTGAAGATGTCGAGCTGTTCGTCAGGGGAGAGCTGCAGAATCTGTTGGGTGAGTTTCTGAGGGTTGGCAGTTCTGAAAATGAGGACAACAAGAGTAACGATACTGATAACAACAGCCATGATTACAGAATTCAAAACATTATTGAATAACTATTTCATCCCTAAACACTCATTTATGATAAGCTGCCATGAGTAACAAAACATAGACATATGCAAAGCTCAACATTAGCAGTGGCCTGATGGCCCTGGGCCACTAGAAATAGATGTTAGGCCATCATTATTCAAGAATTGATAAATTTCGGTGGCGCCAAATGTCATTGTTGGGCCACAAATCAAGTTAAATTTTATGATTTGGTTGCTACAATGGGCCACTCCAAAAAAAAAAAGTTAGTGTGGAGCCTTGTGTGGAGTATAAAAGAAAATTCCTGTACCCCACAGAGTAAATAGAATTATGATATTACTGTTTTTTCTCACTTTAAAAAAAAAAAGATAAAAAAGTAATAGCAAATAAATGTCTACGAATATCAGTGATGAATACAGTTCTATAAGTGAAAAATCATGTTTAAATTTTGTAACAACCACAGTTTCATAGCTGGATTCCATGTCACATTTGTGTCATCTTAGAAATGACCGAATTATCTTACATAGGTCTATAGCACTGTGTGGTCTGTCACCAATCTCTCCATATATTAAGACGGTGTCTTCGGATAGGTCAGAGCCACTCATTAGCCGCAGTCACACTGGCAAAACAGAAGTCGTTGCGAAGTTTGCTCATCCGTTCACAGGCGCAGCCAAACTTCTCAAAGTTTTAGTTCTCAAAGTCAGGTTCACTGGTGCGCATGTGCAACAAAGAAGAAAGTGTGCACTGTCTTACAGCTAATGATTGATAGACAATGCACACACAAACATCCCAAGGATCCCAAAGCCTGCTTCGGAGACACCACAAACGGGCTGGTCAAATTACAACCTTCACGCAGTTTCAGCTGCAAGCATTCAAACTGCACAAACTTAGAAGATTTGGGGGAGGTCAGGAAATTTCCCTACTCTGAGTGGATATTTTTGTGAGAAGTTCTGCAAGAAATTTTGGGAAGTTTGCGATCACACTGGAAAAACTTTGAGAACTTTAACTTCACAAAGTTTTGCTAGTGTGACTGCGGCTAGTGTTTGGCCACACCCACTTTGTCTACTCACTTGAGAAACGTCTGGATGTAGACGTAGAGGAATGATGCCATGAGGAACTGACAGTCAAACCTGTCCATGATACCACCATGCCCTGGAAACACATCTCCAAAGTCCTGAGCAAAATGACAATAAAATTCCAACTGATTGACAAACTGTCCTTTGTCAACATAAATAAGCATCGATTATTCAGTGTTTTAGTAGTAGCCATGATAGAAATCATGTATATACATACTCAGTTTGGACTCAAACCTCGTCCTTCTAATTACTAAACACCAATCAGCCGTGGGTTGTAAATATACCTGATGGGTCTGTGTT
The DNA here is from genome assembly GCA_033980235.1 of Diadema setosum. Lineage (NCBI taxonomy): Eukaryota > Metazoa > Echinodermata > Echinoidea > Diadematoida > Diadematidae > Diadema > Diadema setosum. The sequence continues at coordinate 1,791,416 of CM067061.1, read as the reverse complement.
TGAAAGTTGATGAAAGATAAAGGCCAAGGCTCTAAGAAACACTGAATCTACTACACTACTGTTGTCCAGACTTGAATATACATAGAAACATTCCTGCTCAAAGTTGAGTGTACAGCATGTTTCATGCTCACTGACATATAGTTTTCCATCTATAAACATGATAAGGCTTTAATAGTGAGTGAAAAATGTCAAGACAATATTTAACAGTAGAAAAAATATAATAGTTTTACTTTTCTCTACCTGCACTTGTACACAGAGATTTCAACTATATGCACATGAATATATAGGGAGAGGAGGAGTAGTAAATGTTTCATTATAAGCAGAGAAAATGTCATACCTCTGTCTGAAGTTATTTTCAGGACACAATGCTATTATGCCCATTTATACCAGTTTCAAATGACATCAAAATGCCACAATAATTTGACCTGTCATGCATTGATACATTGATCATACTATTCAGCTACTCATCCAGCCAGATCTGCATTAATTACAGTATCAAACTTCTCATCATATGCAAATATATTTGAACACGATGTGCAACATTTCACCGAGTCATAGAATTCATTATATTCATAATAGAGATGAATTCATTTTTGAAGTAATTGTGTCAGGGATTCCTCATGCTCTGTTGGTTATCAATACTCATAGACCTTCCTCATGTACCTTGATTTTGAAAGCTCTCTTGAAGCCGCTGGCAAAGAATCCTCCGAAGGGACTGACTAGGGAGGCAAAGAGGGCTATGATGAGGGCGTGGAGCTGGCACGGCATCAGGTTGACTGTCTCCCAATGGAGACCAATCTAGGGGGGACAGTCCATGGGGGTAAAGCAGAGATTAGAGGGGGACAGTCCATGGGGGTAAATCAGAGATTAGAGAGGGGTGTGGTCTTATGGTTTGCAGTCTTCACTGGCAATGTCTCTTCATTACTAGAGCCCAACTTATGATTTACATGTGAATCTCTTGTGTATTACATTAGCACTAAGGATGTTTCCTCAGGCTTTCAAACACAGCTCCTATGACAACTGAGAGAAACCTAATTTTGGCTACTAGTAAGAAATTTAATCTTTAAAAGATACAACATGCTGAAGCTCATGTATGATTATGAAGATGAGCAGTACTTTCTCAAAAAAAAAAGAAGAAGTTACCCAGATCATGTGAGAAATGTTTAACTGATGTTTCCGAGATATACTTGATAATGCAGCTAGAAGCATAATTTTGATCAAGTTACATGACCATGCTGAAAACCACTGTATAAAATTCACATTCCTCTGTGACTGTACTGCACTTGTCATATGAGCTGATTGCAGGACATTTCCTCATTTGACAAACACATGTGCATATGTTATTGAGTATCTTCTTTCATGCATCTGTGAAATATTAATAAACTGTAATATTTTTTTTTCTTGTTGGATTCCAGAGACCATGCCTGGATGCTGTAACCTCATCTAAATACACAAACAACATCATAATGATTTACAAAGACTGGCTGTACATAAATTTCCGCTCTTACTACTAAAGACAACACATAAAATCTACAAATTGATTGCTTACAGCTTTCACGAAATGTGTATACATTACTCTGGAAGAGAAATGAATGGTTGCTATGGCGATTATCAAATCCAAGTTATCAAGTGGTTGACCAGTGTAACTCACCAGACTCAGACCATTCTGCATGAAGCCGGGCAGAATGTACTCCCTCACTTGGAATGTGGAGCTGGGCTCACAGCTCATTACAAACACCATGTTCTCTTGGTCATACTGGAAGGTCAAAGGTTAAAAGGTCAGCAAATATCAAGTGATTAGACTCAAATGACAAATCTATATCAATACAGTCATTTGATATGCTTCCACATGCAAACACGTGTATTAATGCTTAGTACTAAAAACAGCGTTGTGAAAAAGAAAAAAAGATATTACAAGTTAACTACCCTCAAATATTACATCAAGGTATAGCTCACTGTAAATCAAGTCTAATACCTACAGCTGTTAATTTGACACTAACCTCTCACCTCAGTCATCAACAGCCCAGTGTCAAGATTTTATCCTGAAAATTATGTCTATGAGGTCTATACCAAAGAATCTATATATACATAACTGTGAACACATTCACTTCATTCTCATGTGAAGGTAGACGTTTGTTTTGATCTGAACAATATGAATACTACAGTGCTCACAAATAGTATGAGAACTCTAAATAACCTATGACTTCAACTTCTATTCTTTCAAAAATGTAGGAAATACTTGGTGTGCACTGCGAACAATATGAAACCGTACAAATAGTCACAAATGAGATGCGCATTAACCAGTTTCAAGGACTAGAGTATCTATGTCATATCATATACTCTTTCCTTGGAACATACATAGCTTTTGTATACCATAATTGCCCAACAGCTCAAATCATTTTATTCATTTTTTGAAAAGAGAAATCAGATCACTGCATTACTTACTTCAGCTGGACAAACAAAGAACTCAAACTGAGCCAGAAAGCGAGCCAGCTGGAAGAAGAGAGGAAAGATCAAACAGATTAGGTTACGTTCACCACAACTGTGTCTAGTTCTATTTGGCAAACAGGTTGAGGCAAGACATACATTTTAACAAAACATAATAATCTGAGTCCACAGCAGCAGTTCTTTATTGTATGAATGGTGCAAACACTAACAGTGATTATTACAAATATATAGCTTGTGTTCACAAATTAAACTTTAAACTAATATCATTTCTCATTGCCAAATAGGTCGAGGAGGCTGATTTAATTTGTCACATAACTCTAAAAGCAATCACAATCTCTCATTGAAAATTCAGAATATGGAAGGAAATCAGCACACAGCCATTATTTTTCGTGGCCCTATCAAAACTTGGGAAACATAAAATTGAGATAAGTTCTTCAAACTACTTTGCAGCTTAGGATGTTATGAAATTAAGAAATCAAACTGGCTATTGAGCTTTCATAATAGACAGGGCAGCGCACATCACGACACTGATTTTATACAGAGATTTTTCTGTCTTCATATCCAAGAGAGTTAGCTCTGAAGTAGTCTGTAAAAACTTAAAAGTAGTAAAGGAATCAGAACACAACTCACAAAGAAGCCATAAATAACAGTTGAAAACAGAGCACCAATAAAACCCTCCCACGTCTTCTTGGGTGAGAGCTTGATCAGTGATGTTCTACCAAAGAAGAAACCTGCAAACACAGAACACATAAACAAAACGACAACAACAACAAAAAATAAATAAAATAAAGGACACAAAGATATCTGCAGATATAAGCATTCTAGCTGAGTTATCTGAATATCAAACAGCAATGTACAGTCAAACCTGCCTTAGCGGCCACTTGCCTATAGCAGCCACTTGCCATATACCGTCCCTAATATATTTCATGTGGATTAACTTGTTTGTTTTTGTTAAAACACTACCATGTATAATGCAGTTGGTAATCTTATTCACTCTGTTGAAACCAGTACCAGGCATAACAGAGCAAATAAACTATCTATACCCAAAAATGCATTCAAGAATCACAAATAATGACTCTACTCTTTATCAAACGACCAGAGGTAGAACAATGTCTGGCACAATTAACTATGGTAAAGCTGATAAGCTCTACTATTAAATTCTTTGGAATGATAGTTGAAAAGACGAATGAAGAGGAGGGATATATACAATTTCAGGAGTTAGGATTATCAAATGATTTTTGTGAGGGACTATCTCATCCAGTGGAAATCGGGTGTGATGGTGCTTACCAAACATGTACGCCATGATGTCATTACAGATGACACAGGTGGTGGAGACAAGGAACCAGATCATTCCTTCAAACAGAGTCTGGACAATGAGGTTGGACTGAGTGACCACTATCAGCAGAGCTATGTGGGTCCAGCCAAACTGGGAGGGAAAATAAAACACAATGGTCATGAAGTCATCAACATGACTATTGATTCAAGACTCACTCTTAACATATGTCATGGGAGAGCCATTACAACTTTGATTTCAGGTCATCTATGCCTTTTTTGTAATCATATGTGACCCTGCACCACAAAACAAACAAAAAGTCGCCAGACATGGATTTTTAGTTAAGGGCAGATTCTACAAACAGAGCAGACTCTAAGCTTTAAAGGGACTGTACAGTACTGGTTGAGGTGGGGAATCATGTTTTGAACATTCCTAGGTGAGATAATGAAAAACCTCTTATGAAATATGAAAGAGCATGTAATTCTAAGAAAGATTCAACATTTATTTGATGAAAATTGGTATTCAAATGGCTGAGATATCCAAAAAAGTGCTAATAATAAAAGGCGACATGCCCCAACTTTATTAGTATCTCTTTGTTTCACCTTGTTTTTGGATATCTCAGCCATTTCAAAACCGATTTTCATCGAATAAACTTTTGATACCCCTTAGAACTGCATGCTCCTTGACATCTCATAGAGTGGTTTCTGAATATCTCACAAAACGTTAAAAGCTAAATCTTCACCTCGACCAGAACTGTACACACCCTTTAAAATGATGTATAACTCAATTCAAATGGACTCTCTTAACCTATCTAAATGCTGGAAAGAAAGCACACACTCTGTAAAAGTGTGAACTGAGAAAAGATGCTCTGAAGTAAAGAGTCTATTCAAGCGCTTAATCTTTTCCAAGCCACGCTAGCTGTTCCATGAAAGGGACAAAAAACAAACAAACAAACAAACAAAACAACACAGGGTGTTAACCACCAGAGCGATAACAATGAAGGGATAATCAGATTAAGCTTGAATTAAGCATGCTTTATCGACACACTTTGTGCATGATTAATAACAATTTTCAAAGCAGTAGCATTATCCTTTCAAAAGTTATTAGAGTTGAAAGTGAAGAGTGTGTACAGGATTTTTAAGAAATGAAAAGTGGACTCTATATATTAGAAGCATCTAATCACACTGTTCTACAATAAAGTGTTTGAGAAAAACTGCTAAAAACACAGTTCCCTGTTTGTTTTATGATCCCAAACTTTAGCATAATGTAGAAGAAGACTTGCTCTTTCAGAAAATATAAAAAATTCAAGACTGGCTAGGTTGACCGATTTCACCTAATTTCAGTCCTCACACAAATTCACTGCGTGCAACTTTTTGTTCGTTTTGTGATGCACTGTCACATATTACTACCACAGATTCATATCAAAGGTAAAGTGACATGTGAACTAGAAGAATTCAGCAATCATATCTTGTAGTCTCTTACTTCAGTTTGGTTTGGCTTCAAACAAAGCTTAAAGGACAAGTCCACCTTCGTATACATATGGATTGAGTGAATGCAACAATATAAGTGGAACACATCAGTGAAAGTTTGGGGAAGATCCGACAATCCGTTCAGAAGTTATGAATTTTTAAAGCATCTGTGCAATCACTGCTGAATGAGGAGACTACTACAGTGTATGATGTCACATGCGTACAACGGTATAAGGAAAATAAAAAGAGAATTTCACAAAACTTTGTTTTTTGAATAAAGTGCACATTTCTTTGACTGGTTACTGACATATGTTAAGGGAAATACTATTTCCCTTGCCTTCTGAAAGAGAGAAGTCGAGTGTTCTTTTGTTATGCGAGAAAAGTGAAAATATGTTGAAATTTCTTTATACTTTCTTTATATCGTTGTACTCATGTGACATCACAAGCCGTGACTGAGCAGAAACTTCAAAAATTCATAACTTTTGAACGGATTGTCCGATTTTCCTCAAACTTTCAATGATGTGTTCTACTAATATTGCTGCATTCACTCAACCCACATGTCTATGAAGGTGAACTTGTCCTTTAAAGACCTAGTAACGAGGGGATACTATGGAGCGGGAGTAATGGCCCCGCCTCGGATACATTCAAGAATCCCTGCAAAGATTGTGTACAACTTTATTACAGCTCTCTCTGCATGTACACACAGACAAAGGAGCTTGACTGGAGTCCACAACTACTGATGAGTGTATGCTTCAATGCACAATTTGCTGAAGGAACTATTCCTGGTTGTGGGATGTACCCCGATGGACAAAAAATGAAGATTAATTCAACTGGTCCACCAATGTTTTCCCCCGCTACTGGGTCTTTAATGCAACAGTAATCAGGTGATTGATCCGTTGAGGACGAGTCCCTAGTATTCTCGGGCAGGTGTCTATGGGAAATGTGTGTTGTAGCAAAATCAAACTGTCCTCAATGGGTTATGGGTTGGAAGATCAATGATAATTTGACATGAGTAGTTTGACTTACATCCACCTTTCTCCTGAAATAGCCAACAGGATTAAGGAAATAAAAAATTTTTAAAATCCCTGATTCGAAAGACAGGAGAAGTAAATTATTTCATTTTAAGATATCAGTGAACAACATTTCCAGTCAACCTTGCTTATTAAAGTCGACCTCGCATAAGTTGAATTATTGCCTACGTCGAAGGTCTTTCGAAGTCCTCTTCCCTTTATATTCTTTTGACTTTAATCCCTCTAAGTCAAATTTTCTCTCAGTCAAAGCTATTTCTTCAGTCCAAATAGACTTGACTTAGGCCAGACTTAGTCTTGACTCAGACTTCTTGGGCGAGGTTGACTGTAGTCGTACATCTCTCTGCATGGAGAACTGATGACAAACATATGAGAATACATCTTAATCCATACAAATGACAAAATCAGAGCAAACGATTATTGACACTGGAAGTTGACAGGTCTGCAGTTACACTAAAGCAAGAGGAAATACATACACACACAGGAAAGCAACCTCATTTCCAATGATAAGAAACACGGTTCACACTCACAACCACCAGTGTTTACTGTGAAGCCTTCCTTGACTTACCAGAGTGAATTGCACAAGGTACTGCTTCTTCTGAAGGGACAGCACAAACATGATAAATCCTACAATGGAAAAAAAAGGTAAACAATGCCTGGAAATGTAAATTCAAAGAATTTTGAGAAGTGCAAATTCAAAAAATTTTGATATGGATTGGATTCCTATCTATTTATTCAATACTTCATAAAAAACCATATAAACAACAGAGAAAATACACAACATATAAGTACAGATACATTACATTCTGATTCATGTTGTCAAGTGTTATTGACATGTCTGCAATGGATACAAAATATAAACATCAACGGAAGAAATTATGAAGCATTAGGAACTATCTAATGCTTCCCCAATCCCTTGCCTATTTGTTTGTACACGTAGAAAGAACTAACAGGAATAGATTGGAGATCACGGCTAATTTAATCTACTGACTGCAGGAACCCAAAAGGTCTGTAAAAAGCCTATGAGAATTTGAAAGTCTGGTAGGGAACTGGTTAATTCTCTTCATTTTACTACTTTAAATACAGACGGTGATCCGAGAGGATAGTCAGTTTGTACATGGTACATGTGTGAAAGTGGTCATGCACTTTTTGTATGTGTGCATTTGCATTTTTGTTTTCCTTAGGATCATATTATGAAATTTAATCACATAATGTGCATAATTATCCCATCATTTGTTTGTGTACCTCTCCAATATGTGCTTGGTACACTTGGTGTGAAATACTTTACTTCATTGAACTGCACTCAGATTTACCAATAACCATCATTATTCTCACACATCTATTTAAAAACAAAAAAGGGAAGGTACAAGAAAGAGGAAGATCAAATGAGAACCACTATGATAACTATGACTATCTTACACGACAAGAATGGCAGAAATGCTTGTGAAATTAAGCCCTGACCACATCTCATTTCAAGGAAGTCTCATCATCTTTTCTTTTTTTTAAATCACATTGAAAAAGTCTCAATCTTTTGGAACAAGTGAAGTTAATACAGTACTGGTTACAGATGGTATCAACATGTTTGCATGTACAGTTCCTGTGTTTTAGGGGCCAAATATTAAAAACACTTCAGGTGATTTCTAAGAGCTGCATTTTATATAGTAATCCATTACTTACCCAGCACATACAGGCAAAATGAGATGAATCTGTAATAGTCAATAAAGGGTTGCAGGGCCACCTGTACAGAGAAGAAGAAACATCACATGAATGGAAAGAAAACAAATTAAAACAATTCATTAAATAGTTCTACAAATACAATCTCAGACTCTTTCAGTCTTCAAACTCCATAAATCTACGATCATGTATTAAAGATTTGTCTCTACTGTGTATCATATTGTGACAGAAACACCTTGAGAAAGAGGGAATTCATTCTAGAACAGGCATCTTGCATGCTTCCATGTCCCTTTCATGATTCATCAATTGATAAATGACCTTGTCCTGACACAGGTATTACATGAAGTCTGAACAAAAAGACTTCACCCTATACCATCTCAATACAATGGATTCAATTCAACATGTACGTAAGATAAACTGTCATGCCAATCTTTCCCTTTAATTTGATTTCATTTCTGTCAGCAGTATGTGAGGACAGAGACACTATTATTTCAGAAAAATATATGAGCAAAATATTTCTAAAACACTGCAAATATACAACTCCAGATTCCATACTGAGAAGTGAGTTGAGATTTTGATTTAGCAATTACTGAAGTAAGGCTGCGTTTATCTAAAACTTGAGAGACAGAATCATGTTTCAAAATGCGTTTGGAATGGCGTTTGCAAACGTGGTTTGAAACGTGATTCTCAGGGAGCCGCGTTTATCTAACCATCATGCAATCGCGATACGAGTGGTGTCACTGCGCAGCTGCTTTGTGCGCCGTTTGACCGGGGAAGTAAAGGTCAACTGCATACCACCAAACATGCCTCCTCAGTCACACACAAATAATGGGTTGAGAGCACAACCGGAAACAGCTGGGATTTGACCTTGAGATATAAATGCTTTTCAAAACGGCATTGCGTTTATCTACCCACAGAACGGCGATCGTGGTCTCAAATGTGTTTCAAAACGCCCTTTGAAAGGTGTTTCAAAACGGCATTTCCTAATGCAATTGAAAACACGGTTGCGTTTATCTAACCCCAGAAAATGCCTCAAACGAGTTTAGGATCCTGATTCTGCCTCAGAAATTTTTTAGATAAACGCAGCCGAAGACACTGAGCACAACTCAAAATGAGGATCCTGATTCTGCCTCAGAAATTTTTTAGATAAACGCAGCCGAAGACACTGAGCACAACTCAAAATGAGGATCCTGATTCTGCCTCAGAAATTTTTTAGATAAACGCAGCCGAAGACACTGAGCACAACTCAAAATGTTGTATAGGGTGTGTTTATGCTTCCTTCGCGAGGGCAGAATGACCGATTGTAAACGCGCTTCCACGGGGTACTGTTTATGCTTCCTTTCTGAGGCGAACACTTCGAACTCTGCGCTCTTCAGTCAGAATCTGCTAGGCTCGACTGCGCATGTACGTTGACCCTGGGGAAGGTAGGTCAAACTCTGGCGCGCCCTTTTATTATTGAAAAGTCGGCTGCTACATGCTAGCGAAGCTAGCTACTATACTCTCTCATCTCTCGTGCATGGTTCGTTCGTGTACGTCCGATCACGTATCATCGAGACAGGTCTTCGACTTCACTCGTTTGCGCTTGATGATAATCAGTGATAACAATGTTGTCTTTTTGTACCTCTAGCTTCATTTTCGCTCATTACTCGATCGTGCTGTCATCTTATCAGCTATTTTGTCGAACACGGTCTTGTTTCTGGCAAAACCGTTCAGTTCTTGCTGTGTTTCGGGCTCGGTCCAAGCAAAGAGGACAGCCGTGAATTCCTCCTCACTATAATTCGAGCCCTTCGAGCAAGCCATAATTACCACTCGATCATGGGACGGAGGTTAGTAACTATTGTCCAACGTGTATTGACCTGCCGGCCTGCCGCAAATCTTCACCAACTCAAGTAATAGACAAAAATAGAAGTTCAAAAAAAAATCAAAGTGAAAAGGGAAGCATAAACACGGCCTTGCTGTTCAGCTTATCGTTGTCGTAGCGAGTCAGCGGCACGCAGTGTGCATGCTTCCATCCATACACATGTGGTACGTGATGTGGCCAGCGGCGCGGGGTTTTCGCCGGAACCGAAAGCACCTTTTTAATGACATCATTCTGAACGTCTTTAAATTTTGGTGCCTGTTTATACTTCCCCTCAAACAGCATTTCTGTACGAACGCCGATCATAAACGCACTATTTTGTGCGTTTTGAAACGACGTTTTGAAACGGCGTTTATATCGAAAAGAGCAAGGACGCAACCGCGTTTTGAACTAAACGTGTATCAAAATGCTGATTGTGGCCCGAAAAGGGGAAGCATAAACACGGCCATAGATGTACGTACACTTTGGATATTTAACCATGAAATCTTTGCAACCTAACAAGGAACCTTTAAATCAGACTTACCAACTCTCTTCTGAGGACGATTCCAAAGTAATCCTTGACACTCTGCCCATAGACAAAGTAGTTGGCACAGAGGAGGAAATACCAGCTGAGTGTGCGGAACCAGGGCAAGTTCTGGGTGCGGTAGACGGCATAGCCGATGCTGATGATCTCTTTGAAACACATAACCTCAATCAAGAGGATCTGTGGAATTCAAATCATTAAATTCAACATTTAGAAAATGAACTTGCTAAAAGTACATCTAAAATATTGCGACTTTGAAGACACTGACAAATTTCAATGGATAAAATTGCACTTTTGGAGAAACCAAACGTAAAATTTCGTGCGTTGGGTCTAATTTATCCAAAAAAAAAAAAAGAAACGAGAAGAAGGAATAAGACATCTACACAAGGCACCCCTGAAATTAGTTCTGTGCCATAAGTACAATAAAATAATCATGCCAATGGAGAATAGCAATAAAAGTTAATAGATGTTTATAGGAGAATGCATGTTTTCCTTTTTTTGTCCATGACACATTGTTCACCTTTTCTATATGATTGTGGAATAAGACCATGCTACATACACAACTTTAACATTATGCATGTCATCCTCCAAGCTTCTAATGAGGCAATGCACACATTACAGTAATGCTGATATATATCGGAAAATAAACTCCAATATCAAAAACACATTCTGCTGGATTAGCTTAATATCAATTTGTTCTATATATAGTTCAATATTTCCAACATCTTCCAGAGACTGACGAAGTAATTTTCACAGCACAGAAATGACAACTTAGAATTACGCCACACTGTGTGACATATCCACACACAGGCAGTTCCAGTGAAGGAAATATCTTCTTCTAGGAAACTGTATCTACAATTCATTTGCTTATGAAATCTCTCTCTTTTCACAAGGTTGCCAGTATGTGCGCTTACAAATCAACATCTGTTTTCCTCCCAATTCTTTCAGGAAAAGGGTAAGGGCTTGGTGCACTTTGGCCCTCAAAAGATTTACGCTTTAATAGCAATAGGGCAATTGTAGCAATGACAGGTGTGTCTGTGGATAGTACATATTTCAAAATGACATGTAAACATACACGGTATCTCTGCCTCTACCGGTTCCATAACATTTCCTCATCACTGCAACAATTGCGCCCATGAAATATCTCCATGCTATTCAAGCCAAACACAAATTCTACCCACAAACATAACCCTAACCCTAATCCCAATCCTCACATCAAACTAAACCTAAAACCCTATCACAACCCTAACCCTAAGTCCTTGGAGAAAATAAGACTGCAGCAATCGTCGCTTTCATCGTTCATCTACCACTTCCACACTCGGGGGGGGGGGGGGGGGGGGGTGGGGGGGAAGACTTGCATAAAATATGAGACATGTGATAAAATCTCTTTCTCACCAGTCCTGTCAGACCCACTGGCCCCATGTAGATGACAACAGTGTAGAATATCACCATGGCGAACGACACGGCCCCACGGATCACCCAGTTCTGCCATCTGGTGATTCCAAAAATACACAAATATCCCTCATCAAAAAAAGAAAAAGAAAATGCATATCCTACACACACACACACACACACACACACACAAAATGTAGATATTCACAACATACAAAGTGACAAACGGACAATACTAATTTATGTCATGTTGCATCCAATACACATAGACGTACATGTATATAGATATTCACAGCATTGACATTAGATAATACAAGGTCAAAGAAAATGAAATTCAAAAAATCAATTGCACAATGTTTTTGAGATTAACACAAGATATTCAGATAACTGTTTTAACAGAGTTCATAAAGATAATGAAATTAAACAAAAATAATATGTACATGGTAATGTATTTCCTTAGAATCATGCGAAACAATACATATAATGATCCTTGTACACATTTCTCTGGCATGGTATATGAAAAAGGCCCATCTGTTTATTGCATCAATGATTGTTACATTACACTTGTATGCGTACCTGGGAAAATAAGGCACATCATCTACTAATGTGTATGCATGCCACATCAAATTTCATATTTGAAGAGAAACCATTTTCAGAAAGCATTACTTATATTTTTGTTGGCTGTTCTGCAACATGATATGATCACAACAAGATTTGAAGAAGGATAATATGTGGCTCACCTTGGTGGTAACCCTTTGAGAAAGAAAGGTATGTGGTCCTTTTGGGGAGGAATGGGAGGCTCCTTGATCTCAGGCAGTCCAATGTCCTCCGGAGGAATGCATCCTGCCACTGGTTTCTATGGCAACAAGGAGGTAATGTATGCAAGGTGAGAATGCAGGTTGTTAAGGAGACACAAACATCCTTAAACAAGCAAGAACATGGAATGCAAGGCATGTCTAATGTGTTGTTATAATCCAACTGCAAAAAAAAAATAATAATAATCTGATAATGGATTGTAAAATGATCCCGCTTTCTTCTTCATATATCAATCTTTCTTTCTTCTTTTTTTTTTGTCTGCACAACTCAAGTTTGCAGAATCTGTTATTCAGATGTAAAGAAGAGAATCATTAAAAAGAAAGATGTCTAATTCTTCTGCCTACCAATACTTGGCAATACACTTTGACAGTTTCATCCTTCTAAAATTGAACATGATAACCTGACACTATTTAGCTGGGTCCTAGTCATTACATTTCATTGATGCTCCCTATGATAACAGTCATCATATAAATAGACACACAACAAATAAAAAAGAAGCATTTAGAGTGAGACATTAGCATTCCAGGACTGTATGAATTTCTCCTGCACAAATCATCCTGAAGCAAGAACAGAACCTATGGTATGTACATGTATTCTTGGTATCGCCAATACGTAGGTACCGTGCGCAGAGCAGCGTTTTAGATGCATTATGGGATAGCTCATGGGACAAACTTGCCCCGGTTTTGGCTGCACATGCACTCAGATCATGCTATGTCTTTATCCAGAGGTATTTTTTGTCGAAGATTTCTTCGCTTTCCATCATGTGACCAGCACATTGAAGCCTTGCAGTAGTGAACCATGATTCTAGTGACCGCAAATCAGTAAAGCTTAGACACTTTCAATTCTTTTAATGCTGAATTACAGCCAAGAAAAAAAGGGCTAACAATGGAAAAGCAGACAAATAACTCCATTGAATCGTATGGGAACTGCGACTCGCGTGAGACAACCAGAAGTGAACAAGGGCACCGAGGAATCCCACAGTGCATCTGTGACAGAGCTCTTCAGCGTGCGCAGAAGTTTTCTGCGCAATGGCGATACCGAGAATTGTACATGTACAACACGTACAATGTTGTAACATGTTTATGAAACTAGGGGGCATCATTTGATGTGAGATGATTTGAAAGACAACGACTAGTAGGTATTGTAACAGCCATTCATTGGTTATGTCTCTGGGGAATGACAAAGAATATAATTATCTCCGCTAGTCATTCTAATTAACAAGGATCAAATTAACACTTTATCCCTCATGCATAGCAAGGGGGAGACTCAGCGTGTGAAGGAAGCCATAAATGTTAATAAGATGTCCCATCCGACAGACAGCTAAACATCAGCCTCTGCTGAGGCAGACAGGGCTGACAGACACTGCAGTCAATCGTTAGTAAACAATGCAAGATTCTTTTTTTCAAGGGAAACAGACTCCTCATACAGCCAAGCCTTGCTAATTTCCCCCAAATCTAAGCTGTGGATGATAGTCAGCTGTCATAGCTGAGATTCGGTAAACTGTCTTCCAATTTAAAGGTATTGTTTACCATTGGGAGCAGAGATTTAATTTTTTTTTTTTTTTTTTTTTTTTAGTTATCACATTTGATACACACATGTAAGTGTAGGTCAGTTGTATCGCAAAGCATCCTACCACATATTACAATAGCAATGGTTCAAATGAAAACTACACATACATGTACCAGTAATGGACACCCTAGCTTTATTCACCATCGATGGTACATTCCAGTTTCTTCAGTACTGCCTCAACTCTCCCACAAGACTAGGCTGTGAAATATTCATTACCCCAGCATGGCATCACATTCTTTTACACCTTTTACACCCGAGGCATACGGGAACACTTTTACATTGTACATTTGATGTCCAAGTGTATTCACTCTGGGGTAGGAATAACATTCAAGATCTCCTGAGTCAAAGTTAAGAGCTTTGCCCCAACAACATCCGGATCCTTTCCCATGAAAGTCTTTCATCCATTTTAAAGGGACTGTACAGTACTGGTTGAGGTAGAGATTCTTGTTTTGAACATTCCTAAGTGAGATAATGAAAAGCCTCTTATGAAATATGAAAGAGCATGTAATTTTAAGAAGGATTCAACATTTATTTGATGAAAATTGGTTTTCAAATGGCTGAGATAACCCAAAAAGTGCTAATAATAAAAGGCGACATGCCACAACATTATTAGGATCTCTTTGTTTCGCCTTGTTTTTGGATATCTCATCCATTTCAAAACAGATTTTCATCATATAAACTTTTGATACCCCCTAGAATTGCATGCCTTTTGACATCTCATAGAATGGTTTCTGAATACCTTGCAAAACGTTAAAAGCTATATCTACACCTCTCCCAGAACTGTACACACCTTTTAACCCAATTAAGAGTGTAACAAGGTGGACAGCATTGACATAAATGCAAATGTATAAATGTTTAAAAGTCAGTTTAATATAAGTTTTCCTCCAAGTGCACAATTAGCACATGAAAAAAAAATGTTTCTGTCACTTCATTACCATGTCATAAAACTGTCACTGCTTTATTAAATCTATTAAAAACAGATAATTAGCTTACATTACTAGCTAATGTATAGTATATGATTTCCTTTTCAAAATTTGATGTCATGCTTTCCTTAATTATAAGCCCTGTCCATATAGATATGAAGTTAATCACAAATGGTGTTGAAAATGAAAAATGGATTCGTACTACTATAATAACAGTTATAGACGCAACAGTTTTTCAGTGCCAACATTTGATATTTGTCCTTTATGCCCTGTTTTAAATTAGCACCAGCAATGTTAAATACTTGCAATTGAATTATTACTGTTAATGACATGACACTTATCACATCATATCAGCCATAACTCCCACATACATCATGAGAAATATGCTGGTATCATTACACTGACTAAACCACCCTAGTTGTCAGGGAGACCAAAAGGCAAAGATTATGCATAGTACATTATTGAACATATAAGAATAGAACCATTGTGTGAGTTGGAATACAGCCAAGTTCTGTCCAAGAATATAATTTGAGAACATGCACATTAATACGGTGTAGAAGGACCACTTCCTAGAAATGTCATATTACAAAGGCTCCACTGCAGTAGTAAGATCATTACAAATTTCTCTTTCTTTCCATTTGTGTGTTATATTATACTACACAACATACATGTAGTACTCCAGATGCTGAATACCATGTATTTCATGTTTTGTTTTGTTTTTTAATTTTGCGTGTCAAAAAATTCGAAAATTTAACAACCCGTTAAAAGTATCGCCTTCAAGTTTATACACGCATACTATACATGAGAGCAATGTACAATGTACAATTTTTCGCACACTGTACATGCAATGGGTGAGTAGCATCTGCATAGAGATGCCTAGCCTACTACATTATGTGCACATTGTATGCATGCCGACACAACAGTTTTCTATGCTGAGTGCATGCAAGCACTACGATATTCGCGTTCCTGATCGCGAATTCAACCATCCGTGAAATTGTCTTATAGCTTGTGGGGCACGAAGTATTACACCTGCGAAATACTTGGCATCTACAGTATAACTGAATGTGTAATGTATGCATACACCTCAGAAATTTTATTCAGTGCATCAGACATTGTCCAGGTGCCTTTTACAAGACGCAATGAAAGCAATTAATCTTTTATTTCCATTCGCAAGATAGATTACACACATTTTGTATTTTGACAATGTTTTATCTTATTGTGGTGTGAGACTTCCTGTACCCTTCCCATTAATTTTCCAAAGAAGGTTTTCTACAATGTACTTTGAACATGTCAAAGGGTTCAGTAATGGGAAGATTGATATTGCTGGCATGAATTGGGATGTTCAAATGGTCCCAAAGCACTGTAATAGAAGCATGTTCACTGCACCTGAATAGCGGGGCATAAAATGTGCCTCATCATTCTTACAGCACACAGCACAAGACGAGGCAAACACATGATTACAGGTACTGTACAATCTCTTGATGACATAGCTACAGTGTCTCTTTATCTTTTCTTCAATCTACTGTGTATGTCTGGTATCTCATTAATCTGGGCTGTAATACTATTAGAAGGGTGATGCACTGCAAGCAGTTTGCATAATCCTGATTTTGCTATCAATGAACAATCACTAAAGGGTTCACTTCTGTCTTCAGTCTTTAGTATGGAACAAGGTGCGTCAAAGTGGGGCACAATGGCGTACTCATTTTCTACAAGCTGGCTTAATAGCATGCTGGCTCATACCAAGGAGCTTCAAACAGAATCTGTTTGAAGCTCCTTGCTCATACAAAAGCAGCATACACTATCTAGAACCTCAGTGTACAAGACTGAAATTATGTTGGGGTAATACCTTGTACAACTGTGCCTTTGAATTACAAGCAGGCAGACATGCTGTACAATGTACACCTGTACTTGGCAGTTTGTCAAAGTACATTGTACATAGTAATTTGTTGAGTGTACTGCACAAAAGTGTCACATGAAATTTATATTTATCCAGCAAAACCCCACGGTTATGGAAACAGCATGTGACATGAATTAACAACTTTCACGATAAAATTTTTCACCAAAAAAAAAATATCAACTACAAATTGTAATTTACATCTTTCTTTTTCTTTTCTTTTCTTTTTTTTTTGGGGGGGGGGGGAGGGGACACAGTTTAAAGTAGACTGGGTACTTAAAGTATAACATTACACTTTCTGTTTACGGGGCAGAGTAACGGTATTCAATACAACTGTACAATTATATGTACTGGGGTGTTCTTCATGTCTATGAAATTCTACACCATACAGATAGACTGTATCCTTGATCTCTTGTGACACTGTAAATGAGGAATGTTCGCAGGCATTTTGATTTGATGAATTTCGCCAGTGCCAAGATTAACGAAATTAAAATGCACATGAAAGTTCTTGCCTACACTATACACATTGACTGTTAGAGGCAACTCGCGAAAATTTCATGCCGCTCAGAAAGGCCGTCAGCTCCAATTCGCAAAAATTTCATGCCGTGAAAATGTGTTTTACACATGTGTTTTACAGTACATTGCACATACACTGCAACCCTCAATATACTTGCACATTGTATAATTTTCCTTCATGAGTGTATCCACCATCGTACATTGTATTTATACTATTACATTACTATTTAAGAATAGACTTTGAGCTCACGACATTCATTTTCACATTCAGGCAATGAATGAAAATGACTCTATAATTTGACTACCGGTATTTATTCCTAATGCTGAAGTACAATACATTGTAACACAACATCACGAAAAACACTCTTAAAGAAATGTCTACACTGTAAACTGTGCAGCAATTAAATGATCATGCATGCAACATCATTATCGGTGTTAGAGACTCCCCATATGTTGAACTGCATTTATGCCTAGTGTGGTATGAAGTGTTTGGGGTGGAATTCTGCTTGAAAGAGTCACATGTCATCACATGACGTCAAAGCCAAGACAGGCCAGTGTACTGGCCCCGCCCCCCCTATTATACAGCAGGAGGTATGCACAATACCAACAGTAGAAACCATAGAAGCCTGAACTTGAGATTGTCTTGCCAATGGAAACACATTGACACACTGCTGGGTACATGTACAGCTGTATGCCAAGAATGGCACATTTGCTAATGTATTAATAGTGTGCAGGGTTTATATCACTACTGCAAAACAAAGGAGATGATCACTTTGAATGCACTGCCTAAGGGATTTTTGAAACCCCCATAGACTATACACAGAAGTCATCTAGTATAGAAGCAGTGGATTACTGGAGAACCAGAAATGTTTGCTTGCATTTTAATTTTATACAGTAAATCTTGCAAGAGCCAAGATTTGCAAAAGTTCTTCTACACTATATTTACAAACTACAGGAATCAAGAATGCCAGTGGAAATTTACACACACAAAAAAAATCATGCTGCGAAAAAGACTGTCGGCTCTAATTCGCAAAAATTTCATGTCACGAAGGTCCAACAGGGCTGCCAACTCTCACGCATTGAGCGTGAGACTCACACATTTTGGTCCTTTCTCACTCTAAAACTTAATTTCATTTGCATGTATTTCTATTGATCTCACTCATTTTGACTCCTAAATAATAGCATTGGCCTATGGGAGTCTCACTCTCAACTAGTTTCCAGTGTTGGCAGCCCTGGTCCAATGTATTTTGCTTTATACAGTAACCTGTGATATATACCTCAGCTGCCATCGATACATTACAATGTGTAATTTTATATTACCTACTGTACGTTGTACTACTGTATACAGTCTGTGAATACACAGTACACAGTTACTAGCACTTGAGTAAAGAGCTTTTAAACATTGTACACAATCACAAACCTCGTACAGTTTATAGTTGATACAATGTAGAAACTCTTGGTTTCCATTCTGTGAATAGCAGTCATTTCTACATATGCACACATATCTACTCATATTATGCACACAGACATTTTGTATATATACAAATATTGTACATGCATTGTATAATGTACATATTGTACGAATGTAAAATCATCTTGCCTTCATTTCCAGGAAATTATTTCCAAAATGATACCTGAATCAAGACTACAGCGTACACAGACAACAGTATTGGTGTTCCAAATTAATCAAATATTAAACAAGATACAAGTGTAAGTTCGGTTCTACAATGTAAGTAGGTTCCATCATATTTCTTTAGCATTTATACTTCAGATTATAAGTTTCACAGACAGACAACCATGTATACAGATTGTTAATATGTTTGTAATATTTAATTGTGCACCTAGCCGGATATCCTTATTTACTGTATATCTTACAATTTATGGATGTATGTATTTTTCATAGAGAAATGTGAAAATAAAATCAAGATTGAAATTGAAATTGAGATATATCAGTGATGAATTCCTTAGGTACTTGTACATTGTACAATGTAGAAGCTTGGACATGAAATTGTACATCATGTACCAGTATTGTACTGCAAACATGCATTGTGCTTTCTACACATGTACTGTACTCTATGCACAATCAAAATTCCCTCTCTCTCTTCTCTTCAAGGTTTGCTGGTATTTTTAGAATGAAGACAAGTGCAACAACCCTAGTAAAGCGTATACTGGCCGTGAAATGGTCTGGACCAATATCAACTGGCTGACAACTGAGCACTACACAGTAGGGAGCAGCTGAGATAGCCATGTCAACATATAATGTGCACAAGTGTAATAACCTCAACCTTCATTACTAGGAAAGTTGCAGAGATTTGTGGAAATAATAATGATAATTATTGTCCCAGCACATGCAACAACATGAGTATAGTGTACATCCATTAAATCAGTGTGTCTTCATACAATTAAAGGAATTTCCATTAGTTTCTTCCACATAAATATTTTCCTGATTCACCATAAAAGCACAGTACCACAAGAGAACCAAGCAATACAAAGTACACAGAAAGAAGCCAATAAATCATAGGTGTATATTCAGTCAGCTCATCATACATGTGTAGGAATTTGAGTAGAAAAAAAACAAACAAAGAAGAATAAACAGTATTTATCATTATACCTCACAATCTTTACAATACTTGATAGCATCTGGCTGACAACTGAGCACTACACCTTTAAGGTAAAAGATAGATCCGTCTCTGTCTTATCTGTCTATTTATATACATTGTACATGGTACAGTACCAATAACCAACTCCAACATTTCAGTGCTAACTGCTATTAATAGCACTACTACATGTCTGTATTAACCCTAACTAGGCCGGGCTATTCAGGTAGATGATAGAGCCGGGGGGGGGCCTCCCAGGCCCCCCCTCCGGATCTCGGCCGTCGACCGCGCGATCGCGACGAAAATTGGCACACACATTGCCTATGATGTAATCTAAAGTACCATGAAGTTAATTTTTTTCAAAAATTATCATTTACACTAAATTATGCTAATTTATGCATAATGATGCATGAAATCAGACAATTTGGTATAAATCACTAAATAAAGCTCAAAACAGGCACACTTTTTGTGTAAATATTCTTTTTAGTGTCCTTAATAAATGTAAGAGAAAAAAATTGCACAATCAGAAAAAATTTCCTAAGTATTTTATTGTTTTGTGAATTTCTTATGTATTTCTTTGTTTTTTCGACTTTATGTTTTTCATTGTTTTTTCGATGAAATTTGTCCGTGACATTGTTCCGAACAAGAAAATGCGTTATTGATTTTAATCAATAAAACCCCAAAATAATCATGCTTTTATGAAATTTGCCTGTAAACACAGTTTGCATTGAAATTGTACACAAATTCACGTTTTTGAGCAATTTTTGGTCTGACATGCACGTGCATATTTATGCGCAACTTCGGAACCGCACACCCGGGCATCACAAATTTGGTGTCAAAAGATGCGGGAGACTCGAAAGAAAAAAGTCATGAAACGTCGCGGCGATAGCTTCTCGCGATAGCGATACATCGCGCGAAACGTCGAGGGGGGGGCCTCGGAGGCCCCCCCCCGGCCTAGTTAGGGTTAAGAATGCCCTAAGGTTGGAATACCCAAGCAGTGTTTACACTGTAATCTGCATGCATGGGCCTCAAATCTGACCCACTGTATGCATTAGTAATAGGCTATTTGTAAAGTGTAATGATTGAGTGGAATACATACTTGATGCATTTACCTGAAATTCTGTACCTTGTACGTAGTGTATGAGGATTTAGTGAATGTAGAAATATTAGCAGAACACATAAAAGTAAAGTTTGAGCAATATTTGTAGACAATGTGTTTAAACATTAAAAAGTTTAAAAGTTTTGCTAAAAATTCATAAAGGATATGAGTCATCCATGACGTGTCATCTCATTCAGGACAATACATTTTATTTTTCTCCCACAGCCATTCAAGGCAAAACTAGTTTTGACAACACTGAACTGAGCATTAGCATTGTACATCTATTCATGCAACACTGTATGACAATCATCATTTTGACCAAGTACATACCAGGGTACAATGTAATCTGGACCCTTGATTTTCACTATTAAGGTATTATATGCCACAGTGTAACATGAGTGTGCCTTGTATGTGTGTGTTACTGTATACATGCACTGTACCTACTATTTTATGAGTGGAGAAAATGACAGTTGCAGTCCAGAATAGGTATAAAAACAATGTCTATTCCTGGCCTCTTTGCTTTTAATAGCTGTACACTGTATAAGAATAACAAGGAAAAGTAGAAATTATGCGGTGCGTAATATATGTCCCCGCCGGAAGTAGCATTTAGTAGCAAAATGTACAATATAGGTAAAAAGATGAAGGTCAAAGGTCAAAGAAGTCAAAGGTCTAAATTCTATGTAGAAGTTTTGAAGCCCTCACCTAGTGCCATCACTTAAAGCAAACGGAATTGAAATCGGGTTAGAAATGGCGAAGGAGTAGCATTTTGTAGCCAATGTACAATATAGGTAAAAAAATCAAGGTCAAAGGTCAAAGAAGTCAAAGGTCAAAATTCTGTGTAGAAGTTTTGAAGCCCTCATCTAGTGCCATCACTTAAAGCAAACGGAATTGAAATCGGGTTACAAATTGCGAAGGAGTAGCATTTTGTAGCAAAATGTACAATATAGGTCAAAAATCAAGGTCAAAGGTCAAAGAAGTCAAAGGTCAAAATTCTGTGTAGAAGTTTTGAAGCCCTCACCTAGTGCCATCATATAAAGCAAACGGAATCAAAATCGGGTTAGAAATGGCGAAGGAGTAGCATTTTGAAGCAAAATGTACAATATAGGTCAAAGGTCAAGGTCAAAGGTCACAATCGAAATTCTGTATAGAAGTTTCAAAGCTCCCATGTAGTGCTATCATATAAAGCAAACAGAATCAAAATCGGGTTAGAAATGGCGAAGGAGTAGCATTTTGAACATTTTGATCACACACGGACGCACACACGGACGGACACACGGACGGACAGACGGACGGACGGACACACGGACACACACACGTACGGAGCCCGTTTCATAGTCCCCTGCTCGAACTCGTTCGGCGGGGACAATAACTGGTTAAATCAAGCTCCATGATGTCACATTTGCACGCAGGTACAATGTACACACCCTGTACATGTATTGTACATTGTGAAAAGGTCTGCCAGTGTAAGAGAAGAAAACAAATGAGAGAGAAGAATACCATGCATTACAACCCATTATCCATAGATCATATGTTATCGGTGATGTGTATGGCATTACATGTAGCTCATGTGTTTTTCCTAAAATCGCTCGATGCCCATCACAGTGGAGTGGGATTTAATTTCTCTTGTGACCTTTCTTTCATACTCCTTTCTACATGCTTGATTCCAAAGCTTGAAAGCATTTAGACTACATTTTCTGTACCCACAAGAGAGCACGTTAAAAGTGTCTGATACTGAATTCTAAAAATACTGTATGTGAGATGCAAAATGCATCAAATTTGTTTCCTGTTTAGTTAATGGAAGATTCAAATTATCTTACATTTCCACTGAATTTTCCCTGCTTCTTATCAAACCTATCATGTTACACTTGATGTGTATGTTTGGGGCTCTAAAACTGTGCAGTTTTGTGAACCATGCTTTGCTAACTCTGGATTTAAACGAAAGCATCATCCTCTTCCAGTTGGGTTCCACAATTCAAAAAACAGATTTCATCATCATAGTAATTGTGTTCAAAATCTTGTTGTTTTTCATTTCAAATGTATTTCTGTATCAACAACAATTTGAGGAGTCGTCTTGACAAGGTCTAATGTGTACAAAGTAAATTTTGTAGATACTGTTTCTGCAATTTTTGCGAGTCAACTGATACTGTATACGCTGAATATTTCGCGAGGTTTTTATTTTCACGAATTTTGCGAGTCGGGTGCTATTTGCAAAATTAAAAACACACGAAAATATTGACTCTAATCCTGATGTGGATGTGACGTACGTGTGTACATTTCTCTGATCAGTGCAAGACTCCATGATCGCGAATTTCATCACTCGCGAAATCATCGGGAATTCCCGATTCACGAAAATTTAGACTCGCCAAATATATGGCGTATACAGTACTCACATCATGTACATAGTGTATTACAACTCGCAAAAAACATTGTCTCCTATTACTCACATGAACTGTCATTTTTGGAAAGCATGGAGGGAAATCAGTACCTTTTTCCTGAAAAGGAATGTTTATTTCTCTTTCCATCATTCTGATTCTTGATCACAAAGTCATGAAATTGTCTCACAAGTTCCAATTGCAAAATGATATACTGGTGAAATACACACTGTATGGCATACACTTGTATTATACAGTTTAACTCATGTGGGACCTCATCATGTCTGCAGTGCAATATTTTGTACATGTACAATGTACGTACTTCAACACATAATGATCCTTTCTCACACATCCATTCCCATTGAGCAGAATGTTATACTTCTGTGAACCAGTACAATAAGAGGCTTCTAGACTACACCAACAGCACTGTATTACATGTATTGTACAGTACACTGTACATTTTACTCTCTACAGGACAGGCAACGATAAACACTAGAGACCTGTCCTGGATGGGTAGTCTCATCATGGAGGTGTCTTTTCTACCTCCATGGTCTAATCAACGGTTGAATGAACCACGGAGGTAGAAAAGACCTCCATGAATGAACCAATGAAGCATCTGTGGCAATTCAATAGCAACAGCTGCACGGCTAGCCCTGCCGAGTGAGCTGGGAGGTACTGTATCAAAATTTAAGCCGGTCAAACCCACATCGGTGCAGGTTCTAAGTGAAAGAGAAACTGTACCTGCCTGCTAACGACAATACCAAAATGTCATTCTAATCAGCTTAGTCTTCTCCATCAATATGGGTGAAAATGATTCCAAGTGGGCTCTGTTACTAGCCATTTGAAGTGCTCATACCTTACATTTTCCAAAAAAAAAAAGAAAAAAGAAAAAAAAAGAGGAACACGCATTGAAAAGCAGAAAGTCATATTACGATCAAATGTCAAAGACCTACTGTGAAACTTCAACTGACACTTAGCATGCTAAAGGTCGCCACAGCTGATTAAATTTGTTGGAGTGTTGAACGGACAAGTTTTCTTCTTCTTTTTAAATTAAAAAACTGTCCATTTCAATAAGCTAGTTCGGAGTTAGCTCATGGGCACATTGGTACGAATGACCTTTCTTTTTTCTCAGTTGGTTAGAGGCACTTCACTCGTTTTCAGAGCGACATAATGCATAAGCTTTACGTAAATTCATCAATCCCGTTCAAACAAAGAATAAACTTGCGTAGACCAGATGAGCAGAATGATCTGTCAATTACACTTGAGAAAGCATCCATTTTATTATTTTGCATTGAATGTATTGACGATCTCTTTCTATTGATATTGCCAAATGCCACTTTTGCTGCCAGGTGGATGTGCTGGCAAGCGGCATTTATAAGGATTACATGAATAATCATTACATGACAGATGCTTATCCCAGTAAATTTAAAAACCAACATGCCTGTTGGTCCGAATGACCTTGTTTCTGCTCATGCGCAAAGTGGAACTCCGAACTGGCTTATTTGCTGCAATGGGGGGGGGGGTCTTCTTCTTCTCAGGATCCCACTCTAAGATAATAACATTCCAATAAATGTATCCTATAGAGTAATTCATCAATTATATTTTGTTTCATCATAAATATTTTTGTGTACTTGAATTTTTTTTTTAAAGCTATTTGGATGCACTTTGTCATCTGAACATTAAATTGTCACAATTAAGCCTTTGGCTGCATGGACATTTGTTATCAATACACCATTTCATTTCAATCAATCAATCAATCAGAATAAGCAGTCATAAGTATGCCGCATTGTGCATATTAACGAGATCAACAATGAGCTGCAGACCTGCATGTTTGTCACGTACAGAGCATTGTATAATGACTCATTCACAGGAATACATAATTTTATAAAGTACGTATTCACTCATCCATCACAGGTACAAACTTTGTACACAGAAAAGCACTCTGAGATCGCAGACCTCCGCAAAGCAGCTACAGTTGTACTTTCCACCGATGATCTTGCTCTTCCCAAAGAGATTTTTTTTTTTCCCTCTCCACCACTGGGGATAGCTCTTTGAGCTCTTCCAGAGAGATCAGTGATTTCACACCCATAGGTATAATAGCATGCTGAAAAATCGCACGATTTCCCAATATAGAAGCCTTTGCTACGTCATAAACTCTCAGCTGCGTGGCGCACCTCGCCCAGCTGCAAAAACTGGAGCATGTACTTTAGTGCGCGTTTGAAAACCTCAGCTTGAACTCCCAAGTTCATTGACCCTACCTGTCAAAATATCAAAAATCCTTCATAAATTCTCCAAAAATTCCTGGATCACTACCAAAATTTAATCATTTGTTACAGGTACTTGTGTCATTCTCAACCTTTCCTGTAAGTTTCTCATCCAAATCCGTTAACTACTTTTTGAGTTACAGTGTATTTTGCACAGGGACAAACAAACAAACCAATGGTAACGAAAACATAACCCCCTCCTTGGCGAGGTAATAATGATAGATCAAGTGATAGAAGCAGTAAAAGAAGTAATATGTAATAGCAGGCCTGGTAGTAGCTATATATTGTGGTAGGAGCAGTACTTGAAGTACATTCTTGTTCAACTACAGTAATAACCTAATTCACACAAATTTTGCAAGAAAATGATGCAGTAATCCAGATTTCCCAAGTTCTCTGGTTCTGAATATGTGGCACTAAAGGCATAAAGTTCATTTATTTGTAATGCATCAAATGATACACATGTATACATGCATTAAAAACTTATCACTGGGAAAACAGGTATTTGAAATCATTCTCCTAAAAAGTATCTTTGAAAGGAGAATACTTTAAAAATGCTAAATTTCAAATGTTCATTTCCTTCAACACATTGACGACCACTGGAGGATAATGTCTACTTTTGATTCCCACCTTTCCTTTTGGTACAGATCTTTAAAGTAAAACCTCAGTTCTGTGGTGAAAGTTGATGTTAGTACACAAGTAAGTACTATAATCTTGTTATTACCAGAACAATGAATATTACAGCATGGGTTTGTTCGTTTGTTGGTGTTCTTATGGGGGGGGGGGGGGGGGGGGGGTGTAACTACAAATACAGTTCGACCTCGATTATCCGGCCATGTCGGGACGACGCTCATCCGTATAAGCGAATTGGCCAGATATGGGAGACACAATGTTGTATAGCTGCCGTCCAAGCTGCCGTCCCAGTGCAACTGGCAGGTAGGCAGGTAAAATAGCGTACCCCCCAACGGTGGTGTAATCTATGCTAGCCTGCGCAAAATTGTAGTCCCTTCTTCAAAAAAACAAGTATATCTTTATGTGAAAATCATACATGTTTTACCTCATTAGATATTGAGAAACCTATCATGCACATCTTATGAAATTCGTGAAATAGATCCATGAAAGTCCCTGATTTTTCTCAATTTTTGGATAAAAAAATAAGTCCTTCACTGCGTGAATGCGTCCGGATAATAGAGATTTCCGGATAAAAGGAGGCGGGATAATCGAGGTCGAACTGTACATGTAAATGACTTTGGAGTAAAATTTGTAGATGTTCCTCGTGGTTGTTGCTATTGGATTTTTTTGTAGAATTCCTAAAAAACCAGTTTAATGACACACGTGTCACTCGGGCAGATTTAGGTTAAATACAATAGTGCACGGATGGAACAGGGTCGTGTTTGGAATACGGGCACATTTCTAACTTACTAAATTTTATGTTAGCACCTAGCTCTGCCAAGAAGGTTTTATTGGGGTTGGTTGTCTGTTTGTCTATGTGCAAAGTGAAACTCAAAAAGTTGTGAACAGATATGGAAGAAACTTTAATACAGAAAAGTTTGATTATGACACAAGGAACAAATGATTAAATTTTGGTAGCGATCCAAGAATTTTGATGAATTTTTGAATGATTTTTTTTTTGTCTTTGGGCAGATAGGGTCAATGAATTGTGGGCATTCAAGCTGCGTGTATTTAAGATTTGCATACATGCAATAAAGGACTTGCTCTGATCGGGCGAGGCACCGCGCAGCCAGAAGCTGATGACAAAGCAAGAGGCTTCTATACTGGAGAATTGGGCAATTTTCAGCATGCATGTAAACGTACTATGAGTGGAAATCACTGATCTTTATGGAAGAATAAGATCAGTGGTGGAAATGAGCTGCTTGGCAGAGGTCTGTACTCTCAATCTTTTCTAACAGTTAGTATTTAATTTTGTAAATACTAACACTCAGCTACAAAACAGAGACAAGTAGTAAGATGACCGGACGACTAGCCCGACCAGACTGTATGCTCTGCACGGTGTCTTCATGCGCGACAGGGCTATGTATACACTGTAGTTACTATACCGCAATACCAGATGACCAGAACCCCATTTTAAAAAAAAATAAAAAAATTAAAATTAAAAAAATAAAAATTAAAATGTAGGGTTTCTATTCTTCTTTTATCACTAACAAAGGTCAAAAACAGTCTTTGTGGAATGATCTCATTTTTGTTATTTAACATCACGGAGCCAGTGCAAATGGTAAGACATCTCAGTAACTAGGCAATACCTGGTATTCAGTTGGCAAAATAAATGGAGGGGGGGGGGGGGAGCATAAGATAGGGAAGTCTTTCCACACATATTCTTGTCTCAGGACCTGGTTAATTGATCAAGATTCTAGCTCAATTCCATCTCCATACACACAACACCTGACTTCTATTTTGCTCCTTGAATTGTGCACTACTATAATAATTTACTAACACGTTTGGGCTCTACTTAGGATGGCTGCAAATGCAAGCGAGGAAGTAAATTTACTGATGCAGTCCTCGTTGCTGCCTGTGCTGCGTGCGGCAGCCATGGACAAGTATCCCCGCCTACTCCGCCATAGGCATAGCGTCACTGAAACCTTACGAGTCCGTACGTACCTCCTCTTCACCGTCGGTTTTGGCTGGTTTCTCTTCAACTTTCTCCGCTGCCTGCGTCGAATTTTCGGCCTTTTGGACCTGATCACCTTCTCTCTGACGCAGTTCACTCATTTTTAAAGGATGACAGCCAACACAGTTGCTCAACTGACGAAATATTGGCGAAAAGATACAGGTACAATGGACGCACGGAGCTACCAGACAGTGGACAGCAGCCTCGATCTGTGTGATGTATACTAACTGAGAGTACGGGCATACGGTGTACACTTTATGTGTATGGTGTATTTTACAGTGAACTCGTATTGCACTGCACTGCTACATCCACACACGGTAAGAGCACTAGCAGCCACTCAGTTGCAAGTTGCAAATTGTTCTAGCGCCCTCTTTTGCTTCCTCCCCAACACTCTCAAAGCCAGACGGAAGGAGAGGGGTCCTCATGTTACTGCATAATCTGTGAAAGTTTTATCAAAATTTATAAATCATCCATTATAAGTCGCGGAAATCAATGATAACTCTCGCTTGATGAAATGGGGCTCAGTTTTATATTTCTTTTATCTATCATTTGCTAATCTGTTTGTGAGAGTCTGCTTGCTGCTATCAGTGTTACGGGGATGTGTGGCTAAAAGAAACTCACATTTACAATACCTTTCGTGTGAGATATCGCTTTCGGAGATATCATTTTAAGACTAAGTTACTGAAATTGAAGAGTTGCTCTCAAATGAATATGTTCCTTATGAAGAGGACATCGCCCGTCACAGAATCTTCGGAAGGGGATGAACATAGACCCCCTTTGGTCAAAACAAGCAAAGCCCCAAATCGTCCCTCTACTCCGGTGCCACGCTGGTACCATTAACTAATGATGAAATTCAATGAGATAGACGAATGAAATGTAATACTTAAGGTCTTTGGGAAGAGCGATGCTAAACTTAAAATACCCACCTGCCAGACAACTCAGTGTGCATGTTCATGGTCCTCCTGCATGGCCGGCGGAATGGGGGGGGGGGGGGGCTCGCACCATTTTTGCACCATACAAAGGAATACATATAAGGTGTCACCACTTTGCCCCCCCCCCCCCCCCACTTTTTTTTTTTTTTTTTTTTTTTTTTTTTTTTTTTTTTTTTTTTACCCCGGAAAAGCGTAAGTGGCAATAGAAAGAAATAGATGGAAAAGTTGAAGCATGAGCGCTGTAAGGATATGTTTTTGCGCTAAAGACCTTTTTTTTTTTTTTTTTTTTTTTGTTCTTGACAGCTGAAGAAACCCGGAAGTGGCACCAGAAGTTGCGCTGAAGGACTTTTTTTTTTTGCTTGTTAGCCCATGAAACCCGGAAGTGCCCCCCCCCCCCCCCCCCACACACACTTTTGAAAACGTTCCGCCGGCGGAGTCCTGTTCTTCTGTCCTTCCTCTCTACTCCATTCCTTGTCTCTACTAGATCTCTCTTTCCATTTCTTCCTCTGTCTTTCTCTCCCAGCATCTCTCTCTCTCTCTCTCTCTCTCTCTCTCTCTGCCTCCTACTCGTAACAGTTCTGGCTGGAACTTCTTTTTCTAAACCTCGAATTTGTCGTTAAGGACACTTTTGCTAATGCTTTGCTGCACTTTTAAGTGATAATGATTATGCATTATATCCAACGGTAGATGATCAACCCCTCAATCAAATGATAACTTTAAATTGCCTAAATCATTGTCCAGGATAAAGAAAACGTGACAATGATAGCTTTGCATTGTCAGATTTTTAAAAATAATTATATATATATAATGATAATAATACTCTGGTACTATACTACTCTCATAGATTATGCAGTTCACGTTAGGAGATTATACGGACATGTGGTATTTGAAGGTGTTGGTATTTGATATGTGATAGGCCTATAAAGATTAATAGTAACTGTTTGATGGCTATAACACCCATTTCTTTTTTTCAGTATAGTGTAAATTTGTTTTTTTTTTTATTTGTTTGTGTTAGTCTTATGGATGTAGTTTCGTATTCTTTGTCTTTTCCTGTCAATTGATTCGCTCTTTGTTTTTCTAAATTGTATTGTATTGTATTGTATTGTATTGTATGTTGTTGTTGTTGTTGTTGCTCTCGTCGTCGTCGTTGTCGTTTTGCGGGTGCGGATGGTGGAGTCGGTATGCAAAATGTATCCACGTAAATCTGCAAGGAGACCTTGTACCTCTAATAATTACATCAGACGTCTGACCCAAAATGAAGTTGTGTAAAACCATCACGAAATAATCATTATGATCAAGGTACTGACCACAGAGAATGCCCATTCCTAAAAATGTCGCAAGAATGGTCCAAAATATCAACCCATCGATCTGCAAGAATATAACGTTACAAGGTTCGGGGTTAAAAGCGAATTCAGAATTATCGAACGACTTTTACATCATCCTTGCCTAGCAACGAACGCAAATTTTGATCTTGAGTCCTCTCGACAGTCAAATTTATGATCAAAATTGACCTCAATACACATAATAACATTAGCTGTCATCAGAATAGAATATTCTGTAAGGCAGTCACGGAATTACAAGTGCCAAGTGACACAAGTCCTAGATCGTAAACATCGCTCTGTACTTTATGCACACTGACGTAACTCATTATTTCGACGTCAGTACCACATACGTTTCCGATTGGTTTGCACATATCTTTTCTCTAGATTTCCTGTTTGACATGTAATCAAAAACTCACGTCAAATCTTGAACTTTTGATATCTATATATAGACTTGTATTAACTCCACAATGATGACTGGAGGAAGGAGGGGTGTACATTAAATTGCCGAACCAGTGACCAAAACACAACGAAACCATATAAAGTATGTAAAGTTGTTATAATGATGCCGTTGCATTTTAATCATAATGCATAGTACAGGCGACTCCCGTTAGAACGTAATTACCCGTCCTCACCATACCAGCAGTTTTCTTTATCATATAATCGAAATTTCGTTATATCCGAACAAAATTAATGAAGTGTAAATTAACAAACATGTCGGAAAAAAGGAACCAGAGGGACTCGAACCTGTCATCTACTGCTTTCCGGGCAGTGACACTACCACCAGGCTGTCCCTGGGTTGCCGGCAGTGACACGATGAACATGGAACAAAATACCCAAGCTCCTAGCAAATTAAATTTGTAGAGGGAGACAAAGTGAAGAAACTCGCATATGAACCTTCACCCCTCTGAATAATATCTTTCTTTCAAAATTAATGAATATGAAATAATTATCAAGATAATATTTTTGGGTTTTGGATTATGTGGAGCCTTATAATTCTCCAGCTTTTATCATCTCTCTGATTGTAATTCAAATTCTACCGCAAGATGTTTGTTTAATTGTATCTTGTCATAATACATTGTAGTATAATTGTACCGGGAGTGGACGGTCATTTTGATAAATGTTGCTAGAAATAAATGTTAGAGATAAATGTAAGAGATAATGCTAGAGATTAATGTTGCTGGAAATTATCGTGAGACCGTTTGATTTTCAAGATACATACTAGAATTGGTACAATAAAAAGATGATGCAGAAAGACGGGACAAGATTTGTAACCTCTTACGTACAAGCTTTTATTACTTCTCAATCTAACAGCGCTGCATAAATCAATCAAATCAATTTTCTCTGGTGCAACACGAATATCAATTTTGGTAGTGTTCAAATAAAATGTAAGACACTCAACATGCACTGCGTCATATAGCCAGGATACTTCCGTGATTAGCATACATTATTAACATCAAGCGGTTATCATGACACACAACTTTTGTAACATACACCACATAAAATGAATGAATACAAGAACGATACGGAATACACTCCAAATGAACAAGGTTAAGCCGAACTTGAGATATCTACCACGCCATACACTGATGATTGTCAAGCAAAGAGCGGAAGATGTGTAAAACTATCATGTTGTGTTCTTAGTCGTAAGAGGCAAACACGGGTTTAGCCAGGAAGGTCTTCTGAAGAAGCTGTCAGGTTTTTCCTCTTTTCTTAATATGTTTTGGAATATTTGTTTACTTGGTACATTTAAAATTTTGTATAAAAGCTAACTGGTGGACCAGCCATAGTTAAACAAATCTACGAAATTCAAAAATATTGCTAAGGCTATGAAACTGTGACACTAAGTTTAAGTGATTAAGTATTGTGTCATAACTGGTAAACTCACTTCAGAATGCAACGAATTTCGAACTAATGAACCCTCGGAATAAAACCACAATATTATGTTCGGAAGTACGAACCTTTAGTTTTCTGATTAACGAAGCGTCAGAATAACGAACACCACCCGCTACCGGGGTTTCGTGTTTATCGCTCCTTTTCCGTTCACCGAAGGGAAAAAGCAAAAGCAATACAGATTACTACTTGGTATGTACTGTTAACGTATCCGAATCAGAGTATGTATGTGAACAAAATTGAGTAAGAAGTTTAAAATGCCCAGGAATGATGGGAAAACAAACAAACAACAAACAAGGAACAAACAAACAAAGGCCACACCTTCGCATGAACCACATACTGGCCATAATTCTATACTGACTTTTGGCAATATTGCTCCACTCACGCTTTGCTCTGAAGACACGAATCATGATGTTTTGAAGAGCGCCTCCAAAGTTGGAAGCAACAGATTCACAACGAAACTGAAGCTGTTAGTTCTTTAAGCACATGTCACGTGTACGAACCTCTCCTATAAAGGAACATTTTAGAGCCTTGACCTCAAACCTACTCTAGAAAATACTGTTCTTCTCTTGTCACTTTAAGGAAAGAGACTGATGACAAAGAAGAAGAGGAAAAGCAAGAGAAGCAATCGAAGCTTATTACCTTGAAAGGTAAAAAAAAAAAGAAAAAGAAAAAGAAACATGCTGCTGTCAATAATTGCAGATTCATTATGCCTTCCAATTTGGACCAGGAAAATCAAACTAAAGACAGACAAAACCATAAGTACACATTTAACCTCAGGCTTTGTTCTACATAGGTCATGTTAACGGTGTTACTATCTACCTAGCCTTTTGTCAAGGCCTCTCGCTGTATGGTGAAGAGAGCCCAGCTTACAGCGAGAGGACCTTGACAAAAGGTATCTCTACCATACATCAAAGCCAACTACCGTCTCGACGTTATGATGACGTAACTCCTGGAAAAGAAGTAGCCTTCATCAATTCATACTTGGTTTTTCGAGGAAATTGTCCTGGTAATTTCGTTCATTATCATGAAGATTTATAATCATAACAATAGAACTAGGCTGAAAACAATGGTGCATTTTCTAGAATTACTTTTATCATTCTTACTATCATATGGGCTTCGATCCATATTATGATCACTTTAATTCACATGTATATCATAAGTATTGTCATTATTTTCACCATTAGTAATAAAATTTTCTTTCATATCTAGTCCTCTCGAATCGTAGATTAACAGTTCTCATGCACCAGTATAACTCGTCAAATTAAAAGAACTATGCAGTGAAAATGCCTGTTGAGTTGTATTGATTCATAATAACCTCATCATTGCCTATGTGGCAAAAGGCATATCTAAATATGTGCCATATATCTTAAAACATTTCTAAAGTTCTTCTTCAGACTGTTTGAATGCGCCCACAAAAAGCCCTTCTTAACTAAGATTCTGTCAGTGATGTTATTTTGTCAACCATTGCTTAAATAATTACTATAACATGAATGATAAAAGACGTTGTAATTCCTCTTCCCCTAGACGGAGCATAACTTGCATGTTTCCTTATAATGTCTGCTGTTAATCATAATATGGAAACATGAAAGTTTATTATGCTCAGTTTATAGGGAAGTGAACATTCAAACGTCTTTTGTTAATCATAACAGTGGCAGTACAGATGATGTCTCTGATAAAATCTTGGTTAGAAGGCTTTTTGTGAGTGTATCCAGGTCACTTGAAGAAAAATAGCTCGATGTATACAATTATTCGAGAATAATTATGAGACGTGTGTTGAGATAATTTATTCATTGCCCTAATAAGTGACGTTGAGGTTATCGTGAATAAACACAAATCGACATGCAGTACTTTACATTGCTTAGTTCCTTTATTGGTATGGTCTGAGGCAACGAAACTGCGCCCTCTATAGGTGTTCATGAAGAAAATTCACGGAGTTCAATTGTAGTTTTATTCTCGCTTGAGAATCGGGACGCAGTATACGATCTGGCATCAGTTATGCTAGCATGCCGCTCTCATTTAAATACGTAATAATATTCGTCTGGTTTGGGTGCTGCTGCTGAAGATTTTTATGCATAGATAAGGCGTACTACAATTACAGATATTAAAAATTGGTAAAATCCATGGATTTTTCCGGTCCAGTGCTTTCGTAGGCAGGATTCTCGTGTGTGTTGCCTCCGTCACCTTGTACTTCGTAAGGGTTAATATCCTCTACTCCCTCAAAAGGTTGCCGATCTATCTGTGAAAGGTCTCCTTCGAAAGTGAATAGACAAGCAATAGCATGATGAGAATGGGAAAGAACGCTTCATCGTTTCACTTATGATGAAAGACACTTTCAGACGATGGGGATGAGGATTTGGTTTTAACTTTTGGTGAGATACCGAGAAACCACTTATGAAATAGTACAGACTACAAGAGCATACTATTCTAAGAGGAACACAAAGTTTATTAGATGAAAATCGGTTTTGGAATGGCTGAAACATCGAAAACAAAGTAAAAACAAAGCGATCTAAATAAAAGCTTGGTCACATGTTTTATTCAGATTGCTCCGTTTTGGATATCTCGGTCATTTCAAGACCAGTTTTCATCACATTAACATTGAATTCCACATGGAATTACGTGTTCTTTAATATTATTTTCATAAGAGGTTACTAATTATCTCACCAGAAAAATCTTAGAAACATGAAGTTAGGTCTCAGCCAAATCAATACAATCCCTTTAACTATAGGCGTCAAACAACATCAAACCATATCAAATCAAATCAAATAGAACCAGATCTAAATTAAGTAGTAATCGTGAGATTAGTCCTCATTTTGCTTCCATTGATAGCACGCCATTTTACGATCACTGGTTGATGTCTTTCGTGAATAAGAAACCTGAGCATTTCAGATGACTTCTGAACATGCGTTTCATTCTGAGACAATCAACACGCAAGCATTAAACTTTGCAAATACATTTGTACTATCATAAGCTTTCTTTGGTCGGTAATGTTCTCATAATGTGATACTGTTGATAAAGATATGTGCGTGTGAAAGTAAGTATCTTGTGGTACACGTGTACTATTAATGAATTTTGTTTTTCTTTTTTTTAATAAATTAATATATTTATCACCGCAGCAACTAAAAAATAAGAACATCAAAATATAGATCCTGAATTGTGTCGTTACAATTTGGATGCTTTTAGAAATGAAATGAATAACAAAGGCTGAATGAAGCCTCTGAAATGTTTTAGTGTTTAATCAGGTGAAATGTTAATAAAACAGAACATGTAATGCTTCCTTTAGTGTTGGCTTACTGGAGGCCCTTGGGTCACCGCCGTACTCGCTCGACGTAACACTGGCTGACTCCCAAAACTCGTCGTGGTTTCCCGTGAACAATATTTTGAGTTTGGGAATGATGAGCGCGAAGAAGAGGACGGTGGCTTGGACGATGGCGCCGATGCTGGAGACAAGACGGACGGAACCGTGTTCGACTAAGACTAGGGCAATAATCCATCCAACCATGACCACTATGCACACTGTGTAATAACAATGATAATAATGATAATAATAATAATAATAATAATAATAATAATAACAATAATAATAATTATAATAGTAATTCACATTTTTAAAAATATCTAATTCAATGTTGCAGGCATCTTGAACTCAGGGTTGCTAGTTGAAAAAAACCTGTATACCAATGCCTTCCTTTTAACTATACGGTAATTATTAATTGTGAGATATGATAATGCTCTAGTTTTCATAAATTTTGAACCATTGCGTTATGCTAGTTTACCGTAAGTCGGTCTCCCACCTCGACTCTCACAGTATTTAATCGTTTAATGAACTCATTTGAGTGTAAGAGAGCAAAATGTTGAGCTTGTGGGTTTAACTAATACACATCGAAGTGGTTTTGTCGAAAATAAACTGATTTTTCTCTTTGATATGTATATGTGGATGGAGTGAACACTTAACTACATTGAACTATATCAAATATAACGCATACACCACTGTCTTCAAATAGTTTGACTTTCTTATCAATTAGACAACAATGCTTGAATTCATGTGAAATATACAAAAGTTGGATTTACCACTCAAAGTGATCATGTACACGGAGAATTCCCTGCTGAAGACGACTTTCACCGAACACCAGGCTTGAACAGCTGCCCCAAGAGAGAGCGCCATCAGTAGATAAACATAGAGAAGGCTTATTGCCATGTCCAACTGTACATAACCACAGTAAACTTCACCAGCTTGCGAAGTGTCTTCAGTGGCTGTCACCATTTCCTCAACGACGTGCCAGGGAGGCTGCTGGACGAGCCACTGGACGAGGAACACGACCTCGATGAGGAATAAGACAGCGAAGAGCAATGATTGGCTGGCGTTGTTGATCATCGGCGCACGCTTGCCGGTGATTCGTCGCTCGCGGACGCCGATGCGGTAGAGTCGGGTCACGAGGAGGAAGACTGAGCTATAGCAGGTGGCGTAGGCGATACCAGTCACCACTCGCTGCAGTCCACAGACCGCAGTGAGTGCAGGGGCGTAGTAGAGAGGGACGAGGATGTAAAGGAGTAGGATGCCGAGGATGAGAGTGAGGTGGAGGAATGAGGAGACGCCTCTAACAGCGGGGTTGTTCCACCGGACGATGACGACCAAACCTACGAAAGCGGCAATGAGTGCTCCAACCGCGGCGATGATGATCAAAATGTAGAATCCGACACCAGAAAAGTACGAGCGGTGTGCGGCGTAGGACCTAGTCCCGGATGGTTCAGTGGTAGAAAGAGAGGCTGGCTGGCAGAATGAAGAGTCGCTACATTGTGAGCGGGCTGGGCCAGGGATGGAGGCAGACGTGTAGAGCTCTATGTCATCCACTCTCAGCTGTAGGTCTCCGATTTCCCATGTACCAACCTGAATTAGAGGAAGAAATGAAAACTTTTTCAGACCAAGATGGACGATTGCGATCTCTTATGTAGAACAGATTCATGTCACGTGTCTCTCTAAATGGCTCCTGTATACAATATAAAACCAATGCAAAGCGACAACCGAAAATTATGAATTCAGCAAATTTTAACCAACGAACGTTCAGATAATTATAAACATTTGTATCAGTTATACATTGTTTCTTTCTAGCAAACAGATTTTGTGAAACTTAACTGGTATACACACGGACTCTACAAGATTACATTGAAAATACACCATCAACAGAATTGATGGGAGATAAGAAACTGGAAGTCCTTACCCCAGCAAAGTCTATGCTACCCTGAGATTCCTGTCCATTCCATACTTCAAACAAGGGCTCACGAACTTGGTCAACATATCTGACAGGTTTTCCGTCACTACCAATAAATGAAACACCAGCAATAGCATTCCGTAACGATTGGGGCTCAGCTTCCAGAAACGCGGTGCAGAAACCCGAATAGTTGTCCCCACAAAGTTGCCGTAAAAGGTTGTCCGTCCCTCGTGCGATAGTATAAGCCGCATCAATGACGAGGGAAGCCGCAGAGCCATAGTTTTCGACATCGGCAACCGACGCTCTCTCCGAGCCTAGACACAAAGATCGACGCTCAGTATCTCCGTCAGCGTCGCAGTCGTACTTGTCCTCGATGAAGTCAACAAACCAAGGGCTAGTGTTCTCATCGTCAGCGCTCAGGGTGGTCATGTACTGCTGAAAATTGGATGGTGGTGAAAGCTGGAAGAATGCAAGAGAACCTGCAAATTTCGAGGTAATTTCGGCAGCCGAAAACCTCCTTGGAAAAGCCAAGATAAACGTTAGTCGGCGCGAACCTTGTGAACCATCTGTGGCAGCACTGTCTAGGAAGGACTTAGATAAGGGCTTGTCTGCAAAGACGACAACAACATTGATGCTGTCACTGTTCTGGAAAGCTAGGTGTGCTGCCTGGATGTTATCGGTTGTTAAAGCGATCTCTAAGCCCACGTAAATGCCCTGGTTGTCGGCAGCGTCCTCGAATGCTGAAGCGACTGTATTTGTGAAGAAGAACAAAAATGTCAAATACTCTCTCGATATCACAAAGATCGACTGATGCATACACAACCCACAAGAGAGACTACTGAGATGCAGAGTCTGTCGCTATACTTATATCGTTGTCTATCTAAGGAATTACGAGGTTCGCCTAGCACCTCCTTGGTCAATTTCAAACATTATGTGATGCAAATGATACCAGTGTCAATGGTCGTACATGACATACGCAAAAAAGCCTTGTTCCCTTGAATCGACTAGTCCTGCTGTTCTCTGAAAATTCATGACATGGTGCCGAGGTTTACAACCAGCACTTTTCATATCTGCTTTCATGCTTCAATGTAATCTTCAAGTTTCATTCATATGAATTATTTTCTATTTCTAAACAAATTGATTCAATATCCGATCCTCGAGACAAAGACGGCATTTAGATAAGCGGAAATGTAGGTCATAGATTCTCATATACATGTACAATTGAATTCGTCGATATAACTTCCGTGGCAAACGTCAGTCTTGTGGTGTTATAGCGACATGCACTCAGGTGTTATAGTGGCATACACTTACGTTCTCGTTGTTGAAAATCACTTGCGTCGTACACGACACCGACTAGATCCCAGCTGTAGTAAAGTAGGAGATCGGTCAGTGCCCTTGCTTTGTGATTATTGCTCTCCGCTACATTCAAGAGACTGCTCGGATCGTCGTCCGTAGTGGTAATCGAAGAATACGTGGCCTATTCATCATAATTTCAAATATAAGCAAAGTAAAGAAGTCTTAAGGCGTTTATTCTATGAGGTAACCGTATTCATAGCTTTTTGCAGTTGATACATTCCATTTCGGTCTTCTGTAACTCTCACCCTTCCGTTAAGAGAAACATCCTCATTCACATATGTTTCTATTTGGGTATCTTGGTAATCAGTACCGTTCCTCATCGTTGAGTACTATAAGAAGAGAAATTGATGTATTGAAACTTGAAATTACCGCAACTTTGATCGAGTTATAACAACACTTTCATGCGCACATTTGAAATTATCTCCCAAAACCACTCAATGACAGTAACCACAAAATATGATTCAACCTCTCATACATTCATACCAGCCACCTCCCCCGTGGCAAATTCAATTTCTACGCCAAATGCTCAGAACAGCGAAAACTTCTACAGTCAACCTGAGAACAGTGCCTTAAAACTGTATCACCAGCAGCTTATGAAGAGGGGTATCCCACTTTGTCTTACCAGTTTTATCAGGTATAAATATCATGTCCATTGATATGGAAGTCAAGATCAATTCTCTTTAGTGATTCAAAAGACTTGCTGTTTAGTCGATTGAGGTGGAAGGAGAAATAAACTATAGCGGTTCCCAGGAATGTCACAGAAGAAATGGATATCAAAATGGTCTTCAAAAGACGACAACTCAAGTTGACTAACCTGCGTGTATTGATATTGACCGGCAATATCTGCCGAGTCAATCGCGACATTCCCTCCGCCGATGACACCGGCAATCTGGAACCACGGCTGATGGTCTCCAGTCGTCGCACCACTTAAGAACCCGGAGAGCAGCCCACTCCAGCGACCTGCGCTCTCACAGGTGTCAAAGGTCACAGTGCCAACAGTGACCCCAGGCAGGAGGCTGTCGTCTTCGTTGATGGCATTAATGGCGAAGAGAAGAGCTTCTGCCTCAAATGCACCCTGGTAGCGCAGATCTCCGCATTCGCTGTTGATGTCGTTGGAAGAACCGTGAGCCGCAAACAGAGCTGGGATCTGGAGTTCACCCTGGCGCTGGATCGTCGTAGTCTGGACGGCAGATGCTGTCGAACATTCGGCGCAGCGACCGGAACACTGACTGACCAAAGAATTCACCTCAGACATACCGTCATAAAAGCGGACTGTATTTGGAAGGATCTGAAGATTATCGGAGTTCCAGACACCGACCTGAATATAAATGGCAAAGTGATAAAAGACACATGAATTCGCTAAAATAAAACCAGACCAAACCCCTCAATGTGTAATTTGTTGCAATTTATTACAAAAATTACATGTAACATAAACATAAGGGGGTATATTAATATCAAGAAGTTGGATTCCTTTTATATGGAGAGTTAACGCATACATCAATAACGAGGGTATATTCTACTGTTGTCATTTCACACGCATTAACGTCCAACTTTGATTATCAACTGCGCTGAACCAACCCGAGAGACATAAAAAAAAATGATAGGGCAGTATCCAAACGGGGCTGTGAATATTCATACCTTGTAGTAGGTCAGATTGCCGCCCTCGTCTATTAGGTTAATGATGTCATAGAGCGGTGGTCCATCCCCATTGTCATCAAAGCTAAATAGCGAGCCGTCGGCACCGGTGAACGCGGCCTGCAGGATGTGGTTGTGGACAACCGTTGGGTTGGAGTAGATCTCGTCGCAGCGTTCATAGACATCAATATCTGGACAGAGGCTCTTAATAGCCTCGTCCAGTCCGATCGCCATTGCTCGGACTGCATTTATGATGTAACCCACTTCTGATTCGAGGGTGAATCTTCCCGTCCAGTCAGGGGCGAAAGGGTAGCAGAAGTTTGGGAAGCGGGTTGGTAACCCACTAAGCTGGCACTCAAATATGTCCATAATGAATCGCCTCCACCAGGGATTGCGGTTGTTGCCATAAGGTGT
Organism: Diadema setosum; assembly: GCA_033980235.1. Classification (NCBI taxonomy): domain Eukaryota; kingdom Metazoa; phylum Echinodermata; class Echinoidea; order Diadematoida; family Diadematidae; genus Diadema; species Diadema setosum. Next base: position 1,750,319 of record CM067061.1, on the reverse strand, counting down.
TAGCTTGATGAAATAGTCGTAAAATGCCTGAATTTCTGGATTCGGTAACTCAACGATGAGGGTGCCTCTTGCCGTAGTCATGGCATCCTCCGTGATGTACTCCCGGGACCCCCACGTGTCCCCACCAATCCACTGCAGGTTGTTGACACCAAGTTTTTCTGCGGCATCTAGAACCCCCTTCGTGTGAAAGTCAGAGGTCAATAGAATCACGACCTTGGATTGAGGATTTACAGTTAGCTGATTAACGATCATTGGATAGTCTACCACCCCAGTAGCCATGATACTGATCGCCATTGCTATGCATATACCCTGTTCCTGTGCCTGCTTTCGGAATATTTCGTAAATGTCATTTCCGTACGCATTGTCGGAGTAAACGACAGAAACATACGACCATTCGAATCGCCGAATGAGAGCAACCATCGCACTCGCTTGCTGTGTATCCGAGGGAACAGTCCTTAGAAAATAGGGATATTTTTCGTGATCACTGAGCTCAGTGCTTGACGCTCCATAACTGACCTGATTAACCATGAAACTATTCAAGGTATCAGCGATCGCGATCGAGATATCGCTTGTCTGGTCGCCGACGATACCCGCCACGCTGATGCTGGTAGTGAAGTAGCCCGACCGATACTCCACACTGCCCCCAACAAAGTTTGATATTTCACGACGGGCTTTCTCCGCGCTGCCGCAGGTATCGAAGCCAATGCCTCCTAGTTTGAAATTAGTCAGGATTGAGTCATCCTCGTTGACCTGGTCGATGGCGAAGAGGAATGCTTCGACCAGCTGGATGTTGTAGTCGTTGACTGTGTCAGAGCATGTGAACTGGTCAGCTTCAGGCTCGGTGATATCAAAAAATCCTAGACATTGCAATGGAAACCAGATTTTGGATATTAATCAATATTGATTCTAATAATCAAGCCTATAGTGGCAGAGCAATGTAACATATTGTGATTAGAAGCTATAACGATTAAACGACTTACATATTATTCTATCATATTAAATTGAACGGACAGTGGTCATACGCTGCTTGTTACTCTACGTTACGTTTCCGCCTCCGATAAGATGGCTGAAATGGCGTCTGAGAAATCATTTTTAGCCTGACGTTGACGATGTCCAGCCAAAGAAACATTGGATTAGCACTGTTACCACCAACTTCGTTCGAATTACTCAATTTGTGGGAACTTTTGAAGAGGTGACGATGCCTGTGACACAAGGCATGTTGCTTCTGAGAATGTCACCACTAGCAACATTATCACTGCCATTCTATTATACGCGGGGGGGGGGGGGGGGGTGAAATGTGTCAGCCCTGGGATTATTAAAGCTAAATATTCTTTGCAACTGTTGTTGTTGTTGTTGTTTTGTTTGCATTTTTGATAGATTAAGTATCAGCGAAGCTAGTCCAGGGGTAAAACATATATATTTATCGACAAATTTCTAAATATCCCACCAAAAGTGTGCACCGGATTGTTAAATTTCAGTTATAAAATACCAACGCTCTGGTGCTGTGCAGTTTAAGGTCATAGATGTATGCATGTTTTTTTTCAGTTCGAGGTTATAATTATTTTCCCTTCAGTGTTTTCAACCCCCCCCCCCCCCGCACATTATGTTAAATCGCCGCCCACTCTTCTAAATGTATACCCCACTGCCACTGCTACTTATACTTCTTCTCGGTACTAATCTACTACAGGACAAGCCTATTTGTCAAGGCCTGAACATATAATATCTATCAGAAAGAAATGACTGCAATATAAATACTATCAGCAGAAGGACGCCTCCAGATGGTATTCCTAGGGTCCGTTTCATGAAGTCACCACATAAAAAGTCTTTACATATATCTCAAAATGGCCAAAGTCGCTCATAATAGTTAGCTATATGAGTGACTTTCAAAGAGAAGTAAAATCTATTTCATGAAATCTCTCATAAGTGTGTCTTATGAGCGAAAAGTCTCTCATGAGACTTTCATGAAACAGACCCCTGTCGTGTTAGTCGTCTCTTTCAAACTTCGCGCTATGGCATAGGCTTGTCAGAATATAACAGTAATATAATATTGATAATAATAATAAAAATAAATATAATTATAATAATACATGTAATAATACAAAATAAGGTCTCCTTTCTCCAGGGTAGCCTCAGGGTAGCCTCTTCTGTTCTACCACAGGGTCCTGCCATTATCATTACCCTAGCGTTGCCAGGTACCCAGTTATACACCTGGGTCGAGAGGGACATTCTGGGTAAAAATCATCTTGTCCAAGGACGTAAGCACTGGGCTGGAATCGAACACGGGTCCTCCGTTTGGAAGTCGAGAGTCTTATCCACTAACCCACAGCGCCCCTACTCTACTGCAGGATATGCTACAGAAAATGTGTCCAGTTCATTGCAGAGTACCTCCTATCCAGATGTCAGCCTGCGTGGACGAGGTTGCTGTGGAACCCTTGTCGATCTTCGTACACTCGTCGCACAAACCCGTGCATTCGACCACAGGACCACTGATCCGGGCTCCGTTTTCGTCGACTACCGTGATCTCGGCGGACGTCTTGACGTAATTATACGAGATGTATGACGCAATCTGAATAACATACAAAAAAAAAAAAAAAAAACGAAATATCATCATTAATAACATCATTATCCTGGTAGCTTTTAAAGAGACCAGATGTGCTTTGGAATTATGTAAGGTCCAACTAAACAAAGCATCACAAATGACAAATAGTATGCGATTGAACGAATCAAAGCAATCATTATTTAATCCTAAAAGGGCCGGGCTTTTTTGGCTATGTTAAGACCGGGGGGGGGGGGGGGGTTAGGGGGGCTGATTCCGCCCCCCCCCCCCCCCCCCCCCCCTGAGATCTCGGCTATCGGTGGTGCGATCGCGATGAAATTTTGCATGCGTGATACCGACGTCATAGTCTACAAGATTGTGTCATAAGATTTTTTGAAACAATCAATTTCTAATTTTAACTAATTATTCAAATTAAGCTCAAGTTTGATCATATTTTAGCCTAATTAAAAGCATTGAGAGTCTAATTTTTGATTTGTAAATCTGTTTAAGCATATTCAACATTTATTGTACATCACAAAAACTTCCAAAACTCATCTTAATTCTTATGTATTTTATTGTTTTCAGAATTTCTTATGCATTTCTTTGTTTTTCAACTTTTGGTTTTTCTTTTTTTTTATTGGAAATTGTCACTGACCATTTTTCTACCATAATTTGCATAAAATTAATCGATGAAAGTGATTAATTGTAAAAATAATCAGGTTTTTATGACTTTCATGACAAAGCACTGTTTTCCATAGGAAATGTACACAAAATCACAAAATTGTGCCCGTTTTGGGGTGACATTCCGTTACAAAAATGGGCGTGGCTTCGCAATAGTACGCGCGGACGTTGCACATTTGGTCTCAAAAGTTGCGCGAGACTTGAACAAACAAAGTCAAGAAGCTTCGCGACGAGGCCTTCTCACGTTACAAAATTATAAAGCGCGAAACGTCGAGGGGGGGGGGGGATTCCGCCCCCCCCCCCCCCCCCCCCCCCGGCCCTTTTAGGGTTTATGTCTATATAATTGTCATTTCTTTTGTATGGAACAGGTCGCGTCCGACAAAGCACCAAATATCCGTCATTGCTTCCAAGAATGTTTGTGTGGATGTTTAATTTGATGGAATGTGTTGTTTTTACTTTAAACATATTAATGATAACAAGGTCCTGTTTGCCCAGGGTAGCCTCCAGTGAAAACATCAATTTACCTGACGGCCTTGTCATTATAAGAACTCCAACATCGCCAGCTATATACTGTAGCATACTCATTTGTAGACCCAGGTGAAGAGAGACTATATTGTAAGAATATCTTGTCCATTTAACGATATACTGTATGCAGTGGACAAGACTTAAGTCAGTTTGATTTCATTCCAACAGTTGGAAAGATTGCTATTCTCATGGTCGATCATCCGGGCATTTAGGAGCGGCTGGTGTGCAGACAAATCAGCGATCGGCGTACACCGAAATTATCTACTTTTTCCATAATTGAATTTAAAATGCTATGGAACTGTCAGATATGGTACATCTTATTATTTCTGATAGCTACAAGAAAGGTTATTGACAAGTGACGACAAGAAAATGGTAGATCGAGGATTCTGAACGCCGACGCCGTGCCGTTCATCTGTATAGATTCGTATACTGCATCAGGCTTGCATACACCATTGCTACATTCACGGCATGCATAATAGCTCAAGCTACGCACATACACTATTCAGGCAAGCTGTTTGTTTTCATTCCATCTACGCCTTAAGTGATGCAAGTCCGACCATGAGAATACCATAATGCTCCAACCAAGAAAACGTATGACTGAGCTAGCCGCTATATCTACATCAATTGAAACGAACCAGCACTGACTGCAGTCTGCCGGCTCCCATGACATAGTTGTTGATGTAGAAACTTTCGACGGCATCCCCGATCGAGTTAAAGCGAATTTGTCGCTCGTCACCGAGGGAACTCCGTAAGTTCTGACTGGTTATGAGGCGGAAGAGATCGCTCCCAGGGCTAGTGGTCATCTCAACGCAGACCAGCCCCGCAGCATTGCACGACTCCTCCTGCAGAGCGTTGAGGGCTACGGCCATGATGTATGTTGCGTCGATGACGTCACCGATGCCGTTATCGTCGATGTCGGAGTCGTCGAGCGTTTCTGAGCCTGCAGCAAGATTCGATTTGCAACGGAACGATGGTGAAGCATGAGATTCGATCAACGTCATTACGAGTGTTTTTGTTATAAGTTGGTCGTGAAGAGTTAAAAGTATTATGTATTATGATGTAAATAGCTTTGAACAACGGTGTCCGACTTGGCTCAGTAAGACAGCATACAGTCATAGAAATTTAATTCAAATCTTGATATTCTCCCGACAAGTGTCATTCTTAAAACCTTGTTAAAGCATCAACGATGATTTGTATATATTTGTGTGTGTGTGTGTGTGTGTGTGCGCTCAAACGTTGCCAGAATGACTAGTGAGGGACTCGACAGTTACGTCACACCTTTGCTTTCACCGATTCTAATGAACGGTCCCTCTTCACAGAAACGACACTAAATGTACCTATAACACATCTACATATAGACACAGTACATTCGACATGTTGTGCCTGGTACAATGTAGGTCTGTCGCATTCTAATGAATAACGAATGTTGTTCGTCCTTTGTTCACAAATTAATTAAAGGGATCGTATAGTTTTGGTTGAGACCTAATTTCAGGTTTCTAACATTTTTTTGGTGAGATAATGAGAAACCTCATATAAAATATGAAAGAGCATGTAATTCTATGAGGAATTCAACGTTTATTTGATGAAAATTGGTTTTGAAATGACTGAGATATCCAAAAAAGAGCGATTCTAATAAAGTGTGGGACCCACACTTTATTATGATCGCTTTGTTTTACTTTGTTTTTGGATGTTTCAGTCATTCCAAATCAGATTTTCATCAAATAAACTTTGAATTCCTCTTAAAATGGCATGTTCTGTACTATATCAGAAGTGTTTTCTTGGTATCTCACAAAGACTTAAAAGCCCAATTCTCATCTCCACCAATACTGTACCATCCCTTTAAAGTCAATATTATGGTTGACGATACACTACAGCAATCATATAAAAAATAATACCGTATAATGACAGTGTGGTTGCATCGTGGTTATTTACCTGTACACAGGTTGGTGTATGCAGACTGAGACCCATCTAGACGACACTGGAACCGGTTCATCCAGAACTCCGCAAACCAGGGATTCCTCACATTAGTCTCCGGGCGCAGACCGAGGAGATAGGAGCGAAGTGATGAGGGATACTGGCGATCTTGCCTCTCCACGATGGTGATACCTTGAGTCGAGAGGTGGGAGCCAATTAAAAATTCTCGTGAAAGGGTGCTCGGTACAATTTATATGCCGATCATTCCACAATGTGCCCTTGAATTCGGATTCAATGAGAACATGTGCTGTACTTTCGAACCGAATTCGGTCTACATTTAAGAATTTTTTTTATTTTTATTTTTATTTTTTGCTGCATAACTATGCCCCTGTAACAGTGAGACAGGCATACATGTGTATGCAAACGTATAAATGTACGTATCACCTACACAGATAGCTAAGAGAATGCATGATTGCAACACATTGAACTAGGTCTACTTGAGATCATGTATGATCGTTGTTTAGTTTGACCGTATCTGCGCCTTCAGTTAATTGTTCATACGTTTCTCTCATGATTGTTTTACTTATCATCATTGAACTCAACACGATCGCATTTTGACGACAGTAATCTTAATTAATAATCAAGCCTATTTCTCAAAACACTTCATCTGCCTTCCGTTGCACCGGCACGAACCGTTTAGGATCTCGGGGTAGCTTTCGGAGACTTCGTCGAAGGGAAAAGCCACGTTTCCCACGAGGAAGAAGCGTCCCGTAAGGCCTCTGGTCTGTAGCTGGGTAATGAAGACCTGAGCTACCGACGCCTCGGTCAAAATCACCACCACTTTGGCCTCCGGACGTGAGTCCAGCTTAGAGATGACGTCATCCCAATCGGCTTGCGTCGACGTCTCTGACACCCTGAGAGCCTGCGACACACAGAGGTTATGCTGTGGAGGAAGACGTAAACAACAATAACAACAAGAGCAACATTAATATTGGTAATCATGATACCACTAGTACAAAAGATAATAACAACAGACCCATACTTCTAAAATGATATAGACAATGAATTACGATTTATATATCGAGGGTGACCTCGTAGAGGGCTCCCTACAACTGACATTTCCACAGCCAGCAATGCGAGTCACGATTGTGATATCTGGAGCAATAGGGACACAATGGTTCAGAAGGCTTTTCCAAGAAATCGTGCGTAATCAATGTTCTCAGACTATATAACGCGATAAATGACGCAAAATTGTACCAGGAAGTAACTGAAGTTTGTATTATGGGTATCCGGTAGGAGGTTGATGTTCTTGTTAAGTTTAACATGCAATAAATGTGTACTGAAAAGGAGGCAGTCTTGTTAGAATAATCTATGAAGAATGGAGTAAATTTACTCCCAGGAAGACTCTGATTCCGATGTCCAAGTGTAAAACATGTTATATAAGTAAAGGCGTGATGGAAAGACAAACGTTACCAACACTATCATTACTATTATAATCAATATATCATCACATTTCAATGTCCTTATGATTCATCATGCACACAAATTCTAGTTGGAACAAGTGCTAAAATAATCAATGAGATGGCGTATTTTGATCTCAAGTACACAATCTTTATTCTGCCGAATTTTGTGATATCAATAGATTTTAGCTGGTAGACTTACGTCATTCTTATCTGACCTCATAACCCAAGATTTATCATCTTATTTCCAAGATGGGGATTTCATTCTTACTTGATTCCCAATGCTGTTAAATACGGAGGAGGCGGAGCTGTACGAACTGGTGTACACAACCTGCACGTACTTGAACCCGCCCTCGGCAAGTGCCCGGGCAAGCGGTATTGTGTCGGCGTAGTTGACTGCTGTCACTCTGGCGACGTTCGGATAATTAGTCGAACTCGACACCGTGGTGCTGCTCGACTCGTAGCTAATGATTGGAACCTCGTAGAGCGACAGCACACGACTTGTTGTGATGAGCTCCTGATCGCTGCTTGGCCCGATGACGCCGTACACGAGCTCCTGCTGACCGTCAGCTGTGATACGCTCTCCGGAACCACTCGTCCCGAACTCGGCACTCGTGATGAATCGCTGGCTTGCAAGACCTAACAATAAAGCAGCAAACAAAACAAAAGTGTATGACGTCATGACAATATCTTTCACTAGATAGAAAGAATAAATATGCATAACACTTAGAGCAGCAATGACAGAATTGCTCAGACAGGATGTCTCTCTCCAGCCTACTCACAGAATATTTCAGTTTACTTTAGGTTGCCGGAAGGGAATGAGCCTTCACTTTAATATTTCTACATAAAGAGTGTCCTTTCCATGACAGTAGGGGTTTTAGAGAACAGAAACGAATGAATGAACAGTGCGGTACTTCTAATTGGTACACCGCGAATTCATCTGTATAAGCAAAGGAAAACAGTGTGAGAATTACGTGGGACACAGATTTTTAGTTGCACAGCAGCGATCAACCTTCTGTAACACTCGCGGGTAGCACTCTGGTTCAGTGGGGATATTGTTCACCCTTGCGATGTATGTACCAACGAGTATTTGGTTATGGCTGCGTGGACAACGAACCACGAAATCAACAAGAAGCTTGCCTGCTTGAAGTGCGTTGGAGCAGGTGTCGAAGGCATCAACACCCAGTGTGATACTAGGGAGCAGATCGTTGTCCTGATTGATTTGGTCCAGTTGGTAGAGCATCGCTTCGAGTCGCAGTACTCCCTCCTGCCGGATCTCACCACAAGCTTCGTTTACTGAGTCCCAATCGTGCACAGAGAACAGACCACCAAGAATCAGGTCCCCGGGCTGGTAGACCTAAGGGGGGATGCGTTTCAAAGACATCATACAATCAGCGACGGCATGCTACGTCAGTGGTTCATATATTCATGTGACGTAATTCCTGATTGTAAGCTTCGTGTACAACAAAAACAAGAACAACAAAAATCGTATGCAGTGCATGTCAAAATACGCGATCACATATCAATAGCTTATTATTGTTGTTTGATTCAGTACTGCCATTAATCAAATCTCAAGATATCGAAATACAATAGTTTGGAATTTATGTTGTAAAGCCTAACCAGAACAAAATCAATGTAGACGAGCCAGGAATTGAACTTCACTGTCTGGAATAGATCTCTGGAAGAGACGTTATCTTACCCTAGTTTCATCGACAATGAATCACAGTATATAGAAGAAATGAAACGTCGTATGTCGCTTACATTGTCTACGTATGTGTAGGATCAAACTTTGATGCTATGATAGGTAGTCCAAAATTAAACCAATAGGTCATCATCACCATCTTAACAGGAAATGTGAAATTGAGTTATAAGATGGGTTAAAATGTTGTTCTCGTAAAAGTCGACTTGATATCTCGGCATTCGGCATTACCATGGTGTCGTTGCTTGTTGCTGAGACACAAGCTTGATCACGACATTCAGCCCCACAAGTGGATTGGACAGGCTGCACGTTCAAGCCTGTCCACACTTCAACACCGTTCGGGTCAAAGGTCGACGTGCCATCTTTCCAAGTTGATACCTGTGTGAGATGACAGACCGGAAGTAGAATCAAAATCAGTAACTGCGTTATTTTCTTCTTCCTCACCCTTTCACTTGTTCTATTACTATAGTGTCTTTTCCGTCATGATCTCATTTTCCTTCAATGCCATTACCGTCTAGTTTTTGTATTCCTTTACCCCCTTCCTCTATCTTTATTTGGTCATTATTGAAGTAAAGTCTGTAAATATCAAAAGAGATAGAATCATAAGATAAGACAAGCTGAATAAGCCCTACTCTAAACGAATAGCACTTGGTAATCACAGCACCTTACTATTAGTGAATGCAATTTGTATTTGACTTTGGCGCGTCTAAGTATCTAATCTAGCTAGAGGTAAAGTACTAGGCATCATGGATGATTACATCTCATCGAAGTATCACGTGATTCAAGATTCTTGGACTGTCTTATACCACACCTCTTGAAGGGAGTAGCCGGGTGTCGCTGAGGTCCTCATGTTAACAATTGTCAGCTCAGTGTCCAACGTGCTTCCGTCTGTGCGGAATCCCTCTATGCTGGACTGGGCCTGAAGTCGATACGCGCGTATGGCATTGAGCCATTCCGTCGGTGAGGCGGTGGCAAAAGCGTCACAGAAGTTATCGCTGCTGCCACACTTTGACAGCTGGAAGATACTCGCGCTATGTCCGGCTATATATGTGGCCGCCAAGACCGAGGACACGTATGGGTTTCTAACGTAGGTGTCGCGATGTTGTTGGACATGCGTCGGGCCGCACTGGGGAGTTGTTCCGCTTGCTGAGCCGATGTTGCAGCCCAGCTTTTCCTGCCAATAGTCGAGGAACCATGGATCTGCCGTGGTGTTGACCGTGTCGGGTGTCAGGTTTTGGAAGTAGGTGTCGAAATTTGTCTGGGTATCGAGCAACGAACTTGGTAACACACCGAGAAGACCACGTGTGATCAAAGGTTGCTGGTCCAAACTGCTGGGATCAAGGAGAGTTCTGTGGCCGGCCATCTGTGTAAAACATAGTAAAGTTATGATCAGGGAAGGTGCATCTTCCATAAAAAGAACAAAAACAAAACAAGGCCTACTTTCACAACAGAAAAAAATTCCGAGTGACACCAACTAGCAACCAGTTCAGATGTTGCCGAGAAATTTTCACAGAAGCAAACTTAATGACCCATGTGAAGATAACATGGTTGGTACTTACCCATTGCAGGTTGACAGCAGGCAGCCGATTGGCTGCGTCGAACAGCCCTCTTGCCAGGTCGGACGAAACAAATAGTACCACGACTCTGAGATTGCTATTCGCAGCGATTTCGGCCAAGGCAGTGTCGAAGTCGCCTGATTCTGTCGTCCCCTCAGCGATGACGTTAAACACCGATACGCATATGCCGTTTGCCTCGGCAACATCCCGAAACGTTTCTCCAGCTCCGTTGCCGTCAGTGGTATCTGAGGTAATCACCGCCACGTAGGTCCATCCCATCCGCTTGAGAACGTCCACCATAGCCTTGGAAACATATAGAGAGATGATGCATTTTACGAGACCACCTGCTTATGCCAATATCTATTCTCAACTCCAAATTTACCCAACATAGCGGCATCATATATTCAAAATCTTCTTCGTCTAAAATAGGTCCTACCTTGTTTATATTAGAATGGAGGACCCAGAGGAATGCAGTTTTACTCATAACGGGAAAGACAGAAATTTACCATGCAGGACATGTGGAGGATATTAACATTAGGGGGATAAGCATCTAACTGACTGAACCAAGCTGTTCACGTTGCTTTCAAAGTAACGAAATTATTGCAATAACTAAAATCGACTAAACAGAATTGACGATATCCAAAAGACAAAAAAAAAAGAAAGTAACGAGACATGCAAGGAGACATAAGCACATGGTATCGCGGACTAGAAAATAGCAAAGAAGAAAAATACGAGCAGAAAAAAAGAGGACAGACAATGGCATGGCTTGGAGGTAGATATGGGAGAACGAGAAGGAGAGGAGACCATAATACGGAATGAAATTCACTAGAGATGCACCCTCCAACTTAAAGGTATCATACAACAAAAGGAGTGATGGGGAAAAAGAAGACTTGTAATGCTGAATTTTTCAACCATGTTCTTCCTACCCGCGCGATGTCGTCATCTGATGGTATGTTACGGGAGAAGAAGTTGTACTCTGGATTAGCGGTCAGTTCGGTCAGTGTGGCGGCGTAGCTGATGACTGGCACCCTGGCATCGGTTAGGAGAGATGACACAGCAGGGCCAGCGTCGTTTTCCAGCTGACCAATGACAACTTGAAATGGGGTAAGGTGGAAGGTTATGGCAGAAAATTGAAATGTGCCGTCTATTGTTTTGTTTTGTTTTCATAGAATACACGTACTCACCATGTTGGCAACAAGAGTACGCTTTCCAACAAAGTTTGAACTATGTTGCAGTGTCAGACTACTATCTGTAATATTATGTTTCTAGAGTAAATAATTGATTTATAATTATGTTTGCCAGAATATACACTGTAGGACACGTGTTTTATGTGTGTGATTCCTCTGTGTGTGGACTTGCTTGACAAAATTGAATTTTGCAAACTTTCACAGCGAAACAAAACATGTTCTTACCATGAAAATAATGCACTCTAGAGCCCTGCATCACATCGCAGGTATAAGGAATGAATACATTTTTCATCTTATGTGTAAAATCATGCAGCTCAACTGCAAGTTCCTGCAAGTTTGAATTGATTAAAGGCAGCCCTCTGAATGACTTTGCAGCTTGAGCTCACCTGGACGGTAGGCGGCGCTGTCACACAAAGACAGACCGGACGCTGTTGGAGTCGCTCGCTCCGATAGGTATGCTATCGATTGCTCCACAGATACCTTGGCAGAATTGCACGTGTCCAACACCTCCAGACCTAAGAGATGAATCATTGAAGACATTCAGGTGGACAAACTGTCCTGAATACATGATAGCCGTCCGTATACTCACACTGCATCACGAAATTATGTATTATTTCAATGGGTGATTTTGTTGGAATAATTATCAACGTGGAGATAAGTATACTCTTTGAAACAAAGGCTCCCTTCTTTTCTTTTTGAGAATAATTTGTTCTGAATCAAATACTTTTGTATCAACCACGTTGCACATTATTCTCTTTATGTTTCACTCACCAAAGTGTGCTCCTACCTTCTTTTATACGCAAGATTTCTTTGCGGATGTAGTGTTTTAATACTTGATTCACTCTTGATGTTGGGCTCCTTAGGTATATCGAGTGTTAGAGGTCAAAGCTTGTTTTGTAAACCAATTATAAAAACAAGAAAGATCGTGTTTGCTGATTGTCTGACTTGATATGCTTACAGTTATACCTACGCATCTAATCTAGGAATACACGGCGTTGACTTGGGACAATGTAGTCTTGACGAAAGGAGGCATTACCAGTTCGGTGTTAAGTTTTGGAGCATTATTACGTTTAATAATACCTTTAGGCTAACCTGCTTTATCAATCACAAGGTTGCAATTCATACGCCTCATCGAATTTTAAATGATGTGTGCACATTCAATACTTTTCCAGTTATGGGGTATTGATTATACTTTATAATACAAAGCAGACAATGAGACGGATGCACACAGATACACACACACACACACACACACACACACACACACACAGACACGACTTATAAAGATTGAGGAAAGAGGGACCGATGTGAACGCACAATACCTAACATACTAAGCCGAAGAGCGGTTATTGCAACGAGTGATTATCATAACAATGCCCGGAGGGATATTCTGATTTCTCAAAATTACGAATCTGAATTTTTCTAAATCAAAACCGGAGTATATATCTTTCAATAAAACGGAGTCTTTTTCCCCTGCGGAATGCTATCATATCGTGCAGAAAAGATAAAACATGACTCAGCCGCTGAAAAAGGAAAAAAAAAAAAAAACCCAGACACAATGAAGAGGCACATGTAGGCAAACACGTGACAGATGGAAAGATATGAGAAAATATTTACTGAGAGAGAAAGAAAGGAAGACGAAGAACTCGAGAGAGAGACAAAATACCACACCTATGTTCTGCCCTCCTCCTGAATTGGTTGCGTAGATAGCTGCCTCGATCAGTTGAATTCTGTCCACATCAGAAATCGCCCCATTCTCGTCACAGGATAATCCGTCCGCACTCGGCGCCGTGAACGGGACAAGGAAGCCCACGGTCACCTCGCCCGGTATCACGCCCTTCCTCGCACTCCGACACGGCACGTCTGCATCCACACTGACCGACGATAGGACCAAAATAAAACAGGACACAATCCCAAGCGACCCTCTCCACACTGGATATCTCGTACAGCGCGACTCCATTCCGATGCGTCCATTCAATGAAAAAGATATATCAAAGAATCTGAAAGCGAATAAATGAGGAAATATTGGTAAGATGAAGCAAGAATTTCAGCGATATTTGGGCAATTTTGGTGACATCATCGCTGGGGCAAGATTCGTGAATCATGCCTGGACAAAAAGATAAATCAAATGAAAGTACAGAACGCACTGTACTACCATACATCATTCTATGTGCGAATAGCCTCAGGACGCAGAAGAGACACGAAGCAAGAGACCACGTGATTACACCATGATATGAATTACACTGAGACAATAATTTCCAGTAGTTCACATTTCCATTCTGCATACCAATAATACACATTCAACATCACTACGCTACACTGGAAAAGGCCTTGATCCATATCTTATATTCCATTTAAATCGGCACTCTGTAGATAACTATATTTCTTCTTATCAATGGAACAGGTTGGTGGGGTTTCATCTATTTTACAGGCTATATGAAGCAAGCATAATGATTCTTAAATCACCGTAGAGTCTCTCTCCCATCTCCCTGGTTGGATACTTTGTTGGATATACATGAAAGGGTTGTGATCAAACTCTAAATCCCAAAAGGGTCGTAGAAGTGAAATACCATTCCTTTTTCTCTATTTACCTCACTGCTCTGAACATGTATTCACATACACGCTAAATGTTGCCCACGTACAAAGTCGATCAAACAAATTGCTACAATCATTGATGGAATTGGAGGCATAATATATATTTTTTTTTCGTTAATTTATTCCAGAAAAGATGTCAGTCAAAATGTGCACGCAAGTCAATGGGACACCAGTGCGGCATAAACAATTGATTGCGCCTGTGACTGGAATCTGTGTCGCTGTCTCCTGAAAACGTAATATTTTTTTTTTTTTTTTTTTGGGGGGGGGGGTTATATCAACTTCTGATACTGCGTTCTGTTTGTCTCATTTCACTTTGTACGTTGAAAGGATTGTATATTACTGGTTGAGGTAAGGATTCAGTCTTTTGAGAGACATGGAAACCACTTAATGAAATGTTAATAAGCATACAATATTCCAAGAGGAATTCAAAGTTTATTTGACGAAAATTGGTTTTGAAATGGCTGAGATATCCAAAAACAAAGTAAACCAAAGCGATTCTAATAAAAAGGTGCACAGAGCCCTACCTTTTATTAGGATCGCTCTAATGTTTCGGATATCTCACTCATTTCAAAACCAATTTTCATCAGATAAACTTTGAATTCCTCTTAGAATCATATGCTCTTTCATATGTCATAAGATATTTCTAATCAACTATCAAAAATCATCATCATCGGGGAACGATGAAAACCTGAAGCCCCATCTCAACTGAAGCAATATACCATCCATTTAAAGGGTGTGTACAGTTCTGGTCGAGGTGAGGATTTAGCTTTTAAGGTTTTGCGAGATATTCAGAAACCACTCTATGAGATGTCAAAGAGCATGCAATTCTAAGGGGGTATCAAAAGTTTATTTTATGAAAATCGGTTTTGAAATGGCTGAATTTCCAAAAACAAGGTGAAACAAAGAGATCCTAATAAAAGGCGTGGCCTGTCGCCTTTTATTATTATCACTTTTTTTTCAGCCATTTGAAAACCAATTTTCATCAAATAAAATTTGAATCCATCTTAAAATTACATGTTCTTTCATATTTCATAAGAGGTTTCTCATTATCTCACTTACAAATGTTAAAAACATGAATCCCCACCTCTACCAGTACTGTACAGTCCCTTTAAGGCAAGTTGAACGGGGCTTGGGTAAATCTACTGTTATACCCCCTCAATGGGTTGCGAAATACAATCACTCACTACCAAAGAATAACCCGGTAGCCATGAGCTGGCCCTTCAAAGCCGAGTGACATAAAATTCGACATTTTCGTTCCAGATGTTTATCTTACTTATAAACCTCCGTGATCCGTTTTCCTTCTTGCATCCGAACCAGATCGAAAATGGAAAGTCAAGGAAGACGCTTCTTCCTTCCACGATCCTTCGTCATAGGTGATTGTCATCGATTCTTTGACTATATCTTGAAATCACTGTTTGCATTGCATATTTCCTCCATATGCAGTTGCTGCTCTATACAAGGGCAACAGGACGCCCATTAAAGCTTCACATCAGTGAGTCACCTGTCTTTGATTACCGACTCCCTTAACTTTACTTTCTAACCCCGAAACAAGA
Organism: Diadema setosum; assembly: GCA_033980235.1. Classification (NCBI taxonomy): domain Eukaryota; kingdom Metazoa; phylum Echinodermata; class Echinoidea; order Diadematoida; family Diadematidae; genus Diadema; species Diadema setosum. The sequence goes on along the minus strand of CM067061.1, from coordinate 1,734,613 downwards.
TAGGACTAGGCTGCTAATGTCAAATTAATACCTGTAAACAATGCAATGACAAAAGCGTTTGAAAAGGGCGCTTCTATTACTTTGGCATATTTGCTATACACGCATAACACAAAAAGTCATAATATCAATGTTCAAATAAACTTGTCACATTACGTCTTGTCTCTTCAAAGGCAAAAATCAAGCTTTGAATACATAGTTGATATTCAGTATACGAGTATGAATGAATGAAGAGGGTTTATCTGGACCAAAAAGACAGGAAAATGTATCTTCTATTCGATTCTTTAAACTATTATTATTGTGAAGGATGTAACAAGGGCGATAAAACCACTAGCGGTAATTGTGGTGAAGAGTACAGGAACTATTCGTTTCCGAAGTGTGGACAAGCATTAAGTTATCTACCCCGGTTAGCTCGAAAACTAATCACAATGTATAATAATGGTTAGAATGTATCCATGTTCTTTTTTAATGCTTATTTAGGGGTATAGTACAACCACAAACAGTCTTTTTCGAAACATATCTCACTCTTGATTGATACTTTGATTCTTAATCACCATAAGTGCATAAATGAATCCATTCACTAGAATCACCTCTGAGTTTGCTGAACTGTCTATTTTCGTATTGTATCCTCAGTGTATTAAAACAAGTTTCTTTCTTTATTCGTTTGTTTGTTTTAATATGTATGTACTCTCCTCATGGATTCTGCGGGAGAGTGGCATTGTTGTGCTGATAACGCTGATTCAAGTCAATTCAATTTAATTCAAATGGTTTTATTTCCATATAAAGTAAAACAAGGTTATATGCATAACGCTTACATGAGTAAAGAATTTCAAATCACATAAATTTCAATAATATGCATAATACTATCATAGCAATTTTCTTTTATATTTCGGTAATGAACTAAGTAAGCAATTAAAATTATATTGTTTCACTGCATATCGAAAGGAGAAATCCACAAGAAAAGCAAAACTAGTAAATTTTGTGAATACTCGGATTGCGGGCAGTCCCTTCGGGAGTTTGTTTGTTTGTTTGACATTCTATACGGAAAGAATACCATGATTCTGCGACTTGCAGCAAAAAAAAAAAAAAATAGAGACAGTTAATGGTAGAAGGGCAAACTGAACTCTGACGGAGATGTGATCCATGGGCCATCATAGTTTGTGCATGGTGCAATTTGTACATATTGACATCGTAAAACCTACTGTATACATATGTTCTGACTCAGAAATAGTGGTTCGAATAACTGACGTACAGTCAAGAAACATGTGAGGACAATAACACTCGTCAAACATTCTACTAGGTTTAGTGGGTGCAGATGAACACAAATGTTAATGGAATAATGAGAAGGGGTGGATAACAAAAGAATGAGAGAAGTCTCTTCTGAGTAAGTCTTAAAAGTGCAAAGTTCAGAAAATATTATTTGGACTGATCACCAAAAAATAAAAGAAATCTACTGTCTACTTTCCGTACTGTGATTACAATGCAAGTTTGCCATTTCTGGCTATGTTTACCATTTGTCATCCTACAGCTGGTACTGTCCAGCATCTGCAAACATTACAAGAAGTTCATGAGGGCGTTGTTAATCCTAATGTCATTCTCGAAATATGCTACAAAACTTCTTTGCTAAACTTAGAGGCATTGATATTTTCAAGGTCCCACTGCATGCTACAAGGATCTTTGATACTGCGTAAAGACCAAGCTATGGAAAATATAGGAGTGAATATAACCAACTTAAAGTGAAAATCTACGAACTACCGGATTTATCTTATTCGACGTATTCGAAGAAAGTAGTGACAGAATAATCCATTTCATTACTTTAGTAAACGGTGAATGATTTGGTGATATTTGGTCATAAATCACTTCTCAAAAACAGAGTAATTTAGCGATACTTCAAGACCGTAGTCACGAGAAAGCAAAGAAGTACAAATATCTATGTGACATACATAGATGGTATGAGATGACTCACCTCCCTCATGCAGTTAAAACGAACACACAATGTCAATATGGACGTCAGTGATACAAAGATAATCATGTATTCCTTACTGTACTGAAAGTACATCCATTGATCTAACTCATTGGTGGAACAAAATTCACAAAATATATTCAGGTGAAATGC